>JBBDGP010000075.1:0-600000 GCA_037952835.1 Lithobates septentrionalis
GGTTGAAACAATCTGTACGCTATGGAATGTCTGAGGCACTATGTATAGCAGCAGCTGTCACCAGGTGGTATACCCTAGAGCAGGGGTCCTCAAACTACGGCCCGCGGGCCGAATCCGGCCCTCCAGCGTTTTTTATCCGGCCCGCGGACTGCCCCTTTAACATTGCAGCACTCCCCCTGCCATCTGCTCCCTCCATCACACAGGACGGGAAACATGACAGGCCCGGACAAAGGACCTTCTGTGCTAAGAAGCAGGTGATTGGTTACTAGGCATCAGGGCGGTCCCAGGAACCAATCACCTGCCCCTCACTTCCAAAGTCCCGCCCTCCGTCCGGACCTACCATGCCTCGTGTCCTGCGTGATACAGGTAAGTGTTGAGTGGGAGTGCTGTGATATTATAGGGGGTGGCAGAGTAATATTGATATGGGGGGATCTGTGACACACGGGGGGGAGTCTGTGATTGGGGGAGATCTGTGATGTGGGGGACTCTGTGCTATGGTGGGGGACTGATGTGGGGGACTCTGTGCTATGGTGGGGGACTGATGTGGGGGACTCTGTGCTATGGTGGGGGACTGATGTGGGGGACTCTGTGCTATGGTGGGGGACTCTGTGCTATGGTGGGGGACTCTGTGCTATGGTGGGGGACTCTGTGCTATGGTGGGGGACTCTGTGCTATGGTGGGGGACTGATGTGGGGGACTCTGTGCTATGGTGGGGGACTGATGTGGGGGACTCTGTGCTATGGTGGGGGACTGATGTGGGGGAATCTGTGCTATGGTGGGGGACTCTGTGCTATGGTGGGGGACTCTGTGCTATGGTGGGGGACTCTGTGCTATGATGGGGGACTCTGTGCTATGGTGGGGGACTCTGTGCTATGGTGGGGGACTGATATGGGGGGATCTGTGATGGGGGAAGTATGTGATTGGGAGTGGTTCTGTAATGAGGGGAGTCTGTGAAATACTGATAAGTTTATATTGATTACAATTGTTCTTTATTTTAAATATTGTACTGTTTTTTTCCTGTTTTTTTTTTTTTTTTTGCACTACAAATAAGATGTGTGCATAGGAATTAGTTCAAACTATAGTGCGGCCCCCCAACAGTCTGAGGGACCGTGAACTGGCCCCCTGTCTAAAAAGTTGGAGGACCCCTGCCCTAGAGCATCAGGATATATACAAATAGGGAATGTCTATGATGTAGCACTACAATGCCCTTCCCCTAGTGTAATAACCGTGCTTGATCTGTGAATAAAAATTTAAAAATACATTAATAGAAAAAAGTTTCTGAACTATAATGCACCTCCCCTACAGTACCCAAGTGTCTGATGATCTATTTTGATGGGGGAGGTGTATTATAGCTCAGAAATTACTTTTTTCTATCCATTAATTTTTTCATTTTTCACACAAATCAAGCACGGTTATTACACTAGGGGGAGGGACATTGTAGCGCTACACCATAGACATTCCTTATTAAATCCAGGGTGTTGCAGAAGAAGCTGTGAAGCTGTATTACTAACCCTTTCCTTGCTGCAGCGGGGTCCTTCAAAGTGTTGTAAGCAGTTGCCTGCAGCCTCCACCCCAAGCTGCTCTCTGCTGTGGTCGCATACTTACCTCCACCACGTACAGTACACAGTTAATAGTCCTGACTTATACATGATAATGCCGAGGAACCACCCACAGACATGTAAAAGATCGGAAACATTGTTTGGTTTTCTAACTTTGCTGTAGCTGTGATCGTCAGCTCTTGATGGGGAAGAGTTTGGGTGCAGTTCTGCTAGGGGGCGGTCCCTGTTTCCAGGAGGAGGAGGACTGTAATTGGTCACTACTAAAGCCAGTCAAAGTCCTGCTAGCCCCGCCCATCATTGCCACTACCAATCACTGAAAGAAGGGATTTCACTGTGAAAACCACCATCAGGTGACAGTTTGTGTAATTACTGTTGAGCTTCTGAAAACTTTGTTGAAAAGAAAAAATAAACATATATATATATATATATATATATATATATATATATATATATATATATATATATATATATATATATATATATATATATATATATATATATACAGTTGTGCTCATAAGTTTACGTACCCTGGCAGAATTTATAATTTCTTGATCATTTTTCAGAGAATATGAATAACACAAAAACTTTTTTTTTCACTCATGGTTAGTGTTTGGCTGAAGCAATTTATTCAACTAATTCAACTGTGTTTACTCTTTTTTTAAATCATAATGACAGCATAAACCACCCAAATGACCCTGATCAAAAGTTTACATACCCCAGTTCCTAATACCGTGTATTGCCCCCTTTAAAATCAATGACAGCTTGAAGTCTTTTGTGGTATTTGTGGATGAGGCTCTTTATCTTCTCAGATGGTAAAGCTGCCATTCCTCTTGGCAAAAAGCATCAAGTTCCTGTAAATTCTTGGGTTGTCTTGCATGAACTGCACGTTTGAGATCTCCCCAGAGTGGCTCAATGATATTGAGGTCAGGAGACTGAGATGGCCACTCCAGAACCTTCACTTTATTCTGCTGTAGCCAATGACAGGTCGACTTGGCCTTGTGTTTTGGATCATTGTCATGTTGGAATGTCCAAGTATGTCCCATGCGGAGCTTCCTGGCTGATGAATACAAATGTTCCTCTAGTATTTTTTGATAACCTACTGCATTTATTTTGCCATCAATTTTGACGAAATTTCCTGTGTCTTTGTAGCTCACACATCCCCAAAACATTAGTGATCCACCTCCATGTTTCACAGTAGGAATGGTGTACCTTTCATCACAGGCCTTGTTGACTCCTCTCCAAATGTAGCTTTTATGGTTGTGGCCAAAAAGCTAAATTTTGGTCTCATCACACCAAATGACTCAAGGTTTGAGGCCTGTCTCTGTGCTGTTTGGCGTATTGTAAGCGGGATACTTTGTGGCATTTGCGTATTAATGGCTTTCTTCTGGCGACTCGACAATGCAGCCCATCTTTCTTCAAGTGCCTCCTTATTGTGCATCTTGAAACAGCCACACCACATGTTATCAAGGGGGTCCTGTATTTTACCTGAAGTTATTTGTGGGTTTTGCTTTGCATCCCGAACAATTTTCTTGGCAGTTGTGGCTGAAATTCTAGTTGGTCTACCTAACCGTGGTTTGGTTTCAACAGAACCCCCCATTTTCCACTTCTTGATTAGAGTTTGAACACTGCTAATTGGCATTCTCAAATCCTTGGATATCTTTTTATAGCCCTTTCCTGTTTTATACAGTTCAACTACCTTTTCCCGTGGATTCTTTGACAATTCTTTTGCTTTTCCCATGACTCAGAACCCAGAAACGTCAGTGCAGCACTGGATGAAAGATGCAAGGGTCTGTCAGGAGTCCAGAAAGTCATTGACATTTTATACACACACAAATTACAAGCAAAAAGATCACAGGTGAGGATGGTTACCTTTAATAGCCATTCAAACCCCTTTGTGTCAACTTGTGTGCATTATCGTTATCATTAGCGTTATCAGGCCAAAATCACCAGGGTATGTAAACTTATGAGCACAGCTATATTAAGGAAAATTGTTGCCCATACTTACCGTAATTTTCCTTTCCTGGATCCTCCCCATGTCAGCCTACTATGGGTCAGCTCCGCGCCCTCTGACCCCTCCAGGACCACCTTTTTTCTAGCCCATAAAGGGCGGCTGTTTGACCAGCTCGACGTTCAAACACCCTTCCTCGCGGCCGAAGATAGGGTGGGAATCCCCGGCTGACATGGGGAGGATCCAGGAAAATTACGATAAGTATGGGCAACAATTTTCCTTATTCCTGGACCTCCCCATGTCAGCCTACTATGGGATGTACCAAGCAACCTAAAACAAGGGAGGGAAAAATAATAAAACAACTCAGAGAGAGTACTGCTGCTAACAAATTTAATGGCCGACAGCCGCAGAAATAACAGAAGCACCAAACATTTCCGCATGAGAGAGGGCTACATTTAGCCTATAATGTTGGATGAAAGTGTTGGGCGCGCTCCAACTTGCTGCTCTGCATACAACCTCGGGTGACACCTTTGCATAGGCTGCCCATGATGCTGCCATACCCCTAGTTGAATGTGCTCTGATCTCCGCAGGAGCGGGAAAACCCAGGGACTCGTAAGCGATCTGGATGGTCTTCACAATCCAGGATGAGACAATCCTAGGTGGAGCCGCCATGCCCTTTTTAGGTCCTATAGGAAAGATGAACAATTGATCTTGCTTGCGAAACTCCTCAGTCCGCTCCAAGTAAACTGAAATTGAGGAGACCAAGTCTAGCCTCTTCCAATCATCCTGGACCTGATCTACGGTGAAGGCTGGCAGGACAGTCTCCCAATTCATGTGAAAGGCAGTAGAAACCTTCGGTAGAAAGCTCGGAACTCGTCTGAGAATAATCTTGGCGGGAAAAATCACACAAAAGGGCTCTTTAGATGTAAAGGCGCATAATTCGGAAACTCTCCTAGCGGAGGCTATGGCCGTCAGGAATACTGTCCTCAGTGTTAAGTGAAATAAAGAACAGGATGATGTTGGGTCAAAAGGAGGAGCCAACAATGCTTTCAAGACCAGAGTTAGGTCCCATTTGGGAAAGTAAGACTTTAGGGGAGGCCTGATTTTAATGGCTGCCTTCAAAAAACGGACCACGACCGGATCCAATACCCACCTGTAATTCGTCATTGCTGAAAGGGCAGAAATCTGGACCTTCAGGGAATTATAAGTAGGGTTGTCCCGATACCACTTTTTTAGGACCGAGTACAAGTACCGATACTTTTTTTCAAGTACTCGCCGATACCGATTACCGATACTTTTTTTTAATGTCACGTGACAGTGGTTTTTTTTTTTCTTTTTTTTTTTTTTTTTTAGGGGGGGGGGGGGGGAGTGAACGGTGCCTGTGTGTGTGTGTTTATTTTTTATTTTATTTTTTTCATTTACATTTATTATTTTTTACAATTTTTTTTTTTATTCTTTATTGCACTAGGTGTGTGTGTTTTTTTTTTAATTAGCCCTGTTGGGGGGCTTTGGTGAGATATCAGGGGTCTTAACAGACCTCTGATATCTCCCCCTTGAGACAGAGAAAGAGACCGAGGATAGAGATTCCCCAGTCCCTTTCTCTGCAGCCTCAGCTGCACTGACAATGAATGGAGAGAAGACATCGGCTCCTCTCCATTCATAAACTGACACATCGTAATCACAGGAGATTACAATGTTTCAGTTATGTGAATGGACAGAGTCAGCTGACTCTGTCCATTCACACAGCGGAGAGAGACAGCAGAACGGAGGGGACAGAGGAAGAGAGAGGGGGACAGCGGAAAGCCGGAACGGATGGGGACAGCGGAGGGGGACACAGCAAAGAAGAAGGACAGCGGAGGGGGACAATGCAGCGGAGAACAGCGGAGGGGGACACAGCAAAGAAAGAGGACAGCAGAGGGGGACAATGCAGTGGAGGAGGACAGCGGAGGGGGACAATGCAGCGGAGGAGGACAGCGGAGGGGGACAATGCAGCGGAGGACAGCGGAGGGGGACAATGCAGCGGAGGAGGACAGCGGAGGGGGACAATGCAGCGGAGGAGGACAGCGGAGGGGGACAATACAGCGGAGGGGGACATTGGAACGGAGGGGGACAATACAGCGGAGGGGGACATTGGAACGGAGGGGGACAATACAGCGGAGGGGGACATTGGAACGGAGGGGGACAATACAGCGGAGGAGGACAGCGGAGGGGGACAATACAGCGGAGGAGGACAGCGGAGGGGGACAATACAGCGGAGGAGGACAGCAGAACGGAGGGCGACAATACAGCGGAGGAGGACAGCGGAGGGGGACAATACAGCGGAGGGGGACAATACAGCGGAGGAGGACAGCGGAGGGGGACAATACAGCGTAAGAGGACAGCGGAACGGAGGGGGACAATACAGCGGAGGAGGACAGCGGAACGGAGGAGGACAGCGGAGGGGGACAATACAGCGGAGGAGGACAGCGGAACGGAGGGGGACAATGCAGCGGAGCAGGACAGCGGAGGGGGACTAAGGGGGATGAGGTGACAGTCAGCGGTGATCGTGTGTGGGGGAGTTACAAGCACCGATCACCGCTGTATGTCACTAAGCAGCTGAAAGCCGTGGGGGGAGAAGCTTGTAACTCCCCCACGCGCCCATCACCGCTGACAGTGCAGGTATCGGGGGAAGCATCGGGAGCATTTGCCTGAGTACAAGTACTTGGGCAAATGCTCGGTATCGGTGCCGATACCGATACTAGTATCGGTATCGGGACAACCCTAATTATAAGTGAGGCCATCCTCCAGTCCCTGCTGGAGAAACTCCAGGATGTTCGAGACTGAAGGCGATTCGGGCTCCCAGCCCTTTTCCGCAGCCAGGCGTCGGAACGCCTTCCATACTCGGAGATAGGTCGAGTTTGTAGAACTTTTACGGGACTGCAAAAAGGTGCCCAACACTCGCTCTGAGAGGCCTAAATCCTTCAGAGATCTCCTCTCAATTTCCATGCCATTAGTCTCAACCTCCTGGGATTCAGATGACATATTCCGTTCTGGAGCAGGAGATCCTGACAAAACGGCGGTGGGATTGGTTGACACATCTTCATTCTCCACACCAGCAGGAACCATGGCCTCCTGGGCCAAAGCGGTAGAATTGCTATGGCTGTAACCCTCTCCCTGCGAATCTTCAATAAAGTCTTGAGGATTAAAGGAAGCGGAGGGAACACATACACCAGGGGGAAGTCCCATGGTTTGGACAGAGCATCTTGGCCGTAAGCTTGTGGATGGTATGTTCTGTAGAAGAAGCAAGGAAGCTGGGCATTCCTCCCTGATGCCATGAGGTCTATTACAGGCAACCCCCAGACTCTGAAAATCCTTCGCAGGAATTTTGGGTTCAAAGCCCACTCGCCGGGATCCAAAAAGCTCCGGCTCAAACGGTCTGCTAAGGTATTCTCCGGCCCTGGGAGTTAGGCTGCCGTCAGGGAAGCAAGGTTCTTCTCTGCCCACTGGAATATCTGGCATGCAATCTGAAGTAGGACTCGGCTCCTGGTGCCCCCCTGACGGGACACGTACAGTGGACTTGTTGTCGGCCAATATTTTGACCACTTGATCTTTCAAGCGCGGCCGGAAGGCTAGAAGAGCTCGTCGCACGGCCTCCAATTCCAGAAAATTTGATGTTTGCGGGACGTCGGGAGGCCACCGACCCTGAGCCTGCTGACCCAGGCAGTGGGCTCCCCAACCCAGGAGACTGGCATCGGTAGTAAGTACTATCGGCTCTGGAGGCCGAAGGGAAACACCCCGGGCAAGGTTGCGTGCGACTGTCCACCAAAGTAGAGACTGACTTATCGACCATGGAATGCGAATTTTCTGTACTAGGGAGTGGCGATCCCATTGGAGAAGGAAATTGCACTGAAAAGTCCTTCTTCTCCACCTGGCCCAAGGGACTACCGGAATCGTGGCTGACAATACTCCGAGATAGCGCATGCATTCCCTCGCTGCAAGGAATGAACTCGTCATCACTCTCCTGCTTTGGATCTGGATGTCCCGAATCTTCTTCTGAGGGAGAGAGACTCGACCCCGCTTCGTGTCGAACTTTACCCCCAGATATTCTAAAACCTGGGTTGGCTGCATTTGACTTTTCCGATGGTTGACTAGCCAGCCGAATCGAGCCAGCGTCTCGCGAGTCAGGGCCACATGCTGAAGGAGAAGAAGTTCCGAAGAGGCTAGTAGTAACAGATCGTCCAAATAATTAAAAATTTGAACGCCTCTGACTCTGAGGGTCGCGATGACGGCTGAGAGCACTTTTGAAAAGGTTCTGGGTGCTGTGCAAAGGCCAAACGGGAGGCACCGAAACTGGTAGTGAGAACCCTCCACCGCAAACCTGAGGAAACGATGATGAGTTGGATGGATGGGGACATGTAAATAGGCATCCGCCAAGTCAATGGAAGCCATCCAGTCCCCTTCTTTCACCACGGATATGGTCGTCTCCAATGACTCCATCTTGAAAGGCGGGACCCTCATAAACGAATTTAGCGCCCTCAGATCTAACACTGGACGGAAACCTCCTGAAGCTTTCGTCACCAGGAACAATGGGGGATATGACTCCCAGACCCCGTTCCTGCCTTGGCAACGGGACGATGGCTCTTGCTGTGAGCAAGCTATTTATATACTCTTGCAAACATTGCCTCTTCCAACAAATAGCAGAGTTCCTACCTTGATGCAGAGCAGACTTGCCAAGCTGGAGCACTGAGGGGAACTGCAGGAAGCCCAGAGCGTGGGAGACCGCCCCCTTAAGTCCAGGCAGCGGCGTAAGACAGCGCAGAGCGTCCCGGCGGTTGCTAGGCAACCGAACGAGCAGGGAAGCCGCTGTGATGTCACCCGCCCGGCTCGGCGCCATTCTGCAGCACACAAGATGCGGACTATATCGCCCAGCAGACCGCTAGACACCAGGGAAGGTAATTTCATTTAAACAGTGCACAAGAGCCAGTGTACTTACCCACAACACCTGCCTGTTTCTCATCTGCCATAAAGCCAGTTCTTTAAACTGAAGGTACTTGTCCCTGCACCACGGGAACCCACCACCTTGGGAGATTTACAGCCCGTCTGGGGGGTCTTCTGTGCTGGGAGAGACTTAACCCGGACAGGACATTATTCGACCCAGTCTTCACTCCTAAAACTTGTACTTTTCTTTCTTTTTTTTTTTTTTTTAAAAAAGGCTTCCGGAGCGAGGACGAAAAAAGAACGTCGAGCTGGTCCGAGAGCCGCCCTTTATGGGCTAGAAAAAAGGTGGTCCTGGAGGGGTCAGAGGGGGCGGAGCTGACCCATAGTAGGCTGACATGGGGAGGTCCAGGAAATATATATATATATATATATATATAGATCTATATATATATATATATATATATATAGATCTATATATATATATATATATATATCTATATATATATATATATATATATTATAATAATAAAAAGTGAGTACACTCCTCACATTTTTGTAAATATTTTAATATATCTTTTCATGTGACAACACTGAAGAAATGACACTTTGCTACAATGTAAAGTAGTGAGTGTACAGCTTGTATAACAATGTGAAAAAATTCTGTCCCCTCAAATTAACTCAACACACAGCCATTAATGTCTAAACTGCTGGCAACAAAAGTGAAAATGTCCAAATTGGGCACAATTAGCCATTTTCCCTCCCTGGTGTCATGTCACTGTTTTGCTTGCGTCTATCTAGCAAGGTTACTCTGTGGTATAAAACAAGGAAGCTGAGATTTCTGCAATGTGTAAATGTGCTTTTACTATACAAAGATGCTGTATATATAAAACTATTACAATATTAGGAATACAATACAAGACTGGCAGATCTTTATAACAAGCAAAATGCCTATCAAATGAACAGCCTATAGTCTATATCAGTACAAATACACTTAAAAGTTACTTATCTTCTGTTACTGTATGTTCGTGATCTCCATTGGCAACAATTTTTTCGGGAGCATCAGGCACTGTTCTTCTTTCGTGGGTGGCTTGCTTCTGATGTTACAGCATGATGGTCTGTGTGTGTGTGTGTGTGTCCGTCCCTACTCACCCCTTTTATGTGTCAGGCTGTTTACCATAGTTACCAAACAACAGAAAACATACCTGTTTACTGTAGCTGTAGAAACAATGGACTATTGCAAACTGTCAATTGAATACAAAAATGGTATCTACGCACCATTGTCTAATCACCTGACAGTAATCTAACAGTCATTCTTTCAGTTTGAGAGCTGAAAGAACTTCAGAAAAGTACATTTCTTACTTGTTTACTTTAGCTATAGAGACAATAGCCTGTTAATTGAACTGTCAATTGAATCCAACAATGATATCTACCCCCATTGTATAAAACAGCATTTGTTTGAGAAATCTACTCAAGCCAAAAAACTGACAGTAATCTGACCAACTCACTATTGTAATATTGTCCCATTTATCTTGTCTGATTATTATAAAAAAAAATCATATTTTTAACAAATGCAATACAGTCACTCATTAATGTTACAAGGTCTCATATGTGAATGGAGAGCAGGTGCATTAAATTTCGTGTTATCTCTCTTACTCTCTCATACTGGTCACTGGAAGTTCAACATGGCACCTCATGGCAAAGAACTCTCTGAGGATCTGAAAAAAAGAATTGTTGCTCTACATAAAGATGGCCTAGGCTATAAGAAGATTGCCAAGACCCTGAAACTGAGCTGCAGTAAGGACACCAAGACCATACAGTGGTTTAACAGCACATGTTCCACTCAGAACAGGCCTCGCCATGGTCGACCAAAGAAGTTGAGTGCACATGCTCAGCGTCATATCCAGAGGTTGTCTTTGGGAAATAGACGTATGAGTGCTGCCAGCATTGCTGCAAAGGTTGAAGTGCTCAGACCATACGCTGCACACTGCCTCAAATTGGTCTGCATGGCTGTTGTCCCAGAAGGAAGCTTCTTCTAAAGATGATGCACAAGAAAGCTGGCAAACAGTTTGCTGAAGACAAGCAGATTAAGGACATGGATTACTGGAACAATGTCCTATGGTCTGATGAGACCAGGATAAACTTATTTGGTTCAGATGGTATCAAGCGTGTGTAGCGGCAACCACGTGAGGAGTACAAAGACGAGTGTGTCTTACCAACAGTCAAGTATGGTGGTGGAAGTGTCATGATCTGGGGATGCATGAGTGCTCCCTGCACTGGGAAGCTACAGTTCATTGAGGGAACCATGAATGCCAACATGTGCTGTGACATACTGAAGCCAAGCATGGAGACTGGGCCACAGGAGAGTATTCCAACATAACGAACTCAAAGAGGATAACTGCCTTGCTAAAGAAGCTGAGGGTAAAGGTGATGGACTGGCCAAGCATGTCTGCAGACCTAAACCTTATTGAGCATCTGTGGGGCATCCTCATACGGAAGGTGGAGAAGCGCAAGGTCTCTAACATCCACCAGCTCCGTGATGTCGTTATGGAGGAGTGGAGGAGGACTCCAGTGACAACCTGTGAAGCTCTGGTAAACTCCATGCCTACGAGGGTTAAGGCAGTGCTGGAAAATAATGGTGGCCACACAAAATGTTGACACTTTTGGCCCAATCTGGAGATTTTCACTTAGGGGTGTGCTCACTTTTGTTATCAGCAGTTTAGACATTAATGGCTGTGTGTTGAGTTATTTTGAGGGGACAGCAAATTTACACTGTTGTACAAGCTGTACACTCAGTACTTTACATTGCACCAAAGTGCAATTTCTTCCGTGTTGTCACATGAAAAGATATAATAAAATATTTTCAAAAATGTGAGGGGTGTACTCACTTTTGTGAGATACTGTGTGTGTGTATATATATAACATAAAATTATGTGTGTGTGTGTGTCACATACTGGCCCCTCAGCTCTGCATCATCTGCTACTACTAACCTCTGCATCACCTACTCCCAGCCTCTGAACTCTGCATCACAGTGGCGGCTGGTGCTCAATTTTTTTTTTTTTTGGGGGGGGGGCGCAAACAAAGCCCCAACCAACCCCATAACCCCCTCCTCGTCACTCGCCCGCAATAGGGCCTACAGATGGATAGATAGATAGATAGATAGATAGATAGATAGATAGATAGATGGGTGGGAGGGGTAGAATTAGATAGATAGATAGATAGATAGATAGATAGACACTGGGTGGGAGGGGAGATAGATCGATAGATAGACAGACAGACAGACCCTGGGTGGGAGGGGGAGATAGATCGATAGATAGACAGACAGACCCTGGGTGGGAGGGGGAGATAGGTAGATAGATAGAATGGACAGACAGATGAGAGAGGTATTTAGACGTGAATGGGAGAAGCATTTGCTCCGATCAGCACTAACCCCCCCCTCTCCTGCCAGGCACATGTCACTATCTGATCGCGAGTGAATAGCTGGGGGCAGAGGTGAAGCAGGACGTCCTCCCCCCTCCCTCCACCCTCAGTCCGATCACAGGATACTGCTGCTACGGACAGGGTGTCAGATCATCACATTACAGGCAGATAGATAGTACCTTTGGCAGCGTGGCTTCTCAATCCACGGAGCTGCGGGGTTAGGGTTACGATTTCCCACTGGCACATAACCCGGAAGTGACACTGCTGCCCGGGGAAAGCACCGCCCACCTGCCAATAGAAAACCCTACAGCAAGGGGAAGGCCTGCAGGACGGAACTGTTGTGGCGCAGTGCTTTGCGCCGCAATGATTTACAAAACCCTGCAAATGAAGCGTCTTGCATGCAATCATGTAATTGCATAGACGTCATGCTACCCATAGTGCACTGTGTCCGGCGCCCGCACACAGTGCACTTAAAGGACTTTTTTTTTTTAAAGGACCTTTTTTTTTTCTATGGTGACTAGCCTTGGGGGGGCGCACCCCCTATGGACGGGCCGCCACTGCTGCATCACTTACACCTGACCCCTGAACTTTGCGTCAGTTATTTCTGAACCTTTGCGCCACTTACTACTGAACCCCTGCACTCTGTGTCCCTTTAAGCCACAGCCAGTAATCAGCGTAATGAAAATTACACCCAACTTTTGCTGCTGCACTTTTTCTCAGCTACGTGGGCCCAACTTATGATCTTTCACAGAGCCCGACTGCTTTCATAAAATGCCCCTGACCTGAGCTCATCAGTGCGCAACCATTACAGATGGTTGCGCAACCATTACAGATGCTTGTATGTGACATCTCATACAAGCACATGGGCTGGATGCGAGAAATTTATCTGCAGGGATGAGTGTGCCAGGACAGGTAGATCAGTGTTTCTCAACTCCAGTCCTCAAGGCGCCCCAACAGGTCATGTTTTCAGGATTTCCCTCATTTGAAATGTCTGTGGTAATTACTAAGGCAGTGAAACTGATCAAATCACCTGTGCAAAATAATGGTTAGCCTGAAAACATGACCTGTTGGTGTGCCTTGAGGACTGGAGTTGAGAAACACTGAGGTACATGTCTCATCTCTGCTTCCTTGCACCACTCTGCATATCGCGCATATCATAGATGAGAAGAGGGAACAGCAGTGGAGCAGATGAGCAGGAAGGGCTCAGCGGTGGCACAGAAGAGCAGGAGGGTACAGCGGTGGGGCAGATCTGCAGGCGGTTACATTGGTGGGGCAGATGTGCAGGGGGTTATAGTGGTGGAGTAGATGTACAGGGGGTTACAGTGGTGGGGCAGATGTGCAGGGGGTTACAGTGATGGGGCAGATGTGCAGGGGGGTAGATGGGACAGATGAGCAAGGTGGTGCAGTGGTAGGACAGATTTGCAGGGGGGTACAGTGATCTGAGGTGTGAAGGTGCAGAAGTTGGGACTGATCTGAGGCATGAGAGTGCAGGATGTTAGTTTGTCACTATTACTCAAGCAGTTTACAGCATCTACTTTATTAAAAATCCTTTTCGTGATTGAGAGTGTGAAGTTGACATTTTTTTTGTTATAAAATCGACATGCTCAATTTCTTTGAAAAAAATTTTTCGGCACACTGTGCTCAAAAGGTTGCCTACCCCTGCTTTATGATGGCTTATTCATAGAGTAGAGAAACCCTAGCGGAAGTGTGTTACTGGCCAGATTCCCAGGTGAAAATAAAGGAAAAAAAGCCTAAAAAAAAAAGAAAACGAATACAGTGATCACATTTCAGGATTGCTAAGATGCAATATATTAACCACTTCAGCCCCCCACAAGGATTTATCCCCTTAATGGCCAGGCCGTTTTTTGTGATATGGCACTGCGTCTCTTTAACTGACAATTGTGCAATTCTATACCCGAACAAAATTGATGTCCTTTTTTTCCCACAAATAGCTTTCTTTTGGTGGTTGAAATTTACGCCAAAGAATTTGTACAATGTTCAACATTGTACAAATTCTTTTTAAACTTTGTTAATAAAATATTATAATTTTATACTATTTGTACTTTAGTTTTCCTTTGGCACCGTAATAATCCCTCTATCTTTGGCGTAAATTTCAAATCTATATTTGTTGGGATGAGGTGCCGTATTGCACCGAGGACCACCCAGTCACTCTAACCCTCCATTCTCTAGTCCTTTCTTTTGGTGGTATTTGATCACCTCTGCAGTTTTTATTTTTTGCGCGTAATAAAAAAAGACTGACAATTTAAAAAAAAATCCAATATTTTTTACTTTCTGCTATAATACATATCCAAAAAAAAAATATTAAAAAACAAATGTATTCATAAGTTCAGGCCAATATGTATTCTTCTACATATTTTTAGTTAAAAAAAATCACAATAAGCCTATATTGATTGGTTTGCGCAAAAGTTATAGCGTCTACAAACTATGGGATAGATTTATGGACTTTTATTTATTTTTTATTATGTTTACTAGTAATGGCGGTGATCTGCGATTTTTATCAGGACTGCGACATTGCGGCGGACAAATCTGACCCCAAGTGACTCTTTTTGGGGACCAGTGACATTATTACAGTAATCAGTGCTAAAAAAACCGCACTGATCAATGTATAAATGACACTGGCAGGGAAGGGGTTAATACTAGGGGGCGATCAAGGGCTTAACTGTGTTCCCTGGGTTTGTTCTAACTGTGTGGGGGGTGGGCCTATTGGGACAACACAGAGATCGCTATTACCGATCACTAGAAAGCAGGTCTCAGTATCTCTGTCAGAACAGGGATCCGCCTTGTTTTCATAGGCAGATCCCTGTTCTGCCTCTCTGTACTGCAATTGCGGGTGGCCGCATGGAGTCCGCAGGGCCCGCGCCCACTGTATTTCATGCATGGACCGACGTACAGGTACTTCAGTCACCTATCTGTTACAAAGCTATCTGATCATCACAAGGTCTATCTGATCATAACTAACAAGCTGTTGTGCATGATTCCCTCTAGTTAATAAAGGAATATTGATTGCTATGATATCACTTAAAGTGATTGTAAAGTCTCTCTTTTTTTTTTTAAATAACAAACATGTTATACTTACCTGCTTTGTTGCAGTGGATTTGCGCAGAGCAGCCCAGATCCTCCTCTTTTCAGGTCCCTCTGTGGCTCTCCTGGCCCCTCTCTCCTGTTGGGTGCCCCCACAGCAAGCAGCTTGCTATAGAGGCACCCGAGCCGAGTCACAGCTCCCTGTGTCCATTTAGACATGAAGCTGCGACCCGGGCCCCACCCCCTTTCTATTCTCATTGGCTGACTGACTTTGACAGCAGCGGGAGCCAATGGCGCCGCGCTGCTGTCTCAGCCAATGAGGAGAGGAGTCCCGGATGGCCGAGACATTCCTGCAGCATCGCTGGAGCTAGAGGAACCTCAGGTAAGTGTTAGGAGGGCTGAGGGGGGCTGCTGCACACAGAAGGCTTTTTTTATCTTAACCACTTCAGCCCTGGAAGGTTTTACCCCCTTCCTGACCAGGCCATTTTTTGCGATACGTCACTGCGTTGCTTTAACTGACAATTGCGCGGCCGTGTAACGCTGTACCCAAATAAAAATAGATGTGCTTTTTTTTCCCACAAATAGAGCTTTCTTTTGGTTGTATTTGATCACCTGTGCGTTTTTTATTTTTTGCGCTATAAACAAAAATAGACCGCCAGTTTTAATGAATTAATCTGATTTCTTTATCAATTTAGGCCAATTTTTATTCCTCTACATATTTTTTGTAAAAAAAAATCCCAGCAAGCGTATATTGATTGGTTTGCATAAAAGTTATGGCGTTTACAAACTATGGGATAGATTTATGGACTTTATATATTTTTAAATGTTTTTACTAGTAATGGTGGCGATCAGCGATTTATAGCAAGACTGCTACATTGCGGCAGACAAATCTGACACTTAGTGACACTTTTTGGGTACCAGAGACACCAATACACTGATCAGTGCTAAAAAAAAAATGCACTGGTCACTGTATAAATGGCACTGGCAGGGAAGAGGTTAACATCACGGGCGATCAAAGGGTTAAATGTGTTCCCTGCAGGTGTTTCCTAAGACCCACACTGAAGACCGCCCCACGCTAGCGGTAAAGTGCCCCTCGTTTTAGTGGCGGTTTACTGGCACTGTGCGGGCGGGAACGGGGAGCTTTTAACCCCAAAGAAGGGGTTAACGAGAGATTAAAAGTGCCCAAAAAGCTTTGCAGGCACTTCAGCAGTGCCATTGATTTCAATGGCAGGGGGAGTTTAGGAGCGCTGTATACACCGCTCCTGCGACTCCCCAAAGACGCTGCTTGCAGGACTTTTTTTTTCCGTCCTGCAAGCGCACCGCCCCAGTGTGAAAGCACTCAAGCTTTCACACTGGGGAGGCATGAGAGGCAGTTTACAGGAGCTATTTTTAGCGCAAAAATGCCTGTAAAGTGCCTTCAGTGTGAAAGGGGTCTAACTTTGTGGGGGACGGATGCACTCAAAGAGAGACATCAGTGTTCCTGTTGAGGAGGAATCTCAGATGTCTCTCATCCTCACTGACAGAAGGACAGTATGCCTTGTTTACATAGGCAGACCATCTTTCTCTCTCTCCACTTAGTGATCGCTGGTGGCCGGGGACCATTGTGGCCGCCTGACTCGCTGATTGGCTCCCGCTGTATCCAATCACAGCAAGAGCGCGGCTCCAGCGGTGCGCGTGCGTGCCCCAGAGCTGTTCGCGAACATCACATACAGGTATATGATTATGCGCTTAAAGGCCGGCCTGCCACATTATTATTATTATTATTATTATAATACAGGATTTATATAGCGCCAACAGTTTACGCAGCGCTTTACAATATAAAAGGGAGACAATACAGTTATAATACAATAAAATACAAGAGTATTAAGAGGGCCCTGCTCAAAAAAGCTTACAATCAGTATATGTATGTGGGGCGGTCCTTAAGTGGTTAATGCATAGAATGCATTAAAATAAAAAATCTCCTGCCTTTATAACCACTTTAAACCAGTAGCAGTGTCTAACATGAGACACGTTTTTGCTGGGCTTAAACTGATCTATATTAAAAATAAAGCATTCTGATAGGTTAGAATGGCAAATTTTAATGCAGAAATATTATATTTCCCCACTTTACACTCTGAATTCATTAATTTTTGTCAGCCATTTCATAGAAATTGAAAAGCTGGGAGAACCTATAAAAAGTATTATAGTAGGTGGTAGCTGTTAATATTGTGTCAAAGCTAAACCAAGATAAAAAAGGCAAATACATTTTGATTTTCTGCCTTTTATAAATGGCCCATAGTGCTGAAAACATGGCAGTATAATAAACATTGTTGTAGTTATCATTTTTATTGCTTTGCTCCAGCATTTCACATGCAGCACACATATGTGTACTTTGCCATCAGCTAGTGTATCTCTATGTAGTTACAGTATCTCACAAAAGTGAGTACACCCCTCACATTTTTGTAAAAACTTTACTATATCTTTTCATGTGACAACACTGAAGAAATGACACTTAGTAGTGAGTGTATAACAGTGTAAATTTGCTGTCCCCTCAAAATAACTCAACACACAGCCATTAATGTCTAAACCGCTGGCAACAAAAGTGAGTACAACCCTAAGTGAAAATGTCCGAATTGGGCCCAATTAGCCATTTTCCCTCCCCGGTGTCATGTGACTCGTTAGTGTTACAAGGTCTCCGGTGTGAATGGGCAGCAGGTGTGTTAAATTTGGTGTTTTTGCTCTCACTCTCTCATACTGGTCACTGGAAGTTCAACATGGTACCTCATGGCAAAGAACTCTCTGAGGATCTGAAAAAAAGAATTGTCGCTCTACATTAAGATGGCCTAGGCTATAAGATTGCCAAGACCCTGAAACTGAGATGCAGCACAGTGGCCAAGACCATACAGCAGTTTAACTGGACAGGTTCCACTTAGAACAGGCCTCGCCATGGTTGACCAAGGAAGTTGAGTGCACGTGCTCAGTGTCATATCCAGAGGTTGTCTTTGGGAAATAGACGTATGAGTGCTGCCAGCATTGCTGCAGAGGTTGAAGGGGTGAGGGGGGGGGGTCAGCCTGTCAGTGCTCAGACCATACGCCGCACACTGCATCAAATTGGTCTGTATGGCTGTCTTCCCAGAAGGAAGCCTCTTCTAAAGATGATGCACAAGAAACCCACATTTTGCTGAAGACAAGCAGACTAAGGACATTGTTTACTGGAACCATGTCCTGTGGTCAGGTGAGATTAAGATCAGCTTATTTGGTTCAGATGGTGTCAAGCGTTTGTGGCAGCAACCAGGTGAGGAGTACAAAGACAAGTGTATCTTGCTACATTCAAGCATGGTGGTGGGAGTGTCATAGTCTGGGGCTGCATGAGTGCTGCCGGAACTGGGGAGCTACAATTCATTGAGGGAACCATGAATGCCAACATGTACTGTGATATACTGAAGCAGAGCATGATCCCCTCCCTTCGGAGACTGGGCCGCATGGCAATATTCCAACATAATGACCCCAAACACACCTTAACCACTTGACAACTGGGCACTTAAACCCCCTTCGTGACCAGACCAATTTTCAGCTTTCAGCGCTCTCACACTTTGAATGACAATTACTCAGTCATGCAATACTGTACCCAAATGAATTTTTTGTCCTTTTTTTCATACAAATAGAGCTTTCTTTTGGTGGTATTTGATCACCTCTGGGTTTTTTATTTTTTGCGCTATAAATGAAAAAAGACCGCAAATTTTGAAAAAAAACGCATTTTTCTTAGTTTCTGTGATAAAATTTTTCAAATTAGTAATTTTTCTTCATAAATTTTGGCCACAATTTATAATGCTACATATCTTTGGTAAAAATAACCCAAATTAGTGGATATTATTTGGTCTTTCTGAAAGTTAGAGAGTCTACAAGTTGTGGTGCAAATCATAAAAATTGATCACATCTGATGCACTGACGGCCTATCTCATTTCTTGTGACCCGAACAAGTCAGGAAAGTACAAATACCCCCCAAATGACCCCTTTTTTGAAAGTAGACATTCCAAGGTATTTAGTAAGATGCATGGTGAGGTTTTTGATGTTGTCATTTTTTCCCACAATTCTTTGCAAAATGAAGATTTTTTTTTTTTTTTTTCCCCCACAAAATTGTCATTGTAATAGGTTATTTCTCTCACATGGCATGTATATACCACAAATGACACCCCAAAATACATTCTGCTACTCCTCCTGAGTATTACGATACCACATGTGTGGGACTTTTTCACAGCCTGGCCACATAGAGAGGCCCAACATGCATGGAGCACCATCAGGTGTTCTAGGAGCATAAATTATACATCTAATTTGTTGACTACCTATTACACTTTTGAAGGCCCTGGAGCACCAGGACAATGACACGTGACACTGACGTGGCACTGATGACAAATGGCACTGATACGTGGCACTGATGTGGCACTGATGACAGATGGCACTGATACGTGGCACTGACGTGGCACTGATGACAGATGGCACTAATACATGGCACTGATGACAGATGGCACTAATACGTGGCACTGACAGATGGCACTAATACGTGGCACTGACAGATGGCACTAATACGTGGCACTGACAGATGGCACTAATATGTGGCACTGATGACACATGGCACTAACACGTGGCACTGACGACATGTGGCGCTGATGACAAATGGCACTGATATGTGGCACTGATGACATGTGGCGCTGATGAAAGATGGCACTAATACATGGCACTGATGACAGATGGCACTAATACGTGGCACTGATGACAGATGGCACTAATACGTGGCACTGATGACAGATGGCACTAATACGTGGCACTGATGACAGGTGGCACTGATACGTGGCACTGATGACACTGATGACAGGTGGCACTAATACGTGGCACTGATGACACGTGACACTGATGACAGATGGCACGTGACACTGACAGGTGGCACTGATGACAGATGGCACTGATGACAGATGGCACTATGTGGCACTGATGACAGATGGCACTATGTGGCACTGATGACAGATGGCACTTATACGTGGCAGTGGGGACAGATGGCAGGGGCAGATGACAGGGCAGATGACAGGGCAGATGGCAGGGGCAGATGGCAGGGGCAGATGACAGGGCAGATGACAGGGCAGATGGCAGGGGCAGATGACAGGGGCAGATGACAGGGCAGATAGCAGGGCAGATGGCAGGGACTGTTAACAGCGGGACACCTTTTTTTTTTTTTTTTTACACTCACCGCCGCAGCGGTTCGCTCTCCCTCCTCACACGCTGTCTCTGTGTGAGGAGGGAGAGCCGGCGATGAGAGAGGATCTCATATGTTTACATATGAGATCCTCTCTCATTGGCACCGCCGATCGCACCGTAAACGGCCGCTGTCATTGGCCGTTTACGGTGATCTGTGACTGGCTGTGTCCGAGGGACACGGCCAGCACAAAACTTCCGCGATGCGCGCTCGCGGGAGCGCGCAATGCGGAAGTAAACAGGAGGACGTCCAGGGACGCCCTCCCGGCAATTGGAGTCCGCGCTGTAGCCGTCTTTCGGCTATAGCGCGGACGCCTAGTGGTTAAAGACAACCACTGCCTTGCTAAAGAAGCTGTGGGTAAAGGTGATGGACTGGCCACGCATGTCTCCAGACCTAAACCTTATTGGGCTTCTGTGGAGCATCCTCAAATGGAAGGTGGAGGAGCGCAAGGTCTCTAACATCCACCAGTTTCGCAATGTCGTCATGGAGGAGTGGAAGAGGACTCCAGTGGCAACCTGTGAAGCTCTGGTGAACTCCGTGCCCAAGAGGGTTAAGGCAGTGACGAAAAATAAAGGTGGCCACACAAAATATTGACACTTGGGGCCCAATTTGGACATTTTCAGCTAGGGGTGTACTCACTTTTGTTGCCAGCAGTTTAGACATTAATGGCTGTGTGTTGAGTTATTTTGAGGGGACAGCAAATTTACACTGTTGTACAAGCTGTACACTCACTACTTTACATTGTAGCAAAGTGTAATTTCTTCAGTGTTTTCACATGAAAAGGTATAATAAAATATTTACAAAAATGTGAGGTGTGTACTCACTTTTGTGAGATACTGTATATATGTGTGTAGAAGTGTAAGCAGCAACCATTGGATTATGTGTGTGCTAAATAATCCTGGTTTATCTCATTTGGCTCCACTTGCTCCTGAATCAGATCCATATGAGGGAAGTGTTATGTCCTTGTGTCCAAATGTACCCTGTGGGCCTATAGATGACTCATGTGATGACCATGCATTGGCAAGACATGCTGGGATCTAACCATTCTCTCCCAGTCAGGACTAAGAGGATGAAATGTTTGTGTTGTGTCTGCATTATACTTTTATCTGTATTTCTATTTTGTTGATTCTTCCAGACCTGTCCTCAAACCAGAGTTAAAATAAGGATTTTTGATATATCAGGATACGATTTTTTATGTTTCCCCTATTCTCTGGAATACCATGCTTTGACTTTTTTGTTGAACTTTTGTAATCATATGTTTGCATGCATGTTATTGTATCTTTCCATGTGTTTTTAGCTCTTTGTTCTCACTTTATCTTTTGTTTTGATTGTATAACCACTTCCAGACCAGGCCTTTTCTGGCACTTTTTGTTTACAAGTAACAATCAGTATTTTTTGCTAGAAAATTACATAGAACCCCTTAAACATTATATTTATATATTTTAAAGTAGAGGCCCTAGAGAATAAATTGGTGGGTGTTCCAATTTTTTATGTCACACGGTACTTGTGCAGCATTTTTTCAAACAGATTTTTTTTTTGGGAAAAAATACATGCGCTTGATTTTTAATGCAAAAAACACATAACTATAAAAGATGAGCTTATGCCGAGTAAATAGATACCAAACATGTCACACTTTAAAATTGCCCACACCCTTGCTATGGTGACAAACAACGTATATTTTACTATCCTTAGGCGACACTTTAAAAGCCTTTACAGGTTACCACTTTGATTTAAAGAGGTCAAGTGCTAGAATTACTGACAATGATCTGACATTTGCCTCACATGTGTGGGACGATCGATGTTTTCATGCATGCGAGAACGATGTGCACGCTTTTTATTTTTTACATTGTTGCTTTAAAAAAAATGTAATCCCTTTTATTTCTGTAGTGGGTGCCGCTCAGCCCGCCCGTGGCCCCGCACCTCCCACCAGCCACCGCCGAGACACACACTGACAGGGGGACAGAGTCTGTCAGCAGCTGCGGGACAATTCTCCATCTTCCCTCTCCTCCTCACATACAGTGTGAGAGCGGCGCTCACAGGGGCACAGCCGACTGATTAGCTCCCTCCCCTGCTTCCTCATTGGCAGGGGCAGGGAACCAATGAAGAGAGAGAACTGGAGCAGCAAAGCATCTTGGGACATGTAGTCCCTAACTCTGGAGGTACCATTGTAATTCCCTGGGGGCACACTACAAATCCCAGCAGGGACAGAATTAAAAAAGTGCAAGGACCCGGGAGGCTGCCTGGGAGAAGGAGCAGACATCACAAGGTGAGAAGACTGGAGAAGGGTGGTGCCATCCAGGCTCGGTGTGACTATTTCCCGCCACAACTTTACGGTCGGTCACGGACATCTCACCAGAGTGGGAACCACGTGTGCATCTCCAAGCACATCTCTGAAGATGTTGCAGGTCGTTCTGGTGGTCAGGGAGCCAGTCGGGCAACCTGAAGAGTCTATTTCAGGACTTATCTCCCTGGGTCTTGGTCGCAGGATTGGTGAGTGGGCACTTGCCCATCTTACAGATACAAAGAGACACTGCATGCAGACAATGTTGCTTTCTCTTAGCCCACACCTGTAGAATGCTGTGTTACACTGGCCCCTCTGCCAAACAGCAACAGTGTGCATTTTGCTTCAAAGCGCCACAGTACAGTTTGGATTACCCAGGACATCTTACACCTACCTTGTTCACCCTGCTAAACAGGACATCCAAAGTGCACCAACAAGAGCTAGTTGAAGACTTCTTCTGAAAAAAACGACAACATATTCCCTAACAAGGGTTTAAAGCCAATGGTGCCATAAGGGCCCATACATACACCCAGGACTCAGGATCTATTAAGTGAGCGGGTTTAAAGACTCAAGAGTTAGAGTGTCACATTGAATTCCTTATTGTGCTCTTGTGGTTCATTGGGACTGTGGTGTCAGGGAATAAAATGGAGTGGTCTGACACAAGCCTGGTCATTCCACTGCCCTCCTTCTGCCTGGACACCTAGAGCTCAATTTAAGTAGAATCGGTGGTTAATTTGTTGAAGTGTTCCTATCATAATGCAATCTGTCATTATTTTTGTGGTTATCTCTGCCTTCAGGGTCATTCACCTTAAGGAAGGCCCCTGAGAGTAGACAGATTATATTGTTGAACTTCATTGCTCTTAACCTTCCAGTCTGTAAGACACAGTTCAGTTATTGGGCTGCATTTAACTGTCATGTTATTATTTTGTTATTGTTTTGCTTTATGCTGAAAGAGTCTTTTAGTAAAAATACTTTTTGTCTCCTTACCACTTGTGTCTATTTACTACATTAGTAAATAAATAACTGCTGCTCTTAATTTCACTCTAATGCCCCGTACACACGATCGGACTTTTGGACAACAAAACCGTGGATTTTTGTTCGAAGGGTGTTGGTTCATACTTGTCTTGCATACACACGGTCACACAAATGTTGGCCAACAATTACGAACGTAGTGACGGACAAGAAGCACGTGATATCTCCACTACGAACGCTAGTTTTACAAAACCGAGCGCTTCCGGCTCGTCCTTGATTCCGATCATGCGTGGAATTTTGTGCGACGGATTTGTGTACACACGATCGGAAAGTACGACAACAAACTTTTGTTGGCGGAAAATTTGAGAACCTGCTAGCCAATATTTGTTGGCGGAAACTAAGTTAGACAAAAAATGTCCGATGGAGCATACACATGGTCGGACTTACCGCCAACAAGCTCACATCCAACATTTCCCGTTGGAAAATCTAAAATTTAAAAAGACATTTGGAGAAGGAGGAAGCGGAGCAAAAAATAAAGTAAAAGAAAAAATACCTTTGGGGCATCTCTGACTAAAAAAATAATAAATTCTTTAAATGGCAAACCAAGGAGGGAATGGGGGGTGTAATACCTGTGGCTCAGGAAAGTGGGTGTAGGGCCCCAAGCTGCATCTCATGGCCAACCTTCATCCATTCCAGAGTTTGCGCGCCCAAATAGAACCCCATATTATGATCACCCCCAATCTCCTGGTCCCCCTTTTAGGGGAGTTCCCCGGGGTCGGGACAGAGGAAGAGGGAGGGGAAGATGCCCTTTTTTTCGACATGAAAATTCTATCAGTACCTCTAATAGGTTTGATCCACTCTCAAGAGAGGGAAATGTTGATAATGATAGATACATCACTGAACACCCCTCTGACTGGCGGTCGGGATGGGGTCAGGGTGATGGTTATTCACCAATAGGATCTTATAATAATTATTACAACTATTATCAACAACGGAATAATCAATCAGCGATTGAATACTCTGGTAGGGGGGTCCGAGTAACTATCAAAACAATCATGGGGGATTCCCAAAAATAAAAAGGTCAATAGATCAAAAAGAGGCACCAGAGGGGGGAGGCTGGTCCGCTCAAAAAAGAAGGCGGGTCTGAAGGATTCTGGCCTCTATTTCCAACAAAGAGAGATATGTGTTGAATCACGGTCTCAAGTTTGTAGCTTCACGCCCACTTAATAAGTTTGAGACTTTTATTGACCTTCAGAAGTTTGTTAGAAAGATGAATATCAAGCGATATTTGATCACTAATCCGTTTTATACCAATATTACTGTTGGATCAGGTGTTAGAGATACCTCTCTGGCCAATGCTTTAATCAGAGAGACAGCACAGAGACCTAAGGTAACCCTGGAGGAGCTGCAGAGTTCCACAGCAGAGATTGGAGTATCTGTACATAGGACGACAATAAGCCGTACACTCCATAGAGTTGGGCTTTATGGCAGAGTGGCCAGAAGAAAGCCATTACTTTCAGCAAAAAACAAAATGGCACGTTTTGAGTTTGTGAAAAGTCATGTGGGAGAAATGTATGGAGGAAGGTGCTCTGGTCTGATAAGACTAAAATTTAACTTTTTGGCTATTAAAGAAAACGCTATGTCTGGCGCAAACCCAACACATCACATCACCCAAAGAACACCATCCCCACAGTGAAACATGGTGGTGGCAGCATCATGCTGTGGGGATGTTTTTCAGCAGTCGGGACTGGGAAACTGGTCAGAGTTGAGGGAAAGATGGATGGTGCTAAATACAGGGGTATTCTTGAGCAAAACCTGTACCACTCTGTGTGTATTTATGGCTAGGACGGAGATTTACCTTCCAGCAGGACAATGACCCCAAACACTGCTATGCTAAAGCAACACTTGAGTGATTTAAGGGGAACATGTAAATGTGTTGGAATAGCCTAGTCAAAGCGCCAACCTCAATCCAATAGAAAATCTGTGGTCAGACTTAAAGATTGCTGTTCACAAGCGCAAACCATCCAACTTGAAGGAGCTGGAGCAGTTTTGCAAGGAGGAATGGGCAAAAATCTACAAAGTATTAACTTTAGGGGTTTGAATAGTTATGCACATTGACTTTTTCTGTTATTTTGTTCTATTTGTTGTTTGCTTCACAATAAAAAAAAAAAAACATTTTCAAAGTTGTGGACATGTTCTGTAAATTAAATGATGCAAATCCTCAAACAATCCATGTTAATTTCAGGTTGTGAGGCAACAAAACACGAAAAATGCCAAGCGGAGTGAATACTTTTGCAAGGCACTGTAAGTCAGATCTGTCCAGATTGCTATCTGATCTTGATACCTATGTCCCTCTGGCTGGTAATCCGACAACTAAATATAAAAAGGAACTTATATCCTTAGTGTAGCAAGGCTACCAGAATAAGATTCTGTCTAAAAAAGAAAAATCTTTCCTAGTTCCAGCTGTGCCTCGTGTACCTGTGATTTAATACCTGCCTAAGGTACATGATGATCCTCTACACCCCCGGGAAGGTCGATTATAAGTGGTATTAATTTGGTTACTTCCCGGGTGGGTAAGTACATTGATCATTTCTTGCAACCACTGGTCGCCAAAACTCCAGCATTTTTGTGGGACTCTATGCAGGTAATTAAAATTCTTTAACCACTTGCTTACTGGGCACTTAAACCCCCCTCCTGCCCAGACCAATTTTCAGCTTTCAGCGCTGACGCACTTTGAATGACAATTGCGCGGTCATACAACACTGTACCCAAATGAAATTTTTATCTTTTTTTTCCCCACAAATAGAGCTTTCTTTTGGTGGTATTTAATCACAGCTAGAGTTTTTATTTTTTGCTAAACAAACAAAAAAAGATAGAAATTTTTGAAAAAAAAAAAATCATGTTTAATAGTTTGTTATAAAATTTTGCAAACAGGTAATTTTACTCCTTCATTGATATGCGCTGATAAGGTCGGCACTGATAGTCTGCACTGATGGGCACGGATAGGCACAGTTAAGGCGGCACTGATAGGCACAGTTAAGGCGGCACTGATAGGCACAGTTAAGGCGGCACTGATAGGCACAGTTAAGGCGGCACTGATAGGCACAGTTAAGGCTGCACTGATGGGGACAGATAAGGCGGTACTGATGGGCACAGATAAGGCGGCACTGATGGCCGCTGATGGGTGGCACGGATAGGTGGCACTGATGGGCATTGATAGGTACCACTGATGGGCGGCACTGATGGGGGGCACTGATGGGTGGCATTGATGGGCAGTGATGGGCGGAACTGATGGGCACTGATAGGTGGCACTTATGTGCAGGAGTGTTGTTGCACTGATGTGGGCGCTGATGGGTGGCACTGATGGGTGGCACAGTGGGCACTGATGGGTGGCACTGTGGGCACTGATGGATGGCACTGATTGATGGCACTGTGGGCACTGATGGGTGACGCTGGTGGGCACTGGTAGGCGGCACTGCTGCCTATTGCTGTGTCACAGAAGATCGCAGTGATCGGGACTGATGTCCCTATCACGGCCGCCGGTGATCGGGTTTTTTTTTTCTCCTCACGCTGTCAGCGCAAGGAGGAAAATTAGCCAATTACTCGCTCTGTTTACATCACATGATCAGCTGTCATTGGCTGACAGCTGATCATGTGGTAAGGGGTCGGGACCGACCCCTTACTCTGATCTGTGATCAGGCGAGTCTCATAGACTCGCTGATCACCTCGCGCGCCCTGCAGGGGGCGCGCAGGCCGCTCGTGCACGGGACGACGTCAATAGACGTAGTCCCGGCAATGTAGATCCGCGCTGTTGCCG
This sequence comes from Lithobates septentrionalis, assembly GCA_037952835.1. Taxonomy (NCBI): domain Eukaryota; kingdom Metazoa; phylum Chordata; class Amphibia; order Anura; family Ranidae; genus Lithobates; species Lithobates septentrionalis. The sequence continues at coordinate 27,181 of JBBDGP010000075.1, forward strand.
TCATTTGGCAATGGCCCGGATCTGAAGTGGTTAAACAGTGGAGTGGAAGGATAGTTATATCCTGGCTACTGCTGATGTTTCATCCCTGTATACGATAATATCACATCAGCATGGCCGAGAGGCCGTGAGACATTATCTTGAAACAGATAAATTGGTGTCATCCCAACAAGAGTTTGTCTTATCGCTTCTTGACTTTGCCATGGCACAAAACTGCTTTTGGTTTGGTGGATCATATTACCTGCACCAGTATAGGCAACCTATTTATGGGTTTTTGGAGAAGGGTTATGATATGTTGGAACATGATCAAGCGTTTCATCGTGCAGTAGAGAAAGATAGGGAAGAGCTGTTGGTTCCGAGGAATGTCGCACCTGTCGATATCTATAAACACGCTTTCTTTACTACTTTCGTTACCCAGCAATATACCATCAAAAATATCTTGCAGTGTAATGTATGGAATGGAATGTACTTCAGAACGATAGGGTTTTGGGACCTCTTCTTCCAGAGGTCCCGGCAGTTGTATTTAGAGGGGGCTCCACCACTTAGACTCCAAATATAATAGATCTCCCAATAGAATATCTTTTTTTCACACTATGTTTTTTTTATCATGTAGAAAATACTCCATTTGTCAGATTAACGTGGAAAGGTGTTGAAAAATAGATTCCTATGTATCTAATTCCACCCATGACCATTTCCCAATAAAACCCTTCATAACATACGTACTACTAAGAACGTGGTCTATGTTATACGGTGTCCGTGTGGGCTTGAATATATAGGTTGTACTATTTGTCAACTTCAGACAAGACTGAAAGAACATGTAACAAACATTAAAAATGGATACCCAAAGCATAGTCTCTCACACCATTATGCTACCCACCACAATCGGAATCTCAAGGGGACCGTGTTTTTGGGTATAGATAAGTTTACTGGTAATTGGAGGGGCAGCCATATAACCAGAGGGGTCTCTAAATTAGAGACCCAATGGATCTATAAGGCTAAAACTTACAGCCCCTACGGCATGAACATAGAGTGGGATATGAATGCATTTATCAGCAAAACATGAGTAATGGGTTTTATAGGTTCTTCTATTTGGAATAAGCTATGGTAGTTTTATTATTAGGTTTGAGTTTTATATGGTATTTAGAGTTATGTAGATGCTGATCATTTTTTAAATTTTATTGCTGTAGACTATTTTGATGTAGTATCCCCTTTTCCCACAAGATGGCGCTGCGTCAGAGTGTTAGTTTCTGCAATGAGCTTTTATCATTTTTTTAATAAATGGCACCTTTTGGTGTTTGTCAAAGGGTCAATACTCTTCTAATTTTGATCTTTTTGATGTTTTTCAAATTCTTGAATGAAATAATATATTAAATGGCCTTTTGAAGAGTAATGCTGCCGTCCTGATGGCTGTGATAGATTTTATTACATCCAGTATTTGGAGCACAGCCTACCTCTGCCTTTCAATCACTTTGTCCCGATTATTTAAATCAGTAGAGCGTCCATCTAGCCACTCCCCTGACGACAACATTCTGTGACAAAACGACGTAGGGAGGAGTCAGCGACGTGACGCTAGAGTATAGTGGGACGCGGCAGCCGTCTTGCTGGTGGGGACCGCTGGCCTTATACACAAACGTTTTTAAAGCTGAAAATGTGAGTTCATTGCCTTCTTTTTATCTACAATAAAACGCTGGTTGATATACTGCGCAATGAGGTTTATCTCCTTTTATCTACATGGGATGACATATGTGTGGTGAATATTATGGGAGCATTTTTGAAAAAGGAAAGCTGTTACCTGGGGTTAAAAAATATAAATATTATGGTCCCTCGCGCTAAAGTGAGATAGAAGTGAATGCGGTGACACAAAAAAAACAATAAGATGAATAAATAAATAAATAAATCCTAGAGGTAAGTGATTGATATGGTGATATCTAAAAAGACTGCAGCGAAATCGATAAGTGTACACATCACACTCAGCACATGCAATAAACAGTTAAGAGGGATTTCGCGCATCAAATCTACCATAAAAATAAAATTAAAAAATTAAAAAATTGATGAACAATGATAACAATAAAATCGTGGGTGAATAAAACTGTGAAACATCAGTGTTGTGAACAGGTAAAATACATCATATAAACCTGGATGGAAAAAATAATAATAACATGAATATAAAAGTGGTGCAAAAGTGCAACAACCTGTGCTATAAATAACAAATGTGCAAGACAACAAATTCAGATGAATGGCGTAAGCCCAATCACAGAAAAGTGCAAAAAGTGCAAAAACTGTGCAACAGCTGCAACTCGACGTGGTATAGGATAATACCAAATATATAGGACTATAAACTTGAGTTCACAAAGAAAACAAAATAAAGTCCATAACTTGTGATGGTGATAATGGTGGTATTAATCTTCATACAACAACTGACGGCCCAACCAGGCTCTCTAGACTCTCACCTCAAAGCAGGAAAAAACAGGCATCAATACAGATCCTTCCTTGCTGTGACACTAGAGGTCACCAGATGATTATGTTCCCCTCTGCTTGCTGTCAGGCACCTGCCAAAACAAACTGGGAGTATCTCCACCTAGGCTTGTAACAGCCCGGTGGGAGGGGGGAAGAGGAGAGAAGAGGCCTCTGATGGTGTAGTAGTTCAAAACTGTATTTCTTAAATAAAAGCAAATTGGTCTCTTACATAAAAACAATGATAAAATCGCATTAAAACAGGAAGGAGCGGCGTCCAAGGCGCCTCCTTACGTGACTTCCGGTATAGCCAACACTCTGCCACGCCCTACGCGTTACGTCACCGCTCGTGACTTCAACTGGGGAACCGGATTGGCCTGAGAGGAATGCTATTTGTATCGTAGAACCGGAAGTAGTACAGCGGCCATTTTTCTTGTGGTAATATGAAACTCTATCTAATATCGGCCATCTTAGAGGTGGCAATCGAAATATATTGCAGTCGCGGCTCTGGGGGAGTCGAATTGAGACTTCGAATCCTAATATAAATAGATCTATATCAAATCTCAATTAGCCTTGATAATAGCAACTCATAACTAGACTTTAAACAGGTTAAAAACTAAGACAACACAGATGATCTCTAATCGGGACAAATGCGCCATTTTCTTGTAGCCAGTGTAGATCTATGGCAGTGGCCATTTTTATGGTGGTTGTCTAACTATAATCGGCGGCCATTTTTGGATGGGTTTACATGCTAGTGTCAGATAAATAGAAGCTACAGCAAATATGATAGTGTAAAAATATGAGAGGATGGGAAAGATGTTAAAAGTTTTTTGAAAACGAATTAACTGTAAACCTCAGTCACCAAGGAGGAGCCTCTTACTACATAACATGACAAATCTAATACACCATAAACATAAGCATAATGAGCGTCAGATTATAAAAACATTATTGTTAAAATTCATACAGTTGGACAAAATTTATGTCCTGATTCATAAACCAGGACAGGAGACAGTATTAAAACTTAAATAAAAATACAAATAGGAATTATAAAATCTACAAAATACAATCTAAAAATTACTTAAAAAACAATTTAAATCAAACTCTACGTTCATACCTCTAGGGGTTAATGAACGCAGAGTATGAATCCAATATGATTCTTTTTGGCTAATACTTCTAATTTTATGGGTGCCTCTCCATGAATTTTTAAATCTTTCTATTCCCCAAAATTGCAAATGTGTAGGGTCCCTATTATGTACTGCTGCAAAGTGTTTGGACACATTGTGTTTGGGGTTTCCTTTTTTAATATTTTGTATGTGTTCCTTCACTCTGACTTTAAGGGCCCTCTTAGTACGTCCTACATATTGCAATTTGCAGCTACACTGAAGTACATATACAACTCCCTCAGTGTGGCATCCAATAAAATCTTTAATTTTATATGTTTCGTTTGTGGTAGTGGCTGTGAATTCCGTTCTTTTTCCTTGAAACTTTTGGGCGTGTTTACATGCAAAGCAGTTCCTACATGGGTGGAAACCTTTTCCTGTGTAGAATGAGTATGGTACTTGTTGGGGGGGGTTCGATCACTGTTTTCACTATCATGTTTCTGATGGTTGGTGCCCTTTTATAAATGATATTGGGCAAATCTGGTAAAACTTTAGTCAAGTCTTTATCATTTTTTAAAATATGCCAGTGTCTTTGAATGATTTTAGATACTTGCTTATGTTGGACACTGTAATCCAGAATTAAAGTAGGTGTTTCCTGTGAGATCATTTTCTTTGGGTGAATATCTAACATTTTGGTTCTATCCATACTCCTTACTTCTTCAATTTGTTTCTCTATGAGTAAATGCTCATATCCCTTTTCTATAAACCTAGAACCAATTAGCTTAGCCTGTTCTTTAAAATCTTCTTCTTTTGTGCAGTTTCTCCTAATTCGGACAAATTGTCCTTTTGGTATATTATAAAGCCATAATTTGTGATGGCAGCTATTCATGGGAAGATAGCTATTCGCATCTACATTTTTGAAAAACGTTTTAGTTGTTATTCTATCGCCTTCAAGACTTATTTTGAGGTCCAGGAATTCAACTGTCTTTTCACTGATGTTCCATGATAGACGAATATTTTTTCCATTTGAGTTCAGTTTCTCCAGGAATTGTTCGAGCGCTTCTCGTTTGCCATTCCAGACAATGATTACATCATCGATATACCTTTTGTACAAAGTAAGTTCTGCTGGGGTGTTTTCATAGATGGATTGTTCCTCCCATTGTGCCATAAATTTGCACCGAGTGTGGCCAATGCCTTTATGGCACAATGGGAGGAACAATCCATCTATGAAAACACCCCAGCAGAACTTACTTTGTACAAAAGGTATATCGATGATGTAATCATTGTCTGGAATGGCAAACGAGAAGCGCTCGAACAATTCCTGGAGAAACTGAACTCAAATGGAAAAAATATTCGTCTATCATGGAACATCAGTGAAAAGACAGTTGAATTCCTGGACCTCAAAATAAGTCTTGAAGGCGATAGAATAACAACTAAAACGTTTTTCAAAAATGTAGATGCGAATAGCTATCTTCCCATGAATAGCTGCCATCACAAATTATGGCTTTATAATATACCAAAAGGACAATTTGTCCGAATTAGGAGAAACTGCACAAAAGAAGAAGATTTTAAAGAACAGGCTAAGCTAATTGGTTCTAGGTTTATAGAAAAGGGATATGAGCATTTACTCATAGAGAAACAAATTGAAGAAGTAAGGAGTATGGATAGAACCAAAATGTTAGATATTCACCCAAAGAAAATGATCTCACAGGAAACACCTACTTTAATTCTGGATTACAGTGTCCAACATAAGCAAGTATCTAAAATCATTCAAAGACACTGGCATATTTTAAAAAATGATAAAGACTTGACTAAAGTTTTACCAGATTTGCCCAATATCATTTATAAAAGGGCACCAACCATCAGAAACATGATAGTGAAAACAGTGATCGAACCCCCCCAACAAGTACCATACTCATTCTACACAGGAAAAGGTTTCCACCCATGTAGGAACTGCTTTGCATGTAAACACGCCCAAAAGTTTCAAGGAAAAAGAACGGAATTCACAGCCACTACCACAAACGAAACATATAAAATTAAAGATTTTATTGGATGCCACACTGAGGGAGTTGTATATGTACTTCAGTGTAGCTGCAAATTGCAATATGTAGGACGTACTAAGAGGGCCCTTAAAGTCAGAGTGAAGGAACACATACAAAATATTAAAAAAGGAAACCCCAAACACAATGTGTCCAAACACTTTGCAGCAGTACATAATAGGGACCCTACACATTTGCAATTTTGGGGAATAGAAAGATTTAAAAATTCATGGAGAGGCACCCATAAAATTAGAAGTATTAGCCAAAAAGAATCATATTGGATTCATACTCTGCGTTCATTAACCCCTAGAGGTATGAACGTAGAGTTTGATTTAAATTGTTTTTTAAGTAATTTTTAGATTGTATTTTGTAGATTTTATAATTCCTATTTGTATTTTTATTTAAGTTTTAATACTGTCTCCTGTCCTGGTTTATGAATCAGGACATAAATTTTGTCCAACTGTATGAATTTTAACAATAATGTTTTTATAATCTGACGCTCATTATGCTTATGTTTATGGTGTATTAGATTTGTCATGTTATGTAGTAAGAGGCTCCTCCTTGGTGACTGAGGTTTACAGTTAATTAGTTTTCAAAAAACTTTTAACATCTTTCCCATCCTCTCATATTTTTACACTATCATATTTGCTGTAGCTTCTATTTATCTGACACTAGCATGTAAACCCATCCAAAAATGGCCGCCGATTATAGTTAGACAACCACCATAAAAATGGCCACTGCCATAGATCTACACTGGCTACAAGAAAATGGCGCATTTGTCCCGATTAGAGATCATCTGTGTTGTCTTAGTTTTTAACCTGTTTAAAGTCTAGTTATGAGTTGCTATTATCAAGGCTAATTGAGATTTGATATAGATCTATTTATATTAGGATTCGAAGTCTCAATTCGACTCCCCCAGAGCCGCGACTGCAATATATTTCGATTGCCACCTCTAAGATGGCCGATATTAGATAGAGTTTCATATTACCACAAGAAAAATGGCCGCTGTACTACTTCCGGTTCTACGATACAAATAGCATTCCTCTCAGGCCAATCCGGTTCCCCAGTTGAAGTCACGAGCGGTGACGTAACGCGTAGGGCGTGGCAGAGTGTTGGCTATACCGGAAGTCACGTAAGGAGGCGCCTTGGACGCCGCTCCTTCCTGTTTTAATGCGATTTTATCATTGTTTTTATGTAAGAGACCAATTTGCTTTTATTTAAGAAATACAGTTTTGAACTACTACACCATCAGAGGCCTCTTCTCTCCTCTTCCCCCCTCCCACCGGGCTGTTACAAGCCTAGGTGGAGATACTCCCAGTTTGTTTTGGCAGGTGCCTGACAGCAAGCAGAGGGGAACATAATCATCTGGTGACCTCTAGTGTCACAGCAAGGAAGGATCTGTATTGATGCCTGTTTTTTCCTGCTTTGAGGTGAGAGTCTAGAGAGCCTGGTTGGGCCGTCAGTTGTTGTATGAAGATTAATACCACCATTATCACCATCACAAGTTATGGACTTTATTTTGTTTTCTTTGTGAACTCAAGTTTATAGTCCTATATATTTGGTATTATCCTATACCACGTCGAGTTGCAGCTGTTGCACAGTTTTTGCACTTTTTGCACTTTTCTGTGATTGGGCTTACGCCATTCATCTGAATTTGTTGTCTTGCACATTTGTTATTTATAGCACAGGTTGTTGCACTTTTGCACCACTTTTATATTCATGTTATTATTATTTTTTCCATCCAGGTTTATATGATGTATTTTACCTGTTCACAACACTGATGTTTCACAGTTTTATTCACCCACGATTTTATTGTTATCATTGTTCATCAATTTTTTAATTTTTTAATTTTATTTTTATGGTAGATTTGATGCGCGAAATCCCTCTTAACTGTTTGTTACCTGGGGTTGCTGCACCCTCATTCTGGGTCGCTGTCTTAAGATTACGATGTATGGAGATTGATGGGTTTCCTATCTCATTCATATGCTTATGTGGCCTTTGTAATTAGGGTCCCGGCTGTGTGATTGGGTGCTGGTGATGCTTTCTTCTGTCATTTACCTTCTACTCACTATTGTTTGAACTGAGTTGAATACCGTTTCCTGGATTTACTTTCTAAGGACTTCTTATATAGGCGCTGCACCTTATCCATATTTAATGCATTGTTTGCTAGGTGTGCCAGAGGGGCTGGGAATGTTCTTGGGGTTGAGGGAGAGTACAGAAACAAATATACTCAAGAGGCAGAGTACAGAACCAAATATACTCAAGAGGCTTCTTTTGGGGTGGCGTCATACGTGGTGGGCTCATCCGGGATACCTTTACTCTGCTATTAACTCCTCGAGACAGCCCCCCTAAAAGCACCAGGTTGGACCCTGCTACTGCGATTCAGTAATGTGGAGAAGAAGGCTGCCGCCCAGAGTCAAGCATGGTAATCGAGCTCCCTGGGGAGGCCTGGACTGAAGAGCAGATCAGCCAGGCGGTGAAGACATTGTCCCCAGACAGGAAGGTGTGGGTGATTGATGTTATACCCGACCGTAGGAACTCCCGCACCTATGCGCTGCTAGTGTGGAAGCAAGGAATCCTTTACCATTTCCGAGGGACCAGTGTGCAACTGGCTAACAAGAGTGAGCCTTGTCTAATTCAGCCGAGCACACCAGACATGGTTCCAGCGAGTTCCAGTCAAGCAGTGTCATATATAAAAAAAAGCACCTAACTATGAAAGAGCGGACTTTAAAGGTACCAAAGGTTGGATAAAAGATCAATGTTTATTCTACAAATATTGAAAAAATATATATGACATTTAAGAAAACAACAATATTGCATGTAAACATTGCAAGTACATAAGATACTATTACATAGCATCACTCCTCATCCCCGTCAAACTTGGCCGATGAAAATGCTTGCTGTAACTTCGGCGCGTTTTGCGAGTCCTTGCCCGCTTCATAAGGAAGAAAACAACAGTCAAGCTCTGTACTTTGTTTATAAAACAATCATTGATGGAGTATCACATACAACCACTAATTGTAAACTTTCTGGAACAGATAGATCAGCTCTTTTAAGGATAGTCCACTGTGAGTCCAAGAAAGGATGTAAGAAGAGGGAAAACCCTCAGTCAGGACTAATGTTGTGTCATGTGTAGGAATGCTTAAAGCGGTTGTAAACTGCTGGACAATTTTAATTTTTTTGCACCTGCACAGTAAAGGCATAGAGTCTTAGTATGCATCCCATACTAGCACATTATGTTAAACTTACCTTAAAACAAAGTTCTTCCAGCGCTGAGATGTCAGCGCTGCAGTCGCTCTCATCTTCACCCATCTTACTTCTGGGCTCCGGCTCAGTGACTGGCCGGAGCCGCTGTTTATGGCACGGGGCTCTGAAGAAACGGCACGGGTGGCCGTTCCTTCAGAACACATGCACCAGTGATGTCACTGGCTGACACTAAATATCTCATAAACAGTGCACATTTAGGAGATATTTACACTACCTATAGGTAAGTCTTATTATAGGCTTTTCTATAGATTAAAGCAAAAGATGGAAGTTTACTTCCACTTTAAGTGCCGTCCTGCTGCTTTCAGAGTCTATGTCCCAATAACGAGGTGGTGAAGGGGAGGCCAAATCTCCTCCATCATGGCTGTGGAGGCTGCCATGTTTACATGCAATATTGTTATTTTCATATATGTCTTTTAATATTTGTAGAATAAAGTTGATCTTTTATACAAACACGTGGTACCTTTAAAGTCCTCTCTTCCATAGTTAGTTGCTTTTTTGTATATATAACATAATAAGGATGTTGTACCAGACACCATGTGTCCAATATTTAGTAGGTCTCTCATTGGATTCCTCCCTCCCATTAGTTAGTTTTATATTTCAAGCAGTGTCAGGCGAGGAAGAAGCCCCTTCCACAGCACCCCTGTGTCAGGGCTGGGCTCAGCCCTTCCTTCTCTGAGCTGGCCGCTCAGCTGTCAGCTAATTGCCAGCTCCTATCTCTCCACAGTTACTCAGCTGTTGATGATATCCTGCTCGTTAGTCCTGCCTACTTAAGCTGTCCAGCCCAGAGGATCTCTGCCTTCGCCTTAGTCAACATCACAGAGACGCTCTCCTGCATTTCTGTTAAAAGACTTGCTTGGCTTACATCCCTTCTAGCTCCAGATCTTGCTTGCTGTTTTACTATGCTCATCCCCGGCTCCCTGACGTTTGGCTTGTCTGACTATCCGTTCCGGTTCCTGAACTCTGGCTATGTTTTCACTACGTTTGTTCTATTTACTTTTATTATTAAACAAGTGTGATTTAACTGTACTTCTGTCTCGGTCTGATTTCATGGTTTCTGACAGTAGGCGAAGGCTCTGAATTTAGAAGATACAGTGAATCCACTTGTTGGTAATATATTTTACAGATTGGATGAGCAAGATCACTGCATGGATCAGTTGGCCATGGTGTTACAAACGCTCCTGAGTCACACGGCTAACCTGGAATCTCCCACTGTGGCTGCTTCGATACAACCTGTGTTGCAGGCCTTCCCTGCTGCTGCACCAGTCTCTGTGCAGGCACCCGCCTCAAGTACTACCTCTAAGAGGTATGTCTGGTTTCACTCTGCTTCCCCAGCGATTTGGGGGCGATCCAGTCCAATGCAGAGGTTTTCTCAACCAGGTTGAGATATACTTTGAGATGCTGCCCCAGGCGTTTCCCACGTACAGAAGCAAAGTAGGTTTCGTGATATCTTTGCTTTCTGAGAGAGCCTTGGCCTGGGCAAACCCTCTATGGAAGACGCAAAAACCTGTTGTCTTGAGTTACCCTGAGTTTGTGGCCTCCTTTAAAGGGGTGTTTGACGTTCCTTCTGTTTCCAAGTGCCTCATGTCCATCAGAGTATGAGAACTGTTGCCGACTATGCCATTGAATTCGGTACTCTGGCAGCAGAGGTTGCTTGGAACAATGAGGCCCTTTTGGCTGCTTTTTCTTATAAGTAAAGTGATGAACCACAAAGAGAAAAAATTAAATTCTCAAAATTGTTGCCAACATCCCGAATTATATTTATAGCAGGAACCCTCAAAAAAGGGGGAGAGGGAACACTTGTACCCCCTGGTACAGAGGGACTTTAAAGGCGAACAGTCACAATTTATTATAAAAACATATTATTTATTTAGAAAAATAGTTAAAAAAACGGTATGATAATAAAAACATGATGACAATCTGTACATAACATTAGTATACATCACAGTTTGCATATACTCTGTTTTCTATAAATTCCAAACTGAATCCTATTTTCTCCATAAACCTAACATGTTTCAGGACGATGTCCCTTCTTCAGAGGCGGTTTCTCATAGTCTCTCGGATTCCATCAAGGTTGAAATAGCAGCCCGAGTTATACCCACTGAGCTGGAGAAGTTAATCATGTTTGCCATCCTCATTGACTCCAGACTTAGAGAAAGACTCTCTTTTAAGGAGCGCTTGCAGAAACCTCCTGTACGTTTGCCTCCGAGCTTTGCAGTCCCACCCGTGCCTCCCTCACCTCCCATGCCTCCTGGTATCGAGTTGGTCAGTGAAAATGAACCCATGCACTTGAGCTTCATGCGTCTCTCTGCGGATGAGAGAACCTTTAGGAGGAGGGAGAGATTGTGCCTTTATTGTGGCCAGGCAGGTCACTTTTTGAAGTCTTGTCCTACCTGTCCAGGGAACACCAAAACCTTTAGGTCCTGTCATGGGCAGACCTTAGGTGGCGTTGTTTTGTCCCCAGTTATCCAGAAGGATAAGCCCCTGGTTTTGGTCACCCTTTCTTGGGCTGAGTTGTCCGTCGAGATACAGGCTCTAATCGACTCTGGGGCTGCAGGCCTGTTCATTGATGCTGCCTTTGTATCGAAGCCCTCGATTCCGCTGCAGTTGCGTGACACTCCACTTGCCATTGAGGCTCTTGACGGGAGACCCCTACAGCCTGCCCATGTGACTCATGAGACGGTTCCGTTGTCCATGGCCGTAGGGGCTCTTCACCATGAGATGATCCAATTCCAAGTTATTTCCTCACCTAAGTTTCCGCTGGTTATTGGTTATCCTTGGTTACATAGGCACAACCCCTCTTTTGATTGGCTCCATGCTGAGGTTCTCTCCTGGTTACCACAATGCAATAAGACATGCTTCCAGAAGGTAGCCAGGGTCCTGTGCACCTCTTCACTCTCCTCCCTGCCAGGGGAGTACCACAATTTTAGCGATGTCTTTGACAAAGGTCAAGCCGGAAGTTTGCCTCCACACTGGCCGTATGGTTGCGCAATTGACCTTCAACCTGGTGCCATACCCCCTGGTGGCCGGGTTTACCCTTTGTTGGTCTTGGAGGATAAGGCCATGGAGGAGTATGTTGCAGACACACTTTCTCGAGGTTTCATCTGCAAATCCTCATCCCCTGCTGGTGCTGGTTTCTTCATGAAGAAGAAGAGTGGTGAACTGAGACCTTGTATTGATTATAGGGGTCTCAATCGTTTCACGATTAAGAATTCCTATCTGATTCCGTTGATTACAGAGTTATTTGACTGCCTCAAGGGAGCAATGGTTTTCACAAAGCTTGATTTGAGAGGGACAAACAATCTCATGAAGATTAATGGCGACGAGTGGAAAACTGCATTTAATACCAGAACACGCCATTATGAGTACCTCGTAATGCCTTTTGGCCTTTGTAATGCCCCGGGAGTTTTCCAGGAATTCATTAATGATGTCCTCCAAGATTTGTTGCAGTTATGTGTGGTGGTTTATCTCGATGATATCCTCATATTTTCCAAGTCCCGGAAGAGCCACCACACAGATGTCTGTCGTGTGCTTCAGAAACTAGGAGAGAACAATCTCTATTGTAAATTGGAGAAGTGTGAGTTCCATCGTGAACAGGTTAAATTCCTGGGTTATGTCATTTCCACTGCTGTTTTTTCGATGGACCCAGAGAAACTTTCAGCAGTCCTACAGTGGCTCCGACCTCGTGGGTTTACGTCCTCTGCAGTGTTTCCTGGGCTTTGCCAACTATTATCGGAAGTTTATTTGTAACTTCTCATCTCTGGTCAAGCCCCTGACTGATATGACAAGAAATGTTGGTAACCCACAGAGTTGGTCTCCGGAGTCTGTTAAGGCCTTTGAGAGTCTCAAGGCTGTCTTTGTTTCTGCTCCTGTGTTGGCACATCCTGATCCTATGTTACCTTTTATCCTTGAGGTTGATGCCTCTGAGACTGGTGTTGGCGCCCTTCTGTCTCAACGTCCTACCTCTGAGAGCGCCTTGCATCCTTGTGGCTACTTTTCCAAGAAATCGTCACCTGCGGAGTGCAATTACGAGATTGGGGACAGAGAGCCGTTGGCGATCATTTTAGCCCTGAAAGAATGGAGAGATCTCATCAAAGGTATCACTGTGCCGGTTCTTATTCTTACTGACCATAAGAATCTCACATTCTTGTCTGAGGCTAAACGCCTCTCTCCCAGAAGGGCGCGATGGGCTCTTTTCTTGTCAAGTTTCAATTACATTGTCTCATTCTTACCCGGTACTAAGAATGTAAGGGCTAACGCCTTCTCACAACAATTTTCCTCCACTTTTAAGTTGGAGTTGGTTCCGGTTCCTGTGATTCCTCCTGATTGTATTCTGGCTATGGTTCACACCTGTCTCACTTCTTCTTTGGGTGACAAAATTCTTGCTGCTCAGGTCCATGCTCCTCCTGAGAAACCTTGTGATGGCTGCTTTGTCCCAGAGAGTCTCCGTACTGCCATGCTCCAGACTTACCATTCTCTCAAGGCTGCTGGCCACCCTGGGAAGAATCAACTCTTTTGGGCCATTTCCCAACAATTCTGGTGGCCTAGTCTACGTGCTGATGTAACCGTAAGACTCCACGACACCTTCCAGTGGGCCTCCTACAACCCATACTCAATGGACCCACCTGTTTATGGATTTCATTGTGGAGTTATCCAACTCTCAGGGAAACACAGTTATCCTTATAGTGGTTGACAGGTTCTCAAAGATGTGTCATTGTATTCCACTAAAGAAGTTGCCCACTTCTAAGGAACTGGCTTCCATTTTTGCTCGGGAGATCTATCGCTTGCATGGGCTACCAAAGGTGATTGTCTCAGACAGGGGGGAGTCAGTTTGCTTTCTCCTCTGCATATCACCCGCAGTCTAATGGGGCCGCAGAACGAGACAATCAGTCCTCGGAGCAAATACTATGTTGCTATATTTCTGACCATATCCTAACAGCTGGTCAGACCCATTACTGTGGGCAGAGTTTGCTCATAACAGTGCCTTTAATTCTGCTTCCCGATTGTCCCCGTTTATGGTGAATTATGGTTTCCAACCTTCCATGTTGCCTGACTCGTTTGTTCCGCAGAGTATTCCTGCATTAGTGGAGCATCTCCGTGGTCTTCGTTCCACTTGGGTACAAGTCCAGGAGGCTTTGCGACATGCTAATGATAGGTACAGTCTCCATTCTGACCGCAGACGCCTGCCTGTGCCTTTCTACCAGGTTGGGGACAGGGTCTGGCTGTCATCTCGCAAACTCGGACTTCGTGTTCCCTCACTGAAGTTCGCACCTCGGTTTATTGGGCCTTTCCGTATTCTTCGCAGGATTAACCCAGTATCTTACGCATTAGACCTTCATTCTAATATGCTTATTTCAAATGTATTTCATGTCTCCTTATTAAAACCTTTGGTCTGCAACCTCTTTACCACCTCGGTTCCATGTCCTTACCCTGTACAGGTTAAGAACCATGAGGAGTATGAAGTACAGTCCATTGTTGACTCCTGTAGGTTCCGTGGGCGCAAACAGTACCTGGTGCATTGGAAAGGGTACGGTCCGGAGGAACGCTCTTGGGTCTCATCCTCTGACGTACATGCCCGTGTCCCCCTCCGTGATTTCCATAGATGTTTTCCCCTCAAGCCTATTGGTCCTCCGAGGGGGAGGGTCATTGAGGAGGGGGTACTGTCAGGGCTGGGCTCAGCCCTTCCTTCTCTGAGCTGGCCGCTCAGCTGTCCGCTAATTGCCAGCTCCTATGTCTCCACAGTTACTCAGCTGTTGATGATATCCTGCTTGTCAGTCCTGCCTACTTAAGCCGTCCAGCCCAGAGGATCTCTGCCTTTGCCTTAGTCAACATCACAGAGACGCTCTCCTGCAATCCTGTTAAAAGACTTGCTTGGCTCCAGATCCTGCTTGCTGTTTTACTACGCTCATCTCCGGCTTCCTGACGTTTGGCTTGTTTGACTATCCGTTCCGATTCCTGAACTCTGGGTTTGTTTTGACTACGTTTGTTCTATTTACTTTTATTATTAAACAAGTGTGATTTAACTGTACTTCTGTCTCGGTCTGATTTCATGGTTTCTGACACCCTGGCCATGATTGGCTGTCCGGGGAGACTTTTTGTCAGAGCGCCAGAAGGACACTCCAACATACTTTGGAACTGGGTGCCGGGAAACTCTGAGACTTTTCCGGAAAACAACCAGTGCCTGCTGGAGAGGATAACTTTGAAGAATGGGTGCAGCAGGTCACACAAGCCCTGGATGAATGGGACATTCCTGAGACCCACAAGAAGCAGAGAATTACAGAGAATTTAAGGGGCCCTATCTGATAAGCCATCCATAATCTGAAGCTCAGCAAGCAAGATTGTGTTGCTTAGGACTACCTGAATATTCTGCAAGCAGTATAGTCAATGTTTATCTGGCGCTCCAAATGGAGTAATCCTTAGGGCTATAGTCTGTGGCTGTAATAGCTGGATGGTGATGTATCCATAGGTTGCATGGTAGGAAAAGAAAGGGGTATTAAGGGTTAAAAAGAAAGGCAGCCATTCTTCAGAGTGTGTCCAGAACTCTCCAAGACATGCAAGTTAAAAACAGGGAGGGGGAGGCGCCGACCTGACTGTAATATTAAAATGATTACTTTAATAGGATAAGATTAAAAACACTTACAAGATGATAGAAGATGAATGCTCGTCAAAGTAAAGTGCAGTCCTGGCATTCCACATGGCTCTGCGGGTCTCACTGCTGTTCCAGATAGCTTCTGACACATGTACCAGTTGGAGCATACTTACCAAAACGAGGGAGAGACGCTATCCGGCTACATGAGGCATTTGGACAAGATCATGCACCAAATCTTACTGATAAAAGGTTTTGATCCCCTTAAAGTGGATAAAGTCCATGATAGGGAAGTCTCAAGGGGTGGCCAGCCTTTGGACCTTATGACCATCCAGTTGAGAACCCAGCAAGATGGTGGCATCTTAAAGTATCCTGAGTGGCCATTACAGCTGATTGGGACCCCGATGTCAAGCTTCTTAAGACTCAGGTGTCCCAGTTAATAAGTGATTTGACCCTTTTTGTAAGGTGTGGTGCGGTGCGATTTGAGCCCATACAAAATTAATGGGCTCAAATCGCATTGCAAAAAATCGCATGTGATTTAAACAGGAATGTGGTGCCTTTTACTTCCCATCCTGTTCTGCTGGCCATGAAAACAGAGCTACAGATAAGCTGCCAATACACTCCAAAATCAGCTTTAGATCTTCCACCAACTGGATAGTGGAAGGGCCTCTCTGATCCTGGCTCTGGAGAGAGTGGATATGATGTATCTATGTCCAGCTCTGGGATTTCTGATCTCACCCATCTCTCTGTGACTTTTAACATTAGGATGCTTACCTGTCCTGGAGAACCAGGGATGTTGGTGGTCGGGTGCTCCCGCCGCCAGTGGTGATAAGGGAACCCAGTAGTGTAGCGCTGCGCTCTCTGCACTCTTGCCCAGCAGAAGGGGAGGGAGGAGGGGGGGCAGAGCTGCTGACATACTTTGCTGCGGTCCGGTCTCCCAGAAGTGGGGAAGGGGACCTGTTTGTTCCCCCCTCCCCCCCTGAAAGGTGCCAAATGTGGCACCGGAGGGGGGAGGAGACGAATAAGCGGAAGTTCCACATTTGGGTGGAACTCCGCTTTAAGTCGTGGGCTGAGAGCAAGTAGTCAGATCAGTTCTGACTTTGCTCTGACTATTCAGGGAAATGGTGCTTTTCAAATAATAAATATAAACTATGTATGAATCCAATCCACTATTATAAATGTTACCAGCTCTACGTATGAAGTGAAACAGTGTTACAAGGTACTGTATATATAAAAATCTGAACACAAAAAAGCAAAAAATTTAATAAAATATATGATAAGGATATGAGAATAATATGTGTGTATACACAACCTTGGTCAACTCAAAAAATAAAAAATGGCATATACACATGACACAAATAAGCCTCATCAAAAAATAAGTAAAATAATAAGTGTTAGGTGCAACGTGACACAATAACTTCAAAGATAGGAGTATAATATGTGAACGCAAAAAAACAATATAAAACATCAACGGCTATTAGTGATCAACTCATCAAAATACATAATTAAAAATAAAAATGTTTTACATGTATTATAAAAAACATATGAAAAAGGATAAGTGTTACGTGGCAAAAAAAATAAAATAAATAAATATAGATATAAAAATATATATATATTTAAAAGTGTATTTATGTGGACTCAAATAGGCAATTTTAAAAAGACAAAAATGTATAAAAAAACACAGTGCTAATCTGCACACAAAATTAATAAATAAAGTGACAAGTGCTAATCCAGAGTGATAAGTTCCAAGAATGTAATAAACGTGTGTATATTCATACACTATCAGAAAACAGTCTGTGAAAAGTGATCCGTGCAAAAAAAGGGAAATAATGAAAAATAAGGTGACTCTTCAGTGATCTCCACTTTCATCTGTATCACCCTTTTGTGTTTGCACTAACCAGAGCACCCCACCCCTACGGGGTAACAGGCATAGTAGCTGTATTCCAATGATGTTGTCCCCCTCTTTTATGAGGTGTCCCCTCAAATCCGTGCAGCTGTATTCCACCTCTCCAGAAGCGGCATTAGGAATCCCCACCGACGGGCGTTCCAATGTATAAGGAAAAAGATGAGCCTTATAGCGTAAATCCGTGGAACCAAAGTGGTACTTTTTAAAAAATCTCATATAAAGTTTAAAAAGGAGCTACACTGCTCTGCTAGTATAAACAAAGCAGTACTTCCACGCTCGCCCGTGTGGTTTGGGCGTGCATTCCACAGCCAGGCTAGCAGAAACTGGAAGCTCAAAGAAGGAAATGACGCAGTGCGTACCAAGTATGTCCCGCCTTACGCGTTTCGTCACACGGACGTCATCTGAGGCGCTCACAGGTGAGTGCAAGCACAAAAGGGTGATACAGATGAAAGTGGGGATCACTGAAGAGTCACCTTATTATTCATTATTTCCCTTTTTTTGCACGGATCACTTTTCACAGACTGTGTATGAATATACATACGTTTATTACATTCTTGGGACTTATCACTCTGGATTAGCACTTGTCACTTTATTTATTAATTTTGTGTTCAGATTAGCACTGTTTTTTATAAATTTTTGTCTTTTTGAAATTGCCTACATAAGTCCACATAAATACACTTTTATATATATATATATATTTTTTAGATAGATAGATAGATAGATAGATAGATAGATAGATAGATAGATAGATAGATAGATTTTTTTTTTGGCATGTAACACTTATCCGTTTTCATGTTTTTTTAAATACATACATACATAAAACATTTTTATTTTTATTTTGATGAGTTGATCACTAATAGCCGTTGATGTTTTATATTGTTTTTTTGCGTTCACATATTATACTCCTATCTTTGAAGTTATTGTGTCACGTTGCACCTAACACTTATTATTTTTACTTATTTTTTGATGAGGCTTATTTGTGTCATGTGTATATGCCATTTTTTATTTTTTGAGTTGACCAAGGTTGTGTATACACACATATTATTCTCATATCCTTATCATATATTTTATTACATTTTTTGCTTTTTTGTGTTCAGATTTTTATATATACCTTGTAACACTGTTTCACTTCATACGTAGAGCTGGTAACATTTATAATAGTAGATTGGAGCGCCATTCCCCTGAATAGAGTTTTTTTTATGAGTGATATAAATTGCTCAAGTCCACATGTGAGAATGTACTTAAAGAAACATATAAGGGCTCTTTCACACGGGGCGGATCAGTCATGATCCGCCCCGTGAACATCCGCTTGCTCAGCGGGGATAGCTCCGCCGATCCCCGCTGAGCAGGAAGATGACAGGTGCATCGCTGCACACTGTGCAGCGACGGACCTGTCAGAGCGCCGCTCTCCCCTATGGGGGGATCGGATGATGACGGTCCGTAGTGTCCGTCGTCATCCGATCCGATCCGAAAACGGAGGGAAAAGTAGGTTTTTCCTCCGTTACACTTTTCGGATCGGAGCGGGTCGGATGTCAGCGGACATGTCACCGCTGACATCCGACGCTCCATAGGGATACATGTATGTCCGTTTTTCATCCGAAAACGGAAGGGTGAAAAACGGACATACGGATCCCTCGTGTGAAAGAGGCCTTAATAAATAATTGTTCTAATGTCCAAGCCTGAGGTTTGAGTTGTAGTCTTTGTTTTTTATACATCACTCACATGTGTCGTTTTTTTTTATCAGCAATCTGACAAAGGGGATTTGAGTACACTGAGTCTTCCCCCCAGTGCACTTCATGGAGGCTCCGAAGGAAACATCAGCCTGGAAGTCCCCGAAGGGGCACCAGATCCACAGCGCACTAAAGCAGCCATGGACCATCTACACCAAAAAATCCTTAAGATTACGGAACAGATAAAGATTGAGCAAGAGGCCAGGGACGATAATGTGGCAGAGTATCTGAAATTGGCCAATAATGCAGACCGACAACAGGCCTCTCGCATCAAGCAGGTAATACTAACAAGTGTAAACTGTATAGCTTGTTATTTAAAAAGATTTTTTTTTCTCCAGATTCTTCCAAGCAGTTTACAGTCATCTCTGTATTGAATATAGTAGTAAAGTTGTGTATGTCTTACATTTCAACATGTATGTTGTTGCTACCATTGAATTACCAATACAAATAATTGTGTAGTGTGGCAAAGCCCAGAAATGTAAAAAAAACACAGTTGCAGTAGGGCCCCCAAACTGAAAGGGATAAATGCTTGTTATGACCAGGGGTTACAGTGTAGGCATCACTACATACCTCACACCCCCACTCCAGCGCTCTACTCCTGTATTGTATGTTGAGGAGGCTGGAGAGTGCAGCTTATAGAGAAAGCTGCGGGGGACCAGAATAAGTTAAGTATTTACTCACGTTAGATCCAGCCGGTGATGTCACCGGTGCATGCGCTCTGAAGGAACAGCATACCTGTGCCTTTCCTTCAGAGCCCTGTGCCGTAAACAGAGACTCCCGCGTGCATGCGTTGGAGTGACATCAGTACGGCTCGGCCATTCATACCGCCGAAGCCCAAAAACCCGGAAGGAAGACTGGGTGAAGATGGAAGTGTCTACAGCGGTGAGAGCCCACCACTGGAGGGCTTGGTTTTCAGGTAAGTCTGTCATAATATGCTAGTATGAGGCGCATACTAGCACATTTTGACTTAAACTGCCCGGGGCCCATTTGTTTTTGTTTTTTTTACTGCTGCAGTTTACTACCGCTTTAACATGTCACAGTAACAGCGGAATTATTTACTATAAATTCACTGCACCATTATTAAGCCCTACACACTGACTCTTTCATAACTTCTTCTTTTTTGGGTCTCTATTCACTTGCCACAGTAAAGTGAATAGAAGGAAATCTTTAAAGGAAAGGGAAGACTTTTAAAAAGTGATTATTCTAAGTAAGGTAAAAAAAGATATTGACCGCTTGTACCATATTTATGCCTTGTTAAGTATTACTATGCTTTCTATTACCTTTCTATAAACCCATGGTTTCTACCTTCTTTCCATGTGAACTGTGCACTGGATTTGTTTTATATACAGTCAGGTCCATAAATATTGGGACATTGACACAATTCTAATCTTTTTGGCTCTATACATGAGGGTATTTACATCCAAATCAGGTGAACAGTGTAGGAATTACAACAGTTTGTATATGTGCCCCCCACTTTTTAAGGGACCAAAAGTAATGGGACAGATTAACAATCATCCATCAAACTTTCACTTTTGAATACTTGGTTGAAAATCCTTTGCAGTCAATTACAGCCTGAAGTCTGGAGCGCATAGACATCACCAGACGCTGGGTTTCATCCCTGGTGATGCTCTGCCAGGCCTCTACTGCAACTGTCTTCAGTTCCTGCTTGTTCTTGGGGCATTTTCCATTCGGTTTTGTCTTCAGCAAGTGAAATGCATGCTCAATCAGATTCAGGTCAGGTGATTGACTTGGCCATTGCATAACATTCCACTTCTTTCCCATAAAAAACTCTTTGGTTGCTTTCACAGTATGCTTCGGGTCATTGTCCATCTGCACTGTGAAGCGCCGTCCAATGAATTCAGAAGCATTTTGCTGAATATGAGCAGATAATATTGCCTGAAACACTTCAGAATTCATCCTGCTGCTTTTGCCAGCAGTCACATCATCAATAAATACAAGAGAACCAGTTCCATTGGCAGCCATACATGCCCACGTCATGACAGTACCACCACCATGCTTCACTGATGAGGTGGTATGCTTTGGATCATGAGCAGTTCCTTTCCTTCTCCATAATCTTCTCTTCCCGTCACTCTGGTACAAGTTGATCTTGGTCTCATCTGTCCATAGGATGTTGTTCCAGAACTGTGAAGGCTTTTTAGATGTTGTTTGGCAAACTCTAATCTGGCCTTCCTGTTTTTGAGGCTCACCAATGGTTTACATCTTGTAGTAAACCCTCTGTATTCACTCTGGTGAAGTCTTCTCTTGATTGTTGACTTTGACACACATACACCTACCTCCTGGAGAGTGTTCTTGATATGGCCAACTGTTGTGAAGGGTATTTTCTTCACCAGGGAAAGAATTCTTCGGTCATCCACCATAGTTGTTTTCCGTGGTCTTCCAGGTCTTTTGGTGTTGCTGAGCTCACCGATGCGTTCTTTCTTTTTAAGGATGTTCCAAACAGTTGATTTGGGCACACCTAATATATTTGCTCTGATGGGTTTGTTTTTTCAGCCCAATGATGGCTTGCTTCACTGATAGTGACAGCTCTTTGGATCTCATATTGGGAGTTGACAGCAACAGATTCCAAATGCAAATAGCACACTTGAAATGAACTCTGGACCTTTTATCTGCTCCTTGTAAATGGGATAATGAGGGAATAACACACACGTGGCCATGGAACAGCTGAGCAGCCAATTGTCCCATTACTTTTGGTCCCTTAAAAAGTGGGAGGCACATATACAAATTGTTGTAATTCCGACACCGTTCACCTGATTTGGATGTAAATACCCTCAAATTAAAGCTGAAAGTCTGCAGTTAAAGCACATCTTGTTTGTTTCATTTCAAATCCATTGTGGTGGTGTGTAGAGCCAAAAAGATTAGAATTGTGTCGATGTCCCAATATTTATGGACCTGACTGTAAATTGTCTAAAATATATGATGTATTACCTCATGGTTTGCATGTAAAGTTGGTTGTCTACAGGAATGTGTGGTGATTTTGTACATATCTTTAATTATTAATTAATTCTTTACTTATTATGATTCATGATTTTGTGTTTGGTAGAGAAAACCATTCAGCTCACCATCCACCAGAAGAGTTAAAGCGTTTGTTAACCTAACAAAAATAAAAATAAAGATCCTGTTCCTTAAAAGCATGTTATACAGCACAGTGCTTGTGCTGTGTAATTTGGCCCCCTGTAACACCTGAAATACCTGGCTGATCCTGCCTGGCTATGCCCTCCCCCCTGTAAACTGACCATGGTGTAACATGGCTGCTGAGCCCTTACACAGTGGTCAGATTACGGGCCTCTGTCATCCGCTGCATCCTCTGTCCTCCTCTGTGCTCTCTCCCCCTCCCTCCCTGCCTGTCACCTCTATGTCTGTTCCCTCCGCTCCGGCTGCTCTAATTACTATTAACTTCTCACACTATCCTCTCTGGTTATGTATGTAATGTCCCCCTATGATTGTGCTTTATAAAATGAATGCAGTAAAAACCTTGGTTATAGAGCGCTGATCAGTGCTGATCTGAGCAAACGCCTCTCTCCTCTCTCGCATGACAGATGCAGCGGGTGGGGCTTCCTCTCTCCTCCTCTCTCTTCCCCTCCTGGCTGATGTCAGAGGGGATCCTTGGCCCCGCCCGCTGCATCTGTCGGGCCGAGAGCAGCGGTGAGAGCAGGGTTTTCACCCAATGCATATGTCATTATAAAGTTGATTTCTCTTACGTTCATTGACTGACACAGCTCTTCTCATTCTTGACCATTCTTGACCACCCTAAAGGCAAAAAAAGAACACAGCCCTATAGGCAGTCCTAGCTAGTATAAACCCTCTCTCTCTTCTATAGGCAAACCAGGTATTTCTGCCTAGTATTTCAGGAGTGGGGACTTAGTTCCCTACTGGGACCCGTGGTTCCATAGGTTTTTCCTCTTTTTCTTTGTTCCAGAGATTTTTTCCTGCAGAGATCTTCAATCAACAGCTGGGCTAAGCGACAGGCTGGATAATGTAGATCCAGTAGTCACCTCAGCCTGGTCAGCAAATGCTCACGGATCTTTAGCTACTCACTGGGTCAGCTGTTACAGCCCCATCCTGAAACAGGCAGCGAGTTAACCATCTCGCGATGGGACATATGACCGGGCATCTGCCGCTCATCGCCTTTTTTGGTTGACATCACTTCTTCATGGCAGGTGTCGGAGCTGGAGGCCTTATCCTGTAAGTCTCGGAAGGGCGCATATGGCTACATGCTATAGAGTGGGGTTTATACCAGCTAGGACTGTCCATAGGCGGTGTAGTGTTCTTTTCTGCCCAGTGTCGTACTCCTGTAGGTGGCTCAATAAAACCCCATGGTCATGAATGAAAAGAGGTTTGTCCATCAAAGGGCCATACACACTATAAAATTTTCTTTAGATTTTCTCCTTTAGATTTACAAAAACCTTGCAGTGCAAGGGCCTGCCTGATTGCATACAAAATGAAAGTGTTTAGGTTTGACCTCATATTATATGGTTTTGGTAAATCTAAAGGAAAAAATCTGCAGAAAATTGTATAGTGTGTATCCAGTTTTAGGGTGGGTAACAAAAAAATCCTGTCATTATGACTGGACTTAACAAATCCTTTGGCTTGTTCCTTACTTCTACCTTGTCTCAGGAATAAAAGTTTATCCACAGTATTTTTAAGTCCCACCCTTGTTTTTTTTGCTGGATGTCCTACTGTTATGCTGACATGAGGTGAGCCAAGATACTGATAATTGTTTTCTGTAATATTTTTTTCTTGGCTCCCCTCGTGTTAGCATAGTTTCCCTCTCTGCTCTGGTGTTTCTTTGCTCAGCTCTTTAGTGGAACATTAGGGGGGAAATTTGGGCTGGATTTATTTTCTAGTGAGTGGTTGTCCTATCATTAGGTAGTGGGGCAGGGCAACCCCATTGTTATACTGACACAAGGGAAAGCCAGGGAAGGAAAATTATGGTAAGTATGGAAAACAATTTTCCAAAATACATCATCTCACAAGAGTGAGTACACCCCTCATATTTTTGTAAATATTTCATTATATCTTTTCATGTAACACTGAAGAAATGACATGTTGCTACAATGTAAAGTAATGAGTGTACAGCTTGTATAACTGTAAATTTCCTGCCCCATCAAAACAACTCAACACACAGCCATTAATGTTTAAACTGCTGGTTAGTTTAGACATTTGGTCAGTTTAGACATTTAGTCATGTAATATTCAACAAAATGTACAGAAAACGGGAGTAAGTAACAAAAAACAACATATAGAGTTCAGCAGTCAGAATGAAACATCTTTTTACTCCAGAGTCCTCGCTTACATCAGGGTTCTCAGAGTCCCACCGTATATCAGTCTGCAGAATCCCTCCTTACATTAGTATCCCCCCTTATATCAGAGCCTCCAGCATTCCCAATACATCAGGGTTCCCAAAGTCCCTCTTTACATCAGAGTCTGCAGATTCCCCCTTCCATCGGTATCCCTCCTTATGTCAGTGCTCCACCTTACATCAAAGTCCCTACCATTACCCTATATATCAGTGTCTCCAGATTCCCCAGTGTTCCCCCTTACATCAGAGTCGACAGAGTTCCTCCCTTAAATTAGAGTATGCAGAGTTCCCCTTTACATCTGAATCCGCAGCGTTCTCCCTTACATCTGAACTCATAGAGTTCCTTAAGGTTTAAAGGGGGACTCTGCAGACTCTGATGTAAGTGGGGACTATAATGTAAAGGATGCTTTGGGAACCCTGATTGAATGGGGAACACTGAGATCTCTGATGTAAGGGGAAACGCTGCAGACTGGTGTGAAAGTGAACTATGATTTAAGGGGGTCTCTGGTAACCCTACTTACATCAGGGTTCACAGCATTCCCCTTTAACCACTTCCCGCCCGGCCTATAGCAGAATGACGGCCCGGCAGTGGTTCTGTTATCCTGACTGGCCATCATATGAGGTCCAGCAGGATAACATGCCGTATCGCACCGGGGGGGGGGGGGGCGGCGCGGCGATGGCGAGTGCCGCGTGTCAGTCTAACACTCCGTATCTCTGATCATGGTAAGGAGCTTCTGACGGGGGCTCCTTACCACATGATCAGCTGTAACCAATCACAGCTGATCATTGCGTGAACCAGGAAGTGCCGGTAAACGGTGCCCATCAGTGCCACCGGTCAGTGCCCATCAGTGCCGCCTGTCAGTGCCCATCAATGCTGCCTATCAGTCCCCATCAGTGCCACCTATCGGTGCCCATCAGTGAAGGAGAAAACTAAATTTTATAACAGAGACAAAGAAAAACTTTTTTTCTCAAAAATTTTAGTATGTTTAGCAAAAAATAAAAAAACCCAGAGGTGATCAAATACCACCAAAAGAAAGCTCTATTTGTGGGAATCAAATGATAAAAAATTTAGTTTGTGTACAGTGTTACATGACTGCCCAATTGTCATTCAAAGTGCGACAGCGCTGGAAGCTGAAAATTGTCCTGGGCAGGAAGGGGGGAAAGTGCCTGGTATTGAAGTGGTTAATCAGGATTCCCAGAGCCCCCCTTTATCCTCTACATCAGAGTCTGCAGTGTGCCCCCTTACATCTGAGTCTGCAGAGTTCCCCCTTACACTGTAAGAGGCCACTCTGTGGTCTCTAATATAAAGAGGAACTCTAATGTAAGGGATGTTCTGGGAACCCTGAATTAAGGGGGAAGGAGGGGCTCAGATGTAAGGGCAAATGCTGTGGTGTAAAGGGGAACTCTGATGTAAGCCCCACTTACATCAGAGTTCCCAGCACTCTTGCCTAAATCAGGGTTCCCAAAGCCCACTTTACATCAGAGTCCCCAGAGCACCCCTTACATTTGAGTCTTCCTTGCCTTAGTGTTCTCTCTCCTTCCCCCTTACATCAGTAACCCCCCCCCCCCCCACAGAGTAATACACTGACCTTTGTCTTGTAGCAGTAAACTCTGCCGGTCTGGCTCTGTGCAGAGCACTGAGGGCAGGCTCAGGCTGTTGGCTCCCTCTCTCCTTCAAACTTGCGGAAAAGGTGCCAAGCAAGCGCCATGATGACATTCCACAACCGGACCTTAAGCATGAAGGTGCACTCCCACCTCTTTTTTTTTTTCCAATTTGATAGCTGTCAGGGTGCTAATTATGACATGGATAACCAAGCTGGAGGTTAGAACAGGCAGCAGAAATGGATAACCAGCAACAAGCTGGGGGTTCCTTTCCTCCTTTTGGGATCAGAACAACATTTGGCCTTTAGCACTATCAAGGTCAAGTATATTCTTTGTTTCCTTTCCTCTTGTTAATCTTTGTTGATTTATTCTTTTACAAGGGGTTCCACTCCAACTATGAATTTTATATTTATTATTCTCTGTTTTCACAAGGCCTCAACCTTCATTAGGATATTTGGGATGCTGGGGGATTTGGGGTATTGTTCTCTTTGGTCATTGTGTCTACCTCGGAAGATGTAAGTTTGGTCAAAAGGTATTGCAAGTGGCTGTTTAATGCCTTTGGTTTCTCTTGGCTATCTGTTGTTGGTCTGGTTCCCCTGTGTTTTTTGTTGGGGTGCTCACCCCCCTGTTTGAATTGCTTTTAGATAGCTCTGCCTTGCTTAAAGCGGTATTAAATTCAAACCCAAAAAAGTAATATACTGCAGCTTACCAATCATTAGGTGTGGTAGCTGCATTCATTTTCTTTTTTAGGCTTTTTCCCCTTCCAATAGTAAACTGTTTTTCTCATTCCTGTAACTGAAACATTTTTCAAGATAGCTTGTTCTTTTGAAAACAGATTTACTGGTTGAATTACCAGATGAAAATTGCTTAAAAGAAAACTAATGCCGCCAGCACATCTAAAAATTGGTAAGCTGAAATATAATAAATGTTTGGATCTAATACCGCTTTAATTTTTATTAAGCTGTGTCCCTCAATGAATGAGAGAGAAAATCCTTTTCTCAGGGTCAATTAAGGGACACAGCTCCCTCCCCTCATATGCGATTGTGTCCTCTTGGACTGCTTTCTACAACTAAGCAGGTTTGAGTTGGGAGGAGTTGTAGCCTCATGGGGGCTGGCCTTCAGGTTTTAAGCATCCATTTCTCCTGTAGGTGGCAGTATACCCTTACATTGCTTAGCCACTTGCCTACCAAAACTATTTAAAAAATGTTCACAGACATGTTATAATCTGCATTTTTGTTATTTTTGCTAGAAATTACTTAGAACCTCCAAACATTGGAGGCCATGATCCTGGTAAAACCGCTTGTTTCCAAGGCCGCATATACATGGCTTCTGAGCAGGAAGCAGTTAGTCTATTGAGTGGCACAGCTAGATAATAACTAAGAGAAAAGGATTCTATGGTGAGTACAAAGATCCTATTATTCATATTAAATTACATAAAATCTAGCTGGTCTATAATGGAATGCCCGAGGAGCCTCTTTTGCCAAAAAGACAATTAATACCGCACAGTTCCAAACTTTTTGCAAAGACAAAGAAGGATGTCTTTCAGACCTCTTTCACACTGCCGGCGTTTTTCAGGCGCTACAGCGCTAAAAATAGCGCCTGCATAGCGACTGAAAATGCGGCTCTATTTACTCCAGTGTGAAAGCCCGAGGGCTTTCACACTGGACCGGTGCGCTGGCAGCGCATCAAAAAAAGTCCTGCCAGCAGCTTCTTTGGGGCGGTGAAGGAGCGGTGAACTCACCGCTCCTCCACTGCTGCCCCCCATTGAAATCAATGGGGCAGCGCTACGATACCGGAGGCGTTTTGCGGGCGGATTTAACTCCTTTTCGGCCACTAGCAGGGGGTTAAAACCGCCCCGCTAGCGGCCGAATAGGGTTGCTAAAACGACGGTAAAGCGGCACTAAAAGTAGCGCCGCTTTACTGCTGATGTCGGTGACGGCTCGATGTGAAAGCCCTCTTTTAGAGTTAATACTCATACCACAACCCTGATCACAGTTTTACAATCGCAGGAAATAAAAGACTACTAATATTGTTCTTCATGTACAAAACACACACTTTCATGTTTAGAGACATAATGGTAGACAAGCATCTTGTTCCTAAAACTGTATCCCCCTGTCTTTTTCTGTCCATAAACATAAGGCATAAGGGAGGAAGAACAGGACAGCAGGGGCAACTATAGTTTTCTGTGCATTGTCAGATCGCTTTCTCTGCATTTGCAGATGATCTTACAGGGCTGGTATAAAAGGGATTCCAAGATAAAAGAAAAGTGTGTCTTGCAGTTCTTTTCCCGAATGCTTTTATGTAGTCCTATTAATGCCTGAACCTGTGTAGAAAGGTTGTCTGACAATCTTCAGAAAATTGCAATTCTCGCTGTTGCCCTATTCTGCTCTCCGGATTTTGCTTCAAAAAATAAATAAATAAAAAGAAAAGGGAACAAAGAGGTTCTGAACGAACAAGCTGGCATTACTACATAGCAGGTTCAAAGATTTTTAAGTGGCCTCTTGTAACGTGTAGGAGCTGTATAAGCGGCATTTAACTTTTACATGGTTTCTTGTTTACTCTCATTTACGCTGGGTTCACACTTAAGCGAATTGCAGGCGGGTTACCCGCCTGCAATTCGCATGACAGGAGACTGTGACCGGATGACAGGAGACTGTGACCGGCTTGCAATGGAGCTGCTCGGCTGTTATACCGGAGCAGCGGGAGGGGATGTCCCCCCCTCCCGCCGCTCTTACCGGGCCTCCCGGTCCATCGGGAGGCCCGATGACCAATCGGACGCCTCCGGCGGCTGGGGGCGGGCTGGAACGAAGCTGTGGGTGGCTTCGTACCAGCCTTCTAATTGTAAACGCGGAAGCAACGTCATGGCATCACTTCCCGTTTACTCGGCTGCCAATGGCGCCAGTATTAAAAAAATACACAGTATTCAGAATCGCCGTTTTCAGCGATCTGAATACTTTGAAGTGCAAAGGAGAGATCGGGGGTCTTTTAGACCCCCGATCCCTCCATAAAGAGTACCTGTCACCACCTATTACTGTCACAAGGGATGTTTATATTCCTTGTGACAGCAATATAAGTGATCAAAAAAAAATTTTTTTTGAACACAATTTATAAATATAAAAAAAAATGGCAAAGAAAACGCATATGTAAACAGTGTTCAAATCACACATGTGAGGTATCGCCGCGATCATCAGAAAGAGCGCAATAATTCTAGCACTGGACCTCCTCTGTAACTCTAACCTGGTAACCGTAAAAAAAATTTAAAGCGTCGCATATGGAATTTCTTCAGTACGAGTGCGTGCAATTATAAAGCGTGACATGTTTGGTATCTATTTACTCGGCGTAACATCATCTTTCACATTATACAAAAAAATTGGGGTAACTTTACTGTTTGTTTTTTTTTAAATTCATGAAAGTGTCCCTTTTCCCAAAAATTTGCGTTTAAAACACTGCTGCATAAATACCGTGTGATATAAAATATTGCAACAATAGCCATTTTATTCTCTAGATTCTCTGCTAAAAAAATATATATAATGCTTGGGGGTTCTAAGTTATTTTCTAGCAAAAAATACGGATTTTAACTTGTAAACACCAAATTTCAAAAATAGGCTTAGTCATGTAAGTGTTAAGGTGTGCAGAGGCTTGTCTTTTCAGGGTAACTGCCATAGCCTATTCTGGTCAGAACACCAAAATGCAGAAAGCCCACGGCGCCTGTGTTGAGGCCGAGCAGAGAGCAAATAACCCCTTTTCTTTCACTTACACATCTTACACACCCACCTCCACCTTTCCCAGGACACTTTGGTCATGTAAAGCAGTGTGCCCAGTTCTTCCTGTAACTCTTAAGGTGCCTATTGACACAAGACAGTGGCTGCCATGCACTATCAAGCCAGAAAACAATATATTATTACAAACTAGTTTTACAAACATGCAAGTTTGCATCACAGATCTTGGGTGATATTGCATATTAAGAGGGTAGTAGGTACATGGTAAGCTCCAGCTTGTTAGGGAAAAAAATAATAGTGATCAGCTGTGTTATCCACCCTGGCCATTTTTTTTTCCTGGACAAGCTTGGCCATCAGGCAATAAAGAATACCTAGAGTGCTTTGAATGTTCCCCTACTTTAACTGTAAGTGACTAGGTGAATACTCTCTAATATATGTTGGAATAATATACTCACCGGCCACTTTATTAGGTACACCTGTTCAATTGCTTGCTAACACAAATTGCTAATCAGCCAATCACATGGCAGCAGCTCAATGCATTTAGGCATCTAGAAGTGGTAAAGACGACTTGCTGAAGCTCAAACCGAGCATCAAAATGGGGGAGGAAAGGGGATTTAAGTGACTTTGAACGTGGCATGGTTGTTGGTGCCAGACGGGCTGGTCTTAAGTATTTCAAAAACTGCTGATCTACTGCGTTTTTCTCACACAACCAGCTATAGGGTTTACAGAGAATGGTCCAAAAAAGAGAAAATATCCAGTGAGCGGCGGCTGTGTGGACAAAATTGCCTTGTTGATGTCACAGGAGATTGGGCAGACTGGTTTGAGAACGGTAACTCAAATAACCACTCGTTACAGACAAGTAGAGCTGCACGATTCTGGCTAAAATGAGAATCGCGATTTTTTTTTTGCTTAGAAGATAGATCACGATTCTCACGGCATAACATCATCTTTCACATTAAACAAAATAATTGGGCTAACTTTACTGTTTTGTTTTTTTATTCACTGAAGTGTACTTTTCCCAAAAAAATGCATTTGAAAGACCACTGTGCAAATACAGTGTGACATAAAATATTGCAACAATCCCCATTTTATTCTCCAGGGTCTCTGCTAAAAAATATATATATATAATGTTTGGGGGTTCCAAGTAATTTTCTAGCAAAAAAATCTGATTTTAACTGTAAGAAACAAGTGTCAGAAAAAGGTTTAGACTTTAAGTGGTTAAACTTCCTGCATATTCACACAGAAGTTTCATCCCTTTGATCTAAGTTGAAAGAGTTACAATGTTGTTAAAATCTTGGCAGAATGCTGGGTTTGGCAGACTGCCAGAGTAAGCAGAGAACTCTATACTTGTAACATGAAAGAATCGAGACACTCCACAACATAGATCATCAGAGGGAGTGAATCGAGATCGTGATCTTTTAACGATTAATTGAGCAGCTCTACAGACAAGGTATGCAGAAAACCATTTCTAAATGCACAACACATCGAACCTTGAAGCAAATGGGCTACAGCAGCAGAAGACCATCGGGTGCCACTCCTTTCAGCTATGAACAGGAAGCTGAGGCTACAATTTGCATAAGCTCTCCAAAAATGGACAGTAGAAGATTGGAAAAACGTTGCCTGGTCTGATGAGTCTCAATTTCAGCTCTGACATTTAGATGGTAGGGTCAGAATTTGGCATAAACAACATAAAAGCATGGATCCATCTTATATGAACGATTTAGGCTGGTGATGGTGAAATGGTGTGGGGGGTATTTTCTTGGCACATTTTGGGCCCCTTAGTACCAATTTAGCATTGTTTAAATGCCACAGCCTACCTGAGTATTGTTGCTGACCATGTCCTTCCCCTTATGACTACAGTGTACCCATTTTCTGATGGCTACTTCCAGCAGTTTAATGCACCATGTCACAAAGCTCAAACCATCTAAAACTGGTTTCTTGAACATGACAACGAGTTCCCTGTACTCCAATGACCTCTACAGTCACCAGACCAATAGAGCACCTTTGGTATGTGGTGAACAAGGGGATACGCATCACGGATGTGCAGCCGAAAAATGTGCAGCAACTGCGTGAGGCTATCATGTCAATATGGACCAAAATCTCTGAGGAATGTTTCCAACACCTTGTTGAATCTACACCACAAAGAATTAAGGCAGTTCTGAAGGCAAAAGGGGGTCCGACCCGGTACTAGCAAAGTGTACCTAATAAAGTGAGAGTATATCATTACTTGGTCCCTACTACAAGGACTGACTGACCAAGGACTTGCAAGCAAAAGTAAGCAAATAGTACTATAAGCTGGGATACTAGTGTCCAGGAGAAAGTGTATGCTTTTCTAATTAATGGAGTCATTGGCAGCTATGTAGTACAGTATATTGCTGGGCACAGCCCATGGCAGCCCCAGTGCCCTAGGCCACAGCCTGTATGGTCTTCCTTTAAATCTAGCCTTGACTTCGAACCCTCCTTTTTTCTTCTAGTGTGCAATATATTTGAAGCCTTATTAAACCACAGTCAATTTGCAAAACAGAAAATGCACATAAATAGGGTGGATACAAAATGTAAGCAATGTCCTTATTTGTGATTTTTTTTTTTTAATGCAAGTTTTAAGTCAGGGATGGCAAACCAGTGATGGCAAGCCAGACTTCCCATACTAGAGGTCAGCAGGCATTTCCATTGGCAACAAAAGAAAGGGATAAAAAAAAGAAAGGGGAGGGGAGAAACGATATTATGTTTCAGGGTTGTTGGCTTCATGGCTTCTGTGATTTGCTCACCCTGTTTTAAGGTACTTTGTGAGGGTATCATTTTAAATTCTACTTCTATCAGTTAGGCCCTACTTCTCCTGTATCAGCTTCCATACCATCAAAAA
The DNA here is from genome assembly GCA_037952835.1 of Lithobates septentrionalis. Lineage (NCBI taxonomy): Eukaryota > Metazoa > Chordata > Amphibia > Anura > Ranidae > Lithobates > Lithobates septentrionalis. The sequence goes on from JBBDGP010000075.1 coordinate 59,760, forward strand.
TTTTCAGTAATTATTAGACCTTTGCAAGAATTTGAGTAGTTACTGATAAATGATTATAGTTCTTCATTTCTTCACTTATGAGGCCCAGTTCAAACTGGTGATACAGCGTGCTGCAGCTCAGTTTCAGGGTCTTAGCAATCTTCTTATAGCCTAGACCATCTTTATGAAGAGGAACATTTTTTTTGAGATCCTCAGAGAGTTCTTTGCCATGAGGTGCCATGTTTAACTTCCAGTGACCAGTATGAGAGAATGAGAGCGATAACCATGGAGTGTGGCCATCCAGTAACATCATCCAGAGACCCCACCCCCCTGTGATGTCACCGCCCATCAGAGGGAGAAGATAGAGGAGGGAGAAGAACCAGAGGGAGAAGACATGTTGGATCTACTTTAATAAAGGACTTTGTCAAAAAATTCAAAAATAATAAAGTACTTTCTAAAAGTACTGGTTTAATTTATTTTTGACACTCTTTTGGCTGAATGAGTAGGGGTACAATGTACCCCATAATCATTCAAATAGGGTGTGGGGCCGGGATCTGGGGGCCCTCTTGTTAATGTCAACATGGGGACAAGGTGCTTTGGGGTGAGGGGCGCAGAGCCCCCCCTTGCCCCAGAGCACCCCCCCATGTTGAGGGCATGTGGCCTGGTATGGTATGCTCGCCACTTGTTCCCCCCTTTCCTGACCTGCCGGGCTGCGTGATCATACAGTGCCTTGAAAAAGTAACTTTTCACATTTTGTCATGTTACAACCAAAAACGTAAATGTATTTTATTGAGATTTTATGTGATAGGCCAACACAAAGTGGCACATAATTGTGAAGTGGAAGGAAAATGATACTGATTCTACTAACACAAAATTAGCAAAAGGAGCTCAAAGGGTGGCGCTAAAGAGCTGAAAAACAACGTAGTACGTCAATATGTTCGTGTTTGTTGGCCGGCAATTGTGTGCCGTTTGTATGCAAGACAAGTTTGGGGCCAACGCCCCAAAAGTCTGAGGTTTTGTCTGTGGAAAATCCGGATCTGGATAGAAATTAAGTGATGACAGAAATTGCGAGCATATTCACACCAAAAAAGTTAGCTTCAGAGGTGACATACAATCTTAAAGTAGTATTAAACCCTCATCATTTTTTAGTTATACACATTGAAAATAAACATTCTTGCTTAGATCGCTTAGACAGGTGATGGACATCTTTTTGAGGTTTGGAACACTCTCAGGTCTTACCATAAATTGGGGAAAATCAGCATTGTTACCAATAGATCCCATTAGAAAGAGTTCCGGTTTGGAAAATATTCAAGTAGAAATAGTAGAGAAAACTAAATACTTAGGCATATATATAACAAATGACCCAAATAATGATTATAAATAATAATTTAGTCCCTCTACTATCTAAATTTAAGAACAAGAGCGATATATGGAAGGGACTCCCTTTATCAGTAGTTGGTAGATGTAACCTGATCAAAATGCTGTGGTTGCCTCAGTTATTGTATCTGCTGCACAATTCACCAATTTGGATACAAAGGAAATGGTTTAAAAAAATAGATACTCTACTAAGAGCTCTTATATGGAAAGGAAGACAGCCTAGAATAGGCCTCCAGACCTTACAACTGCCAATTCAGGAGGGGGGTCTGGCAGTACCGCATCCGCATAGTTATTTTTTAGCAGCCCAATTACAACATCTGGTATCAGACACTGATCCCAAAGGGAATAAAAGTGGGGGACTGATGACTGTAGATGCGCCACATAAGACATTAGTGGAGGTCTTGGAGACGAATTCTTTTGCCTATAGACCCCCTACGGTTAAGCTAATAATAAAAGTGTGGAGATCTATAAAGGATTTGAGGGGTATGGGAGGTATGGTTAAAGGTGTGCCGCTCTGGGACAATAAGAACCTACAAGAGTTAAGATCAATGGGGAAAATAAAGATATGGGAATAAAAGGGTATAGTTAGCCTGGATCAATTATATAATGGTAGCTCCCTAAAAACGTTTACTGCACTAAAAGAGGATTTTGATATACCAAACAATTCATACTATAGCTATTTGCAAATCAAACATGCTCTAAAAGCACAGTTTGGGGAACAAGGCCCGGTGTGGAGTACGTCCCCCATACACGAAAGAATAAGTAGGTCTGATGGACCTAATGGATCCATAGCGGAATTCTACCCACATATATGCAGAAACAGTATTATGAGTTCAGAAAACCTTAAGTGCAGAAGTAAGTGGGAAAGAGATTCAGGAAGAATTCCGGATGACCAATGGAAAAAGATATTAGCCGGGGGGGAACCAAGTTTCAGTTTCACCCGCCCAGCAGATGTCATACCTAATGCTCTTACATAGAACATACTATACTCCTAAAAAACAGTTTGAATGGGGGCGGAGGGGGGATGCTAAATGCCCTAGGTGCCAAAATACCGGGGACCTGATCCACATGATCTGGAAATGCCCGAAACTATACCTTTATTGGACGGAAATATTAGATACCATAAATAAGATCTTTAAGCTGTCACTCAAAATGCACCCAAAACTGTGTATTATGGGAGTGGAGGAGAGGTTGGGGAATATTAAAAATAAAGTAGTGTTAAGGTGCCTGTTTCAGGCAAAGAAATTAATAGCGCAGAGATGGCAGGTAGAGAAACCCCCCTCCAAAGAAGACTGGTTTAAAACAGTAACGGAAACAATATGGAAGGAAAAGGTAGTATATGCAAGGAGAGGAAATTTAAAGGAATTTAAAAAAATTTGGTTGCCTTGGCTAGAGGAAGTGGGTTATCCCATGTAAAATGGATGTAGGAAGAGATAAGGTAATGGATGTCCGATATTAAGTAATAGGAAGGTGTGGTAGTAATGAGGGTAAGATAGGGGGGAGGATATGATGGGGATAAAGAGGGGGGTGGTTAGGGGGGGGGAGGGGGAAAATGGACAGTAATGTTTTTTGTTATTATATATATAAAAGGCTCTGTATAAGGTGTATTTAAGAATTGTTGTTAAAAAATAATAAGAAAAAACCTCTTTTTATACATTTTGGAAAATTGAATAAAGATTATTTAACCACTTGACGACCGCCTCACGCCGATGTACGTCGGCAAAGTGGCACGGACAGGCAAAATCACGTACATGGTACGTGATTTGCCTTCCGCGGGTGGGGGGTCCGATTGGACCCCCCCCCCGGTGCCCGAGGCGGTCGTCGTTTGTCCAGCGGCGATCAGTGGTGAGGGGGAGACCATCCGTTCGTGGCCCCCCCCTCGCGATCGCCGCCGGCCAATCGAATCATTCCTTTGCTGCTGTATGCTAAACAGCAGCAAAGGAAATGATGTCATCTCTCCTCGGCTCGGTATTTTCCGTTCCGGCCCGAGGAGAGAAGACATCAATGTGAGTGCACCAACACACACACACACAGTAGAACATGCCAGGCACACAAAACACCCCGATCCCCCCCCCGATCGCCCCCGGATCCCCCCCCAATCACCCCCCCCCCCTGTCACAAACTGACACCAGCAGTTTTTTTTTTTTTCTGATTACTGCATAGTGTCAGTTTGTGACAGTTACAGTGTTGGGACAGTTACTGTTACCCCCCTGTAGGTCTAGGGTACCCCCCTAACCCCCCCTAATAAAGTTTTAACCCCTTGATCACCCCCTGTCACCAGTGTCACTAAGCGATCATTTTTCTGATCGCTGTATTAGTGTCGCTGGTGACGCTAGTTAGGGACATAAATATTTAGGTTCGCCGTCAGCGTTTTATAGCGTCAGGGACCCCCATATACTACCGAATAAATGTTTTAACCCCTTGATTGCCCCCTAGTTAACCCTTTCACCACTGATCACCGTATAACCGTTACGGTTGACGCTGGTTAGTTTGTTTATTTTTTATAGTGTCAGGGCACCCGCCGTTTATTACCGAATAAAGGTTTAGCCCCCTGATCGCCCGGCGGTGATATACGTCGCCCCAGGCAGCGTCAGATTAGCGCCAGTACCGCTAACACCCACGCACGCAGCATACACCTCCCTTAGTGGTATAGTATCTGAACGCATCAATATCTGATCCGATCAGATCTATACTAGCGTCCCCAGCAGTTTAGGGTTCCCAAAAACGCAGTGTTAGCGGAATCAGCCCAGATACCTGCTAGCACCTGCGTTTTGCCCCTCCGCCCGGCCCAGCCCAGCCCACCCAAGTGCAGTATCGATCGATCACTGTCACTTACAAAAGACTAAACGCATAACTGCAGCGTTCGCAGAGTCAGGCCTGATCCCTGCGATCGCTAACAGTTTTTTTGGTAGTATTTTGGTGAACTGGCAAGCACCAGCCCCAGGCAGGGTCAGGTTAGCGCCAGTACCGCTAACACCCACGCACGCAGCATACGCCTCCCTTAGTGGTATAGTATCTGAACGGATCAATATCTGATCCGATCAGATCTATACTAGTGTCCCCAGCAGTTTAGGGTTCCCAAAAACGCAGTGTTAGCGGAATCAGCCCAGATACCTGCTAGCACCTGCGTTTTGCCCCTCCGCCCGGCCCAGCCCACCCAAGTGCAGTATCGATCGATCACTGTCACTTACAAAACACTAAATGCATAACTGCAGCGTTCGCAGAGTCAGGCCTGATCCCTGCGATCGCTAACAGTTTTTTTGGTAGTATTTTGGTGAACTGGCAAGCACCAGCCCCAGGCAGCGTCAGGTTAGCGCCAGTACCGCTAACACCCACGCACGCACTGTACACCACCCTTAGTGGTATAGTATCTGAACGGATCAATATCTGATCCGATCAGATCTATACTAGCATCCCCAGCAGTTTAGGGTTCTCACAAACGCAGTGTTAGCGGGATCAGCCCAGATACCTGCTAGCACCTGCGTTTTGCCCCTCCGCCCGGCCCAGCCCAGCCCACCCAAGTGCAGTATCGATCGATCACTGTCACTTACAAAAGACTAAAACGCATAACTGCAGCGTTCGCAGAGTCAGGCCTGATCCCTGCGATCGCCAACAGATTTTTTGGTAGCGTTTTGGTGAACTGGCAAGCACCAGCGGCCTAGTACACCCCGGTCGTAGTCAAACCAGCACTGCAGTAACACTTGGTGACGTGGCGAGTCCCATAAGTGCAGTTCAAGCTGGTGAGGTGGCAAGCACAAGTAGTGTCCCGCTGCCACCAAAAAGACAAACACAGGCCCGTCGTGCCCATAGTGCCCTTCCTACTGCATTCGCCAATCCTAATTGGGAACCCACCGCTTCTGCAGCGCCCGTACTTCCCCCATTCACATCCCCAACCAAATGCAGTCGGCTGCATGAGAGGCATTTTCTTTATGTCCTCCCGAGTACCCCTACCCAGCGAACGCCCCCAAAAAAGATATTGTGTCTGCAGCTAGCGCGGATATAGGCGTGACACCCGCTATTATTGTCCCTCCTGTCCTGACAATCCTGGTCTTTGCATTGGTGAATGTTTTGAACGCTACCATGCACTAGTTGAGTATTAGCGTAGGGTACAGCATTGCACAGACTAGGCACACTTTCACAGGGTCTCCCAAGATGCCATCGCATTTTGAGAGACCCGAACCTGGAACCGGTTACAGTTATAAAAGTTAGTTACAAAAAAAGTGTAAAAAAAAAAAAATATATATATATATAAAATAAAAAAAAATAGTTGTCATTTTATTGTTCTCTCTCTCTCTATTCTCTCTATTGTTCTGCTCTTTTTTACTGTATTCTATTGTGCAATGTTTTATTGTTATTATGTTTTATCATGTTTGCTTTTCAGGTATGCAATTTTTTATACTTTACTGTTTACTGTGCTTTATTGTTAACCATTTTTTTGTCTTCAGGTACGCCATTCACAACTTTGAGTGGTTATACCAGAATGATGCCTGCAGGTTTAGGTATCATCTTGGTATCATTCTTTTCAGCCAGCGGTCGGCTTTCATGTAAAAGCAATCCTAGCGGCTAATTAGCCTCTAGACTGCTTTTACAAGCCGTGGGAGGGAATGGCCCCCCCCCCACCGTCTTCCGTGTTTTTCTCTGGCTCTCCTGTCTCAACAGGGAACCTGAAAATGCAGTCGGTGATTCAGCCAGCTGACCATAGAGCTGATCAGAGACCAGAGTGGCTCCAAACATCTCTATGGCCTAAGAAACCGGAAGCTACAAGCATTTTATGACTTAGATTTCGCTGGATGTAAATAGCGCAATTGGGAAATTGGGGAAGCATTTTATCACACCGATCTTGGTGTGGACAGATGCTTTGAGGGCAGAGGAGAGATCTAGGGTCTAATAGACCCCAATTTTTTCAAAAAAGAGTACCTGTCACTACCTATTGCTATCATAGGGGATATTTACATTCCCCGAGATAACAATAAAAATGATTAAAAAAAATAAAAATGAAAGGAACAGTTTAAAAATAAGATAAAAAAGCAAAAAAATAATAAAGAAAAAAAAAAAAAAAAGCACCCCTGTCGCCCCCTGCTCTCGCACTAAGGCAAGCGGCGGTCTGTCGTCAAACGTAAACAGCAATTGCACCATGCATGTGAGGTATCACCGCGAAGGTTAGATCGAGGGCAGTAATTTTTGCAGTAGACCTCCTCTGTAAATCTAAAGTGGTAACCTGTAAAGGCTTTTAAAGGCTTTTAAAAATGTATTTAATTTGTTGCCACTGCACGTTTGTGCGCAATTGTAAAGCATGTCATGTTTGGTATCCATGTACTCGGCCTAAGATCATCTTTTTTATTTCATCAAACATTTGGGCAATATAGTGTGTTTTAGTGCATTAAAATTTAAAAAAGTGTTTTTTTTCCCCAAAAAATGCGCTTGAAAAATCGCTGCGCAAATACTGTGTGAAAAAAAAAAAATGAAACACCCACCATTTTAATCTGTAGGGCATTTGCTTTAAAAAAATATATAATGTTTGGGGGTTCAAAGTAATTTTCTTGCAAAAAAAAAAAACTTTTTCATGTAAACAATAAGTGTCAGAAAGGGCTTTGTCTTCAAGTGGTTAGAAGAGTGGGTGATGTGTGACATAAGCTTCTAAATGTTGTGCATAAAATGCCAGGACAGTTCAAAACCCCCCCAAATGACCCCATTTTGGAAAGTAGACACCCCAAGCTATTTGCTGAGAGGCATGTCGAGTCCATGGAATATTTTATATTGCGACACAAGTTGCGGGAAAGAGACAATTTTTTTTTTTTTTTGCACAAAATTGTCACTAAATGATATATTGCTCAAACATGCCATGGGAATATGTGAAATTACACCCCAAAATACATTCTGCTGCTTCTCCTGAGTACGGGGATACCACATGTGTGAGACTTTTTGGGAGCCTAGCCGCGTACGGAACCCCGAAAACCAAGCACCGCCTTCAGGCTTTCTAAGGGCGTGAATTTTTGATTTCTCTCTTGACTGCTTATCACAGTTTCGGAGACCATGGAATGCCCAGGTGGCACAACCCCCCCCCCCAAATGACCCCATTTTGGAAAGTAGACACCCCAAGCTATTTGATGAGAGGTATAGTGAGTATTTTGCAGACCTCACTTTTTGTCACAAAGTTTTGAAAATTGAAAAAAAAAAAAAAAAAAAAGTTTTTTCTTGTCTTTCTTCATTTTCAAAAACAAATGAGAGCTGCAAAATACTCACCATGCCTCTCAGCAAATAGCTTGGGGTGTCTACTTTCCAAAATGGGGTCATTTGGGGGGGTTTTGTCCCACCTGGGCATTCCATGGCCTCCGAAACTGTGATAGGCAGTGAAGAGTGAAATCAAAAATTTTCACCCTTAGAAATCCTGAAGGCGGTGATTGGTTTTCGGGGTCCCGTACACGGCTAGGCTCCCAAAAAGTCCCACACATGTGGTATCCCCGTACTCAGGAGAAGTAGCTAAATGTATTTTGGGGTGCAATTCCACATATGCCCATGGCCTGTGTGAGCAATATATCATTTAGTGACAACTTTGTGCAAAAAAAAAAAAAAAATGTGTCACTTTCCCGCAACTTGTGTCAAAATATAAAATATTCCATGGACTCAATATGCCTCTCTGGAAATAGCTTGGGGTGTCTACTTTCCAAAATGGGGTCATTTGGGGGGGTTTTGTGCCACCTGGGCATTCCATGGCCTCCGAAACTGTGATAGGCAGTAAAGAGTGAAATCATAAATTTACGCCCTTAGAAATCCTGAAGGCGGTGATTGGATTTCGGGGCCCCGTACGCGGCTAGGCTCCCAAAAAGTCCCACACATGTGGTATCCCCATATTCAGGAGAAGCAGCAGAATGTATTTTGGGGTGCAATTCCACATAGGCCCATGGCCTGTGTGAGCAATATATCATTTAGTGACAACTTTTTGTAAATATTTTTTTTTTTTGTCATTATTCAATCACTTGGGACAAAAAAAATAAATATTCAATGGGTTCAACATGCCTCTCAGCAATTTCCTTGGGGTGTCTACTTTCCAAAATGGGGTCATTTGGGGGGGTTTTGTACTGCCCTGCCATTTTAGCACCTCAAGAAATGACATAGGCAGTCATAAACTAAAAGCTGTGTAAATTACAGAAAATGTACCCTAGTTTGTAGACGCTATAACTTTTGCGCAAACCAATAAATATACACTTATTGACATTTTTTTTACCAAAAACATGTGGCCGAATACATTTTGGCCTAAATGTATGACTAAAATTGAGTTTATTGGATTTTTGTTATAACAAAAAGTAGAAAATATCATTTTTTTTCAAAATTTTCGGTCTTTTTCCATTTATAGCGCAAAAAATAAAAACCGCAGAGGTGATCAAATACCATCAAAAGAAAGCTCTATTTGTGGGAAGAAAAGGACGCAAATTTCGTTTGGGTACAGCATTGCATGACCGCGCAATTAGCAGTTAAAGCGACGCAGTGCCAAATTGGAAAAAGACCTCTGGTCTTTAGGCAGCATAATGGTCCGGGGCTCAAGTGGTTAAATTAAAAAAAAAAGAAAATAAACATTCTCCTATTTGTTAAAATTCTTACTCAAGCACTTGTAGCTTACCACTTTATGGCTCAGTTCAAAGCTATACAGGTGCGAAGGAGTGTACACATGTTTTTGCATTTTTCTGCACATCGCATTTAGGACAAATCATTGATTTCAGTGACCTTTTTGAGAAAAATGTGCCTCCCCTAAATGTATGGTATTTTGGTACCATGCATTTTGGCGCACACAAATGCACACGGATTGTGAGATGCATAGGGGCTTTTGTGCACTGAGAGAAAACTAGCAATTTTGCACGCTCTCGCAACACACAAATGTGAACCTAGCCCAAATGTTGAAGGCTCCTGGTCTTGCAATGCTGCTTCTCTAAACTTTCTTTCTTCACAGGAAAGAGTTACCAGTAGACAGTGCAGTCTCCAGTTAGTCTTTTAACTTGGAGAAGGGAGGGAGGAGGAGCAGGAGAGTGCCTTGCCATCCTAGGCTACAGGGCTGTGTGTTTCTATTGATGCAAGATACAGGATACAGTTTATATACATTATGTGTGTTCTAAAAAACGCAATTTCAATTTGATAGATTATACCAGCCCTCTAGCAGAGCTAGCCCTGAAGAAGGGGCTATTTGACTCTGAAATGTGTCAGATTTTGTCTGACAAACTCTGCATATCAAGCATTTTTATGTAACAATTATGTACTATGTTGGTGGTGTAATGTATCTATGTTATAAAACAGCAATCAACAGATATGTTTTATGATTATAGTCTTTTTTTTATTATTGTTGATACAAATTAAGATTGATGTAATTTTTTTTTAAACAGTTGATCCATTTCTGCCATTAAAGTCCCAAACAATTAGGGGATAACATTTACAGTCTTCCTATTGATGCAAAAGTGACTGTATAGGATGCAGCAAGAGAAAGAAACCACCCTGAAACAGGAAACAATAAGTGATTAAATTAGCCACTGAAAGTGCTTGTAAAAACTAAGGTTTCACTATAACTTAGAGCTAAATCTTGTTGAATGTGTTTTCATGAAAGTTTGCTAGCGCATACAAAAAATTTGCTGGAAACAAAGACAGAAATGACAGTAGCGGTATACAGTATAAGATGGATAAGTAAAAGAGCCTCTAGGTTTTTTGTATACTGATGCTGTTCAATCTCTACCACCTTGCAATCTTGGGTAGTTCTGACTGAGAGTATGATAAAACGTGCACAGGCAGATTACCTTAGAATAAAAACTGTTTGTCAGAAGGATCTGAAGACATATCGTATATACAGCTAAAATGATATGCAAATCGTGACTTTTTATATATAAAACATATTAGCTTTGTAAAAATAAGTCACTTCTAATGATGGATTTCCCAGATAGGCGGATACGTGTAAAATTATTTAATTTACCCTGTCACTAGTGTAAGCACCAAACTCAACAGTTCTAGCTGTCCTACAATAAAGGATAGTGGATCACTCATACTCTACCTCATCCATTTACAAAATGTTTTGTATTCTTTTTTCAGAATACAAGGTGTTCTGTAATTAGACGAGGGCAGGGGCGAATGACTGTCACAATCTCACCTTGTGAATGTATATTCCCGATCCCACTATCCTTCACTGTATGCACTGTATGAGAGCCAGGACTGTAAATTTCAGCACTAACACTAGCGACGGTATGAATTAAACATAAAGCAACAGCATCTCCACATGTGAGACCCATGGTTACAGGTGTTTTACTTTTACAAATAAATATCTAAAAACATTTTTCCCTGGAGTTCAGCTGTAACATTTTTCAGCTGTTGTAAACATTGAACATAAGCTGTTCATTGGTCATTTGTTTTGGGGTGAAACAAACCGGAGTGGTTACATTTACATTCAAATCTATAAATAGCAATTAAAGATGTAGAAGTTGAAGTAGAAATTAGGTATGTCAAATTAGTTTTCATGTTTGATTCTGATGACACATTTTTTCAAAGCTTATATAAATGAGTGAATAATAATGGCTATTTCCTTTTATAGAACACAAGCTATTATATTATAACACATGCTTGCTGTGCAGTAGGAGGAGGTATAAACGCATTGGTAGATGTGAAAGTAGACAAAAAAGACAAAGAAATAGCTTTGATTCAGATAAATATAGAACTACCAATGTAGGAGCTTATGTGTCTCCTATTTGGCCAGGGGGCAGGTGGTTGATAAAGGTGTCTACAGTCATCCACAGCTTTCATTAATTACCCAGTTTTTTAAATGTAAGTGTCTGTCAGCGTTACTTGTTTAGCAAATTGAGTTGTCAACCTACAGTTTCTACTTTGGGGCAGGACTTTGTTCTAAAATTGAAAAGTTAAGCCCTTAGTACAAAGTAAAACCTTTAAAAACACAGATATAGACTTAACTTCAAAAGCTTTATGCAGTATTCTGGTGGTATCCAAAGATATCATATTCTGAGAATCAAACAATGCAATAAAAGTTACTGCATAAGAGCAGACAACGCAAGGTACCCGCTATTAGCTTTGTTACCACTGACCACTGCTATTACCACTGACCTAGACAGCTGTGAAACGGGATCCAGATGGTAGAAAGTCTGTTAAAGGTTGCCAGATAAAATCTGGGTCTTAATTGAACAAGCTGAAGTTAGAAGCTGATTGGCTACCATAATATTGTATAGAGATTTTATAACAGGTATGCCCATTATAGCCATAGCGGAACTAATGTTAACTGTAGATAATAAATGTACAAGTTGGAACAGTATACGTCACACACTTTGTTGATTATATTCCATTGAATATTATTAATGTTATATTGTCATTTATAGGCAACATATATATTTTTTAAAACAAGCAACTTTAGGCCACTGGTTGTATTTTGCACATACACAAATTTAAACTAAAGGCAAAACATTTTTGGATAGAGTAAAGGCTGGTACACACGGGCCAAATACTGGCCGGTTCAATTGGCCAGTTCAATCAGCTAGTGTGTACAGCAGCCTGTTTGGCTTCTGTCGAACGGGCATGCTGAAAAACCAAAAGCTGATTGGCATCTGATCAGCACTCGCAGCCCAGTGTTCTGGTGGGGGTGGGGGAGTTGGCAGTCTGCCTGTCAGCAAGCAATAGCTCAGCGAGGAGATCTCTGTACTAACATTGAATAGTTAGTACAGCAAGCTCCTCTGGTTTGAACAAAAAGAATCTACTTGTGTGTACCAGGCTTAGTGGGGGTTTTTAACTCCTGTCAGGTTTTTTTTTTGCCATCTGTGTCTCATTGGGGATGTCCCTTTACTTTCTGTCCCTAGCCAAAACAAGAAGGGAATTAAAATGAAATCCCTCCAAAGTGAGGGAATCCCTGGTTGTCACTAAAGTCACTAGAATTAGTGTCCCTGTTTATAGATTTTCCCTTTATTACTGCTCTGCAGACAACCCAAAATTTGGGATTTTCTTTTACTTTCTGTGATGACAGTAAATGTGACAAATAGAGAGGCTTAATCTCCCTAACAGGGGTTTAAACAGCAACAAAAACCCGCCTGATGTTCTAATCTCTCTCCACTCTGTCCAAAGCAAAAAAAAAAAAACAAGTTTTGCTTTTAATTATACTTTAGGACACAAGTTTTTGTTTCAATAACTTTTTATTAGATTTTAAGGAATACAAACACCTGGAAACCACAGGAACATAGAAGGAAAGGGATAATTTACAGAGCAAAAGGTATCCACATACATCACAGTTTGGTACAAGTTTCTTATGTAGTAGTAACATCAACAAATTATTTTCGATACCAAGCTAATTATGGTTGCAAAGCACTTTCAAAGGTCAGCAGTGAGCCGATTCTAATAGCTAGTAGTCTTTCAAATGAGTAGTGAGTCTGGATGGTAGTTTTGACCTCGGACAGGTTGGGTGCCATTTTTCCCCTCCAGTGTCTTGTGATGGTAACTCTGGCTACTAGTAAGATGCTGGAGACTATCCTTCGATAAACAGGAGGAAATTTATTGATGCCAAGGTTTAGGATTGTCAAAGATGGTTCTGGCGTAGTGAGAATTCCAGAGACACTGGAGGGGAGTTGGGACACAGGCCACCAGAAGCTACAAGTCCAGAAGATGTGGAGTAGATTGCCAACACCACTACATCCTCGCCCGCATAAATATAATCCGCCAGAAGAGAATTGGGCAATGATAAGTGATAAGGGGTGAGGTAACACCAGGTAGTTATTTTTTGTGTGAGTTCTCAATGGTTAACACAGTGGGATATGGCATATGCATAGCGAAATGCCATGGTCCACTGGGAGGTAGTATATGAGGCATGAAGGTCTTCTTCGCACGATTGTATAGGGGGTTGTAGAAAAATAGAATTTTTAAAACAGCTGACCTGTAAAATCCTTTTCTTGGGAGTACATCACGGGACACAGAGCCTTTGATAATTACTAAGTGGGTTAGATAGTCACCATCAGGTGATTGGACACTGGCAACCCTAATTACAAGGCGAGTTCCCCCCCTATATAACCCCTCCCATGTGGAGAGTACCTGAGTTTTGTAGCAAAGCAATAAGTAGCCCAACGTATAATTCTGAAGAGGGGCGGGAGCTCTGTGTCCTGTGATGTACTCCCAAGAAAAGGATTTTACAGGTAAGTTGTTTTAAAAATCCTATTTCCTTGTTCATACATCACAGGACACAGAGCATTTGATAATTACTAAGTGGGATGTCCCAGAGAAATGCCCAAATTTGAGGGGAGGGAGGCACAGATCAGAAACACAGACCGCCATCGGACGTGAGGACCTATACTGCTGCCTGCAGCACACTGCGCCCCAAGGCAGCATCCTCATGCCTTCTTACATCCACCTGATAGAATCTAGTGAATGTATGGACCGAAGACCAAGTTGCAGCCTTGCAGATCTAAACCTTGGAGGCCTGGTGATGCACTGCCCAAGAAGCACTAACTGCTCTAGTCGAGTGCGCTTTAACCTCAAAAGGAGGAATTTTCTTCTTTAAACCATAAGCCTGAATAATAACCTGTCGAATCCATCTAGAGATAGTGGACTTCGACACTGCCTGGCCCTTTTTGGGGCCTTCTGGCAGTATAAATAGACAATCAGTCTTTCGTATCTGAGCCGTTGCCTGCAGATAGATTTTGACTGCTCTTACAACATCTAAAGAGTGTAACAATTTCTCCGCGGACTGTGGATCTGGAAAAAAGGACGGTAGGACCACATCTTGATTCAGATGGAATCCTGAAACCACTTTAGCCAAAAGGGTTGGGTGAGGACGCAACACCACCCTGTCTTCGTGAAAAATCAAACATGGCTCCTTACATGAAAGAGCTGATAATTCCGATACCCTCCTAGCTGAGGATATGGCTACAAGAAAAATCAATTTCTTTGTTAAAGAACCAAAGGAGCATGGTGCAATGGTTCAAAAGGTTGTTACTGTAGAACAGACAAAACCGAATTTAAATCCCACGGGCACACGGGAGGCTTAACCTGCGCATTCAAACGCAGTGCCCCTTGAACAAAGGCCCAGATCAGGGAATGAGAGGCAAGCGGTCTTTGAAAAAATACCGACAAGGCCGAGATCTGGCCCTTGATAGTGCTCAAGGCCAGCCTAATTTCTACGCCTAACTGAAGAAAGGCAAGAATCCTGCTAATGGCATACCTTCTAGGATGCGACCCCCCTAGATTCACACCAGGAAACATGTGCCTTCCAGATTCTGTAATAGATGAGCCTGAAGGCCGGCTTCTTAGCATTAACCAGAGTGGATAGGACTGGACACCGTGCATGATTACAGGTAGACTAAAAAAATATAGTTTCCTAGTTTGGACTGAATCGTTTTGAAGAAAACTTTAGACATTATATTACTATCTGGTTATGTTGTTAACCCCCCTTTTTGTTTAGCCCTTTCCCTCTCGCCCTTCCCTAAAGACTCTCGGGGGAAATCTTTCATGTGCTTCGTATTTTGATATCTGTCAATGTTTTCTGATAGCAGAGCAATCTGCTCTAACACACTGGTATGTTAAGCCTGGTACACACTACAGTTTTTTTTTAAACTGACAGCTCCGGTCGGGAGCCACTCTATTAACCAAGGTTAGTCCAGCGATCTGCCCCGCTGAGCTGTTGTGTTCTGACAGGGGGACGGCCAGAGCACTTCCATCAGCGCTCTCTGCCATTGGCTGAAATCACTGATCGGGAGCTGGTCGGCTGCTGGTTTTCCAGCATGCACATCCGATAGAAACCGGCCGAACAGACTGACATACACACACGCAGAATGTCGGACGGTATTTTTTGTATCAGCAATTTTCTCCCAACATTCTGCCTGTGTGTATGGAGCTTTACTGTAGTTGTGAACTAATGCTGGCCATACACTATACAAAAAATCAGCCGAACCAATTTTCGAAAAACGAACGTTCGGTCGTGAGCGCAAACGATGGTGTCATCATGTAATGACGATAAATCATTCAGTGGACATAAATAAATACATTTTTTGTTCGTTTTTTTACATATACCTAGTGCAGACAGTTCGGACAGGAAACACATTAACCTTTCAATTTATCGTTCGTTCGGCAGAAAGTTTGTAAAATTGTCCTTCGTTTTTTCGGCTCAAAAACTTCCAAACGATTATTGATTTTGTGCCCATTAACTGGCCATAAAACGAATGGACGGTCTAAATGACCGAATTTCGTCCGATTTTTTTGTATAGTGTATGGCCAGCATTACTCCTGAAGATCTTGTGTTTATCCTCCCCATGGCGTATCTTCTATTTCTTTGTATTGTAACGTATTCCGTAACAGATTTCTCTCTTTTATAAAATGTAATAAAAATGATTGAAATAGAATAGTTTCGGTTTTTTTGCAAACTATTTGAGTATAAAGGATTAAGATGATTTTAATCAACTTATTTTACAAACACATGCTGAACAGAGTGGAAATAGTCCATGCCAAACACTTCAGGTGTCAAATAAATTACATTTACAGGTGCTATAGTGTGTGATAATACAAAGATAGAAAGAAGGTTCATGTGTGATAACGTGTGAAAATTTTCACCAGTGTGTTAGTAGCATCTACAGGTTTCCCATGATGTGATGTTAACACCCAATTCTTATCAAGTCTTCACTCTCAAAGTTAGATGTTAACACAGCTTTACCTTCTCTCACTATGAGAAGTGCCAGTATTGCTTAGGGGCTGCTGGATTTAAAGGAGAATTACACCTTTTGCAAAATAAATAAAGAAATGCACCCATTTTACAAAAAATGTGTATACTTTTTTGCATTTAAGCCTGCAAAGCATTGCAACTGCGATCGGTGGATCGCAGGTGTGATGCTATGGCTCCTGTAGATTCTTCTTCCAGTCCCTAGTCCGTACTTCAGCTATGAAGCTTTAGGAGGTATTAGAGGACTTCAATTGTGGTGACGCCACTGCACCTGTACTCCTTTGAGAACTACAGTACCTCTGCTGCTGTAGAAGATGGGACATGTAACTTTTTCATTCACAGATTCCTGTCAATGAATGATGCAGCTGTTCACAACTGTGCCAATTTCAAATATGACAGGGGCCAGCAGGGAAAAGAACCTTGTCAGTTTGGGGGGGGCCGGTTTAGGGGTGGGGCTGTGCACTCTGACCATATTTCATACTACATTAAATATTGATGTAACATGAAACATGGTCTGAAAAGTGGAGTTAGCTTTTAAAAACATACTTTAAAAAAAAAACAGTCTGTGTAATATGCAAAAATCAATAGTATCCTCAAATCCCTTTATCTTGATATATTTGGGGCTCATATCTGTAAAATGTAATATGCACCATATCTATTAATGATTTTATAATTCAGAAGTGGCTGAACATTGAAACGCTAATATAAAAGATGGTGTTTTTCTTACATTTTGTATTTCTTTTTTTCCAACTGCACTAGGTGTTTGAGAAGAAGAACCAGAAATCTGCACAAACAATTGCCCAGTTACACAAAAAATTGGAACATTATCATAAGAAACTGAAGGAGATTGAACAAAATGGTATATCACGACAGCCAAAAGATGTCTTGAGGGATATGCAGCAAGGACTAAAAGATGTGGGAGCCAATGTGCGGGCAGGCATTAGTGGCTTTGGTGGAGGCGTAGTCGAAGGTGTTAAGGGTGGGCTTTCTGGCCTTTCACAGGTCACGCACACAGCAGTGGTGTCAAAGCCCAGAGAGTTTGCTAGCCTTATTCGCAACAAATTTGGCAGTGCTGACAACATCCCCCATCTAAAAGATGGCATAGAAGAAGACAGTGAGACACAAGGGGGTGCAAGAGCACTGAGTGGCAGTGCAACCTTGGCACCAAGTCCCAAGTATGGGAGTGATGATGAATGCTCTAGTGCTACCTCAGGCTCAGCTGGAGGAGGAAGTAATTCTGGGGCTGGACCTGCAGGACCTGGTAGCCCAAGATCTAACACTCTAGATGGACATCACCATGGGCACCATGGGGGCTTTGATGCCATTCTTGAGGAACTCTGTGAAATCAAGGATGGGCAGAGTCACCTTGAGGATTCAATAGATGACCTAAAATCACAACTGCAACGAGACTACAGCTACATGACACAGTGTCTCCAAGAAGAGCGCTACAGGTTAGTTTTGTAAATTAAGCATATATTTTAGCTGGCAATGTATGATGCAAATTTTACAACTACAATAATATGCCAGCTCCCTGTAATGCATGAAAGCATTTAAATTTATGTGTACCAAACTGCTTTCACAAATTTTTTAGAACATCACAGCAAATAATCAGATTCTAGATTTGTAGACCTTGCTCTACAATTGAGCTACATACACTCATAACACTAATAGGGCGTACACACGGTCGGACTTTGTTCGGACATTCCGACAACAAAATCCTAGGATTTTTTCCGACGGATGTTGGCTCAAACTTGTTTTGTCTACACACGGTCGCACAAAGTTGTCGGAAAATCCGATCGTTCTAAACGCGGTGACGTAAAACACGTACGTCGGGACTATAAATGGGGCAGTGGCCAATAGCTTTCATCTCTTTATTTATTCTGAGCATGCGTGGCACTTTGTCCGTCGGATTTGTGTACACATGATCGGAATTTCCGACAACGGATTTTGTTGTCGGAAAACTTTTTCTTCTGCTCTCCAACTTCGTGTGTCGGAAAATCCGATGGAAAATGTCCGATGGAGCCCACACGCGGTCGGAATTTCCGACAACACGCTCCGATCGGACATTTTCCATCGGAAAATCCGACCGTGTGTACGGGGCATAAATCTGTGCAATAAGCATCTTATCTTTAGTTTTATCTCTGTCTTATATTACTGTCTGTAGCACCAACTATTTATGCAGATAGATGCTTTGCATCTGTTTGCATTTAAGTATATTGCCAAAAGGGAAAAATTTAATTGAAATTAAACTGAGGGGGAGCTTTTCACTTACAGCTACAGTCATGTGAAAAAATAAACTCAAACTTTGCAAATTGTTGAGTTTTTCAATATATTTGAACAGTCAAACATTAGCTTTTCATTTAAACAGTGCCTACAGATAAATGTGCTGTATACTTGAACAAATGACACATATAATTAACATACAGTATTTATTCTCATTATCTTATTGAACATAACGTATATTTTTGTTTTGTCAGTAAAATCTGTTTCTTGATAAATAATACAGGGCACAGGATCATAAGTCTTTAAAGTGAAATTAAACACACTGGTTGATTTACATTATCTATTCTCTTTATGTATATGGATGATGGCACTGTATGTATTTTATTAAACAAAAATCTAAGTACTTTTTTTCATAATTGATATACAGCTCACATGCGACCCAGCTCTTTCCCAGCACATCGGCATTTTTGTGCAAAAACATGGTGTGGGCTGACTAGGGTGGAGGTTCTGTTAATCACAGCCTGCTTCACACCCCTCCAGCATGTCTATTGTTTGTATGTGAAGTATGTGTAGGGAAGTGAAGCCTCCATCAATCAACATGTAATACCCCCCCCCACATTGTGCTTAGCTGTTTAGTGGGCATTTAGCAGGAGTGAGGGAGTGGGCTGTCATTTATTTGGGCTATATATGCCCACATGTGTGACTCTATAACCCTGGTGCCCAACACGTGGCCCACCACCCATTTGTGTGCAACCCTCAGGCTATTGGACACAAGAAAGCGTAGCGGGGAGCCAGGTGCTGAAACTCGCTTTGTGTTTCAGCACCTGGCACTGAATGAGAAAGACTGTACTGTGGGCAGAGTTATCTTTGCCCACAGGACAAGCAAAATCCCAGCCTGGGGAGAGCGCTGTGGGAGTGTGTGATGGGTAAGTGATGGGGGTTACCTTTCACTGCCAGTGCACAATACAGAGGAAGAAGGGGGGTTAACTTTCACTGTCAGTCCACAATACAGAGGAAGGAGAGGGGTTATTTTCACTGCCAGTCCACAATGCAGGCGGAGGGGGGGGGGTTAACTTTCACTGCCAGTCCACAATACAGGGGGAGAAGATAGTTAACTTTCATTGACAATGTACAATACCTGGGGAGGAGAGTGGTTAAATATCACTGTCACTGGCCACCAATGCAGGGAGGGTTAAATTACACTGCTACTGACCAACAATGTGGGAGTTTTGATTGTACTGGCACCGGGAGCGATATTGTTGCACTCACTGACACCAGTGTTAGGTGTTATTATTGCACTCACTGACACCAATGTTGAGAGCTATTATTGCATCCACTGACACCAATGCTGGGGGTTTTTGTACTCCAACTTCAGTGTGCATTGTGATACACTTAAAAAAATGCAACATTGGAGTTTTGGGTAACAGGGAGTATGTTGTAAGCGTAAGGGCAGAGTCTCTCAATGGGGGACAACTATTAAATGCAAATGCAAGGAGAAGGAGGAGAAGCGCCACTAAAGTCCCATACACACAGGCAGAATGTCGGGAGACATTTACCGATACAAAAAATACCGTCTGACATCCTGCCCATATGTATGTCGGTCTGTTGGACGTGCATGCTGGAAAACCAGCAGCTGACCTGCTCCCTAACCATGCTCTCCCTAACCACACCTGTCAGAACACAATGGCTCAGTGGGGGAGATCGCTGGACTAACCTTGCATAGTTAGTACAGCGGCTCCCAACTGGAGTTGTCAGTTTGTTTTTTTCCGTGCAACTGTAGTGTGTACCAGTCTTAAATGTAGTTGGACTGGTAATATTTAATTGAACCCCCCTAAGGGACTACTCACAGGATAACAGTAAAAACAAGCTCATCATAGGTGGAGGTCCGGGAAGCCAGATGGAGGATAAGTCCACGCAGCTGCCGGGTGGATCACTGTGTGTGCCCCCGGGATGAGGAGGAGGAAGCCGACCGGTGTCTCTCTCAGCCTCGGTGGATAGCAGTGCGGACCACAGCGCAGAGAGTGGCGTGGAGGCGGGAGGACGTCAGCAGGACCAGGATGCAATGCAAGAGAGTTTTGGGCACTGAGATACGAAAATGCGCTGCTATTGTGAGGTCCTCTGGAGGTGACAGGGGATACACTTGAGGCCTTCGTTAATTTTCTGGTTGCCCATCACTACTCTATAATCTTTGGGCTACACAGATAAGATAAAATAGGAAATGAACAGCGTAGAAGGGAACTGAAGCATGCAGAGACTGAAAAGCAGGGTGCTGGACTGGCCTTTGGGACAGAAGAGCTGAACGATCCAGAAGGGCCCACAGAGCGTCTTTCAGGAATATGAGTATGTCTAAGTTCCACATCCTCCTGGACCAGTTTGGTGTGATAAGAATCATTGGAGTGTCCTCCAACTCGATCCTGCAGTGCAGACAAGGGAGAGGCAGAAAGCTGTAGATAAGGTGGTCCTGATCCATAAAGTCACCAGAGCATTCACTGTGAAGCCCCGAGGGGCGCTGGACTTTGTGACAAATCTGTTCAGTTTGTTGTTGAATCTGGATGCCAGAAGATCCACTTCTAACCTCCCTCACCTGCTTAGAACACCTCTAGATGGAGAGCCCATTCCCTGTATCCACATGCTGACAACTAAGAAAAGTCCACCTTCAAATCTTCCATGCCTGGGATGTGGATGGCACAGGGTCAGAACATGCAGATCTGTCCAAGGGAGAATCAAGTCTGCCTCCCTTTGAGCAGCACGACTTATGATACCCTCTTGATAGTTGATGT
The DNA here is from genome assembly GCA_037952835.1 of Lithobates septentrionalis. Taxonomy (NCBI): domain Eukaryota; kingdom Metazoa; phylum Chordata; class Amphibia; order Anura; family Ranidae; genus Lithobates; species Lithobates septentrionalis. The sequence goes on from JBBDGP010000075.1 coordinate 80,784, forward strand.
AGACCATGGCCATAGCATTTTTCAACAGGATTCTTGTTGGGAGATCCCACAACTCAGGGGTTCAACATTGAAGAGACAACTAAATCGCCTCGAGTTCCAGGATGTTGATGGGCACCAGGAGGGCATACAGGACACCTTTCCCAGCAGGAAGCTGCCTGAAGTGACAGGAACCACCCATGTGTGTCAGCACTCTGGGAATTCCTGTCGTTGAGGCAGCTTCCAGTTGTATTTAAATTACTACACCATGGTGGTCCTTGTGCCTTTCCTTTCTTGTGTGCATTACAGACAGAGCATCCCCTCCCGGCTTATGTTCTGCAGCATCCACTAAGTTTATTGAGTCCTCCCCTGTTTAGTCTTGGCTACCCACTCAGTGTTTAACCATTGAGTTATCAATTTTAGTTAATTTTCAGTTGTCCCTTCTTTTTGCATTTTAGTTTAACCCTTGGGGCGTTTTGGATTAGTGTTAATCACCATACATCCCTGACTAGGGCCCATTTACCTTTCTTGGACTTGTTAACATATTTAGGTGCTGTATAGTTGAGCATACATACATACAGAGAAACCAAAACAACTAAACTCAGAAATTTAGTTATGTGTAATAAAATTGAATGACACAGGGAAAAAGTATTGAACTCATGAAGAAAGGGAGGTGCAAAAAGGTATGGAAAGCCAAGACACCAGCTGAGATCTATCAGTAATTAGAAAGCAATCCTGCCCCTTGTCAGCTGGTTGAGTCTCAACTGATGGTCTATAAAAAGACCATGGAGGCAGAGCTCCCCCGCTCCATGCCTCAAAGCACCTCCCCTATGTTGAGGGCATGTGGCCTGGTATGGGTCACCCCTCCCCCTCTTTCCTGGATAAGGGTCTGGTATGGATTTGGGGGGGGGACCCCACGCCAACCTTTAAAAAACAAACTATACCAGACCCGAAAAGGCCTGGTATGGATTGGGGAGGACCCCATGCCATTTTTTACACAATCCCCCCTCAGTCACATTTGGCCCCTTACTGGGGGAGGGGGGACCTGGTTTTGACAGGTACCTTCTCCCACTTCCTGCTGATTTCGCTGTGGCAAAGTCACCCGGAAGTTCACCCCCCGCCTCCTTCCCCTCCTTCTGCCGGGCCATTCACAAAGCACAGCGCGCTTCATGCATGCACAGTAGGGAGCCGGTTTCCTTTACAAGAAATGGCGGTGGCAGCACCGGAGATCAGCTGGGGTGAAGACACCGCTGGAGCCAGGGACAGCTGCTGACTTATTTTTTTCTGATGGAGCCTGGAGCTCCTCTTTAACAAATGACCAAGCATTCCCCTTTTATTTGTAATATCTCACAGAACAGACCAAAGGTTAAACAATGGGTAAACCAATGCAAATCAACTCAGTGCCCTAACAGTGAGCCAGATTTGGAAAGTGTACTGGATTAGATAAAGCAGAGTAGGATCTTCCTGAGGCTTGTTGAGCAGATGGGGGAGTATACGATAGAAGGCAAACATGTTCCTTTTCATTGCCTCTCTTCCGGGCTGGTGTTGGGGGTATAGGTCAACCTGCATAAACACAGGGACCAGGCACATTTACTACCCACCAGGGCAGTGACTGACCAAATGTGCCAGCAACACAGTACACTGGATAAGAGGCACCACCTGCAGCCTTACCCACACCTTAGCCGGATCAGCACTGCTCATGCCATACCTTACATACTCCTCAATCAACAGTGTGTTCAGGATGAAAGGATCCTCTCCAGATCCTGCATATTTGTCAGATCGCGAGCTGAAGGATAGTGGGATATCATCAAAAATCCCCAAACAGCAAACCACCTGTTAAGCATTACCTGTAAACCACCAAAAGGTAATATCAACTGGGGTACAACCTCTATTCAGAATTACAGCTGAGATAGCATCCTCCATTGCCCACCAAAACTGGGACACTTCCCTTACCTTTATGTTCAAATACTGCATATTGGGCAACAGAGGACAAGAAATTCCATGAGCTTATATTATATACTGTATCTGGTCAGAGATTCTGTCTTTCACATTCTGCAGCTCCCTTTCTGGATACACCAATGCCCTATCATGCCATATCCATTTCTGGATGTGCTTCTTTGGGCACTAAAAGGCTGTTGAAGTCTGGAAATACTTTTCCTCTGCACATGCAAATTAACTGTGCTTTGCATGAGGATTGGCCAAATAATAAAAATGTATGGGGAAAATGGTCTGTCCCAGTGATGGATCCAGCCTTTTTTTTTTTCTCAAGAAGCATCCCACTGTCCCTGTTGAGGGTGTTCCCTTCTTTAAGGGTTGTGTTTGATAGACACTATGACACCCTATTGAATGCAACCTTTGCTCTTGCTAGTCCTTGCCTTTACAACCAGCTATTGTGGGTATGTTCATTTGTCAAACTGTTGCTAACTGGACTGGGCAAAAAAAAAAGAACAGGATCCTCCCTTTGGGGACCCTGTTCTGCTGGAACTGTTGCAGCTGTATGTGTTTGTTTGGCTTTTCAGCATCAAGCATCCATTTTGCATGTTTTCAAGGCCACCACCTGGTCTTCTGTTACTCCTTTTTCAGTGTTTTACTGGGTTGATGTTCAGGCCTCTGCTGATGCAAGTTTCGAGAGCAAGATTCTTCAAGCTTTCATCTGTGTTTAGAGTCTGTTGATATTTCCTTTTCTTAGTGTGTTTGCTGCTGTTTGACATGTTGTTGCTCACCCCTCAGTGTCCTGTATTGTACAATTATGGTAATGGAAATTTTGACTTACAAGTAAATACAACATCTTGGAGTTCAGTACAGGGGACAGGTTCCTTCCCCTTGGTCCTCTGTCTCGCCATTTTGCTTGCTAATAAACTGGGGTCTCGGGAGTGGACGGGGTTTATATGAGGGTGCACTGGAAGTGTTCCCAGCAAAGCTTTTGCCAGTGTCCAATCACCTGAAGATAGCAGCATATAACCCCATGGTCTACAACTTTCTGTCCTATAATTTACTGTGAAGTCAAAATTCCCATTCCTAACAAAATTTATTTTTGGTAAGATTCTATATTAAATGGTATTTGTAATAGTAATTAGTATGTATTTTATTTTTAAATTAAATTAATATTTTATATGCATGGTAATTTCTGATTATTACTCTATTCGCAGGTATGAGCGTTTGGAAGAGCAGCTTAATGATTTAACCGAACTACATCAGAACGAGATGACTCTGCTTAAACAGGAGCTAGCCAGCATGGAGGAGAAAGTTGCTTATCAGTCGTATGAACGTGCCAGAGATATTCAGGTAAAAAAAGGTCTAAGACTAGAGATGTCTTAACACTTATGCACTCTTTTTGCTACACTGAGCAAAATTATAAACGCAACACTTTTGTGTTTGCCCCTATTTATCATGAGCTGAACTTAAAGATCTACGACCTTTTTTATGTACACAAAAGGCCTATTTCTCTCAAATAATGTTCACAAATCTGTCTAAATTTGTGTTAGTGAGCACTTCTCCTTTGCCGAGATAATCCATCCACCTCATAGGTGAGGCATCAAGATGCTAATTAGACAGCATGATTATTGCACATGTGTCTTAGGCTGGCCGCAATAAAAGGCCACTCTACAATGTACAGTTTTACTGTATTGGGGGGGGTCGGGGGGTCAGAAAACCAGTCAGTATCTGGTGTGACCACCATTTGCCTCACGCAGTGCAGCACATCACCTTCGCATAGAGTTGATCAGGTTGTTGATTGTGGCCTGTGGAAAGTTGGTCCATTCGTCTTCAGTGGCTGTGCGAAGTTGCTGGATATTGGCAGGAACTGGAACACGCTGTCGTATACGCCGATCCATAGCATCCCAAACATGCTCAATGGGTGACATGTTTTCAGCTTCCAGGAATTATGTACAGATCCTTGCAACATGGGGTCGTGCACTATCATGCTGAAACATGAGGTGAAACATGAGGTGATGGTCGTGGATGAATGACACAGCAATTGGCCTCAGGATCTCGTCATGGTATCTCTGTGCATTCAAAATGCCTTCAATAAAATAATGCATTTGTGTTCATTGTCCATAGCATACACCTGTCCATACCATAACCCCACTGCGGGCCACTCGATCCACAACATTGACATCAGCAAACTGCTCACCCACACGACACCATACATGCTGTCTGCCGTCTGCTCTGTACAGTGAAAACCAGGATTCATCTGTGAAGAGAACACCTCTCCAAAGTGCCAGACGTCATCGAATGTGAGCATTTGCATTTTCAAGTCGGTTACGACGACGAACTGCAGTCAGGTCGAGACCCCGATGAGGAGGACGAGCATGCAGAAGAGCTTCCTGAGACGGTTTCTGACAGTTTGCGCAGAAATTCTTTGGTTATGCAAACCGATTGTTGCAGCATCTGTCCGGGTGGCTGGTCTCAGACGATCTTAGAGGTGAAGATGTTGGATGTGGAGGTCTTGGGCTGGTGTGGTTACATGTGGTCTGCGGTTGTGAGGCTGGTTGGAAGTACTGCCAAATTCTCTGAAACGCCTTTAGTCGCCCAAAGTTGCGTTGAAGTCAGGTTGAAGTTGTGTTGAAGTCGCCTTGCAAAGTTGCGCTGAAGTCGTGTTGCCCCTTTGTAAATCGGCACTAACACGGATTTAGACAGATTTGTGAACAATATTTGAGAGAAATAGGCCTTTTGTGTACATAGTAAAAGTCGTAGCTCTTGCGTTCAGCTTATGATAAATAGGGGCAAACACAAAAATGTTGCGTTTATTTTGCTCAGCGTATTTTATGCATTTGTATTATTCACCTCTAACTTTTTTGGAATGCTTTTTAATCTTTATTTTTCCAGGGGACACAGTCAGTCTTTTACAGTGTGAGTACAGCTTCCTCCTCTAGTAGTTTGGAAACTAGGCAAAACATTTAGCCCATATAGTGTCTCTACCACAGCATGTACTAAGCAATTTAAGTTTGGCTTAGTGACCTGAGGCGGTAGGATGTTTCTACCAAGGTATGCTGGCTCAGTGTTGTAAGACTGGGCTCTTTTTTCATCTGTATACCTGTTGGGCGGGCTTTGGGGACAGTACCCTGCGTTTTTATAATCCAAGCACTGTTTTCCCTTTTTTGAACTTTATAGGAATGTTACAAATTGACATTTCATTTGTTTCTATGTACTGTAGCTGAGCTGTGGAGTGGTGCAGAAAAATGCAGACATGTTGCAGTTTGTTACATCGTTCTGCCCTGCATATGACAGCTGTGTTGAAAAGTGAGTAGAGCACACAGAATTATTTTCTGTGTGCCTTTGCAAAGCGCTGCATTTTTTTTTTGAGCAGCAAAAAATCCAGCTCTCTGCAGAAGTATAAACCTTCCCTAAAGCTGATGAAGTTCAAACTATTGATCTATTATTCGCACCATGTGATTCTCTACACATTTTCCACTGATTTGAACACCAAGTAACAGCTCTCACATAAGTTCACATTCTTGAAGTGGAAAACTGTAAGGATTGAGGAAGGATTTAGGAGTGCATCACAAGCAGGGTTCAGGAGTTCAGGAGTGCCTTATGCATCAGTTGCAGAGTTCAGGAGTGTGTTATGCAAAGACTTCAGGGTTCAGGGGTGCATTAGGCACAGAATGCAGGTTTCAGGAGTGCGCTGTCCAGGAGTGTAATATGCACAGATTTTAAGGTTCAGGAGTGCATTAAGCATTGAGTGCAGGGTTCAGTAGTGTGGTACTCATGAAATGCAGGGTTAAGGAGTGTGCTGCATTCCCACCACTTGGTAAGACTAAGCCACAGATACCATCTAATAGCTTAGGGAAACAGTCAAAAAGGCTTATGTCATAGGTTGATCAAAACTTTTTAAATATCTGAAAAGTGTGGTGTACATTTGTATTCAGCCCCCTTTACTGTGATAATCCTAACTAAAACCAATTGCCTTTTAGAGGTTACCTTAGTAAATAGAGTCCACCTGTGTGTAATTTAATCTCAGTAAAAATACAACTGTCCTGTGAAGCCCTCCAAGGTTTGTTAGAGAACTTTCGTGAACAAACAGCATCATTAAGGCCACGGAACACACCAGATAGGTCAGGCATAAAGTTGTGGAGAAGCAGAGTTCAGTATAAAAAAAAATATCTCAAGCTTTGAACATCTAACTGAGCTCTGTTCAATCCATCACCTGAAAATGGAAAGAGTATGGCACAACTGCAAACCTACCAAGACATGACTGTCCACCTAAACTGACAGGCCGGGCAAGGAGAGCATTAATCAGAGAAGCAGCCAAGAGGTAACTCTGGAGGAGCTGCAGGGATCCACAGCTGGGAGAATCTGTCCACAGGACAACTATTAGTCGTGCACTCCAAAAATGTGGCCTTTATGGAAGAGTGGCAAGAAGAAAGCCATTGTTGAAAGAAAGCCATAAGAAGCTCCGTTTGCAGTTTGTGGAAGCCATGTAAGGGACACGCTATGTGTGGCGGAAAACTAACACTTTACATCACTCTGAACACACCATCCCCACCGTGAAACATGGTGGTAGCAGCATCATGTTATGGGGATGCTTTTCTTTATCAGGGACAGGGAAGCTCGTCAGAGTTGATAGGAAGATGGATGGGGCCAAATACAGGGCAATCTTAGAAGAAAACCTGTTAGAGTCTGCAAAAGACTTGAGACTGGGGCGGAGGTTCACCTTCCAGCAGGACTACGACCCCAAACATACAGACAGAGCTACAATGGAATGGTTTAGATCAAATCCTGTTCAAGTGTTAGAATGGCTCAGTCAAAGTCTAGACCTAAATCCAATTGAGAATCTGTGGCAAGACTTGAAAATTGCTGTTCACAGACACTCTCCATCCAATCTGACAGAGCTTGAGCTATTTTGCAAAGAAGAATGGACAAAAAATTTCACTCTCTAGATGTGCAAAGCTGGTAGAGACATACCCAAAAAGACTTGCAGCTGTATGTACATTGAAAACCATTTGTCATTTTCCTTTCTATTTCACAATTATGTGCCACTTTGTGTTGGTCTGTCACATAAAATCCCAGTAAGATACATTTACCATTTTGATTGTAACATGACAAAATGTGGAAAATTTCAAGGGGTGTGAATACTTTTTCAAGGCACCGTAGGCTCAATAGCACTATCAATTTGACCAAATAATTAGGTTGAGAGGTGCAAACGGCACTATATGGGTCTAGCTATATTAGAGCAGTCTAGAAAAAATTGGCAGAAGGCTGGTACCATCAGTATTATATACACATACTTGATACCAATTTGACAGAAATGCTGCTATAGATAACAAAAATTGTCTACTGCATTTCTATGCTGGAAAATGGGCTTAATCAGCACATATGAAAATGCTTAAAGCATTCCAGCCGGAGAGAGTGTCGTGTCAACATCGGAAGAAGAGAAGAAGAGGCGAGACAGCAGCGACAAGACAGCGGCGACAAGACAGCGGCAGCAGACCGGGCCCCTCGCTGGCAATAGAGCTGGAAGAAGATAGCGGCGGGGCCCGGGAGAAGAGGCGGAACACCGGGAGAAGTCGGAAGGAGACCCCCCGAAGTCGGAAGAAGACCCCAGAGCTGCCTAATAAATTACTCTTAAAACCTGTGTACTGTGTTTTGTTTTTGTTTTTACACTTTTCCCTAGGTGAATGGGTAGGGGTACCATGTACCCCATACTCATTCACACAGGGTGGGGGGCCGGGATCTGGGGGCCCCCTTATTAAAGGGGGCTCCCGGATTCCGATAAGCCCCCCGCCTGCAGACCCCGAAACCAACGGCCAGGGTTGTCGGGAAGAGGCCCTTGTCCTCATCAACATGGGGACAAGGTGCTTTGGGGTGGGGGGGCCCCACAGGGCGCCCCCCTCCCCCAAGGCACCCACCCCCCCATGTTGAGGGCATGCGGCCTGGTACAGCTCAGGAGGGGGGGGGGGCGCTCGCTCATCCCCACCCCCTTTCCTGGCCAGCCGGGCTGCGTGCTCGGATAAGGGTCTAGTATGGATTTTGGGGGGACCCCCACGCCGATTTTTCGGCGTAGGGGGTTCCCCTTACAATCCAAACCAGACCTAAGGGCCTGGTATGCCCCTGGGGGGGGAACCCACGCCGGTTTTTTCATTTAAAATTTGGCGCGGCGTTCCCCCTCAGGATTCATACCAGACAGCTGTCAGCACTGCCTGTCACTCATCGGGGAAGGAAAACAAAGTTTTCCTTTCCCGATGAGTGAGCCATCTCGGCGCTGGCTCCTGCGACGGAGCTCGCAGGTGTCAAATCTCGCCGAGAAATGCGGCGAGATTGACACAATATCGCGGTCACCTACTGTATAGCAATAATTAATAAAATGTGAGATAGGTTATCCCAGATTCATATGAATAATGAAGCGCCACTCTTTTTAAAGGCTATTAGATGACAGATTCTATAAATCAAGACTGTATGCAGTTTAGATATGAATATTTGAGTAAACACTCATTCACAAACACAAAAGCACTTGTGAATCTCCATGGAGGAATCAAAGCAGATCCACAAATGTCTTGATTCAAATAAATGTGAGGATTGGCATTCAAAACCCAAAATTGAAAAAATGGAGACTCCTCATCTCCTGCTTCCAGGTAGCTATAAGTTTGATGAGGGAAAGAATCAATTCATGCACATAAATAATGGAAGCTTGATTATGACCAAGCTACAGCTCATATTGTCATCTATCCAGGAATCAACTGCAAGTTGAAAAACGCCAATTAAAATATGCTTATGTTGAAAAAATAGAAAGTCCTAAAGCTCCCAGGACCGTACATTAGATCATCCCTTAAATTTTCCACTCGCATTTTACGAGTGGAAAATGACTTTGTGCGAGTGCGAGCTGCCTGCGAGTGGAGGGGGCGAGCACTGTCGGCAGGCATGGTTGAATGGTAGCCCTTCTCCCAGCAATCGCTCTGGTGGAAAAGAACGTGGAGGAAGAGGAGAGCCGGCCGGAGTACAGAGCGGAGATTTCCCGCTGTACCAGCTTACATTTGCATTGCCGTCCGCTAGTGGTCACACACAGCCCCGCCTCCTGACTTGGCGCCAGTAATAGAATGCCGTTCCAATGCCAGGACATGTTCTGTCTGTCACAGACGCCAGGTCAGGAAGTGGGGCTGTGTGTGACCGCAAGTGGCTGGCAATTCAAATGTAAGCTGTTACAGCGGGCAATCCCCGCTCTGTGATGACTCGGCCGCCCTCTCTCTTCCTCTGCACTGGTCACGCTGTAATCATGGGCACAGGCGAGGCTCCATTGGTGGGCACTGGTCACGCTGCAATGATGTGCACAGGTGAGGCTGCATTGGTGGGCACTGGTCACGCTGCAATGATGGGCACAGGTAAGGCTGTATTGGTGGGCACAGGTCACGCTGCAATGATGGGCAAAGGTGAGGCTGCATTAGTGGGCACTGGTCATGCTGCAATGATGGGCACAGGTGAGGCTACATTGGTGGGCACAGGTCATACTGCATAGATGGGCACTGGTGAGGCTGCATTGATGGGCACTGGTGAGGCTGCATTGATGGGCACTGGTGAGGCTGCATTGATGGGCACTGGTCAGGCTGTATTGATGAGCACAGGTGAGGCTGCATTAATGGGCACTGGTCATGCTGAATTGATGGGCAAAGTTGAGGCTGCAATGATGGGCACAGGTAAGGCTGCAATGATGGGCACAGGTGAGGCTGCATTGATGGGCAGAGATGAGGCTGCATTGATGGGCAGAGGTGAGGCTGTATTGATGGGCAGAGGTGAGGCTGCATTGATGGGCACAGGTGAGGCTGCACTGTTACGCACTGATAAAGTTGTTATTTTTATTTATATTTGTAACTTAATTCTGCATAAAACATTTAAGTGTAATTTCTTTAGATAATTTATGAGGGTGTGTTTAGGGGTGGGGCAGGGTGTGGTTAGGTGGGGCAACTGGTGGCGAGTAACCCTTAAGGCCTGGTTAGTAGCTCAGGACTTGAAATTTTGAGCCCTGCATTAGAAGTTGTACCAAACCTATAGCTTACAGTACACACGCAAGAATGCATCCTGATTTCAAAATGGGCAAGGATGTTATATCCAAAGATACAATCCAAAGCAAGTGTTTAGTAAAGTGTTAAAGAAAAAAACTTCTTCGATACTTCACCCAACCCAGTGAGCAGCAGACAGCATGAGGGTCATCCAGGGAAAAGCCAACAAATTACAGTGTTAATAAAAAAACATGATCACATCTCATGTGGCTGTTCCAAAAAGTGGCTAGGGAAATGCATTGCAGAGCATGACGTGTTTCATTGCTAACTTGAGCGATTTTCTCAAATACCTTAATCCCTTAATAGGTGTTCTAATTCCTATCCACGCTCTCCAAAACGTAAAAAAAAAGTGTTTTGCTGTTAGGTTTAATTTAAACGTATGATATCTGGCTGAAACATTTTCACCATCCAACACACTTCCAGGAATGTAAAATCTCAAGTCTCTGTGACAGGTGGATAAAACCACAGAGAACACCAAGGCAACAGGCATTTAACCACTTTCCGACCGCTGCAGGACGATATATACGTTGGCACAATGGCAGCGGTGAGCAAATGGGTGTACCTGTACATCCCCTTTAAGGCTGGATTCACACCTATGCATTTTTAGTGCTTTTTGCATTTTGCAGATTTGCACAACAGAACGTGTTCCATAGGAAACTATAGTAAATGGACTGTAGTACAAATCTGCAAAATGCAAAAAGCACTAAAAATGCACAGGTGTGAATCCAGCCTAAGAGCCGGGGATAGCAGGCGCACGCCCTGCGTACAGAGCAACCGTACCTGCAGGACCGGCGGACTTGATGTAAATGCTATCGTATTTTTTTCCATACTTCAGTTTGGGACTGCTTTGAATGTCCTAGTCATAGAATGCAGTCCGTGTCCTCCAGTGAATGCTGAAGAAAGGAAGATTTTTTTTCTTTCGTATTCACCATAAAATTATTTTTCCTATTGTGTTGGGTGTTCTCTCTGTTGTGGGCCTGTTTCCACACAGTTAAGATGTTTTCTCCTTTTTGTCTTTGCCACTTTGTTGCTGGTTACCACTTCAGAGCTTGTTAAGCACATGCAGGGGTATACCCCCTTGTAGGCTGTGCCTTCTGTTTTGCCTACTGTCCATTCTCCAAGAGGCAGCAGCTATACCCCAGACCTTAGAAAACTGGCTGTGCCCCCCAAGTAACCACTTAAGGACCGCCCCACATACATGTACTGCGGCAGGGCTGCCCTTAAGCGCATAATCATGTACCTGTACGTCATCGCTGTCATCAGCTCTGGGGGGGGGGGGGGGGGGAATCTCTCGTTCAGAGGAGAGACAGAAAGGCAGTAAACAAGGCAGACCGCGATTCTGTGAGGGAGGAAAATGGAGATCTTGTGTTTCTACTTAGCAGAAACACGGATCACTGTTTTCCTTCAGTGTCAGCATCCCCCCCACAGTTAGGAAGCATGCCCTAGGAGCACGCTTAACCCTTTGATCGGCCCCTGATGCTAACCCCTTCCCTGCCAGTGTCATTTATACAGTGAGAGTGCATTTTTTTAGCACTAATCACTGTATTGGTGTCACTGGTCCCCGAAAGTATCACTTAGTGTCAGATTTGCTGCCACAATATCACAGTCCCGCTAAAAATCGCTGATCGCCGCCATTACTAGTAAAAATAATAATAAAAAAAAAGTCCATAAAAATATCCCATAGATTGTAGACACTATAACTTTTGCGCAAACCAATACACTTATTCTGATTTTTTTTTACCAAAAATATGTAGCAGAATACATATTGACCTAAATTTATGAAGAAATTAGATTTTTTACATTTTTTTTATTGAACGTGTTTTATAGCTCAAAGAAAAAAATAATGTGGTTTTTTTTTTCAAAATTGTCGGGCTTTATTTGTTTATAGCACAAAAAATAAAAACCGCAGAGGTGATCAAATACCACCAAAAGAAAGCTCTATTTGTGGGGTGAAAAAGGACATCAATTTTGTTGGGGTACAGCATCGCATGACCGTGCAATTGTCAGTTAACCTCTTCCCGCCCATGCTATAGCCGAAAAATGGCTATAGCACGGGGCTTAATTGCCAGGAGGGCGTCCATGTATGTCCTTCCGAGCATGCGCTGTCTGGGTGCCCCCTGCGGGTCGCGCACAGCGCGCTCTGTGATCACCAAGTCAATGTGACTCCCTACCCCTAATACATGATCAGCTGTCAGCAAATTACAGTTGATAATGTGATGCAAATAGAAGATCAGGAATCTGCATTTTTTTTCCTCACGCTGATAGCGTGAGGAGAAAAAAAAGCCGATTAACATTTCTATCAGAGGTACATCGGTCCCGAATAAGGAGAAACGCCGCCACCTCATCTGTGCCACCTGCCACTGCATATCAGTGTTGCCAAACAGTGCCCACCAGTGCCACCTATCAATGCCCACCAGTGCCATCTGTCAATGCCCACCAGTGCCACCTATCAATGTCCATCAGTGCCACCTCATCAGTGCCACCTATCTGCCCATCAGTTTAGACTAATAGTGCCCATCAGTGCAGCCTCATCAGAGCACATCAATGAGGGAGAAAGATTACTTGTTTACAAAATTTTATAACAAATTATAAAACTGTTTTGCTTTTGTTTTTTTGTTTTTTTTTTCAAAATTTTTGGTCTTTTTTTGTTTTTTTAGCAAAAGAATAAAAACCCCAGAAGTGATTAAATACCACCAAAAGAAAGCTCTATTTGTGGGAAAAAAAATGCAAAAAATTTAATTTAGGTACAGTGTTGCATGACCGTGCAATTGTAATTTAACCACTTGCTTACGGGGCACTTAAATCCCCCCTCCTATCCAGACCAATTTTCAGCTTTCAGTGCTCTCACAATTTGAATGACAATTACTCAGTCATGCAACACTGTACCCAAATGATTTTTTTGTCCTTTTCTTCATACAAATAGAGCTTTCTTTTGGTGGTATTTGATCACCTCTGGGTTTTTTATTTTTTGCGCTATAAATGAAAAAAGACCCAAAATTTTGAAAAAAAAACAATATTTTCTTAATTTCTGTGATAAAACTTTGCAAATTAGTAATTTTTCTTCATAAATTTTGGCCACAATTTATAATGCTACATATCTTTGGTAAAAATAGCCAAAAATTAGTGGAAATTATTTGGTCTGTGTGAAAGTTTTAGAGTCTACAAGCTATGGTGCAAATCATAAAAAATTATCACATCTGATGTACTGGTGGCCTATCTCATTTCTTGGGACCCTAACAAGCCAGGAAAGTACAAATGCCCCCCAAATAACCCCTTTTTGGAAAGTAGACATTTCAATGTATTTAGTTAGAGGCATGGTGAGTTATTTGAAGTTGTAATTTTTTCCCACAATTCTTTGTAAAATTGAGATTTTTTTTTCCCACAAAATTGTCGTTGTAATAGCTTATTTCTCTCACATGGCATGTGTATACCACAAATGACACCCCAAAATACATTCTGCTACTCCTCCTGAGTATTACGATACCACATGTGTGGGACTTTTTCACTGCCTGGCCACATACAGAAGCCCAACATGCAGGGAGCACCACCACACCAGGTGTTCTGGGAGCATAAATTACACATCACATTTCTCAACCACCTATTACACTTTTGAAGGCCCTGGAGCACCAGGACAATGAAAACACCCACAAAATGACCCCATTTTGGAAAGCTAACACCCCAACGTATAATTTATGAGGCATAATGAGTCTTTTGAACTGTTCATTTTTTTCCAGAAGTTTTTGGAAAATGTGGGAAAAAAATGAAACCGCATTTTTTTTACACAAAGTTGTCCATTTATAAGATATCTCCAACACATAGCATTTAGATAGCAAAAATGACACCCCAAAATACATTCTGCTACTCCTCCTGAGTATGGCGATACCACATGTGTGAGAGTTCTACACAGCCTGGCCACATACAGAGATCCAACATGCAAGGAACACCGTCAGGTGTTCCAGGGACACATAGCATGTACATACCAAGAATTACACCTCAAAATACATTATGCTGAGCAAAGCGTAAACAAAAGATTACCTGTGGTTGTAGTAGTGCAGTTGTACACAGGAGGATAGCACTGGTCCAGGCAGCAGGCAGGGACTTGGTCAGCAACGGCGAACACAATTGTCCGGGCAGCAGGCAGGGTTACTGTCCATATAAAGTCCAGGGTCAGTGCAGGCAGAGATATTGTCAGCAGTGCCAAAAATATTGGTCCTGGTAATAAGCAGGTCCATGTGGTGTGGTCAGTGCGACAGGCATAGGCATGTCGGCAGTAAGTCCTACAGGCAGAAGTAGGGCCTCGTTCAGGACAGAATGGGGACAGGGGTAGAGGCTTCTCCCACCCAAATCTTATTGAAGCCTCCGAGTCTCCAGACCCTAATCTAGGATTGAGAAAACAAAAAAAATTGTTTTCTTCATCCATAAAAACAATTCTGGAGCCCCTCACATATGTGAGACCCCTGTGTTGAATCCCACTAGTCCAGTTGCAGGGTACAAGATCAGTTCATGAGGCAGGCAAAAAACATGGTCAAACAGGAAGGTCAGATCCAGATCAGGCAGAGGTATGTACAGAATCGTTAGGCAGAAGCATGGTCGAATAACAGTCCAGGGTCAGTTCCAGATCAGGCAGAGGTATGTACAGAATCGGCAGAGAAGCATGGTCGAATAACAAGCCAGGGTCAGTTACAGAGCAGGCAGTGGCATAAGGGGTGTGAGGGTAAATTGCAGGAACTGAGGCTTACGTTTACCATACTTCACTAATAATGTACTGAAGTTTGGTAACGGCGAAAACATTCACCTATGCAGAGGCCTGGTTCGGAAGGACATTGTGCACAATAAAATTTGTGTCTCTTCTGAATCCTGCTCTGGTACACACCTTACTTTTTTTTTGCCGTCGCTGGCCTGTTGGTTTGGGAGGGATTTTTTCGGGAAAGTGGCATTCGGAGAGTCGACTTAGAATATCTGATCGGATATTTTCTGGTGGGCCGTTCGGAAATATAAGGGCAGTGAAAACTTCCTCCTGGTAGCCAAGGAAGCGTTTGTGGTTTTGGGTGGAGTTACGATAAATTACATATGAATTGTATATGGCCAATTGAAAAAAATAAATTGCGACTTTTTTATACCAATGGTATGTCCGTCTTGTGGCAAGGTATGGTTCCAGCATTTGGTCATTGAAGTCGACTCCCCCCATAAACAAATTATAATCATAGATGCATTTAGGTTTTTATATGGGGCCATTCCTTCTGGGGATTTCCACGAAGATATCATTGTGGATTGAAGACAACATGTAGACATCTCTTTTGTCCCTCCACTTCACTGCCAAAATCTCGTTGTTTCGTAAGACTTGCCGTTTCTCCTTTTCTCAATTTCTTATTGACAAGACTTTGAGGAAAGCCTTTCCGTTTCTTTTTTACAGTGCCACATGCTGGCGTCTTCTTCCGGTGAAGGTTGTGAAACAGGGGCAGAAGTTGTCTACGTATAAATTGTAGCCTTTTTCCAGTAGGGGGTATATGAGGTCCCAAACAATTTTCCCGCTTGATCCCAAGTAGTCCGGGCAATTAGGGGGTTGCAGCTGGGTGTCCTTCCCTTCGTACACTTTGAAGGCATATATGTAACCTGTGACTCGGTCACATAATTTGTATACCTTCACCACATAGCGGGCCCTTTTACTGGGAATAAATTTTATTTTAAGCCTGACACTAAATTTAACAAGGGACTCATCCACACATATGTTTTGGTCCGGGGTAAACAGCTGGGGGAATACTTCAGAAAAATAATTTAGAAGCGGCCGAATTTTGAAAAGCCTGTCATAATTTGGGTCATTTCGGGGAGGGCACTGGGTATTGTCATTGAAATGAAGGAACCTCATTATCATGAGGTATCTGTTTCTGGGCATTACCTTGGAGAATACTGGCATGTGGTGGATGGGATGGGTTGACCAATAGGACATCAAAGTGTTTTTTTTTTGGTAAGTCCCATATTAAATGTGAGGCCTAAAAAAACCTTTAACTTCTCCACTGTTAGGTCTCTCCACTCGTAGGGACAGGCATAGTAGGACGTTGGATTATTTAAAATAAATTGCTGTGCATAAAGGTTGCACTGGGCCACAATATTTGATAGCATATCTTCGGTAAAAATTAAATTAAAAAAATTTATTGGGGAAAAATTCTTGGTGTCCATCTGGACTCCTGGCTGGGCAGTGAATGGGGGAATGTTGGCTTCTCCTGAATTAGGAGGAAGCTACAAGGGGTTCTGCAGGGCATAGGGAAGGCTGGCATGGGTCCTTGGCCTTTCTTGCCGAGGTATTGCGGTGCTGGTGGATGGTACTGCTGTGCTGGTGGATGGCACTGCGGTGCTGGTGGGTGCCACTGCCTCCTCACTAGAACGCCTTCGTTTGGCAGGCCGAATATCTTCCTCCTCTGAGTCACTCAGTGTTCCACTACTGAGGACTGGCTCATAATTTATGTCCGACTCAGAATCATAGTCTGAAAGGGAATCTGAAAAAGAGAGCTCCCCATTGCTCTCGTCAGCCTGGGAAAGTATTTGGAACGCCTCCTCGGCGGTAAAGCATCTTTTGGACATGGTTGCTGGTGGTGATGCGACTACACAGGTGTGTGCTAAGCCTGCACTGATGGGCACTGATGAGGCGGCACAGATGGGCACTGATTAGCACAGGTGGGTACTGATTGGCACAGGTGGGCACTGATGAGGTGGCACAGGTGGGCACTGATGGGGTGGAACAGATGTGCACTGATGAGGTGGAACAGATGTGCACTGATGAGGCGGAACAGATGGGCACGGATTGGCACAGGTGGGCACTGATGAGGTGGCACAGGTGCTCACTGATGAGGTGGCACAGGTGGGCACTGATGAGGTGGCACAGGTGGGCACTGAGAAGGAACAGATGTGCACTGAGATGGCACAGATGTGCACTGATGAGGTGGCACAGATGAGGTGGCACAGCTGGGCACATATGGGGCGGCACAGATGGAGCTGCACAGATGGGCACTGATAAGGTGGCACAAATGGGCATTGATGAGGTGGCACTGATTGAGTGCACAGATGTGCACTGAGGCAGCACAGATGGGCACTGATGAGGTGGCACAGGTGGGCACTGATGAGGTGGCACAGGTGGGCACTGATGAGGTAGCACAGGTGGGCACTGATGAGGTGGAACAGGTGGGCACTGATTGTGAAGATGTGCAAATCGACACTAATCACCAATTGGCACAGGTGGGCACCGATTGGCACAGGTGAGCACCGATTGGCACAGGTGGGCACTGTACTGATGGAGCACTGTACTGATGGGGCACTGTACTGATTGGCACTGTAGGCACAGTAAAAAGGTTTTTGGAAACTCACAGATCGCTGACAGATTCTCTCTCTCCTCACACGTTGTCTCTGTGTGAGGAGAGAGAGCCAGCAATGAGAGATGATCCCAATTGTTTACATTTGAGATCATCGCTCATTGGCCATCGCGATCGCGCTGTAAATTGCCGCTGTGATTGGCCATTTACAGCGATCTGTGATTGGCTGTGTCCAAGGGACACGGCCAACACAGAATTTCGCTGATGCGCGCTCGTGAGCGCGCACGGGGAGCGAGGAAAGGGGAGGCCATCATATGACGGCCTCCCGGGAATTGACATCCGCGCTGTAGCCGTCATTCGGCTATGGCCGGATGTCAAGTGGTTAAAGAGTGACAGCAATGAAAGCTGAAGATTGGCCTGGGCAGGAAGGGGGTTTAAGTGTCCAGTAAGCAAATGGTTAAAGCAACGCAGTAACATATTGCAAAAAATGGCCTGGTCAGGAAGGGGGTAAAACCTTCCAGAGCTGAAGTGGTTAACAAAGGGAGAAAAAAGATTTTACGGTGTGTACAAAAAAAAACTTTTTTTTCTAAACTGTTATGTACACTGTTATTTAGTGAAAAATCATTCTTGCCAAACAAATCTATAAACCTTCTATGAGGAGGTGAGCTGCCCTCTAGATGAAGGAAGGCCCGTAGACATAGTGTATCTGAATTTTGCAAAGGCATTTGATACAGTTCCCCACAAACGTTTACTATACAAGTTAAGGTCTGTCGGCATGGACCAAAGGGTGAGTACCTGGATTGAAAACTGGCTATAAGGACGAGTTCAGAGGGTAGTGATAAATGGGGAGTACTCGGAATGGTCCAATGTGGAAAGTCCCTCAGGATTCTGTCCTGGGACCAATCCTATTTAATTTATTCATAACCTGGAGGATGGGATAAACCGCTCAATCTCAGTATTTGCAGATGGTACTAAGCTAAGGAGGGCAATAGCTTCTCCGCAGGATGTGGAAACCTTTGCAAGAAGATCTGAACAAGTTAATGGGGTGGGCAACTACATGGCAAATAAGGTTTAATGTAGAAAAAGTAAAGTAATGCATTTAGATGGAAAAAACATGAATGCAATCTACTCACTAGGGGGAGAACCTTTGGGGAATCCAGGATGGAAAAGGACCTCTGGGGGTCCTAGTAGATGACAATGACCAATCCTATTTAATTTATTCATAACCTGGAGGATGGGATAAACAGCTCAATCTCAGTATTTGCAGATGGTACTAAGCTAAGGAGGGCAATAGCTTCTCCGCAGGATGTGGAAACCTTTGCAAGAAGATCTGAACAAGTTAATGAGGTGAGCTGCCCTCTAGATGAAGGAAGGCCCGTAGACATAGTGTATCTGAATTTTGCAAAGGCATTTGATATAGTTCCCCACAGACGTTTACTATACAAGATAAGGTCTGTCGGCATGGACCAAAGGGTGAGTACCTGGATTGAAAACTGGCTATAAGGACGAGTTCAGAGGGTAGTGATAAATGGGGAGTACTCGGAATGGTCCAATGTGGAAAGTCCCTCAGGATTCTGTCCTGGGACCAATCCTATTTAATTTATTCATAACCTGGAGGATGGGATAAACAGCTCAATCTCAGTATTTGCAGATGGTACTAAGCTAAGGAGGGCAATAGCTTCTCCGCAGGATGTGGAAACCTTTGCAAGAAGATCTGAACAAGTTAATGGGGTGGGCAACTACATGGCAAATAAGGTTTAATGTAGAAAAAGTAAAGTAATGCATTTAGATGGAAAAAACATGAATGCAATCTACTCACTAGGGGGAGAACCTTTGGGGAATCCAGGATGGAAAAGGACCTCTGGGGGTCCTAGTAGATGACAGGCTCAGCAATGGCATGCAATACCAAGCTGCTGCAAGGAAAGACAATAGAATATTGGCATGCATTAACCGCTTGCCGACCGGCTCACGCCGATATACGTCAGCAGAAGGGCACGTACAGGCAGATTAACGTACCTGTACGTTGCCCTTTAAGAAGCGGTTTGCGGGTGCGCGTGATCGCGGGTCCCGCAGACTCGATGTCCACCGGGATACCCGCGATCACGAAGAGGAAGAACAGGGAAATGCTGATGTAAACAAGCATTTCCCTGTTCTGCCTAGTGACAGGACACTGATCACAGCTCCCTGTAAACGGGAGCGGTGATCATTTTCGTGTCACACATAGCCCCTCCCCCCCACAGTTAGAATCACTCCCTAGGACACACTTAACCCCTACATCGCCACCTAGTGGTTAACCCCTTTACTGCCAGTCATATTTACACAGTAATCAATGCATTTTTAATTACACTGATCGCTGTATAAATGTGAATGGTCCCAAAATCACGCCAGTAGTGTCCAATCTGTCTGCCATAATGACGCAGTCACAATAAAAATCGCTGATCGCCGCCATTACTAGTAAAAAAAAAAATTATGAATAAAAATGCCATAAAACTATCCCCTATTTTGTAGACGCTATAACTTTTGTGCAAACCAATCAATAAACGCTTATTGCAATTTTTTTACCAAAGATATGTAGAAAAATACGTATCGGCCTAAACTGCCAAAAAAAAATGTTTTATATATTTTTGGGGGATATTTATTATAGCAAAAAGTAAAAAACAATGTGTGTTTTTTTTCAAAATTGTCGCTTTTTTTTGTTTATAGCGCAAAAAATTAAAAAAGGTGATCAAATACCACAAAAAAAAACTATTTGTGGGGAAAAAAAGGACGTCAATTTTGTTTGGGAGCCACGTCGCACGACTGCGCAATTGTCAGTTAAAGCGACGCAGTGCCGAATCGCAAAAATTGCTCTGGTCTTTGGGCAGCCAAATGGTCCAGGGCTTTAGTATTTAAAAAGGGAATTAACTCCAGAGATAAAACGATAATTCTCACACTCTACAAGACTTTGGTCCGGCCGCACCTTGAGTATGCCATCCAGTTCTGGGCACCAGTCCTCAGGAAGGATGTGCTGGAAATGGAGTAACAAGAAGGGCAACAAAGCTAATAAAGGGACTGGAGGATCTTAGTTATGAGTAAAGATTACTATCTCTGAACTTATTTTCTCTGGAGAAGAGACGCTTGAGAGGGGATATGATTTCAATGTACAAATACCGTACTGGTGACCCCACAATAGGGCTAAAACTTTTCCGCAAAAGGGCATTTAACCTTCCTGGCGGTATGATTACGTCAGATTTTTGATGCTGAAAGCGGTGCATTGTTTCGCATTGAAATTTGGCGTTTTATATTGTAGGCCTGTAATTCTTAGGAATAACAAGAGTCTAGTAGGCAGCCCAGGTATGATAAAGTTTGAAACAAGAAATCATAAATTATAATATAATAAATAACTATAAATAATTATAACAAATAATAATATACTAAAATATAATAATAAAATGTATTCAATAATGTAATTATGTAAATCAAAAACACTGAAATTTGCTCAGTTGCTGACATGTCGCTGTCGTCACTTTCAGTGTTTGATGACTGATATCCCCACAAATCACTATCGCTCAATTCTGCAAGCGTTCTAATTTATTATCGCTGTTTTCTAGCTGGTCTAAAACCACTTTTGACGTAAAGGGGCACTTTTTGGTTGCTATGGACCATCTCCAGTTTCCAGGCAGAAAGAACAGTATATATAATATAAAACTGCATGTAGGGCACTGAACAAAGCATTAGGGACAAAAGGAATGTTAAGTAATTTTATACGGTAAAGTAATCTGTAAGATTACGGTGTACTGTATGTGTCTTTTACTTTTTGAATTTGGTGCCGGGCTACTTCCTCGTGTGTTGCGACGCTCGCAGGGAACGGAGCTCAGCACTGTGATAGATTGAGCGCAGGAGACAGCTCGCACACACAGCGGGGACACATCGCAGGATCCTGAGGACAAGGTAAGTAAGCTGTACATGGATCCTGTGATGCAATCCCAAGTGTGGCTCGGGGTTACCGCTTTTTGGTAATAAAAATTCACCCCGAGCCACACTCGGGAATACCACTAGGGAGGTTAAAAGACCATTCACTAAAATTAGAGGAAAAGCAATTTAACTGGAAACTGCATAGAGGGTTCTTTATGGTAAGAGCGGTAAGAATGTGGAATTCTCTTCCACAGGCAGTGGTTTCAGCAGGGAGCATAGATAACTTCAAAAAACTATTAGATAGGCACCTAAACGACCACAACATACAGGGATATACAACGTAATATTGACATAAAAGCGTGCACACAGGTTGGACTTGAGGGACTTTTTTCAACCTTATCAACTATGTAACTATGTAACTATTCAGGCTTCATAGCATGCCCTAAAGCAGACCTACATTCAGGCAGCCTTATTCTTCAAACAATGCAAGACAAGTCAGTTGAGAATTATCTAGCACAGTTTTTTTTTAACACCAAATTAGCAGGCCATACATGGGTCAAATTTCAAAAGAATTTTCTTCCGAAAACCTTATCTAAGAATTTTCGTTCGTATTTCGCACCATTAGTGGACTGCAGCAACAGCCTATTTTCGTGCGGCAATTAAATTTGAGTAATCGGACATGTTGGAAATTTTTTGAAAAACAAACGATTTTCTAATCAATGATGGGAGAATCGTGCGAGAAATGTAATCGAAAAAGAAATGCGCATGTGCAAGAAAAGAAAACTCCCGGAAAGAAAAGAAAATTCCCAGCCACAAAAAGTCTTTTCTGTAGCAACATGACATGAAATTGAAGGCTTGGTTGGCGGAATTTCGAAATAAATAGTGGCACCATCGGATCACAAAACGCACAAATTTTCCGATTTTCAAAAGAAAATTCGTTCGAAATTTGACCATGTTTTGCCTGCCTTAGGGAGATTTATAAAAAAAAAGTTGATCATTAACTGTGGGGTTTTTTAAACAAAATTTGACTGGCACTCTACCAGTTTTTAACACCAAATTAGGGACATTTAGAAAAAAAAAAGTTGATCTTTAACAGTGTTTTTTTTTTTTTTAACAAAATGTGACTGGTGTGCTATCAGTTTTTCAGCAATCTGATTGGCTAATTTTGCTCAAAGAGTCTGTTAATAAGTGCCTTACACAAATCAGCTATGCCAAGGTTTTAACTACCACCCCCAATGCCTGAAAGATGTGGAAAACCTTAAGGTAAAGGATAACGTTAATTTTGAAAAATAAAAGTCATACTTGATTTTGCACAGAGCAGCTCCAATATTCAGGTTCCCCCGCTGGCGCTCCTGGTCTTTGCGCTATAATGGGTATTTCAGCTTATATCTGCATGTCAGGGAGCGTATAAGCCTATGCCCCTGTAATGTTTGGTATTTAAGCTGATATACAGTACCTAGTTTGCCAAAATGTAATAACTTTAAACACAACGGTTATGATGATTTTAGCTAAGCGTCATCGTTCATATAATGTGTAAAACAAACTCAAAATGGCATCTAACTGAAAATTACATTCTGATAAACATCAAACTGTGTCAACATTTCTGTGATCAATGTCCAGCATTGTCTTTGGCAGACGAATGGTGAACTTTAATGTCCAACAATATCTTTAACAACCCACTGTTGAATTATAATACCAATCATTTGTTGCAGTGGTAAACTATTCTCCATAAATGTCCCTGGTGATCCATTAGTAAACTATACTGTTATGCGGTTCTGATTATTATATTGGTATTTCTAATGCCCCCAGCTATACACTTCAGAACTACTGACTGTCCCAGATGTCCCTTTAGTTTGACAAGGATTGCAACTTACTGTGTTTCATCTTTCTTCATCAGATTTTTCTATTAAATCTCAATTTACATTGAGCACTAGTTGAAAGTGCAGAGAAGGGCAACCAAACGGATAAGAGGCATGGAGGAGCTCAGCTATGAGGAAAGATTTTTGAGAAACTGAATGTATTCTTTCTTGAGAAGAGGAGATTAAGGGGAGATATGATCAACATGTACAAATACATAAGTGGTACTTGGTGTTGAGTTATATACTTTATACTTTAAGGTCATCACAGGGGACAAGGGGACACTCTTTATGTCTAGAGGAAAAGAGATTTCATCTCCAAATACAGAAAGGTTTCTTCACAGTAAGAGCTGTGGAATAGACTCCCTCCAGAAGTGGTTCTGGCCAGATTGCTTTAAAAAAGGCCTGGATTCTTTCCTAAATGTACATAGCATAACTGGGTACTAACCAGTGTTCATTTTGGCAGCAAATTTCGATTTAGTTTTAGTCTTAGGACTAAAATGGCATTTTAGTTTTAGTCACATTTTAGTCTTCTGCAATTGTTTTAGTTTTAGTCGTATTTAGTCGACTAAATCTCCAGTACATTTTAGTCGACTAAAATACCCTACGTTTTAGTCGACTAACATCTCCAGTACATTTTAGTCGACTAAAATCATTTTAATTGACTAAAACTCATTTTAGTCATCTAAAATTTAATGGGTGTATTTAAATAGTAATGCATTATTTAAGCATTTCTCTACAATTTCCAAACTCATTATATACTGCTGGAGTGAAAAATCTGATATGTTATTATTTATGGTATTGAGTAGGGTTGTCCCGATACCACTTTTTTAGGAGCGAGTTAAAGTACCGATACTTTTTTTCAAGTACTCGCCGATACCGATTACCGATACTTTTTTTTTTAATGTCACGTGACAGTGTTTTTTTTTTTTGTTTTTTTTTTTGGGGGGGGGGGGGGTGAACGGTGTATGTGTGTGTGTGTTTTTTTTTTTTAATTTACAATTTTTATTTTTTACAATAATATTTTTTTTATTCTTTATTGCAATGTCTGTTTTTTTTTTTTGTTTGTTTTTTATCAGCCCTGTTGGGGGGCTTTGGTGAGATATCAGGGGTCTTAACAGACCTCTGATATCTCCCCCTTGAGACAGAGAAAGAGACAGAGGATAGAGATTCCCCAGGCCCTTTTCTCTGTAGCCTCAGCTGCACTGAAAATGAATGGAGAGAAGACAGCGGCTCCTCTCCATTCATAAACTAAGACATCGTAATTACAGGAAATTACAATGTTTCAATTATGTGAATGGACAGAGTTAGCTGACTCTATCCACTCACAAAGGAAGGAGGAGGAGGACGGCGGAACGGAGGGGACAGAGAAGGAGAGGGGAACAGCAGAACGGAGGGGACAGCGGAGAGGCACAGCAGAACTGAGGGGACAGCGGAGAGGCACAGCAGAACGGAGGGGACAGCGGAGGGGGACAGAGAAGGAGAGGGGAACGGCAGAACGGAGGGGGACAGCGGAGAGGCACAGCAGAACTGAGGTGACAGCGGAGGGGGACAGAGAAGGAGAGAGGAACAGAGGGGGACAGCGGAGAGGCACAGAGAAGGAGAGAGGAACGGAGGGGCACACCGGAGTGGGACAAAGGAAAGGAGGGGGCATGGAGGAGGATGCAGTGACAGTCAGCGGTGACCGATCACCGCTGTATGTCACTAAAGCCGCTGAAAGCCGCTGGGGGAGAATCTTGTAACTCCCCCACGTGCCGATCACAGCTGTCTTCTAGGTATCAGGGGAAGCATCGGGAGCATTTGCCCGAGTACAAGTACTTGGGCAAATGCTCGGTATCGGTGCCGATACCGATACTAGTATCGGTATCGGGACAACCCTAGTATTGAGGTATAAATATGCACTGTAGACCAGTGCTAATTTTGACTAATTAGTTTTAGTCTTAGTCCTTTGACTAAAATGCCATTTTAGTTTTAGTCCCATTTTAGTTGTTTGACTAAAATGCCATTTTAGTTTTAGTCGTATTTTTGTCATTTCAATTGTTTTAATTTTAGTCGACTAAAATGGTATTAAGTTAGTTGACTAAAATGTTTTAGTCAGTTTTAGTCAACGAAATTACTTTACATTGTAGCAAAGTGTCATTTCTTCAGTGTTGTCGCATGAAAAGATATAATAAAATACTTACAATAATGTGAGGTATGTACTCACTTTTGTGAGATACTGTAAGTGTCCATGGTGACCATTACAAACTAATGCTAACCTATCTTATTATTGCTATTTATAATATATTTCACTTTTTGTTTTTTAGGAAGCTGTGGAGTCTTGTCTCACCCGTATCACTAAACTAGAGTTGCAGCAACAACAGCAACAGGTTGTACAGTTAGAAGGGGTGGAAAATGCCAATGCTCGTGCTCTACTAGGCAAGTTCATCAATGTGCTGTTAGCTCTCATGGCTGTCCTTCTAGTTTTTGTATCCACGGCTGCAAGTTTCATCACACCATTGATGAAAACACGCCTACGCCTTTTGTCATCTCTACTCTTCCTCCTCTCCCTGCTCACTCTCTGGAGGCACTGGGACTGCATTACTTATGGTCTAGAACATGTTCTCTTGCCTAGCTGATCCCTCATCCTTGATATTTGTAACTCACACCAATGTTCCCTCTCACTGCTTCTGAAAAGAAGAATCGGCTTATTGGAAAATGCTGGCCAATTACTTATTTACATATATAATTGAATGAAACTGTATATCCATATGTTAACATACCTATGTAGAGCTTTTTATTTAAATTGGCAGCTATTTGGCACAACAATGTGAAATGTGAAGGCTATTTATAGGTTCCTCTATTGTAGATCTTCAAATAACAATGGAAGTATGTAAAGGAACACTTTGTTTACAAAATATGTAAAGCAGATTGAATGCTTTTATGGAATGCCTGTGGAATGTGGCACATTTGGTAAAAGGTCCCTGCATTATTTTATATTATGATTTGCAAAGCTTTGATTGGGTGAAGCAGTAGTCGGTAATGCAATCAAGGTTGAATTCTTTGATTTCTGAGTTTGAGAAGTAATAATAAGATGTGCAATGAATGGATTGTGAGTTTCTGCAATACCTCTCATGAAACTCACCTTTTATTTTAAATACTTATAAGGACATGTCTGTATAGTAATGTGACTCCCACAACCTCAATCAAAAGCAGTGAATGCTTATGGACTTATAGGTGGGGTTAGTGGGAGCATAACAGTGGTCAAAGCATCTCTGACTTTTATGTAATTTAACCAGGCATCAAGTATTTATTTTTTCCTAACCTACCTTCTTTAATGACTTTGCAAGAGGGTGACTGCTGTATCAATGCTGCTTAGCCAGCATTACAAACATCCAAAAATGTAAAACTTTATACATAGCAAAAGAGCATTTGTTTAAATGTTTTAATTTACTTTAATGAAAATGCAATAACTATAACAGACTTTCAATTTTTAATGTTGGTTAGTGCTTTACTGCACTAGATTATTGGAAATGCATCAGTGGTTCTCTTTTATATCCAGCAGATTGGCCTGATATCATAACATACAGTATTTAGAATGCAGTTTAAAATTGCATTGTATTCAATTTATCTGTTTCTGTTGAGACAGGCTTGCCTGTTGTACACATGAGGAGTGCATATTTATTTATTTATTTATTTATTTGTCTGTTTAATCATTAAAAACGAATTTCAGATTAATGTGCATCTGTGGCCTATTCACATGCATCTACAGGTTTAATATTTGGGAGAGCCAAATAAACACAAGACAACAGACACTCAACACCACCTGTGTTAACTAACTTTATTTCACAGTTTTAGATTATATTTTTACATTTTAAACAGATGTATGTATACATAATTAGAGGGTGGAAGGTCTTCCTTTAAAATGTATGTGTACATATCACAAGTTTGTCTTTGTTAAGTGGAAGACTTTTTATCATTGTATTTCAATAATGTTAGGGAGGACCATTTAACAGCCTTTACCTTGTTCTTCACTTGTTTCATGTAACAGAAAGTGTCACAAGGCAAGGTCTGTGTGTTATATTATTTTGCTTCTCAAAGAAAATAAAATGTACACACTTAAAAATATCAGAGAATATTTAGATATATTATTTATTATGATGTGACTGCAAAAACATTTATTGATCAAATAATAGGGTAATTTTTCAAAATTTTAAATGTATTTTTTTCTTATATGTGATATAATTGCTGAAAAATGAATTTGTTTATAATGATGCTGAAGGATATCTTTTTCCTGATATTATTTCATAATATATCTGAATCAGAAAGATTAAAGAAGAAATATCACAAGTATAATATGCTTGTTAAAGCTTAAAGTGGTTCCAAAGGTTGAAGGTTTGTATGCGTAAAGGTAAAAAAACCTTCATTGTGCAGTTCCCCCCTCATACTCACCTAAGCCTAATCCAGCGATGTGCACGGGGGCATAAGCTCTCCCAGGTCTCTCCCTCCTCACTGGCTAAGACACAGCAGTGGGAGACATTGCACAGAGCAAGCAAGTATGACATGTTTGTTAAAAAAAAAAAAAAACGTTTACAAATGCTTTAACTCCAGTGGAACTTTACGCATAACAACTTGAGAAAAAATTATGTTCTTTAGCAAGAAACATTCCGCATTTATAATTATGCTACCAAAATTAGCATGTGATGTAAATTGCCTCCAGCATGGTTCCTGTTTCTTCTTGCCTGAGGCTGCCATTTTGCTGAAGACCAGAGTCCCTGAACAACAGTAAATTTTTAGGCTGTCAGCAGATTGGCCTCTACAAATTCAGCACAGTGCCTAAAAATAGAGAGCAACTGAGCATGTGCAGAGCAGGGTGAGAAAGTGTATTACTGCATTTTAAACAGTATAGCCACTTTTTTATAATGCTTTACATAGCTACAGTATATCTGCAAAAGGGGCCTAACGTTCCACTTTAAATAGTTTGTTTGATCCAGGGTGGCCCATACAGTATACATCGCTGTGTTCCAGCAGTTGTATGGGGACTTCCTACCTACTGTCAGAACACAGTAAAGTCAGACTGAGGGCTGCTCAGCCATTTACAGGAAGCCTTGTATTTTATCAATGTATACAAATACATCTAGATAAAGGAAGACCCGTAGACGTGGTGTATCTGGATTTTGCAAAAGCATTTGACAGAGTTCCCCATAAACGTTTACTGTACAAAATAAGGCCTGTTGGCATGGACCATAGGGTGAGTACATGGATTGAAAACTGGCTACAAGGGCGAGTTCAGAGGGTGGTAATAAATGGGGAGTACTCGGAATGGTCAGGGGTGGGTAGAGATGTGAAGGCCCGGAAAAAAAAACTGAAAAATTCGGGAAAAAAACGTTTTTTTCCAGTTTTTTTCCTGAACGCTTTTTTGTTTTTTCCAAAAAATTGGAAAAATTGAAAAAAGAAAAAAAAATTTGTGGAATATTTTATTTTAACATGATGAATAAAATATTTTAAGACAGGGTGTTCAAATATTTTCCAAATCATTTCTAAAAAAAATGTATGATATCAGATTATTCTAATTTCTGTGCACTGAGGGAGGACAAGCAAGTCCTAGGTAACAAACTGAACCCTCCAATGCAAGAACAGTATGCATTTCTTCCTTTAGGAGGTGCTGTGCTGCTATTGAAACAAGAACCGGTCCGGTCAAACCTTAGGTTTTTAGAAGTTCCTAATTGTGATGACGGACAAAAAAAGAGTAGCTGCAGAAGCAGAGACGGATACTGACAATTTCAGCTCAGAAAATGATTTTGATTAAATGTCCATTGAAACTTAGTCCCACTCTCTTCTTAACACTTCTCCCATCTTCAATTCTTTTTATGAGAATGGGGTTATAATATAAATATAAAAAAGTAAATTCTGGTTGTGATAATTGTTTGGCTACGCTATATTTTTAATATGCTAGTTGTGATAATTTTATGCCAAGTGAAATTGTCCATAGTCATATTTTATGTTCCTAAAGTAACAGAATGACTTTCAATCTTAAAAAGACAAAAAAGTGCTAATGTAGCATTTTTTTCAATTTTTCCGAAAATTTCAGTTTTTTCCCCAAAAAAACTGAAAAAATACAGGTTTTTTTACGAGCTCCGGCCGCACCTAGAGTTTGCTGTCCAGTTCTGGGCACCAGTCCTCAGGAAGGATGTACTGGAAATGGAGCAAGTACAAAGAAGGGCAACAAAGCTAATAAAGGAAAGGAAATAATGAGGAAAGGTTGTAAGCACTGAACTTATTCTCTCTGGAGAAGAGACGCTTGAGAGGGGATATGATTTCAATTTACAAATACCGTACTGGTGACCCCACAATAGGGATAAAACTTTTTCGTGGAAGGGAGTTTAACAAGACTCGTGGCCACTCATTAAAATTAGAAGAAAAGAGGTTTAACCTTAAAGTACGTAGAGGGTTCTTGACTGTAAGAGCGGCAAGGATGTGGAATTCCCTTCCACAGGCGGTGGTCTCAGCAGGGGGCTTCGATAGTTTCAAGAAACTATTAGATAAGCACCTGAATGACGACAACATACAGGGATATACAAGGTAATACTGACATATAATCACACACATAGGTTGGACTTGATGGACTTGTGTCTAACTATGTAAAAAAGCTTTCTCCGAATGGCTGAGGTGAGAATCATGATGTTATCCACTGGCATCTCCACCTCAGCCATTCAGAGCAAACTTTCTCACTGATAAAAAATACAAGGCTTTCTTTAAAGGACTAAGCAGCACCCAGGCCGACTCAATTTTGTTCCAGAAAGAAGATTTGAAGTTCCTGTACCCTACCAGAACACAGCGCTGTATACTGATTACGAAGGACTGGAAAAACTTTAAACACTCACTGCTCACAAGATTGCCAATCACATCAAAAACAAGATTGATGCAACTCATGGGGACATCTCCACTGCACAGACATCTAACCAACTTAACATACCCTGTACAAATCTGCTCTCAACACTCTCCTCTTTTGACCTTGCTTTTACTGAAGAGGTCTCTAAAGTTTTCTCAGAAGCCAGCCTTATCACCTGTCTCCTGGATCCTGTTCCCTCACATCTACTACGGCCCCCCCTTCTTCTATCTTATGCTCTCTCACTCACATCTTCAATCTCTCCCTATCTACTGGCACCTTCCCCTCTAAAACATGTCCTGATCACCCCCATACTTAAAAAGCACTCACTGGACCCCACCAGCCTAAACAACTTAAGACCCATCTCCTTGCTCCTGTTTGCGTCAAAATTTTTAGTACGATTAGTCTACAACCGTCTTAGCGCCTACCTCACGACAACAACCTTCTTGCCCCCTTACAGTCTGTATTTCGCTTACTACACTCCATTGAAACTGCCTTACTGAAACTCACTAATGACCTACTAACTGCTAAAACCAATAGCCACTACTCCATACTCATACTACTCGACCTCTCTGCAGCCTTTGATCATCCCATACTCGTCAAAAAACTCCACTCTCTTGGTCTTCAAGACTCTGCTCTCTCCTGGTTCTCCTCCTACCTATCACAGCACTTCTTCAGTGTGACCTATAACTCTGTTTCCTTCTCTCCACTTCCTCTTTCTGTAGGGGTACCTCAAGGTTCTGTCCTCAGGCCCCTTCTCTTCTCCATTTACACCTCCTCCCTTGGTCAGGTAATAAACTCCCGTGGAATCATAAAAGAAAAAAAAATAAATAAATTGCGCTGAACTAAATGTATAAGCAAGCAGCCAGCAAAAGTTTGTTGATATCAAACAAAAAGTCACATAAAAAATATATTTGCGGCGCTAAAAACAGTCCCAAGAAGTCTGAAGAATGGGAGAAGTTCAATCACCAGATACAGTGCAGATGTAAAAAGGGCATTTGTCACCACGTGATAATATAGTCTGCTTACCAGAGCGTTATAAGGATTAAGCATGTATGGATATTTTTCAATAGCATCCAGCAAATCCAGCTCCCTGGAACCCCTCGTCACCACAGACAGCAACCTCCGTGTAACTTCCTTCACAAATCAACACCTCCCAGTAATCGCATCAAAGATAGGACTTTCCAATGTGTGGTCATCAAATACCCAGGAAAAGAAATGAAGGACCCATAGTGAAGCCCGTAATGATAATAAAACAACTTTATTATAGTCACTTAGTTAGAAGTTCAAGTTTGCATGCATCAAAAAAGGACAAATGGCTGCAGCATTCAGCGTGCTGGTGTTAACCTGCCTGACATGTTTCTTCCTAACGGATGTCTTCAGAGGCGTGGCTTCAATGACCACCGCACGCTATATATATATATAAAAATTAGTGAGTGGATCAGAGGGGAAATGATCCATCCAAACACTAACAGCTGAGCAGAGTGTGTATCTGTTGTGCAGCGCGCGATGCGCACGCGCACAAGATACAAACACCGGCATGTGACGTGAGGAGACAGTCATGCGTCCCTCCGCACGTAGCTGAAAAGTAAACAACACACTGCGCATGTCTACTTCTAAAGAACTAATGGGATTGATGCAGTTGGCAACAGCTGACGTGACCACGCGTCACTGCCAGAGAATAAAAAAGGAGATAGGGTGATGGTAAAAAACAACAAGTGACGCGGTGCCGCATTATTGGCCAACCATCCATCCAATGAAAAAAATTGAAATATGTCAGATAAGCGAGGACAAACAGCCCACTGACGCCTACCATGATATACCGTATATACTCGAGTATAAGTCGAATTTTTCAGCACATTTTTTTGTGCTAAAAGTGCCCCCCTCGACTTATACTCGAGTCAAGCACTTTTCTGCAGCAAAAAAAATCATTTTCCGAACCGACTTTGGGGCCCCGTATCTCAGGGCCACTTGGTGCTAGGAACCCCAAATTTGGTGTGCAAACCCAGTGGAACTGGTACCACAACATATCCAAAGCTGAAGTTCCTAGCACTAAGTGGCCCTGAGATACGGGGCCCCAAAATCGGTTCGGAAAATGTCATTCTCTGCTGCAGAAAAGTGCTTGACATTTTCTTAACCGACTTTGGGGCCCCATATCTCAGGGCCACTTGGTGCTAGGAACCCCAAATTTGGAGTGCAAACCCACTGGAACTGGTACCATAACATATCCAAAGCTAAAGTGCCTAGCACTAAGTGGCCCCGAGATACAGGGCCCCAAAACCAGTTCGGAAAATGTAATTCTCTGCTGCAGAAAAGTGCTTGACATTTTCTGAACTGATTTTTGGGGCCCTGTATCTCGGGGCCACTTGGTGCTAGAAACCCCAGCTTTGGAAATTTTATGCTGCTAGTTCCACTGGATTTGCACACTAAATTTGGGGTTCTTAGCACTAAGTGGCCCCGACATACGAGGCCCCAAATTCGGTCAACTGTGTCCATCTGCAGCAATGTCATTTCGGTACCCTTTGGGTTCAGAGACCCCAAATTTTTGCTGCAGCTAGGGGGCATCTAGGAACCCTTAACTACCGAGTTTGAAGTTCAGGGGACCTATGGCTGCAAATGGGCACAGTGAGGCATGCAAATGGGCACAGTGATGCTGCAAATGGGCATTGTTGACCCTCTTTTCCACTTACAGTAGCTGTGCATTTCTCACCCTCGTCTTATACTCGGGTCAATACGTTTTTCCCATTTTTTTGTGGTAAATTAGGGCCTCGACTTATACTCGGAACGACTTATACTCGAGTATATACGGTAGCCAAAAGGAGGAGAAAAAATGCTATACATATTCAATCAGTCTAGTACTGAAAATGACATGCAATTCAATACAAGTTCACATATTCAAAAAATACATATATTGCAATGTATTAATGAATAAAAAATGAAAGTCAATAAAATATCATTAAAAAACGTGCACCCATTGTTCAAAAAAACTGAGAATATATATAAGAAATATTGTTGTCGGAAAAAATATAAGTAAAAACAAAGAAGGTGGAATATGTTAAAGCTAGCTGTTATTAATAAAGCTATTAACATCCCACTCAACATTCAACCCATAGGGCGTATAACATTTCAGGGTATGTATCCACCGAGTTTCCAACCTCAAAATTTCTCTCTTGGTATAGCTACCTCTCCAATGAGGTGTGAAACGGTCAATGGCGGTAATCATGGTCCCTGCCACAGCTGGCGTGTAAGAAGCCTGATCCCATGATTAAGTTACAGGCGTAAGGAAACATGTCGGGGGCGTGGCCGAGCGAAGGATAAACACCACGTACTAGTGACAGGAGGAAGCAAGCTCTGCGGTTCACCTATCGGGGGAGACGGTGGGTCCATCTGACAGGCAGGCGAGGTGAGGGTGAGAGAGACTTCTTACACGCCAGCTGTGGCAGGGTCCGCCGTGACCGCATACCCCCTAGGAGGTTTATCCAAGCTGCTGTGTTGGTATTGCATTATACAGATTGCCGTGGAATTTGCTGTGCTTTTATATTGTTTACACAATGTGAGTGGAACCTTTGGAGTGTGATTTGTAGTGTGTGTTATTAAAAGTGTTACGGTATCACACTATTGGGAGTTTTCTTTCATTTACATATGGAACGAACCTCCGGATGGAATATATTTAACCCTTACCGATAGCCTTAAAACATCTATGCTTTATAGCCTCATACGAAAGTGGAGGCATAAGGAGCTGGTGAGTGGCTGTCCATTGGGAGAGGGATCACTGAACACACAGGTGTGGTGGAAGGATTAATTACACTCCAGGAATATAAAAGGACTTGCTGTGGCACAGTTGATGTGTTTTTCTGATCACGATCACGGACACTTTGTACACATGTGTGTATTTTCCACAGATTTTATTTTTGGATATAGTCACATAGCTATTGTGTGACATTCAGAGACTGTTATTTGCTTTGATGTTATACATTGTGTGTATTTAGTCACTGCATAGGGATTGATACATATATTTTTGAGCAGTATTGGCACTGAGTCACTTTATGTACTGTGTTTTGTTTGGTGTTTTTTATTTAATTTGGTTCATTATCATTATTTCATTTATTTATTTTTTATTTATTTTTTCTGTATATATTGTTCAATATACACCCGTAAAAGTGTGTTCACTAGATTAGATAATTCACTGTAAAAGGTGGGAATATTTTTTGGAGATAATGAACAAAGAAAGGGAGACCAACTTATTTAGGAGAAATGCCGTGCCACGTCCAATAGTACATAAACACAAGAAAAGGGTTCCCCTAGGTGGACTTTACCGGCACTTGCATGATAGAAAAAAATTTTTTAGAAATAGAAACTATAATGCATCATAAAAAAGTGTATGTTTTATTCAATTAGGAAGATACAAATGTTAAAAACAAAGTGGATATCCTCAATAACAAAGCAGTACTAATAGGTAAATACATGAAACAGTCAAGTAATCAGCAATGGTGAAAAGAAACCTCTTTTCAAGCCCGACGCGTTTCGGGGTGTTTAGTGTTTCTAGGGTCCTTCTTCAGGGGCATGATCGAAAAGAGGGGTTCATCTAAATATGTTAAAAAGAATATATATAAATAAGAATGTAGGAGTGCAAACAAGGGTCAAATAGTACACAGGTTGTCAGTAGATATCCAATGGGGGGTTTATTATGATCCAATGATCACCTACCTGGGAAAGTTCCATTAACTGCTTGTGGGAAGAAGTTTAAAAACACAAAGCCACTGAAAAAGAGCAGGGTGTCGGTGGGCAATTTAGGATGTAAAAGGTATACGTGCTAATAATAGATGGTATAGGCTGCAGGAAGGTAGGCAGTAATCTCCATATAGGAGTATGACACTATACCCATCCCGCCCGACCCGGGCATGCGCAAGCCAGAGCGGAAAGCTGAGGTCACAGGAAGGCGCCCCTAAAAAATGAAAAAATTAAGGTACCTTTAGCAGGAATACAATATATGTAAAGAATCAATGCAAAAATGACAGACCAAAAAAGTGTACAAAGGATATGCATCTATATTTCATATTAGAGTGGTAGCTGTCAAGTATATGCATATGAAAAACAAAATAGTCAAGGCCGAGTAACAGAGGAGGGGCGAAAATAATATACAAAAATAATAATGAAAATAATAATATGCTTTATAGAAAACAGAGGTAGTAAACGTATGTATGTTATGAGATAATTATTAAAGCAAAATTAGTGCATGTTGGGAAAAATGCCTAATTGGAGGTATATAATGAGGAAGTATATGTTCAAATGAGTACATATATCATAAGAGGTTTATTGGTTAAGGGACTAAAATAATTTGGACAAAAATGGCATAAAGATATTAAATCCATATGTCGAGGACAAATATGAACCTGAAAAGGCCGTGTGTATAAATTCCCATTAGCCTGCAGGAAATGGAGTATTACCATAGCAGGGTAGGAAGTAGTAACGAGACAAAAGACAATACATTCCTGTAGCCCGAGAGGAATGGGTACTAAGGAGGAGAAGTATAAAGCATTTATAATAATGATCTTTAAAAAGGGAGAGGGATGAGCAAAAAATGTAAGTAAATGAACATACCTATGAGAGTGAGAGTGTAGACCCGGCCAGCCACGCAAACCTGCATCCAGCATGTAGAGCGCTATAGCAGGAAGTGAGTGGGGCCGGTTTAAATATATGACAGGCTCCAATCAGCTGGCGTCAATAAGACGCACAGCTGTGTAGTGGAGGCCGTCAGCTGGGACGCCTAATGAAACCTCCCGAAGTGAGGGTGCGCGGCGACGCCCCTACCGCGCATGCGCGAACGCGCAATGACGTTGGAGCGACGTCGCGCACACCCGCCCCACCGACACGGAAGTGCCCTTCCAGCGAACTGGGCATGCTCGCCGGAGTGGCAACATGGAGGCGGTGGGCGCGAGGCGGAGCCAACGCCCAGCAACCTCCCTAAATACCGCCCCAAGGATGTAAGTCTGGGGCGGTTTTCCGTGCCGGGCCACCGCTCTGGCCGCACACGCCTCGGGGGGGGGGGGGGGCGGGGAGTGGGAAAGTTAGCCAATAAAAAAAAACATATGGAAATGTATACATCCTAAGTGAGATGGAAAAAATACCACCAAAAAAGGGATATGGGAAAGTCAAAATAATAATATAGACATTTCGGACAGCCTAAGACAGTGATAAATTAAAAAATGATGAATAAATGGAAGTTTAAACATAAACCCTGCTGAATCTCAGTGGTCTTAATGGAAGTGTATGGAGAGGAGACTGGGACATGTCACAAGACGGTAAAATCTTGAACAAGGGGGGGTAAGCAAAATCGGATGTTGAACAATATAATAGTGAAATAAGCAGAAACGGATAGTAAGATCTCTTAATTCAGGACATTATGATAAGTAGAAATACCAACAAAGACATCCAATGAGGAGTCTGGCATAGGGTAACAAAGGACTAAACCACAGGTTGAAATACAATTAATACTGACACAAAATAGAGAACAGGCAATAGTATATATACAAGCATGAGGGGGTTCCTGGAGGGGAACCAACCCAGCTGATTGTATGGATCTGATACATGGTTCCCTGGAATAATCATAATTATCATAATGTCCTGAATTAAGAGATCTTACTATCCGTTTCTGCTTGCGCGGTAGGGGCGTCGCCGCGCACCCTCACTTCGGGAGGTTTTATTAGGCGTCCCAGCTGACGGCCTCCACTACACAGCTGTGCGTCTTATTGACGCCAGCTGATTGGAGCCTGTCATATATTTAAACCGGCCCCACTCACTTCCTGCTATAGCGCTCTACATGCTGGATGCAGGTTTGCGTGGCTGGCCGGGTCTACACTCTCACTCTCATAGGTATGTTCATTTACTTACATTTTTTGCTCATCCCTCTCCCTTTTTAAAGATCATTATTATAAATGCTTTATACTTCTCCTCCTTAGTACCCATTCCTCTCGGGCTACAGGAATGTATTGTCTTTTGTCTCGTTACTACTTCCTACCCTGCTATGGTAATACTCCATTTCCTGCAGGCTAATGGGAATTTATACACACGGCCTTTTCAGGTTCATATTTGTCCTCGACATATGGATTTAATATCTTTATGCCATTTTTGTCCAAATTATTTTAGTCCCTTAACCAATAAACCTCTTATGATATATGTACTCATTTGAACATATACTTCCTCATTATATACCTCCAATTAGGCATTTTTCCCAACATGCACTAATTTTGCTTTAATAATTATCTCATAACATACATACGTTTACTACCTCTGTTTTCTATAAAGCATATTATTATTTTCATTATTATTTTTGTATATTATTTTCGCCCCTCCTCTGTTACTCGGCCTTGACTATTTTGTTTTTCATATGCATATACTTGACAGCTACCACTCTAATATGAAATATAGATGCATATCCTTTGTACACTTTTTTGGTCTGTCATTTTTGCATTGATTCTTTACATATATTGTATTCCTGCTAAAGGTACCTTAATTTTTTCATTTTTTAGGGGCGCCTTCCTGTGACCTCAGCTTTCCGCTCTGGCTTGCGCATGCCCGGGTCGGGCGGGATGGGTATAGTGTCATACTCCTATATGGAGATTACTGCCTACCTTCCTGCAGCCTATACCATCTATTATTAGCACGTATACCTTTTACATCCTAAATTGCCCACCGACACCCTGCTCTTTTTCAGTGGCTTTGTGTTTTTAAACTTCTTCCCACAAGCAGTTAATGGAACTTTCCCAGGTAGGTGATCATTGGATCATAATAAACCCCCCATTGGATATCTACTGACAACCTGTGTACTATTTGACCCTTGTTTACACTCCTACATTCTTATTTATATATATTCTTTTTAACATATTTAGATGAACCCCTCTTTTCGATCATGCCCCTGAAGAAGGACCCTAGAAACACTAAACACCCCGAAACGCGTCGGGCTTGAAAAGAGGTTTCTTTTCACCATTGCTGATTACTTGACTGTTTCATGTATTTACCTATTAGTACTGCTTTGTTATTGAGGATATCCACTTTGTTTTTAACATTTGTATCTTCCTAATTGAATAAAACATACACTTTTTTATGATGCATTATAGTTTCTATTTCTAAAAAAAAATTTTCTATCATGCAAGTGCCGGTGAAGTCCACCTAGGGGAACCCTTTTCTTGTGTTTATGTACTATTGGACGTGGCACGGCCTTTCTCCTAAATAAGTTGGTCTCCCTTTCTTTGTTCATTGTCTTTTTGGTAGCAAATACCACTCCCCGCTTGACCAACGTATTTTAGGTTCTTAATAATTTTCATATTCATTATAACTACCCTCCCTGGGGATCGGCACCTTTTCTTTCCCTGGTAGCGATCCCCATCCTACTCCTTTCGTTTGTCAATCACTTAAATTAAATCCTACCGTTCCATCACATCACCTGATAATGACTTCTGAAACGGAAACTATACACTTTGAAAATGTATTTGTGGGCCAGGACTGGGACTCTTTAATGCAACAATACTTGGATAAATTCGGCGATAGTGATCGCACTGAAGCAGAGATTTCCTCTTTGTTCTTCAAACTTGCCAAGAACTTAGAGAAAAAATCCTCATTTTTTTGGCATATTAGGTCATTTCAAGATTATCTCAAAAGCAACATGAACCCATTGGGTCTCCGCGTCCAAATCTTCCCTACCTTGGAGGATCTGGACGCTGAGTTCAAGACTACATGGGAAAATGCTTTACAAACATGTTCACGGAACCTTATGCAGATTCTGATAGATGAATACACAAAGAGATCTCTGGCATTGGACATTGAAATCACTAAGACTTGTGAACAACTCCAAAAATTTAAGACACATCAATCAGTTTCCACTAAAGAGAAAAAACTTAAAATCCATTTGGAGTCTTTCAATAAAAACATTCTCCTCAAAAAAAAACTTCAAATTCCACAGGGACAAGAATGCATTTGAGGCCGGCAAGGCCTATAAGTGGAACCAAATCAATAAAATCCCCAGAAATTCGAATATACCTTCGAAACCTTCTTCCAACAAACCACCGCCTAACATCCCCCCACTCATCACTTCTAAAGCTAAACCTCCCTTTGGGACCAAACGCCAATTGTCAGGCGACTCTATCCAAGACCAGAAACCTAAAAAATCTACTTCGGATAAAATATCCAATCCCCTTATCCCGACTCTTCCCGATAACACCACTAAGGGACTGCTGCCCAATCTCTTGACACAGGTGCATCCACCTCCTCATCTTCAGGACCCCACCACTACACACGAGCCTAATCGCAACGATCCTTCTTTTTTAGATCTGGTATTGGCCGGTCTCAAACCACCTCCACCGAATTTAAACACGTACACACAAATGACACTATGACTTTCCCCCCTATCACCCCCACTCATTCCGACACGGACCTAAGCATAATCAATTTGTCCTCCCATCCCCTCTCAGAATATGAGACTTCCATTTTGAAAAAAGGATTAAACTTTTGCCCTAATTATACGTTAGACAAGTTCGAACTATACAAAGACCTCCAATTATTTATCCGCAAAATAATCCTTAAAAAACTTTACCAAAAACAAGATACCAAAAACAACTTTACCCCTCAAGAAAATCGAGCCCTAGACCAATTGGTGGCGTTATTGGAGGAAAGTGATACAACTGATCTGATTGATCAAATAGATCTCTCTCGTATCCTCCAACAAATAGATGACCCTGTTGCTCCAGCACATTCAGGTGCCTCAAAATTAAAGAAAAAATCGGATCTGTACCCGCCACCTAGTACATGTCCAAATGCAGCAGCTTTCCTCAAACTGGTTAACAACGACCTAGACAAACTCAAAATAAAAAAGAAAGGACCTTCCAATCTTAGCCCAGGAGAACTACAGGCGTTAGATTCTCTGAAGGCTAATAACACAGTTACTATCAAACCATCTGACAAGGGAGGGAATGTGGTAGTCTTGGATAATGAGCACTATATTAGGATTTGTAAGAAAATTCTCAACAATGTGGACTGGTACCGCCGTATGCCAGCCTCCATTGTTGAGAAATATAATAAAGAGTTTTACGAGATAGTTGACTCCGCATTTCTCAACAATATAATTAGTAAAGCCACCTGGACCTTTGTGAGAAATAACTTTCCCAAGACCCCCACTTTCTATGCACTCTCTAAAGTGCATAAAAACCTGACAGATCCACCGGGTAGGCCCATAATTTCAGGTGTGGGCTCAATAAGTGACAACGCTAGCAAATTAATTGATGAATACCTTAGGCCTTTTGTCGTGTCCTTGGCTTCTTATGTAAGGGACACTAGCCACTTTTTACAAATCCTGGACCATTTGTCTGTCTCAGATCAAGCCCTCCTCGTCACCATTGACGTGGAGACACTTTACAGCTCCATTCCACATGAACTAGGCTTGGCAGCAATCAGACATATACTTCAAAAAAAATTGGACTCTGATCCCATTTACAACGAATTCATCATTGAACTGCTCGAGTACATCCTTACTCACAATGTTTTCACCTTCCTCGGCTCCCACTACCTCCAGGTGCAGGGGGTAGCGATGGGGACGTGTTGTGCCCCATCGTATGCCAACCTGTACCTGGGGGAGTGGGAGAAAACCCTCCTCTCAGATGACAACATCACCCAATATACGAGCCATATTCAGGGGTGGTATCGATATATAGACGACATTTTTGTCGTCTGGGAGGGCCCCCCGGATATACTCGAGCAGTTCATATCCAGGATGAATAAGAATGACTTCAATTTGCCATTCACTATGTCCTTTAACAACACTCATGTAACCTTCCTAGACATCGAAGTCTTCAAAGATGGACTAGGCAAACTTTCTACGAAGCTTTTTAGAAAAAGCACGGCTGGCAATACCATATTGCATGCCGCTAGCTTCCATCCTAGACCTTTAATTGATTCCATACCCTACTCGCAATACATCAGGATCAAGCGCAACTGCACCGATAATGAAACCTTTCTTAAAGAAGCCGCTGCCTTACGAGACAGACTACTAATACGCGGATACTCTCACAAATCCCTAAAAAAGGCTTTTAAAAAAGCAATTGACAAACCCAGACTAACGCTTCTCCACTCTACTAAACAACAAAGAGATCCAAGCCATCTTAGTATAATTACAACCTACAATCAACAACACCAGCAAGCTAAAAGAATAATTGA
Source organism: Lithobates septentrionalis (assembly GCA_037952835.1). NCBI lineage: Eukaryota > Metazoa > Chordata > Amphibia > Anura > Ranidae > Lithobates > Lithobates septentrionalis. The sequence continues at coordinate 121,879 of JBBDGP010000075.1, forward strand.
AAGATACTGGCACTTACTGGTTCTCGACCCTAGTCTGGGCCATTTAGTGCCAGAAAAACCCGCTTTTACATTTAGGAGAGCGACCTCCATTGGGGACAAAATCACCAACAGCGAATTTAGATTAACAACAACTCATTGTAAATACAGGGGTACTTTTGCCTGCGGTACTTGCCATTACTGTGGCTACATGCTGACCCAGAGAAACCCTACTCTCCCTAATGGGAAAACTTTTTTTCCTAAACATTTTGCCAACTGCAGGACCACTGGAGTGGTTTATCTGCTCCAGTGTAACTGCGGTTGCTTTTACATAGGTAAGACCAAACTTGAGTTCTGGCGAAGAGCATATAGACATATTCTGTCTATGAAAACAGCTGACCCGGATCTCCCCCTGGGTCGGCATGTGGCCTTGGTACATGGGGGCAAGTTTCCCGGTATCAAATTTCTAATTTTGGATCGCATACATCCCAACCCCAGAGGGGGCGACTAGAATAAAATTTTACTCCAGCGAGAACTAAAATGGATTCATTTATTAAAGGCTACTACACCCCCGGGCCTCAATGAGGCTGTTTGCTTTAAACCCTTCTTAGAAGGCTTCAATTCTGGAGGAATGGAAAAATAATTCCTTGTTTCCCCTCTTTCATCTATTTCCAGTTCCCTCTCTCCCTTCCCTCCTTTCCCCCCCCCCCTTTATCTATTTTCTATCACGGGTACCCCCATTTGCTGTGTCCCAATTTTTTGGTATCACACTTAACTATGTACACCTAGCTGATTGTCTGGCCTCATACATACCTCCCTGCTCCTCCCCTTTTTTTTTTTTTTTTTTATCCATATTGTGCACTCCTATATTGATCGGTTTATTCCAGGGAACCATGTATCAGATCCATACAATCAGCTGGGTTGGTTCCCCTCCAGGAACCCCCTCATGCTTGTATATATACTATTGCCTGTTCTCTATTTTGTGTCAGTATTAATTGTATTTCAACCTGTGGTTTAGTCCTTTGTTACCCTATGCCAGACTCCTCATTGGATGTCTTTGTTGGTATTTCTACTTATCATAATGTCCTGAATTAAGAGATCTTACTATCCGTTTCTGCTTATTTCACTATTATATTGTTCAACATCCGATTTTGCTTACCCCCCCTTGTTCAAGATTTTACCGTCTTGTGACATGTCCCAGTCTCCTCTCCATACACTTCCATTAAGGCCACTGAGATTCAGCAGGGTTTATGTTTAAACTTCCATTTATTCATCATTTTTTAATTTATCACTGTCTTAGGCTGTCCGAAATGTCTATATTATTATTTTGACTTTCCCATATCCCTTTTTTGGTGGTATTTTTTCCATCTCACTTAGGATGTATACATTTCCATATGTTTTTCTTTTTATTGGCTAACTTTCCCACTCCCCGCCCCCCCCCCCGAGGCGTGTGCGGCCAGAGCGGTGGCCCGGCACGGAAAACCGCCCCAGACTTACATCCTTGGGGCGGTATTTAGGGAGGTTGCTGGGCGTTGGCTCCGCCTCGCGCCCACCGCCTCCATGTTGCCACTCCGGCGAGCATGCCCAGTTCGCTGGAAGGGCACTTCCGTGTCGGTGGGGCGGGTGTGCGCGACGTCGCTCCAACGTCATTGCGCGTTCGCGCATGCGCGGTAGGGGCGTCGCCGCGCACCCTCACTTCGGGAGGTTTTATTAGGCGTCCCAGCTGACGGCCTCCACTACACAGCTGTGCGTCTTATTGACGCCAGCTGATTGGAGCCTGTCATATATTTAAACCGGCCCCACTCACTTCCTGCTATAGCGCTCTACATGCTGGATGCAGGTTTGCGTGGCTGGCCGGGTCTACACTCTCACTCTCATAGGTATGTTCATTTACTTACATTTTTTGCTCATCCCTCTCCCTTTTTAAAGATCATTATTATAAATGCTTTATACTTCTCCTCCTTAGTACCCATTCCTCTCGGGCTACAGGAATGTATTGTCTTTTGTCTCGTTACTACTTCCTACCCTGCTATGGTAATACTCCATTTCCTGCAGGCTAATGGGAATTTATACACACGGCCTTTTCAGGTTCATATTTGTCCTCGACATATGGATTTAATATCTTTATGCCATTTTTGTCCAAATTATTTTAGTCCCTTAACCAATAAACCTCTTATGATATATGTACTCATTTGAACATATACTTCCTCATTATATACCTCCAATTAGGCATTTTTCCCAACATGCACTAATTTTGCTTTAATAATTATCTCATAACATACATACGTTTACTACCTCTGTTTTCTATAAAGCATATTATTATTTTCATTATTATTTTTGTATATTATTTTCGCCCCTCCTCTGTTACTCGGCCTTGACTATTTTGTTTTTCATATGCATATACTTGACAGCTACCACTCTAATATGAAATATAGATGCATATCCTTTGTACACTTTTTTGGTCTGTCATTTTTGCATTGATTCTTTACATATATTGTATTCCTGCTAAAGGTACCTTAATTTTTTCATTTTTTAGGGGCGCCTTCCTGTGACCTCAGCTTTCCGCTCTGGCTTGCGCATGCCCGGGTCGGGCGGGATGGGTATAGTGTCATACTCCTATATGGAGATTACTGCCTACCTTCCTGCAGCCTATACCATCTATTATTAGCACGTATACCTTTTACATCCTAAATTGCCCACCGACACCCTGCTCTTTTTCAGTGGCTTTGTGTTTTTAAACTTCTTCCCACAAGCAGTTAATGGAACTTTCCCAGGTAGGTGATCATTGGATCATAATAAACCCCCCATTGGATATCTACTGACAACCTGTGTACTATTTGACCCTTGTTTACACTCCTACATTCTTATTTATATATATTCTTTTTAACATATTTAGATGAATCCCTCTTTTCGATCATGCCCCTGAAGAAGGACCCTAGAAACACTAAACACCCCGAAACGCGTCGGGCTTGAAAAGAGGTTTCTTTTCACCATTGCTGATTACTTGACTGTTTCATGTATTTACCTATTAGTACTGCTTTGTTATTGAGGATATCCACTTTGTTTTTAACATTTGTATCTTCCTAATTGAATAAAACATACACTTTTTTATGATGCATTATAGTTTCTATTTCTAAAAAAAATTTTTCTATCATGCAAGTGCCGGTAAAGTCCACCTAGGGGAACCCTTTTCTTGTGTTTATGTACTATTGGACGTGGCACGGCCTTTCTCCTAAATAAGTTGGTCTCCCTTTCTTTGTTCATTGTCTTTTTGGTAGCAAATACCACTCCCCGCTTGACCAACGTATTTTAGGTTCTTAATAATTTTCATATTCATTATAACTACCCTCCCTGGGGATCGGCACCTTTTCTTTCCCTGGTAGCGATCCCCATCCTACTCCTTTCGTTTGTCAATCACTTAAATTAAATCCTACCGTTCCATCACATCACCTGATAATGACTTCTGAAACGGAAACTATACACTTTGAAAATGTATTTGTGGGCCAGGACTGGGACTCTTTAATGCAACAATACTTGGATAAATTCGGCGATAGTGATCGCACTGAAGCAGAGATTTCCTCTTTGTTCTTCAAACTTGCCAAGAACTTAGAGAAAAAATCCTCATTTTTTTGGCATATTAGGTCATTTCAAGATTATCTCAAAAGCAACATGAACCCATTGGGTCTCCGCGTCCAAATCTTCCCTACCTTGGAGGATCTGGACGCTGAGTTCAAGTCTACATGGGAAAATGCTTTACAAACATGTTCACGGAACCTTATGCAGATTCTGATAGATGAATACACAAAGAGATCTCTGGCATTGGACATTGAAATCACTAAGACTTGTGAACAACTCCAAAAATTTAAGACACATCAATCAGTTTCCACTAAAGAGAAAAAACTTAAAATCCATTTGGAGTCTTTCAATAAAAACATTCTCCTCAAAAAAAACTTCAAATTCCACAGGGACAAGAATGCATTTGAGGCCGGCAAGGCCTATAAGTGGAACCAAATCAATAAAATCCCCAGAAATTCGAATATACCTTCGAAACCTTCTTCCAACAAACCACCGCCTAACATCCCCCCACTCATCACTTCTAAAGCTAAACCTCCCTTTGGGACCAAACGCCAATTGTCAGGCGACTCTATCCAAGACCAGAAACCTAAAAAATCTACTTCGGATAAAATATCCAATCCCCTTATCCCGACTCTTCCCGATAACACCACTAAGGGACTGCTGCCCAATCTCTTGACACAGGCGCATCCACCTCCTCATCTTCAGGACCCCACCACTACACACGAGCCTAATCGCAACGATCCTTCTTTTTTAGATCTGGTATTGGCCGGTCTCAAACCACCTCCACCGAATTTAAACACGTATACACAAATGACACTATGACTTTCCCCCCTATCACCCCCACTCATTCCGACACGGACCTAAGCATAATCAATTTGTCCTCCCATCCCCAGAATATGAGACTTCCATTTTGAAAAAAGGATTAAACTTTTGCCCTAATTATACGTTAGACAAGTTCGAACTATACAAAGACCTCCAATTATTTATCCGCAAAATAATCCTTAAAAAACTTTACCAAAAACAAGATACCAAAAACAACTTTACCCCTCAAGAAAATCGAGCCCTAGACCAATTGGTGGCGTTATTGGAGGAAAGTGATACAACTGATCTGATTGATCAAATAGATCTCTCTCGTATCCTCCAACAAATAGATGACCCTGTTGCTCCAGCACATTCAGGTGCCTCAAAATTAAAGAAAAAATCGGATCTGTACCCGCCACCTAGTACATGTCCGAATGCAGCAGCTTTCCTCAAACTGGTTAACAACGACCTAGACAAACTCAAAATAAAAAAGAAAGGACCTTCCAATCTTAGCCCAGGAGAACTACAGGCGTTAGATTCTCTGAAGGCTAATAACACAGTTACTATCAAACCATCTGACAAGGGAGGGAATGTGGTAGTCTTGGATAATGAGCACTATATTAGGATTTGTAAGAAAATTCTCAACAATGTGGACTGGTACCGCCGTATGCCAGCCTCCATTGTTGAGAAATATAATAAAGAGTTTTACGAGATAGTTGACTCCGCATTTCTCAACAATATAATTAGTAAAGCCACCTGGACCTTTGTGAGAAATAACTTTCCCAAGACCCCCACTTTCTATGCACTCTCTAAAGTGCATAAAAACCTGACAGATCCACCGGGTAGGCCCATAATTTCAGGTGTGGGCTCAATAAGTGACAACGCTAGCAAATTAATTGATGAATACCTTAGGCCTTTTGTCGTGTCCTTGGCTTCTTATGTAAGGGACACTAGCCACTTTTTACAAATCCTGGACCATTTGTCTGTCTCAGATCAAGCCCTCCTCGTCACCATTGACGTGGAGACACTTTACAGCTCCATTCCACATGAACTAGGCTTGGCAGCAATCAGACATATACTTCAAAAAAAATTGGACTCTGATCCCATTTACAACGAATTCATCATTGAACTGCTCGAGTACATCCTTACTCACAATGTTTTCACCTTCCTCGGCTCCCACTACCTCCAGGTGCAGGGGGTAGCGATGGGGACGTGTTGTGCCCCATCGTATGCCAACCTGTACCTGGGGGAGTGGGAGAAAACCCTCCTCTCAGATGACAACATCACCCAATATACGAGCCATATTCAGGGGTGGTATCGATATATAGACGACATTTTTGTCGTCTGGGAGGGCCCCCCGGATGTACTCGAGCAGTTCATATCCAGGATGAATAAGAATGACTTCAATTTGCCATTCACTATGTCCTTTAACAACACTCATGTAACCTTCCTAGACATCGAAGTCTTCAAAGATGGACTAGGCAAACTTTCTACGAAGCTTTTTAGAAAAAGCACGGCTGGCAATACCATATTGCATGCCGCTAGCTTCCATCCTAGACCTTTAATTGATTCCATACCCTACTCGCAATACATCAGGATCAAGCGCAACTGCACCGATAATGAAACCTTTCTTAAAGAAGCCGCTGCCTTACGAGACAGACTACTAATACGCGGATACTCTCACAAATCCCTAAAAAAGGCTTTTAAAAAAGCAATTGACAAACCCAGACTAACGCTTCTCCACTCTACTAAACAACAAAGAGATCCAAGCCATCTTAGTATAATTACAACCTACAATCAACAACACCAGCAAGCTAAAAGAATAATTGAAAGATACTGGCACTTACTGGTTCTCGACCCTAGTCTGGGCCATTTAGTGCCAGAAAAACCCGCTTTTACATTTAGGAGAGCGACCTCCATTGGGGACAAAATCACCAACAGCGAATTTAGATTAACAACAACTCATTGTAAATACAGGGGTACTTTTGCCTGCGGTACTTGCCATTACTGTGGCTACATGCTGACCCAGAGAAACCCTACTCTCCCTAATGGGAAAACTTTTTTTCCTAAACATTTTGCCAACTGCAGGACCACTGGAGTGGTTTATCTGCTCCAGTGTAACTGCGGTTGCTTTTACATAGGTAAGACCAAACTTGAGTTCTGGCGAAGAGCATATAGACATATTCTGTCTATGAAAACAGCTGACCCGGATCTCCCCCTGGGTCGGCATGTGGCCTTGGTACATGGGGGCAAGTTTCCCGGTATCAAATTTCTAATTTTGGATCGCATACATCCCAACCCCAGAGGGGGCGACTGGAATAAAATTTTACTCCAGCGAGAACTAAAATGGATTCATTTATTAAAGGCTACTACACCCCCGGGCCTCAATGAGGCTGTTTGCTTTAAACCCTTCTTAGAAGGCTTCAATTCTGGAGGAATGGAAAAATAATTCCTTGTTTCCCCTCTTTCATCTATTTCCAGTTCCCTCTCTCCCTTCCCTCCTTTCCCCCCCCCCTTTATCTATTTTCTATCACGGGTACCCCCATTTGCTGTGTCCCATTTTTTTGGTATCACACTTAACTATGTACACCTAGCTGATTGTCTGGCCTCATACATACCTCCCTGCTCCTCCCCTTTTTTTTTTTTTTTTTTTATCCATATTGTGCACTCCTATATTGATCGGTTTATTCCAGGGAACCATGTATCAGATCCATACAATCAGCTGGGTTGGTTCCCCTCCAGGAACCCCCTCATGCTTGTATATATACTATTGCCTGTTCTCTATTTTGTGTCAGTATTAATTGTATTTCAACCTGTGGTTTAGTCCTTTGTTACCCTATGCCAGACTCCTCATTGGATGTCTTTGTTGGTATTTCTACTTATCATAATGTCCTGAATTAAGAGATCTTACTATCCGTTTCTGCTTATTTCACTATTATATTGTTCAACATCCGATTTTGCTTACCCCCCCTTGTTCAAGATTTTACCGTCTTGTGACATGTCCCAGTCTCCTCTCCATACACTTCCATTAAGGCCACTGAGATTCAGCAGGGTTTATGTTTAAACTTCCATTTATTTATCATTTTTTAATTTATCACTGTCTTAGGCTGTCCGAAATGTCTATATTATTATTTTGACTTTCCCATATCCCTTTTTTGGTGGTATTTTTTCCATCTCACTTAGGATGTATACATTTCCATATGTTTTTCTTTTTATTGGCTAACTTTCCCACTCCCCGCCCCCCCCCCAGGCGTGTGCGGCCAGAGCGGTGGCCCGGCACGGAAAACCGCCCCAGACTTACATCCTTGGGGCGGTATTTAGGGAGGTTGCTGGGCGTTGGCTCCGCCTCGCGCCCACCGCCTCCATGTTGCCACTCCGGCGAGCATGCCCAGTTCGCTGGAAGGGCACTTCCGTGTCGGTGGGGCGGGTGTGCGCGACGTCGCTCCAACGTCATTGCGCGTTCGCGCATGCGCGGTAGGGGCGTCGCCGCGCACCCTCACTTCGGGAGGTTTTATTAGGCGTCCCAGCTGACGGCCTCCACTACACAGCTGTGCGTCTTATTGACTGGATTGGAGCCTGTCATATATTTAAACCGGCCCCACTCACTTCCTGCTATAGCGCTCTACATGCTGGATGCAGGTTTGCGTGGCTGGCCGGGTCTACACTCTCACTCTCATAGGTATGTTCATTTACTTACATTTTTTGCTCATCCCTCTCCCTTTTTAAAGATCATTATTATAAATGCTTTATACTTCTCCTCCTTAGTACCCATTCCTCTCGGGCTACAGGAATGTATTGTCTTTTGTCTCGTTACTACTTCCTACCCTGCTATGGTAATACTCCATTTCCTGCAGGCTAATGGGAATTTATACACACGGCCTTTTCAGGTTCATATTTGTCCTCGACATATGGATTTAATATCTTTATGCCATTTTTGTCCAAATTATTTTAGTCCCTTAACCAATAAACCTCTTATGATATATGTACTCATTTGAACATATACTTCCTCATTATATACCTCCAATTAGGCATTTTTCCCAACATGCACTAATTTTGCTTTAATAATTATCTCATAACATACATACGTTTACTACCTCTGTTTTCTATAAAGCATATTATTATTTTCATTATTATTTTTGTATATTATTTTCGCCCCTCCTCTGTTACTCGGCCTTGACTATTTTGTTTTTCATATGCATATACTTGACAGCTACCACTCTAATATGAAATATAGATGCATATCCTTTGTACACTTTTTTGGTCTGTCATTTTTGCATTGATTCTTTACATATATTGTATTCCTGCTAAAGGTACCTTAATTTTTTCATTTTTTAGGGGCGCCTTCCTGTGACCTCAGCTTTCCGCTCTGGCTTGCGCATGCCCAGGTCGGGCGGGATGGGTATAGTGTCATACTCCTATATGGAGATTACTGCCTACCTTCCTGCAGCCTATACCATCTATTATTAGCACGTATACCTTTTACATCCTAAATTGCCCACCGACACCCTGCTCTTTTTCAGTGGCTTTGTGTTTTTAAACTTCTTCCCACAAGCAGTTAATGGAACTTTCCCAGGTAGGTGATCATTGGATCATAATAAACCCCCCATTGGATATCTACTGACAACCTGTGTACTATTTGACCCTTGTTTACACTCCTACATTCTTATTTATATATATTCTTTTTAACATATTTAGATGAATCCCTCTTTTCGATCATGCCCCTGAAGAAGGACCCTAGAAACACTAAACACCCCGAAACGCGTCGGGCTTGAAAAGAGGTTTCTTTTCACCATTGCTGATTACTTGACTGTTTCATGTATTTACCTATTAGTACTGCTTTGTTATTGAGGATATCCACTTTGTTTTTAACATTTGTATCTTCCTAATTGAATAAAACATACACTTTTTTATGATGCATTATAGTTTTTATTTCTAAAAAAATTTTTTCTATCATGCAAGTGCCGGTAAAGTCCACCTAGGGGAACCCTTTTCTTGTGTTTATTTTTTGGAGATAGCGCCACGTTTTAATTCTTCACGTGGGGTGCAGTGCACTATTTTCACGTCACAGATTTAAACATTTATTGCAAAGTCAACAGGTACACAACGTTTTTAGATGTACAGGTAATAGAGGTGTCTATATAATAAACCTTTGCGGTGGAATTTGACTTGAACTGGCAAATTTTTTTATTTTTATTGCTATTAATTCGACACACTTTGCATTTGCGGCAGGGGAAGAAGCCTTTAGAGTTCTGAAAAAAAGAGACCCTATTGGGGACATCAAGAACATTAGGGGCGACCTGCAATCTCAGGGGAGGTACTCCTCTATAAATAACCTGTGGATGTTCAGGTAGAGAGGGGCCCAAAACTTTATCATTCTTTAGCACAGCCCAATGTTTTCTGAGGATTTTCTTTATATCATAATGTTGTCGTGAGTAGGTGGTCAGTACTAAGGTATTCTTTTTTCCAAAAACTTAATTTTAAGGTCAGAGGCCTGCATCAGAAAATCTTAGTTGAAAGTACAGTTACGCCTTATACGGATAAGCTGACTTTTAGGAACCGCTTTCAACCATGAGGGATGGTGGCAACTCCCCTGTCCAATGTAGACATTTCGATCTGTTTCCTTAAAAAAAGTTGTGGTTCTAAATTTGTTATCAAAAATCTGTATATTCAAGTGAATGGCAACCTTGCTCATTTCAAATTGTAAGGACATGCCGAGACTGTTCTGATTTAATTCCTGCATATAATTGGTCAGCGATGTTTCATCACCATCCCATAGGAGGAGGATGTCGTCTATATATCTGCCCCAGTACACCAATTCTGGCCGCCTGTCAGGATAGACGACATCCTCCTCCCATTTGGCCATGAACAAATTAGCCATGCTGGGTGCAAATTTTGCACCCATGGCTACCCCTCTGTTTTAGAGGTAAATAGAACCCCCAAACCAGAAGTAATTGTGCGTCATGGCAAACCTAAGAAGGAGTAAAATGAATTCCTTCTGTGAGGGGGCCAGCTGATTATCTCTTTTGAGGAAGGAGTCCACTGCATATAAACCATCAGAATGAGATATGATGGTATATAATGAAGACACATCGGCAGTGGCCATGATGTAGCCATCCTTCCACTCAAGAGTATCCAATATCTGTAAGACCTGAGAGGAATCTTTCAGAAAAGAGGGTGTGTGAAATACCAAAGGTTGCAAGAACCCATCAATATATTTCCTGATACGGGAAGTAACAGAATCCAGCCCACTAATAATGGGCCTCCCTGGCGGGTTAACTAAACTTTTGTGAATTTTTGGTAAAAAATAAATGACTGGAATTCGAGGAGCCATAGGAACCAAAAAAGCTTTTTTTTTTATTGATCAAGTGCTTGTTAAAACCCTTCTCAATGAGTTTCTCCAACTCTCTTTTATATTTAGCAGTGGGATCATGAAAGAGGGGGAGATAGGTTTCAGTATCGGACAAAATTCTCCTCATTTCAGAGGTATAAGCGTCTTTATCTAAGATGACACCCCCCCCCCTTTGTCAGCTGGTCGGGCAATTATGTCGTCCCTATTTTTAAGGGCTTTCATTCCATCTTGAAATTTCTGATTATTTGGATCTTTGCGAATTTTCAATTTTTCCAGATCATTCAGAACCAGATCCTTAAAAACTGAAATAGACGTGGAACAAAACCTGGGGGGTTGAATAGTGAGGCATTTGCAAGGCCAGAATGTCTGATTTCATTCATAACTGTGTTCAGCTCTGGCAGTAGGTTGAGACAAATAATGCTTTTTTAATTCATTTTACTCCTTCTTAGGTTCGCCATGACGCACAATTACTTATGGTTTGGGGGTTCTTATTACCTCCAAAACAGAGGGGTAGCCATGGGCGCAAATATTGCGCCCAGCATGGCTAATTTGTTCATGGCCAAATGGGAGGAGGATGACGTCTATGTTGACAGGCAGCCAGAATTGGTGTACTGGGGCAGATATATAGACGACAACCTCCTCCTATGGGATGGTGATGAAACATCGCTGACCAATTATATGCAGGAATTAAATCAGAACAGTCTCGGCATATCCTTACAATTTGAAATGAGCAAGGTTGCCATTCACTTTTTGGATTTGAATATACAGATTTTTGATAACAAATTTAGAACCACAACTTTTTTTAAGGAGACAGATAGAAATGGCTACATTGGACAGGGGAGTTGCCACCATCCCCCATGGTTGAAAGCGGTTCCTAAAAGTCAGCTTATCCGTCTAAGGCATAACTGTACTTTCAAGGAAGATTTTCTGATGCAGGCCTCTGACCTTAAAATTAAGTTTTTGGAAAAAGGATACCTTAGTGCTGAGTTGGACAGAACCATTGAAGAGGTTGCCCTCATGGATAAGGCCACAATGCTGAAGGGAAAAGATAGAGCTATCAGTAAAAATAACACTCACGAGTTCTCCTTACTGACCACCTACTCACGACAACATTATGATATAAAGAAAATCCTCAGAAAACATTGGGCTGTGCTAAAGAATGATAAAGTTTTGGGCCCCTCTCTACCTGAACATCCACAGGTTATTTATAGAGGAGTACATCACCCTATCTCCTTTTTTATTCTCTGGTAGTGACGCGTGGTCGCGTCAGCTGTTGCCAACTGCATCGATCCCATTAGTTCTTTAGAAGTAGACATGCGCAGTGTGTTGTTTACTTTTAAGCTACATGTGGAGCGACGCATGACTGTCTCCTCACGTCACATGCCAGTGTTTGTATCTTGTGCGCTTGCGCATCGCGCGCTGCACGACAAATACACACTCTGCTCAGCTGTTAGTGTTTGGATGGATAATTTCCCCTCTGATCCACCCACTAATTTATATATATATATATATATATATATATATAGCGTGCGGTGGTAATTGAAGCCATGCCTCTGAAGACATCCGTTAGGAAGAAACATGTCAGGCAGGTTGACACCAGCACGCTGAATGCTGCAGCCATTTGTCCTTTTTTGATGCATGCAAACTTGAACTTCTAACTGTAAGTGACTATAATAAAGTTGTTTTATTATCATTACGGGCTTCACTATGGGTCCTTCATTTCTTTTCCCGGGTATTTGATGACCACACATTGGAAAGCCCTATCTTTGATGCGATCACTGGGAGGTGTTGATTTGTGAAGGAAGTTACACGGAGGTTGCTGTCTGGTGAGAAGGGGTTCCAGGGAGCTGGATTTGCTGGATGCTATTGAAAAATATCCATACATGCTTAATCCTTATAACGCTCTGGTAAGCAAACTACATTATCATGTGGTGACGAGTGCCCTTTTTACATCTGCACTGTATCTAGTGATTGAACTTCTCCCATTCTTCAGACTTCCTGGGACTGTTTTTAGCCCCGCAAATATATTTTTTATGTGACTTTTTGTTTGAAATAAACTCCTGTGGCTTCTAGTACAACCTCTATGCTGACGACACACCCAAATCTATCTCTCTACTCCTCACCTCACTCCTTCAGTCTCCACTCGCATTACTAACTGACATATCAACATGGATGTCACACCACTTCCTCAAACTCAATCTTTCTAAAACTGAGCTCATAATTTTTCCTCCAGCCCAAGCCCCAACCTTCTGACTTTTCCATCAAGATCAATAAAACAACCATCAGTCCCTCCCCTCATGCCAGAGTGCTAGGTGTTATCCTGGACTCTGACCTGTCTTTTCAGCCCCAAATCCAATCACTGTTCAAATCTTGCAGACTTCACCTCCGAAACATCTCAAAAATATGCCCCTTTCTAACCGTTGACACCACTAAACAACTTATTCACTCCCTTGTTATCCCTCACCTTGACTATTGTAACTGCTTCCTCATTGGCCTACCTGTCCACAAAGTCTATCATGAATGCCGCTGCCAGAATCATCCAATTTTCCAACCGTTCAGTGTCCGCCACTCCTCTCTGCCAATCCCTCCACTGGCTTCCCAATGCCCAACGAATAAAATTCAAAGCACTAACATTAAGAAAATTTAAAACACTAACAATAACATACAAAGCCGTTTATAATTCTGCCTCGAGCTACATCACCAATCTCATCTCCAAATATCACCCAAACTGTCCTCTCTGCTCCTCCCAAGACCTTCTGCTCTCTAGCTCCGTTATCCCCTCCTCCCATGCTCGTCTCCAGGACTTCTCAAGAGCCTCTCCCATCCTCTGGAACTCACTACCCCAATCTGTCTGGTTATCTCCTACTCTGTCCACTTTTAGGCTATCCCTGAAAACTCAGCTCTTCAGGGAGGCCTATCCTGCTTTCAGCTAGAAACCAAATCGTCTACTTCCCTCAGTTCATCCCTCACAGTCATTACCTTTTGTTTCACCAGCCCCTCCCTCTTAGATTGTAAGCTTGCAGAAGTAGGGCTCTTCTAACTCTTGTATTGAACTGTATTGTTGGTGTATTGTCTCCCTTTATATTGTAAAGCGCTGTGCAAACTGTTGGTGCTATATAAATCCTGTATAATAATAATAATAAACTGCAATGACCAATCTAGCTAAGACAGAAGGTCAATACTATCTTGTCTGAAAAAAGTGTCGGAGCTACACCATGAGGCGGCTCTAAGACTAGCGCATAGATGGCATTAATTCCCCAGGCCTTAGAGGTTGGATAAAAGGTTTAATGGAGTGTGCTAAATTCCTAACTGGACACATTTGGTCTTGCAAGCTGTAGGTTATTGTAATCGTAGACTAGGCAAATCTTGCGAGTGAAGTCTTAACCTGTTGGAACCCCCAAAATAGAGTATAGACAGGACTGACAATTACACATTGTAGTAGATTCTATGTACTGCAAGATACAACTACTCCTGTCTCTTGGAGCAACATCATGCTAGGGTTGCAGCAAAGAGATGGCAAAAAGCCTCCTGAGAATGAAAAGAAAAATAAGGAAGAAAACTGACCAATCAGAATCCATCCAAACCTGATTGAACCAGCAACAACAAGCCACGTAAAGGGATAACAGGACCTACAACCTGATGAGGCCTCCCCCTGGAGTGGGGCCAAGCTCCCAGTAGGAATTGAAATAAAAAAACCAGAGGGAATAAAGCTGGACTTGACAAAGAGGACTGGGAAAGCCCTAAGCCTTTGCACCCTTGACCACTTAGGATCGAGAGACGAAAACCTTGTCTACTAGTCTTGGCTGGCTGGTTCTTATCAGGGTAGCCCTGACATAGTGAAAAAAAAACTCCTGAGTCCATAGGAGAACTCTGAGATATGATCACACAAGTCATCACAACTGATTGAATAGGGCACAGGGAACAATTACACCTACCTCCCTTTCTCCCTCAGAAGTGGAGGCAGGGCATGGACTGTAGACTCTGGCTGGTGAGATGAACCCTCTTATACATACACTTTACGGGATATAGCATATCTGCAAAATAATTACATAATGACATGCACCATTCTACACCAACTAGATACATTCATATCGATGCTGTTATACTTATTTTCTGAATGGCCATGAATCCAATCTGCACAATTTCAGGCTGTTTAAGTATATTAGGCATAGCTTACTTTAGAGTATGCTACAAATGCAGTTACTCTTTAGACATTAGTGACCTGAAACTTCTTTGCTATGGATTTCATTAGGAGTCCCTGGCAAAGTATGTTAACAAAGATGAAAGTCTTATTGTAGGAGATGTTTGCTTTCAAGCCCCATTGAAAATTTTGCTGCAATGTAGAGCTGTCTTTTGGTGACAGAAAAGATAGTTTGGGCATTAAGCAGTTTCTGTTATAAATAAGAGATATACAGTATCTCACAAAAGTGAATACACCTCTCACATTTTTGTAAATATTTTATTATATCTTTTCATGTGACAACACTGAAGAAATTACACTTCAATGTAAAGTAGTGAGTGTATAGCTTGCATAAATTTGCTGTCCCCTCAAAATAACTCACACAGCCATTAATGTCTAAACCGCTGGCAACAAAAGTGAGTATACCCCTAGGTGAAAATGTCCAAATTGGGCCCGAAGTGTCAATATTTTGTGTGGCCACCATTATTTTCCAGCACTGCCTTAACTCTCTTGGGCATGGAGTTCACAGGTTGCCACTGGAGTCCTCTTCCACTACTCCATGACGACATCACAGGGCTGTTGGATGTTACAGACCTTGTCCTCCTCCACCTTCCGTTTGAGGATGCCTCACAGATGCTCGATAGGGTTTAGGTCTGGAGACATGCTTGGCCAGTCCATCACCTTTACCCTCAGCTTCTTTACCAAGGCAGTGGTTGTCTTGGAGGTGTGTTTGGTGTCATTATCATGTTGGAATACTGCCCTGTGGCCCAGCCTCCGAAGGGAGGGGATCATGCTCTACTTCAATATGCCACAGTACATGTTGGCATTCATGGTTCCCTCAATGAACTGTAGCTACCCAGTGCCAGCAGCACTCATGCTGCCCCAGACCATGACACTCCCACCACCATGCTTGACTGTAGGCAAGACACACTTGTCCTTTTACTCCTCACTTGGTTGCCGCTACACACGCTTGATACCATCTGAACCAAACAAGTTTATCTTGGTCTCATCAGACCACAGCACATGGTTCCAGTAATCTATGTCCTTAGTCTGCTTGTCTTCAGCAAACTGTTTGCAGGCTTTCTTGTGCATCATATGTAGAAGAGGCTTCTTTCTGGGACGAAAGCCATGCAGACCAATTTGATGCAGTGTGCGGCGTATGGTCTGAGCACTGACAGGTTGACCCCCATCCCTTCAACCTCTGCAGCAATGCTGGCAGCACTCATACGTCTATTTCCCAAAGACAACCTCTGGATATGACGCTGAACGTGTACATTCAACTTCTTTGGTCGACCATGGCAAGGCCTGTTCTGAGTGAAACCTATCCTGTTAAACCGCTGTATGGTCTTGGCCACTGTGCTGCAGCTCAGTTTCAGGGTCTTGGCAATGTTCTTATAGCCTAGGTCATCTTTATGTAGAGCAACAATTCTTTTTTTCAGATCCTCAGAGAGTTATTTGCCATGAGGTGCCATGTTGAACTTCCAGTGACCAGTATGAGAGAGTGAGAGCGATAACACTAACCTTGTAACACTAACGAGTCACATGTCACTTGATGATACTTCAAAGGGTCAAGGACAGCAATTCTTCTGTGTGATCTGGGAATAGAAAGGTAAGTGTAGGATAAACGTTGGAACGTGCCCAGTTACCGAAGAGGAACTCACCACATAGCATTTTCAAAAACGTCCGGGCACCAATTCACAAGACATGGTGCAGAGAAGGGCAGCCAAACTTTATAAGAGACATGGATGCGCTCAGCAAGAAAAGAATAGCTGAACTGAATTGATTCTCTCTGGAGAAGAGGAGACTAAGGGGGGATATGATCAAAAAGTATTCATAGCCCTTGAAATTTTCCACATTTTGTCATGTTACAACCAAAAACGTAAATGTATTTTATTGGGATTTTATGTGATAGACCAACACAAACTGGCACCTAATTGTGAAGTGGAAGGAAAATAATTTTTTTCAAAATGTTTTACAAAAAATATCTGAAAAGTATGGCCTCCCTTTTTTTTCAGCCCCCTTTACTTTGATACCCCTAACATTTAGTTGAACCGTTTGCCACCTAATTAGTAAATAGAGTCCACCTGTGTGTAAACCTGTGTGTAATTTAACCCTTTCACTGCCAGGTCCGTACGCCGTACGGACGTACAGAAGTGCCTGCAGGTGGCCAAATCAGCACGGCGTACGGACCTCCTTTCTCCCTCTCCTATAAGCTTATGGTCACTTCAATGACCATAAGCTGATATCCGAATTGTTCAGCAGACTCTGGCACATCACCTTGAACACACCATCCTCACAGTGAAACATTGTGGTGGCAGCATCATGTTGTGGGGATGCTTTTCTTCAGCAGGGACAGGGAAGCTGGTCAGAGTTGACAGGAAGATGGATGGAGTGAAATAGAGAGCAATCTTAGAAGAAAATCTGTTAGAAACTGCAAAAGACTTGAGAATGGGGCAGAGGTTCACCTTCCAGCAGGACAAGGACACTAAACATACAGCCAGAGCTACAATGGAATGATTTAGATCAAAGCATATTTATGTGTTATGCCCCGTACACACGGTCGGAAAATGTGTGATAGGACCTTGTTGTCGGAAATTCCGACCGTGTGTGGGCTCCATCACACATTTTCCATCGGATTTTCCGACCCACAAAGTTTGAGAGCAGGATATCAAATTTTCCGACAACAAAATCCGTTGTCGGAAATTCCGATCGTGTGTACACAAATCCGACGGACAAAGTGCCACGCATGCTCAGAATAAATAAAGGAATGAAAGCTATTGGCCACTGCCCCGTTTAAAGTCCCGACGTACGTGTTTTACATCACCGCGTTTAGAACGATCGGATTTTCCGACAACTTTCTGTGACCGTGTGTATGCAAGACAAGTTTGAGCCAACATCCGTCGGAAAAAATCCTAGGATTTTGTTGTCGGAATGTCCGAACAAAGTCCGACCGTGTGTACGGGGCATTAGAATGGCCCAGTCAAAGTCCAGACCTAAATCCAATTGAGAATATGTGGCAAGACTTGAAAATCTCTGTTCACAGACATTCTCCATCCAATCTGACAGAGCTTGAGCAGTTTTGCATAGAAGAATGGGTAAAAATGTCATGCTCGAGATGTGCAAAGCTCTTAGAGACATCCCCAAAAAGACTTGCAGCTGTAATTGCAGCGAAAGGTGGTTCTACGAAGTATTGACTCAAGGGAGCTGAATACAAATGCACACCACACTTTTTACATATTTATTTGTGAAGAAAAATGAAAAACATTTATCATTTTCCTTCCACTTCACAATTATGTGCCACTTTGTGTAGATCTATCACATAAAATCCCAATAAAATCCATTTATGTTTTTGGTTGTAACATGACAAAATGTGGAAAATTTCAAGGGGTATGAATACTTCTTCAAGGCACTGTATATGGTGAACTTGGTGTAAAGTTATCTACTTTTCATTTTCATTACCTTTCATTAAACACTGTCCCCCCGAGGGGCGGAGCTAGCAGCTGGCATGTGAGCAGCACTGAGCTGGAGCTCCGTGTAGGACAACGAATCCTTTAGTCATCCTGTGTGTCAGAGACACAGATTCTCCACACCAAAGCTTCCAGTACTCCCTCTGGACCTGGCAGACCGCAGTGGTATGGTTAAATACGGGTGAGCCCCCATGGAATCCTCGGCGGAGCGCCTCTCTCAGTATGCCTGGGGATCTCAAGATGGCGGTGGCCAAGAGGCAGACGAACGAAGCCCCAGCAATACACAGTAGAGCGGAACGGACCGGCCCCCCTCTCACTCTGGCAAGGTAAGCCCGCTGCCTTCTAGAACTAAGGGATTGAGAAGAGGACTCTCCCTGGAGGGGCTACTACAGGAAGAACTGGGGGACATAGTGCCAGAGGTGGGGGAGGGGGAGCCATCTCTGAAACAGATTATGGAAGCTATATGTACATGCCAGGCCACACTGACTGAACACATTGATGGAATAAGGGCTGAGATGTCGTTTTTAACCACTTGACCACTGGGCACTTAAACCCCCTTAATAACCAGACCAATTTTCAGCTTTCAGTGCTCTCACACTTTGAATGACAATTACTCAGTCATGCAACACTGTACCCAAATGAAATTTTTGTCCTTTTTTTCACACAAATAGAGCTTTCTTTTGGTGGTATTTAATCACCGCTGGGTTCTTTATTTTTTGCACTATAAAAGAAAAAAGACCGAAAATTCTGTAAAAAAATGAATTTTTCTTCGTTTCTGTTATAAAATTTTGCAAATTAGTAATTCTTTCTTCATATATTTTGGCCAAAATTTATACCGCTACATATCTTTGGTAAAAATAACCCAAATCGGTGTATATTATTTGGTCTTTGTGAAAGGTATAGAGTCCACAAGCTATGGTGCCAATCTCTGAAAATTGATCACATTCTCATTTCTTGAGACCCTAACATGCCAGAAAAGTACAAATACCCCCCAAATGACCCCTTTTTGGAAAGAAGACATTAAAAGGTATTTAGAAAGATGCATGATGAGTTTTTTGAAGTTGTCATTTTTTCCCACAATTCTTTGCAAAATCAAGATTTTTTTTTTCACAAAATTGTCATATTAGCATGTTATTTCTCACACACAGCATATGCATACCACAAATTACACCCCAAAACACATTCTGCTATTACTCCCGAGTACGGTGATACCACATGTGTGAGACTTTTACACAGCGTGGCCACATACAGAGGCCCAACATGCACGGAGCACCTTCAGGCGTTCTGGAGCACCCAGGCCAATTCTGACATTTCTCTCCTACATGTAAAAATCATAATTTATTTGCTAGAAAATTACATAGAACTCCAAAACATTATATATATGTTTTTTTAGCAAAGACCCTAGAGAATACAATGGCGGTCATTGCAACTTTTTATCTTGCACGGTATTTGCGCAGCAATTTTTTGAATGCTTTTTTTAAAAAAAAAAACTGTTTTGTGCTTTAAAGAAAAAACAAAACAGTAAAGTTAGCCCAATGTTTTTGCATAATGTGAAAGATGAAGTTATGCAGAGTAAATAGATACCTAACATGTCACCCTTTAAAATTGCACACGCTTGTGGAATGGCGCCAAACTTTGCTACTTAAAAATCCACATAGGAGACGTTTTAACATTTTTTACTGGTTTCATGTTGTGAGTTACAGAGGAGGTCTAGGGCCAAAATTATTGTTCTTGCTCTACCGATCACAGCGATACCTCGCATGTGTGGTTTGAACAGCATTTTCATATGTGGGCGGGACTTACAAATGCGTTCGCTTCTGCATGCGGGGACACGGGGGAACTTTTTTTTTTTTTTTTTTATTCATTTTACTTTATTTATTTTAGGTTGACGCTTTTTTACAAAAAATAAATTTTTTGATCACTTTTATTCCTATTACAAGGAATGTAAACATCCCTTTTAATAGGAATATGGCATGACAGGTCCTCTTTACAGTGAAATATGGGGTCAATAAGACCCCACATCTCACCTCTAGGCTGGGAAGCTTGAAATAAAAAAAAACAAAAAACGATCCTGGCTTCGATCGTAGCGGTTAGTCGGTAGAAGCACCTGAGGGCGGCGGGAGGGGGATGTCCCCTCTCGCCTCCTGTAAGAATGATCAAGCAGTGGAACAGCCGCTATAATCATTCTCATGGTGTAGGGAATCGCCGGCTGAAAAAGCTGATATCTTAATGATGCCTGTAGCTGCACCTATCATTCAGATATCCCCGCACAAAGTCAAGAACATCGTATGACGGCCGGCGGGCGGGAAGTGGTTAAAACACTTTTTTTTTAACACAAAGTTGTCCATTTATACAATATTTCTAACACATAGCATGTACATACCAAAAATGACACCCCAAAATAGATTCTCCTACTCCTCCTGAGTAAGGCGATACCACATGTGTGAGACTTCCACAGCCTGGCCACATACAGAGGCTGAGCATGGCAGAGTATAGCCGAGTATGGCTGAACATGGCTGAGCATGGCAAAGTATGGCTGGGTATCACCAAGTATTGCAGAGTATGGCTGGGTATGGCAGAGTATGGCGGGGTATTGCAGAGTATTGTGGGGTATTGCGGGGCATTTCAGAGTATTGCGGGGCATTGCAGAGTATTGCAGGACATTGCAGAGTATTGCACAGGGTATTGCGGGGCATTGCAGAGTAATGCAGAGTATTGCAGGGCATTGCAGAGTATTGCGGGGCATTGCGGAGTATTGCACAGGGATGTGCAGAGTATTGCACAGGTAGTTGCAGAGTATTGCAGAGTATGGCACAGGGTATTGCAGAGTATAGCACAGGGAATTGCAGAGTATTGCACAGGGAATTGCAGAGTATTGCTGAGCATGGGGGGGATGGCTGAACATGGATGGATGGATGTGACCGCACATGTCACTGAGCAGCACCGTGGACACTTTACATCCAGCCCACAGCTCTGCTCCTATCCGATCCCTCCCCCTCTGTACCGATCGATACAGAGAGGGGAGGAGAGGAACCGGCGTCATCACATGACGCCGGTTTGTTTACATGTGATCGCTCCATCATTTGACGGAGCGATCACATGGTTAAACAGCCGCAATTAGCGGCCGTTTACCGTGATCTGTGATGCCCGGCGGTCACGGATGTTCCCGTATGCGTGCCCCTGGGGACGCGCGGGAGCGGTTTTCTGGGATCACGTCATAGTACGTGATCCCAGAGTTATCCAACCGCCCTGCAGCCGTCATTTGGCTATGGGCCGGTTGGTAACTGGTTAAGGAATGATGTACAGATCATTAGAGAAAGGGCTACTGAAGCTGAACAGAGAATTAGTGACCTGGAAGATGTAGTCCGCCCTCTGGAGCATAAAGTGCAGAATATACATTGTGAAGTGGGTGCTCACACAGTTAAGCTTAGTGACATGGAAGACCGCCAAAGTAGGAACAATATTCGCCTGGTTGGTTTTCCTGAGAAGGCAGAGGGCAAACAACCTGAAGACTTCCTTGAAATGTGGTTTAAGGATAATATGGCGGATGATACCTTTTCACGCTTGTTTGCCATAGAGAGAGCCCATAGGGCCCCATCAAAACCTCCCCCTCCTGGGTCTTACCCACATCCAATGATAGCCTGTATCCTACACTTCAGAGACCGTGAAAATATCCTCCGTGCGGTCCGCACTATGGGAGATTTGCAATATAATGGAAATCGAATTTCAATATACCCCGACTTTTCTACCTTTACGCAGGAGCAAAGAGCCAGCTTTGTGCATGTCAAGAAAAGGCTCAGAGATCTGCAGCTGGCTTATAGCATGTTGTACCCAGCAAAGCTGAGAGTGGTCAATAGGGGAAAAGTTTCCTTCTTTAATTCTCCCACTGAAGCCTCTCGCTGGCTGGATGCTAGGGGGCGCCCTAGCCCTGAAGCCAGACGCTGAGACGAAGACACACATCCTTTTGACCTATGCTTCTGCAGCTACCCTTACCAATTTACTTTTGTTTATCAGCCCTGAGGCTCAAGATTGTGTTCTTATGCTCTGATACTACAGTTATACCGTGACTTGTCCTACATGGTTCTACATGTTGATTGAACGTTCATTTTGCTAAGTTTCTCTTGGATGCAGGAGAATCTTTCTTTCTATTATTATTTCTTGGAATTTTTTTACTCCCCGGATTGCACCACTGAACTGTGTATCGCCAGGAACAGATCCTTTCAAGATCTTCTTATAAAGAGGACGGGAAAAGTTTTTTTGTTGTTTTTTTCTCCTCCTTTTATCTTTTTTCTTCTTTTTTGTTTTGCTGGCACTGGCTACAGATACTGTTCTCCTAATACATGCAGGGAGGGTGTGGGATGTTGATAGGTCTGGACGTTTTTGTTTTGTTTTTTTCTTTCTCTGCAAGACTCACTGCAGGTTGATAAGTGGTGGGCCCCCTCCCTGCTAAAGACCTATAACCCCAGAGGTTGATCACGACCTATGACCCCCTGAGGTCGTTTATTATTGTTATAGTTATGGGATCTGGGCGCACGGCATGTTGGGGCTGTGTGCAGGGTGGGAAGGGAAGGGAAGTTATGCTTTTTTGGTTAGTGCTGTGTGCTGCTGTCTCTCTCTGTTTTAGTCCCCACAGATTGGAGTGGCTGGCCAAAGACTGGTTAGCCGATGCTCTCCCGGGAGGCGAGCTCTGGTATCGTTGCTCTATCAAAGGCGGGTAAGATAAATATATTGTCATGGAGTGTCCGTGGTATGAACTCAAAGATAAAGAGATCCCTTGTCTTTGATTTTATATGAAGGTATAAACCCCATATTATCCTGTTACAGGAGACACATCCCCAAGGTTCTAAATCTATGGCATTAAAGAAAGCTAACACTATGAGAGTCATACAAGCTGAATATTCAACGTATTCTAGGGGAGTGACCATCCTGGTTACCAAGAAAGCAGCGGCACAAATTATACAGGTCAAATCAGACCCCAATGGTAGATCTGCCATATTAGTATGTCAAATGTTTAATATATGTTTAACCCTGGTATGTGTATATGTTCCACCGCCATTCTCCTTCCAAGTATTAGAAAGCATTCTAAATGAAGCTGTGAAGATAGCACAGGACCCACTGCTGTTGATGGGTGATTTTAATGTGGTGTCGGATGGGAATCTTGACAGGCATGGATGTGCGTCTGGCGTGCGCCACACCCTTTCATCCTGGTTGGACAGCTACTCTCTCACTGATGTGTGGCGTCGTAATAATCCAGGAGTCAGGACATATTCATGCCACTCGGAAACTCACAAGACACTGACTAGAATAGATATGCTGCTGTCCTCCATAGATGGTCTCCAAATTATATACCTTCCTAGAGCTCTATCGGACCATTCTCCACTGGAAGTCACATTAAATTTGAATGTGCCCAATGGGAGAAGACAATGGCGCCTGAAAACACAGTGGCTACAGGAGGAATACGTGACACTGGGCTGTAAGATGGCTATTAGTCATTACTGGAGGGGGAATGGTGCTGAGACCTCGATACACAATCAATGGGAGGCTTTTAAAGCCACCATGAGGGGAGTGTTTACTAAAGAGACGAGAGACTTTGCAAATGCCTTAAACTCAGATATCAAACAAGTGGAACGCGATGCAGCTGCAGCTGAACAGGAATATATACAAAACCCCTCACCCGATACTTATCAGTCTGGGCAAGACCTGACGAGACAGTTTAAATTACTTTTGACAGATCAGACTATGAAGAAACAACTACAACAAACTAGATCCTTTTTTGAATTTTTGTGACAAAAGTGGCCGCTTATTAGCTTTCTTGGCGTGACCTATGTATGCCCCAACATCTGTACTACACCTTAGACAACCAGGGGGAGACTTGGTGAGAGACTCGCGAGATATTCTAAAAGTGTTCGTAGACTTTTATGACACCCTATACCAATCCCAGTCCGGATGTACTGATCAGGAGCTTTCCTCCTATTTGGAGGACCTGAGCCTTCCATCTTTGGACCTGGAGGATAGTGCTGCATTGGAACATTCCATTACCTCAGAAGAGATATGTTGTAATATGTTGGCCAATTTATAATGTATAATATTGGCCAATGTATAATATTGTATTGGAGTATGGGTTGAGCAGACATTGTCCAAGCCAACTCAATTTTAAGATAACAGTTGAAGATCCTTTGATGTGCTAATCTCATGCAAGTCTACCTAGGGGTGTGAGGTATGGGCTGTTAACCTAATTGAACATTTCAAAGGGTACATTGTTTAAAGGACCATAGAAGAAATATTTATTGATGGTAATTAGACCTGAGGGGGTAACAATGGGATCAGGAAGTGTTTTAGGTTGGCCTAGCGGAGGCTCCCTCCTGTGGGGCTAATATATCAGGGGGGCTTGTTGATATGCAGGAATGTAGGTATTCCAAGGGCTCAAAAGGGTGTTCTGTTTATCTAATTAATATATCTAAAGGGGACTTGTTGATGTTGATATGCGGGAGTGCAAATTGGGATGGTTCACGGCTGTTCAAGTCCTAAATTGGAACGGCCAATCAAATTGCTCAGCCATTCAATATTTAGTGAATATAACACGGCATTCAGTCTATAGGTTTTGGGAGAGGCTTGTCTGTGTATGCACAGAGACCTATGAACATGGGGTTCTGAATTATATCTACTCTGTCGGATTTCTTTGTCATCTGTGGACTTTGGACTTTGTTCTGTGTTGGAAGTCAATAAAGTGCATCTCTCTGGAAGAATTGGGTTGCTGCGGAAGAGTACTTACATCATCATCATTATTATAATGCCTAAATATTAATTATCTATACACCCAATATTAATTCATATACTCGATCACAAGATGTTGTAATATGTTGGCCAATTTATAATGTATAATATTGGCCAATGTATAATATTGTATTGGAGTATGGGTTGAGCAGAAATTGTCCAAGCCAACTCAATTTTAAGATAACAGTTGAAGATCCTTTGATGTGCTAATCTCATGCAAGTCTACCTAGGGGTGTGAGGTATGGGCTGTTAACCTAATTGAACATTTCAAAGGGTACATTGTTTAAAGGACCATAGAAGAAATATTTATTGATGGTAATTAGACCTGAGGGGGTAACAATGGGATCAGGAAGTGTTTTAGGTTGGCCTAGCGGAGGCTCCCTCCTGTGGGGCTAATATATCAGGGGGGCTTGTTGATATGCAGGAATGTAGGTATTCCAAGGGCTCAAAAGGGTGTTCTGTTTATCTAATTAATATATCTAAAGGGGACTTGTTGATGTTGATATGCGGGAGTGCAAATTGGGATGGTTCACGGCTGTTCAAGTCCTAAATTGGAACGGCCAATCAAATTGCTCAGCCATTCAATATTTAGTGAATATAACACGGCATTCAGTCTATAGGTTTTGGGAGAGGCTTGTCTGTGTATGCACAGAGACCTATGAACATGGGGTTCTGAATTATATCTACTCTGTCGGATTTCTTTGTCATCTGTGGACTTTGGACTTTGTTCTGTGTTGGAAGTCAATAAAGTGCATCTCTCTGGAAGAATTGGGTTGCTGCGGAAGAGTACTTACATCATCATCATTATTATAATGCCTAAATATTAATTATCTATACACCCAATATTAATTCATATACTCGATCACAACATTTGGTGCCGTGACCCGGATATCACTACACTGGTGCCGTTCATGTGACCAGAAGAGCATTTTCGGACTTAGTAACAGAAGTCGGTGGTGACAACAATCCTGTGAGGTGGACAGAAGTCTGATGAAGAACCAAGAGCTGTGCTGTGACTCTAATGTCTGGTTGTGACATAAGAGAGTCTGATCTACAAAATTTAACAAGTTGGGAACCCCAGAATTATTCTCTGGAGATTGGAAACAACAAAAAAGGACTGTGTCGTGTACCAGAAGACCTGAACTGGAATCTGAAGGAGTAACTAATGCGGTGAGTAAAATATTTCCTTTTTTTTAATTATTAGTAATATAGTCAAA
The DNA here is from genome assembly GCA_037952835.1 of Lithobates septentrionalis. Lineage (NCBI taxonomy): Eukaryota > Metazoa > Chordata > Amphibia > Anura > Ranidae > Lithobates > Lithobates septentrionalis. The sequence goes on from JBBDGP010000075.1 coordinate 148,219, forward strand.
ATGCTTACTCAGTGTGAAGCTAGTGTCAGTTCTGATAAAGTTAACAGATGGGTATTAAAATGTATTAAGCGCCATGGCGGTCCTTATGAAATTCCAGAAAAATGTAAGCAGACGTGGACAATGATGAAGGAATTTTTAGAGAAAAATGTTTTTGATAGCAAAATTTCAGAAAGTAAAAGAAAAGGTTCTATTATACAGGGCTTGTTATCTTGCTGTCTAACAATGGAAAGTTCTTTGAATTATAAGGTTGAGGAAATTACCCAGTTACAGAAGGCAGTTGATAATAGCAACAATGTTTGTGAGAGGTTACAAAACCAATCAGACACCGAGACAGTAAATTTAAAATTGCATGCAGTTACCATTGGAGAAGCTTTACTTGAGAAATCTAAACGTTGTGATGAATTATCAGAGGAAAATGAGAGATTAAAATTAAGAATTATGGAATTAGAGAAGAGATCTCAGGAATGCAGATATGCATCAAATCTTGGATTCAGCAATCTGCAGCAAACAGAAACTCATATTAAATCTGATAATTCATTACCAGCTGCCCCCACTGTGACTACCACAGTTTATAACAATAATAATAATACAGGTGAAGTTCAGCTTGTAATGAAGCCATTGAAACCAAAATTATTAGACGCAATTCTTAAAGAAATAGGAATGGTTCCATACCATGATTTAAACAGATTTTTAAAATGGTTTTGTGACGTGCAGCAGGTCAGAGATATGTACAATCTCAACCCATCTGACTTAGAAAGAGTTTTGCAACATTCTGTAGGAAGTGGTCTTTGGATGAGAATTAAACAAATCTGTATTCAGCCTCTGAGGACAAGGGACATATTACTGGAATTATTATGTGTGTTGTATGGTGTACGTTCTGATGTTACTATTCATGGGAGGATCCAACAAATGCAAAATGAATCTCCCTATGAATTGTCACACAGGATAGCAACTATTATGGAATTATTGGTCGGTAATAATCTTGCATTTGAGCGTGGGGGCTTGATACATATGAGTATGTTTCTAGATGCGTTGCATGAAGATATCAAACAAAATATTTTATTAGTTACCCCAAATCCTCATGATTTAAAAGACATATTGTTGAGAGCAGACCATTTATGGAGAAAGTCAAATGAGCAGGCTGTCAAAATTGATTTAGCCACATTGTTTAGGACAAATACTGAGCATAAAGATCAGAAGATAATATCCTATGATGACACCCAGAGAGGACACTCCGGGTCAAACATAGGTGATATTAATATGAAAAACAGAGCTGACCAAAATAATAATAAGAAAAGGTCAAAGACTTGGATACCGTTTTCTCAGTTAAAACAGAAATATGACCTCCTGAAAATTGAGTATGACAAGATGAGAGGGGAACGTGATAAATTATTACAGCAGTTGAAGGGGGTACAGGGTGTCATAAATGCAGAAGATGTACATTCGCCAGATCTGTTTTTGAATGCAAATGACACTTCTCTAGCAGTGGGGGTGAATTAGCTTCAAACTGTATATGTGTAAATAGTGTTTTGTTTTAACTTCAAACAATGTTTAACCACTTCAGCCCCGGAAGGATTTACCCCCTTCCTGACCAGAGCACTTTTTACAATTCGGCACTGCGTCGCTTTAACTGCTAATTGCGCGGTCATGCAATGCTCTACTCAAACGAAATTTGCGTCCTTTTCTTCCCACAAATAGAGCTTTCTTTTGATGGTATTTGATCACCTCTGCCGTTTTTATTTTTTGCGCTATAAACGGAAAAAGACTGAAAATTTTGAAAAAAAATGATATTTTCTACTTTTTGTTATAAAAAAAATCCAATAAACTAAATTTTAGTCATACATTTAGGCCAAAATGTATTCGGCCACATGTCTTTGGTAAAAAAAAAATAAGCGTATATTTATTGGTTTGCGCAAAAGTTATAGCGTCTACAAACTAGGGTACATTTTCTGGAATTTACACAGCTTTTAGTTTATGACTGCCTATGTCATTTCTTGAGGTGCTAAAATGGCAGGGCAGTACAAAACCCCCCCAAATGACCCCATTTTGGAAAGTAGACACCCCAAGGAAATTGCTGAGAGGCATGTTGAACCCATTGAATATTTTTTTTTTTTGTCCCAAGTGATTGAATAATGACAAAAAAAAAAAAAAAAAAAAAAAAATTTACAAAAAGTTGTCACTAAATGATATATTGCTCACACAGGCCATGGGCATATGTGGAATTGCACCCCAAAATACATTCAGCTGCTTCTCCTGAGTACGGGGATACCACATGTGTGGGACTTTTTGGGAGCCTAGCCGCGTACGGGGCCCCGAAAACCCAGCACCACCTTCAGGATTTCTAAGGGCATACATTTTTGATTTTACTCCTCACTACCTATCACAGTTTTGAAGGCCATAAAATGCCAAGATGGCACAAACCCCCCCCAAATGACCCCATTTTGGAAAGTAGACACCCCAAGCTATTTGCTGAGAGGCATGGTGAGTATTTTGCAGCTCTCATTTGTTTTTGAAAATGAAGAAAGACCAGAAAAAAAATTTTTTTTTTTCTTTTTTCAATTTTCAAAACTTTGTGACAAAAAGTGAGGTCTGCAAAATACTCACTATACCTCTCAGCAAATAGCTTGGGGTGTCTACTTTCCAAAATGGGGTCATTTGGGGGGGGTTTGTGCCACCTGGGCATTCCATGGCCTCCTAAACTGTGATAGGCAGTGAAGAGTGAAATCAAAAATTTACGGCCTTAGAAAGCCTGAAGGCGGTGCTTGGTTTTCGGGGTCCCGTGCGCGGCTAGGCTCCCAAAAAGTCCCACACATGTGGTATCCCCGTACTCAGGAGAAGCAACAGAATTTATTTTGGGGTGTAATTTCACATATTCCCATGGCACGTTTGAGCAATATAACATTTAGTGACAACTTTGTGCAAAAAAAAAAAAAAAAATTTGTCTCTTTCCCGCTACTTGTGTCACAATATAAAATATTCCATGGACTCGACATGCCTCTCAGCAAATAGCTTGGGGTGTCTACTTTCCAAAATGGGGTCATTTGGGGGGGGTTTGAACTGTCCTGGCATTTTATGCACAACATTTAGAAGCTTATGTCACACATCACCCACTCTTCTAACCACTTGAAGACAAAGCCCTTTCTGACACTTTTTGATTACATGAAAAAATTATTTTTTTTTGCAAGAAAATTACTTTGAACCCCCAAACATTATATATTATTTTAAAGCAAATGCCCTACAGATTAAAATGGTGGGTGTTTCATTTTTTTTTTTTCACACAGTATTTGCGCAGCGATTTTCAAACGCATTTTTTGGGGAAAAAACACACTTTTTTAAATTTTAATGCACTAAAACACACTATATTGCCCAAATGTTTGATGAAATAAAAAAGATGATCTTAGGCCGAGTACATGGATACCAAACATGACATGCTTTAAAATTGCGCACAAACGTGCAGTGGCAACAAAATTAATACATTTTTAAAAGCCTTTAAAAGCCTTTACAGGTTACCACTTTAGATTTACAGAGGAGGTCTACTGCTAAAATTACTGCCCTCGATCTGACCTTCGCGGTGATACCTCACATGCATGGTGCAATTGCTGTTTACATTTGACGCCAGACCGCCGCTTGCGTTCGCCTTAGCGCGAGAGCAGGGGGGACAGGGGTGCTTTTTATTTATTTATTTTTTTTCTTTATTATTTTTTTGCTTTTTTATCTTATTTTTAAACTGTTCCTTTCATTTTTTTTTTTTAAATCATTTTTATTGTTATCTCAGGGAATGTAAATATCCCCTATGATAGCAATAGGTAGTGACAGGTACTCTTTTTTGAAAAAATTGGGGTCTATTAGACCCTAGATCTCTCCTCTGCCCTCAAAGCATCTGACCACACCAAGATCGGTGTGATAAAATGCTCCCCCAATTTCCCAATGGCGCTATTTACATCCGGCGAAATCTAAGTCATAAAATGCTCGTAGCTTCCGGTTTCTTAGGCCATAGAGATGTTTGGAGCCACTCTGGTCTCTGATCAGCTCTATGGTCAGCTGGCTGAATCACCGGCTGCATTCTCAGGTTCCCTGTTGAGACAGGAGAGCCAGAGAAAAACACGGAAGACGGTGGGGGGGGGGGGGCATTCCCTCCCACTGCTTGTAAAAGCAGTCTAGAGGCTAATTAGCCGCTAGGATTGCTTTTACATGAAAGCCGACCGCTGGCTAAAAAGAATGATACCAAGATGATACCTAAACCTGCAGGCATCATTCTGGTATAACCACTCAAAGTCGTGAATGGCGTACCTGAAGACAAAAAAATGGTTAACAATAAAGCACAGTAAACGGTAAAGTATAAAAAATTGCATACCTGAAAAGCAAACATGATAAAACATAATAACAATAAAACATTGCAGAATAGAATACAGTAAAAAAGAGCAGAACAATAGAGAGAGAGAATAGAGAGAGAGAACAATAAAACGACAACTATTTTTTTTTATTTTTGTTTGTGTTTTTTTGTTTTTTTACACTTTTTTTTTGTAACTGTAACTTTTATAACTGTAACCGCTTCCAGGTTCGGGTCTCTCAAAATGCGATGGCATCTTGGGAGACCCTGTGAAAGTGTGCCTAGTCTGTGCAATGCTGTACCCTACGCTAATACTCAACTAGTGAATGGTAGCGTTCAAAACATTCACCAATGCAAAGACCAGGATTGTCAGGACAGGAGGGACAATAATAGCGGGTGTCACGCCTATATCCGCGCTTTCTGCAGACACAACATCTTTTTTGGGGGGGTTCGTTGGGTAGGGGTACTCGGGAGGATATATAAATGCCTCTCATGCAGCCGACTGCATTTGGTTGGGGATGTGAATGGGGGAAGTACGGGCCCTGCAGAAGCGGTGGGTTCCCAATTAGGATTGGCGAATGCAGCAGGAAGGGCACTATGGGCACGACGGGCCTGTGTTTGTCTTTTTGGTGGCAGCGGGACACTACTTGTGCTTGCCACCTCACCAGCTTGAACTGCACTTATGGGACTCGCCACGTCACCAAGTGTTACTGCAGTGCTGGTTTGACTACGACCGGGGTGTACTAGGCCGCTGGTGCTTGCCAGTTCACCAAAACGCTACAAAAAAAAGTGACAGTGATCGATCGATACTGCACTTGGGTGGGCTGGGCTGGGCCGGGCGGAGGGGCAAAACGCAGGTGCTAGCAGGTATCTGGGCTGATCCCGCTAACACTGCGTTTTTGGGAACCCTAAACTGCTGGGGACGCCAGTATAGATCTGATCGGATCAGATATTGATGCGTTCAGATACTATACCACTAAGGGAGGTGTACGGTGCGTGTACGGTGCGTGCATGGGTGTTCGCGGTACTGGTGCTAATCTGACGCTGCCTAGGGCGACGCATATCACCGCCGGGCGATCAGGGGGCTAAACCTTTTTTCGGTAATAAACGGCGGGTGCCCTGACACTATAAAAAATAAACAAACTAACCAGCGTCACCCGTAACGGTTATACGGTGATCAGTGGTAAAAGGGTTAACTAGGGGGCCATCAAGGGGTTAAAACATTTATTAGATAGTATATGGGGGTCCCTGTCGCTATAAAACACTGACGGCGAACCTAAATATTTACGTCCCTAACTAGCGTCACCAGCGACACTAATACAGCGATCAGAAAAATGATCGCTTAGCGACACTGGCGACAGGGGGTAATCAAGGGGTTAAAACTTTATTAGGGGGGGGGTAAGGGGGGTACCCTAGACCTACAGGGGGCTAAACTTTTATTTGGTAATAAACGGCGGGTGCCCTGACACTATAAAAAATAAACAAACTAACCAGCGTCACCCGTAACGGTTATACGGTGATCAGTGGTGAAAGGGTTAACTAGGGGGCAATCAAGGGGTTAAAACATTTATTAGGTAGTATATGGGGTTCCCTGTCGCTATAAAACGCTGACGGCGAACCTAAATATTTACGTCCCTAACTAGCGTCACCAGCGACACTAATACAGCGATCAGAAAAATGATCGCTTAGCGACACTGGTGACGGGGGGTGATCAAGGGGTTAAAACTTTATTAAGGGGGGTAAGGGGGGTACCCTAGACCTACAGGGGGGTAACAGTCACTACCCTAACACTGCTAACTGTCACAAACTGACACTATGCAGTAATCAGGAAAAAAAAAACAAAAAAAAAAAAAAACCTGCTTGGTGTCAGTTTGTGACAGGGGGGGGGGGTGATTGGGGGGGGATCGGGGGGCGATCGGGGGGGGATCGGGGGTGTAAGGTATGCCTGGCATGTTCTACTGTGTGTGTGTGAGTGTTGGTGCACTTACATGTCATCTCCCCTCGGCGCTGGAACGGAAACTCCCGAGCCGAGGAGAGATGACATCACATCCTCTGCCTCTGTGTACTATACAGAGGCAGGGGATGTTTGTCATTGGCTGGGAGCGATCGCGAGGGGGGGGCCACGATCGGATGGCCTCCCCCTCGTCTCCCATCGCTTCCAACCAAATGCCGACCGCAGCTGGCACCGGGGGGGGGTCCGATCGGACCCCCCACCCGCGGGAAGGCAATCACGTTTCAGGTACGTGATTTTGCCTGCCCGTGCCGCTCTGCTCACGTATATAGGCGTGAGGCGGTCGGCAAGTGGTTAAGGACCTTGCTAATTAGTTTTGTTGGAGAGTTCTTTGTCTTTCAGATATTGACATTTAAATGACGGTGAATAGCAGAAGCACAGTCTGAAATTGCTGGCTAGTGTGGGAGAATTGTGGAAGAAATGCTGAATAGACTACATGGAATTATAAAGTATTCATGGACTCTCTCGAAATTCATCAAGCAATGGACCTTTTTTTTCTTTTTTTCTTCAACGCCCTAATTTTTAATTTTTCTCCCTTTTCCTGATATATTTTGCTTTTCATTTTTTTATTTTTTTATTTATGTTTTATTTCTTGAACTTTATCTTAAAACCAAAGAGAAGCATTTTAACCTAAAATAATTTTCGTAACATCTGTACATATTACATAATGCATATTGATCAATATATTTGACATCTAGGGTGAGATGCTGCACAATGGCTTGGCATAGCTTAAATTATAGTATGTTGGGTGGTTTTCCTAAATTTATAAGAGGGGTGAGTGAAATTCATCACTCTAGTCATGATTTGAAACTTTGTTGATTCAGCTGTTTATAATATGGCTATGACATATATGGATGAAAAAGAAGTTTCTACCTTTCATGGTGAAGATACTGGCAAGAATTTCCACTGCCGCTTTGTCTGGACAGAAGATCTGATAAACACTGATGTCAAGCTGATTCTATCTGAACCATCGTGTGGGGGTATATGTATATGTTGGTATACCATTCAAGTGTAATTATGGACTGAATGATCCAAGTAACTGCTTTATTGAAGACAATGAGGGGTCGGCCTACAACAAATTACAAAAGCAAATTGTGGCTGGCAATCAACAAATTCTGATACTTGACAGGTACACATCCCAGTCATCATTGTTCAAATAGGAAATGGAAAGAAGCAGATGTGAATTGTAAAATGCTTGCAAGATGGACTCATGAATGTCAAGTGCAAGAAAATAGTTTAAAGCACAGTTTTTACTGCCATATCCAAACCTTTTGACCTTGAAAGTGAGTGCTGGTACATTGATGGTTCTTCTTACTATAAAGATGAAAGTAGAGTGTTTGCGTAAAAGCATCTTTACATCTTTACAAATGGAAAGCTTGCGCCTGGAGGTGAGAGAATCCTGGACTTATGTGGATTGGAGTTCCCAGAGCATACCAAGTTTACGTTCAGTGAGATGGTGAGAGATGTGATGAAGTCAGACCAAAGGATGGACTGTGACATCAGCTCGTCTTTGCGCAATATTCAAGATCTTGATGTGATATAATAAGGCCTAACAGCTATATGGGCCACTGATGTTTATCAAATCCTTTTCCAGTCATAGTCTAAAAGTTATATTATCTAATAACTGTTTCATGGGGATATTTTAGAGGCTGGTGAAGAGAGATGTAACCAGTTTCAACTTCATATTTTATATGAGCCATTGTAAAGCATCCAGTACCTTAAATCGTAATGATATTTTTTGTTGTTTGATTTATGGGTCAGTTCTAGTAGATAGAACCGACCCAAGTGGGGGTATATGTTGTAATATGTTGGCCAATTTATAATGTATAATATTGGCCAATGTATAATATTGTATTGGAGTATGGGTTGAGCAGAAATTGTCCAAGCCAACTCAATTTTAAGATAACAGTTGAAGATCCTTTGATGTGCTAATCTCATGCAAGTCTACCTAGGGGTGTGAGGTATGGGCTGTTAACCTAATTGAACATTTCAAAGGGTACATTGTTTAAAGGACCATAGAAGAAATATTTATTGATGGTAATTAGACCTGAGGGGGTAACAATGGGATCAGGAAGTGTTTTAGGTTGGCCTAGCGGAGGCTCCCTCCTGTGGGGCTAATATATCAGGGGGGCTTGTTGATATGCAGGAATGTAGGTATTCCAAGGGCTCAAAAGGGTGTTCTGTTTATCTAATTAATATATCTAAAGGGGACTTGTTGATGTTGATATGCGGGAGTGCAAATTGGGATGGTTCACGGCTGTTCAAGTCCTAAATTGGAACGGCCAATCAAATTGCTCAGCCATTCAATATTTAGTGAATATAACACGGCATTCAGTCTATAGGTTTTGGGAGAGGCTTGTCTGTGTATGCACAGAGACCTATGAACATGGGGTTCTGAATTATATCTACTCTGTCGGATTTCTTTGTCATCTGTGGACTTTGGACTTTGTTCTGTGTTGGAAGTCAATAAAGTGCATCTCTCTGGAAGAATTGGGTTGCTGCGGAAGAGTACTTACATCATCATCATTATTATAATGCCTAAATATTAATTATCTATACACCCAATATTAATTCATATACTCGATCACAACAAGATAGCTGATGCCATTTCCTCCTTTAGGCCGGGTAAGTCACCTGGACTCGATGGTTTCCCGGCGGAATGGTATCAGCTACACAAAGACAGCTTAGTCCCGCTTCTCCAAAAAGTTTTTGTGACTGCAGAAAAACCAGAATCCATGCGTGAAGCTCTAATTGTTGTGATCCCAAAACCTGGTAAAGACCCGAGCGAATGCGAATCATATAGACCGATCTCCTTGATCTATACCGACGTCAAAATATTGGCCAAAATATTGGCTGGTAGATTGCAATCGGTAATCCTTAAATTGATCAACTCGGATCAAACTGGGTTTATCCCGGGCCGATGTACTCAAATGAACCTTAGAACGCTCTATGTAAATTTACAAATTTCCCATACAAATACAGGTAAAAGGGTGGTGGCATCACTCGACACTAAAAAAGCATTTGACTCTGTCGAATGGAAATATCTGTTCTTCCTACTTATTAAATTGGGCTTTGGACCAAGATTTGTGAACTGGGTTAGGTTGCTTTACAAGGACCCCCGAGTATGTGTAATGCCCTGTACACACGGTCGGACTTTCCGACGGAAAATGTGCGATCGGAGCTTGTTGTCGGAAATTCCGACCGTGTGTGGGCTCCATCGGACATTTTCCATCGGATTTTCCCGACACACAAAGTTTGAGAGCAGGCTATAAAATTTTCCGACAACAAAATCTGATCACGTCAATTCTGACTGTGTGTGGACAATTCCGACGCACAAAGTGCCACGCATGCTCAAAAGAAATTCCGAGACGGAACAGCTCGATCTGGTAAAATTAGCGTTCGGAATGTATAGAGCACTTTCGTCAGGCTGCAATGTTTAAAATAGTTTAATGCAGCGCACTCTATATATTATTATTTTTTTTGGTTTGTATTTTTTTCAAGCCTGATTTTATTTTTTATTTTTTTTGGTTTGTATTGTTTTCAAGCCTGATCTTGTTGTTAATTATTTTTATTTTTTGATTTTACATCCTGAATATTTTTTTGTGTGTCTTGTGTGTCAAGTTACCACAACACCAATATTATTTAATCTCAAGGAGATTGCTTGGTGTTGGTGTCTCTTGTTAATTTCACATTGTAGTTTACAAATGTACCTGCCTCCTCACAAACAAACTGTCCTTTTTGAAGGAAAACACACATAGGCGAGTCTAATTGAAACAAAAAAATCCTTTATTAAGTGCTCAGAACCAAACAAAGAGGGAGGCAACGCTGGAGAAACAGCAGAAATTGGCGAAGCCTTTGGCCCCCAGGGCAGACATCAATTATTTTCCTGCAAAATTGGTGGCCTAAGGAGTTCATATCTAAGGGAGTGCAGTCTGGTCCAGAAGTCCCAGAGATCCTGAACAGCAGCAGATGACATCTGTGTCCCCAGGCTGTGGTCATACAAGAGCATGCATCTTTTGCCAGACCAGACTGAACCCAGGTCATCACTCTCTGGTCTTCCTTCCACGCTTCCTTCTAAGCTGTGGCTCTGGTGGTGGAGTTGTGGCAGGAGGAGGAGGATGGTCCAACTCACTCAGGTGGGTTTTGTGTGTGATTTCGCCCCTCACCCCCTTAGTTGAAACTTTATAAATAAGGTCCTTACACAGGAGGCGTTGGCACTCCTGCATGCCCTGCAGTTTGGTGGCAGCCATGCAGGCAAAGGCCTCTTCAGGAGTGGGGGTGGCTCTGAGGGACGCAGAAGCCTCTTAAATCAGCCTGAGTGCTGAATCCTGCACGTGACTCCCCTTCCTGGGTCTTTTGGTTGGAAGGTGGAGGGGAGGAACCTGCGATTCTGTCAGGCTCCTACTGGGCTGGCCTTCTCCTGGCTGCCACTTAGCCCCTCTTCCTCCTGGCTGCCACTAACCCCCGCCTCCTCCTGGCTGCCACATTCCACAGCCTCCTCCTGTGTACCACATTACACAGTCTCCTCCTCCTTGCTGAGGTCTTCCTGTGTATGAAAAAGGGACATAGTTTGAGTTTTTTATTCATCAATCACACACAATTTTCACCTCATGATTGTTGCAAATTGAATGTTAACAAATATAACAGACTATCATTCTGAGCCCAGCATTTTTCATTCTTGTCCCAATTATTTTTGCCCACTACTGTCTATTGATATGTCAAACACTTTATTAAATCAGCAATTAGTGATTAATAATAACATCTAGTAAACATCATTTATTTATTGACCAGAAATCTGTAGAAGAATGCTATACCTGGCTCCAGCTGGGCTCCTCCACTTCTTCCTGGCTGGAAGTCCCAGGTTGGACATCGGAAGCCTCAGCTGGGGTGGAATATAGGGTGGAAGGAAGAGTGGAATGAAGGGTTGAGAGGGATTCCCTGACTTCAGTCTGGTCTGACAGAAATCGCAGTTTCTCATAGTACCACAGCCTGGGGACATAAACGTCATCTGCTGCAGCTCCGCATCTCTGGGAATCCGTGACCTTCTTGCACTCTCTAAGATAAGTGCTCCTCAGGCCACCAATTTTGGCTTTTAAATAGGGGATGATTGCTGTGGGGGCCACCGGCTTCACCAACTCCAGCAGTTTCTCAAGCGCTGTCTGCCTCGTTTGTTTATGATTATAATGCGGGTGTTTGACCTGCCACAGACAGGGCAGCTCCCTGTATTTAGCTATGAACAGGGGGAGGAAGTTGTGGTCATTGAAGCCATCCATTTTATCTGCAAGACACAACACAAGACAAACCCTAATGCCATGCGAAACTCTCCTAATCTTGTTACAATATAGGCCTCAATCTAGAAGCAGTATAGGGCCAAGTTTAGATCTTACCTTCGTTATCACGATCGGCGCCTCCGATACTCCTTCCTCTGCTCACAGATCGTACGTACTACGCACGCGTGTTACGCTTTATATACACTGCGCATGCGTGAAACTGCCCGCCCCTGACGTTCTTTCTAGTCTATTTCCCGCCCCTTCTCGTTCGGCGCAGTGGGGGAAGAGCACATGGCGGAGACACAGCAGGTGCGTGCTAATTACAGCAACGAGGAGGAGGAGGAAAGCCTGGAGCCAGAAACATCCCGATCCAGAAGGAGACGATTTAAGGTCTCAAATATGTCCTTTGGGGAGATGTTGGAGATGGTCGACATACTGAAAAGGACCGACTATGATGGGAAGTATGGACCTTACCCCAACCCCAATGTCAGAAAGGCCAAGATCATGGCAAAAGTGGTCAAAAGTCTGCAGAATAATTTCGGGGTACGACGATCGAAAGATCAGCTCAGGAAGCGATGGTCGGACCTCAAATTAAGGGAGCACGAGCGGTACAGAAGGATCAGGAGAGTGCTGCAAAAAAGTAAGTAGTTGTGCTGTGTTCCTATTCTTTATTTTTATTAGGTTTTTGCTGCTCCATGTGCTTTTCTTAACTGGTGTACAGTTTAAAATGGCAACTTTCATGTTCATGGACACATTATTCGTTCGTATGAAACATTGTTCGTTCAGCCTAGAAAACACCATTGTTTTGGCCATATGCATTTGAATACTTTTTTTTATGGCCTACTTCTCTTAAAATAATTTGGTTGTGTAGATGGGTTTGTAACTAGAATGAAATGCAAACTAGATTCTGTGTAAGGAGAGGACACTCAGCAGCAGTTTTCACATCTGGACGCTGGAGCACTAGTGTGGTTTCCAAGAACACCCTTTTTATTAGGGGGCCCCACACAGGTGATCCATTGTATACTATAGGGGTGTCTCCATCTGTGAAGCTTGTACAAAACAGGTAAGTATTCAAGCTTGACAAAGGACAAAAATATTTCTTCATCTTGGAACTCTGACCAAACAGACAATTGTACCCCACTTCCAAGCAATATTTCATATTCCGATTTCTGCCATCAAATATCTGTGTGCTAAGTATACCTATTTTTTTTTACATAGGGGATAAAAGACTCGGACACCCCTCATCTGAGGAGACAACAGACCCCCCACCTCAGGAAGAAGTGGAGACCCACCAAAGACAACAGGAGGAGGAGGAGGAAGGAGATGTGGTGGAAATTGTCACCACAACAGGTGAGGGTCTGCGACCACAGGCTCAGGTAAGAGATGGATGCCGGCATATTTATAATACATGGTGTGTTTTTGTTTCTATCTTTTTAGGTGATCGGGATGTTGTGGATCCAGGGCATTTCACCTCTGAAAGTGCACAGATCCTGATCGGGGAGATCATGGGGTCTAATAGGGACTTGGAAAACATCCAGAAAAACATCAATGATGTTCAAAAAAAAATGAAAAACATCATTGATGTTTTAGGGAGAGTTTAAAACCCCTCCAAATCCCTTCCCTTTTTTGTGCTTTTTGGGATCTAAAAATTTCGAACATTTTTTGACATATTTGAGAAAAGCCAAATTTTGAAGATGCACACAGTGTGTCAACATGTGCTATCTGTCATCACGGGAGATTAATGTATGCGTTTTGGGGGTGCAACCCCTTCCCCAATAATAAAGTAGATGGGAGGAAGGGGTTGCACCCCCAAAACACGTCCCTTGATCCCCCATGATGGCAGGTCGCACATGTTGGCATTCGGCAATTTGTGTGCATCTTCAAAATTTGGCTTTTCCAGGGGTGACTTCACCCCATCTGAACGCAATATCAAACACAGTTTAGAAATACTCATGTCTGATATTGCCTTCAATTTTTTTAAAAGTTGAACTTTGTAAGTTCAAGGTTTGTGTCTTTCTTGTTGGTTTAGACATGCCTGTTTTACCTTAAATGGACATTTCTACTTTTAGTAATGTGACCCAAAAAATTTGTTATAAATGCACATGTGATTGTGCTGGTATTAAAAAGATTGATAATCAAGAATGTGTGGATTATTGTTTCAACGCTCCAAAACTTTTGTTGTGCTCAAATTGGTGTTTTCTGTGACAATGGGGGTTATTTCCTAAGGGAATATCCACTTTGCACTACAAGTGCAGTTCCAACTGCACTTGTAGTGCAAAGTGTCTTTGCCTTTAATAAATAACACCCAACAGTGCTTTGTAATGTTACTAGGGGTGCAACGGATCGTCACCGATCCGTGATCCGAACGGGCCAACCTGTTCGGATCGGCACACCCGCCATCCGCGGAGCGCTCCGCGGCCTCAGGTTTTAGGAAAGGCCCCGGCTTTGGCCTAGCTCCGGAGCCGCGGCCATCTTGGTACACCCGGCGGCGCTGAGCATCGTGCTGACGTCATCACCCCGCCCCCAACTCGTGGGTTTGGCGGCTTCTCTAAACCAAGGTATGACTAACAGGCACAGCACTAATGTATACAGTGGGAAGTCTGTGTGGATATTACAGTGAGGAACATCACATGTGGACTGGCTATATTACAGTGGCGGACATGGACTGGCTATATTACAGTGGGGGACATGGACTGGCTATATTACAGTGGGGGACATGGACTGGCTATATATTACAGTGGGGGACATGGACTGGCTATATATTACAGTGGGGGACATGTGGCTATATTACAGTGGGGGACATGTGGCTGTATTACAGTGGGGGGACATGTGGCTATATTACAGTGGGGGACATGTGGCTATATTACAGTGGGGGACATGTGGCTATATTACAGTGCGGGACATGTGGCTATATTACAGTGGGGGACATGTGGCTATATTACAGTGGGGGACATGTGGCTATATTACAGTGGGGGACATGTGGCTGTATTACAGTGGGGGACATGTGGCTGTATTACAGTGGGGGACATGTGGCTGTATTACAGTGGGGGACATGTGGCTATATTACAGTGGGGGACATGTGGCTGTATTACAGTGGGGGACATGTGGCTGTATTACAGTGGGGGACATGTGGCTGTATTACAGTGGGGGACATGTGGCTATATTACAGTGGGGGACATGTGGCTATATTACAGTGCGGGACATGTGGCTATATTACAGTGGGGGACATGTGGCTATATTACAGTGGGGGACATGTGGCTATATTACAGTGCGGGACATGTGGCTATATTACAGTGCGGGACATGTGGCTATATTACAGTGGGGGACATGTGGCTATATTACAGTGCGGGACATGTGGCCATATTACAGTGGGGGACATGTGACTATATTACAGTGGGGGACATGTGGCTATATTACAGTGCGGGACATGTGGCTATATTACAGTGCGGGACATGTGGCTATATTACAGTGGGGGACATGTGGCTATATTACAGTGGGGGACATGTGGCTATATTACAGTGGGGGACATGTGGCTATATTACAGTGGGGGACATGTGGCTATATTACAGTGCGGGACATGTGGCTATATTACAGTGCGGGACATGTGGCTATATTACAGTGCGGGACATGTGGCTATATTACAGTGCGGGACATGTGGCTATATTACAGTAGGGGACATGTGGCTATATTACAGTGGGGGACATGTGGCTATATTACAGTGGGGGGCATGTGGCTGTATTACAGTGGGGGACATGTGGCTATATTACAGTGGGGGACATGTGGCTATATTACAGTGGGGGACATGTGGCTATATTACAGTGCGGCACATGTGGCTGTATTACAGTGGGGGACGTTAATTGTGAAAATCAGAGGTGTTCTGTCACATTAGCAACCATGTAAGGTCGGCAGGTTTGCTGTTAAAATCTAACATCTAAACAGTCTGTCCGACCTACAAATACTGTATTTATGCATATAAGCTCCGTTTTGTGTTGAAAATAGCTTTTAAATCTAAAACTCCGGTGGGTGTAACAAGATTTGTGTGTTTGTTTGTTTTTTTTTGTTTTTTTTTTGTTTTTGTTTTTTGCTGATCCGAAAATGATCCGATCCGTGACTCTGATCCGAGGATCGATCCGATCCGTGAGTTTTTTGATCCGTTGCACCCCTAAATGTTACCCAATCACGCCTTTTTCAGGACTCACCACATTTCTGTCAGGGTCAGTTAAAAGAAACAAAAGCAATAAATGTCACCAAAGATTTTAGTAGTTAAAATTATTTTTTTATTTTAAAAATGTATCAGACATTGTCTGGCATATTGATGGCCCCCCTACCTGCAAAGTAATCAAGGTATCTAAGACGGACCTCACGGGCACTCAGGGGGGGGCAAGCCAGGACGGCCACTTTCAAGCGCTGTCAGGGTTGGTTCATTTGCTTGAATTCCGGCCTCAACTGAGGCAGCATAGTTGGCAGAATTTTGCCTTAAAAAGTTGTGGAGAACACAGCACGCCAGGATGATATGATTCAGTTTGTACTCCGCTATGTGTATGGCTGTAAGAAATAGGCAAAACCGGCTGGCCATGATTTCAAATGTGTTCTCCACCACTCTTCTGGCTCTGGCCAGCCGGTAAGTAAAAGCCCTCTGGTCCGGGGTGAGGGTCCTCATCGGGAATGGCCGCATAAGATGGTCCCCCAGCGCAAATGCTTCATCAGCAACGAAGACGAATGGGAGTCCTTCCACATTGTCTTCTGGAGGTGGCAAGTCCAAGCTGCCATTCTGGAGACGCCTGTAGAACTCCGTCTGGGTGATGACTCCACCATTGGACATCCGGCTATTCTTCCCCACGTCCACATACAGGAACTCGTAAGTAGCCGACACCACTGCCAACATCACAATACTATTGAACCCCTTATAATTATAATAGTATGACCCCGAGTCGTGGTGGGACGATGTGGACGCGTTTCCCATCAATTGCCCCTCCGCAGTTATGAAAGTCCCACCGCTGGGCAAAGTGGGAGGCCACAGTCTGCCATTCCTGTGGGTTGGAAGGAAACTGTAGAGTCAAACAAAAAAAAAAAATTAATCATTTTGCACCTAAACAGGAAAAGCAGATTAGACACAAACATTCTTTCCCAACATCAGTATAACATTTATTTTAGGGAGTTTTGAAAGACCAAGGTATAAGGTCCACCTATCAGATTCCCCCTCCCCCACTCATGGGCCATTTCTAACATTTTGGGGGGGGGGGATCTTTTGGACAGGTAACCCTCTCCACTTCATTGAGAGATGAATGCCTAAATAATGTGTATTACTTTGGCCAGCCCCTCCTTACTTTACACTATTGGCAGCCCACTGGACAGGTAAGAAGTGTCATAATACAAAGATATAAATACACATTGTACACATTTTAGCACATGTGGACATTCTGCTATTACCGATCAAGATAATAATAGGATAAAAAAACTTTAAACAGTACCATTTGAAAGTAGACAGGCAGGCCCTTGCACTACATGCTTTGGGGAATTCATCCATAAATCTGACCACAAAAGAGATGGTGTCAAGTCCCTCACTTACCAGACAGGTGAGTGGTATGAGGGCCTGGTGTATGGATCCTGGAGAAAGGTGGTCTTTCAAGCAGCAGGTAGAACTCAGGAACACTGGAACTGATGCTGAGCAGGAGCTTGCTAGGCTGGTCACACACAGGCAGAGGTTGGCAACGGGCTCGCAGCAGAGGTACAAAGGGAGCAGGTAGATGCGGGGTCAAACAAGCCGGGGTCGGGTTCAGGCAGCAGTCAGGGAGGTCCAAAAGGCAAGCCGGGTCACAACAGGTCAAAACTTCCGAGATACGGAACACAGAGAGGATCACGGAACTTAGGCACAGAGCTGTTGATCAGGCAGCACTGAACAGGAATTGAGGCAGACCTAAATAGGCCGATTGGCGCCAAACGCCGCGCTCGTGCGCGCGTGCCAATTCTCCCATGCGCCCGTGAACCCGCACGCGCCCGAGTGCGCCCCCGAACACCGTGGTGCACGCCAGCACTACCAGGCGCGCCTGCAGTAACGCCCATAGGCGAACACGCGTACGCGCGCCCGAACACCACCCTGCACGCCATGGCCGGCCAGACCAGACACGCCGGTGCCCCCAGAAACACGTGCCCCAGCACGCACTGGAACACGCGCACCAACGCGCACCGGCGCCCAACCAGGTAACCTCTCTGACAGTGCCCCCTCCTCAAGGGCAGACTCCGGATGCCCAGCTGGGCCATCTTTGAGGCATGAGAAGCTTTAAATTACTGTAGGAGTTCCCTGGCGTGCAAGTTGCTCTCTAGCTCCCAAGAGTTGTCTTCGGGCCCATAGCCCTTCCATTTTAAGAGGTATTGAACTTGGTTGCATCTTCTTCTGCAATCTAAAATAGCCTCCACCTCGAACTCCTCTTCACCATTAACTAGGATAGGCTTGGGTGGGCCGATACTACGGCCAACAAAGGAATTGGGGGTGGCCGGCTTCAAAAGGGACACATGGAAGACTGGATGTATCCTCACGTTAGGTAGATCAAGTTCATATGCCACATTGTTAATTTTTCTTTTAACCAGAAAAGGACCCAAGTATTTAGGGCCTAGTTTTCTGGACAGGCCAACTTTAGGTTAGTAGTAGATAACCAGACTGAGTTGCCAGGTTCCAGGACAAGTTCTCCGCGTCTCTTCCTGTCAAATATTCTTTTGTAATCTTCCTGAGCTTTGGCCATGGTATTCTGCAGTAATTTGTTGTTATTTGAGAAAAAGTCCAAGGTTTCAGATACTGCAGGGACGGAGCACTCGGGTATAGACCCAGGCAAGAAGGATGGATGGAAGCCATAATTAGCATAGAATGGTGACTGATTGGTAGCTGAGTGCAGTGAGTTATTGTAGGAGAACTCTGTGATGGGAAGCAGGGAAGCCCAGTCGTCCTGGGAGAACGCAGAAAAACAGCGGAGGTATTGCTCCAAGGTCTGATTCGTCCTTTCGGTTTGTCCATTTGACTGGGGCTGATAGGCCGAAGAAAATGACAATTCAATCTCTAGGGAGCCACAGAGGGCTTTCCAAAATCTGGAGGTAAATTGGACGCCTCTGTCAGAAACTATGTTGGTTGGTACTCCATGCAATCTGATAATTTCTTTGATAAAGATGGTAGCGGTTTCCATAGCCGAAGGGGTGCCCTTCATGGGGAGGAAGTGGGCCATCTTAGACAGCCTGTCTACCACAACGAAGATGGAAGAGAAACCTTCTGATGGGGGGAGTTCAACAATAAAGTCCATTGAAATCATGGCCCACGGCCTCTCTGGGACCGGTAATGGTCTCAACAGACCCCATGCCCTTGCACGGCTATTCTTGCTTCTGGCACAGGTATTACAGGACTCAACGTATTCCTTGCAATCCTTAACAAGGTGAGGCCACCAGAAGGTGCGTTGGACTAGATCGATTGTCTTCCGTGTGCCAAAGTGACCGGCCAATTTGTGATCATGGCACAAGTTTAACACCCGTACTTTTAGCTCCTCAGAGACCACAATTTTGTTTTTGTACCAGAACAGCCCGTCTTTGGTACAAGCTTCAGCAGGTGATGACATTCCCATAGAGGACCGTCTGATCTGAGAGATTAGATCCTCTTGTAAGACCAGGAAGTTCCCAGAAGGGAGGATGGTGTCTGGAGGCAGGGTCTTCTCTGAATCAAGGAACATGCGGGAGAGAGCGTCAGATTTGACATTCTTGGATCCGGGTCTGTAGGTGATGTGGAATATAAATCGGGGGAAAAAAAGTGCCTATCTGGCTTGCCGGGGTTTTAGTCTCTTAGCCGTCCTTAGATATTCCAAATTTTTATAGTCTGTGTAGACCAAAATGGGGTGAGCTGCACCCTCCAGGAGATAACGCCATTCTTCCAAAGCTGCCTTAATGGCTAGAAGTTCCCGATCTTCCACATCGTAGTTCCTCTCGGAAGAGGAAAGTTTACGTGAAAAGAATCCCACAGGGTACAAAAGTGCTTTAGCACCTTGTCTTTGTGAGAGCACGGCTCCTACCGCAACTTCGGAAGCATCCACTTCTAATTCGAAAGGTAAGGCAGGATTGGGATGTTTGAGGATAGTGGCTGAAGTAAACAGAGCCTTGAGTTTTTTAAAGGCCACTTGCGCCTTAGGGGTCCAGCAGAACCGGGTTCCCTGTCTGATGAGTTCCGTAATGGGAATTATCGAAGAGAATCCTTTAATGAATTTTCTATAAAAATTGGCAAAGCCGATAAAGCGCTGTACTCCTTTTTTGTCTACAGGTGCAGGCCAATCCAAGATAGCAGATACTTTTTGCGGGTCCATCTTGATACCGTCAGGAGAGATGACCAGGCCTAGGAACTGAATGGATTGGAGCTCAAACTCACATTTTTCCAGTTTGGCATAAAGCCCATGTTGTCTGAGTTGGGTAAGTACGTTTCGCACGTGTTTGCGATGGTCAGTCAGGGAAGCAGAGAAAACCAGGATATCGTCCAGATAGACGATGACGTATAGGTCCAGGAAGTCACGAAAGACATCGTTGACGAAGTGCTGGAAGGTGGCTGGCGCATTACACAGGCCAAAGGGCATGACGAGGTACTCGTAGTGTCCGAATCGAGTACGAAAGGCCGTCTTCCACTCGTCCCCCTCTCTTATGCGGATCAAATTGTAGGCTCCATGGAGATCCAGCTTGGTGAAGACGGTAGCGGATCCTAATCTCTGAAATAGTTCGGGCACTAGAGGTAGCAGATATCTGTTCTTTATAGTAATTTTATTTAATTCAGCGTAATCGATGCAGGGACGTAAGGAGTGATCTTTCTTCTCCACGAAAAAGATGCCTGCACCTGCTGGAGATGTGAAGGGACGAATTAATCCTTTCTTTAGGTTTTCGTCTATATAGGCTTTCAAGGTGCCCAGCTCCTGCTCAGTTAGAGGGAAAATCCTCCCGAAGGGAACTTCAGTTCCAGGTAAAAGCTCTATCGGGCAATCGTAGGGTCTATGCACCGGGAGAGTTTCTGCCCCCTTCTTGCTGAACACATCCAGGAAATCCTGGTAGGGTTCGGGAAGATTTTGACAAGACTTGGCTTCCGAATCTAAGCAAAGGCACTGAGATGGTGTCATGGGGGTTCCCCGCAAGCAGTGTTGTTTGCAATAATCGGACAAAAACTGGATCTTGCCTGTGGACCAGTCGATACTGGAATTGTGAGCCTGTAGTCAAGGCATTCCTAAGATAATTGGAAAGCGAGGAGAGGAGATGAAATCCAGGCGTAAAAGTTCCTGATGTTCCGGGCTAATGGTGGCCAGTAGAGGAACAGTCTCCTGGGTAACTGGTCCGGAGCTGAGGGTGGAGCCGTCCCCTAAGAATACTGCCAGTCCCTGGGCTGGTTATGATTTTCAATAAAGGTCCAGTCAATGAAACCGCTGCATGCTCCCGAATCAATAATGACCGGTACTGGGATGTTCCTTCCAGGTAGCTGTAATATAACAGAAAGTGTTAGATGGTTACCGGATCTGGATGAGACAGGTGCACACAAAGAAGAGGATGGCAAGCACTTACGTCTCTTGTTAGGGCATGCCCTTACAAAGTGTCCAGGTTCTCCACAATACAGGCACAGATTGAGTGCGCGTCTGCGCGTCTTCTCCTCTAGGGTCAAAGAGGGACGGAGCAGTCCTAGCTGCATGGGTTCTGGAGCTTCCTGGGCCGGAACAGACGAGACAGGAGAAGCTTGGTTTGAGGCACTAGGAACCCTGGGCAACATCCAAGTGAGACGTGGGTGGCCAACGGACCTCTCAGAACGTCTCTCTCTAAGACGACGGTCTTATGCTCTGAATTGACAGGTTTATGAGCTTATCCAGCGTCTGAGGTATCCCTACATGTGCCAATTCATCTTTAAGAGGGTCGGACAACCCCAGCCGGTATTGGTGACGCAAAGGCGCGTCATTCCACTCTGTATCAGAGCTCCAAAGTCTAAACTCTACATTGTAATCTTCGGCCGCTCTGCGGCCTTGTTGTAGAGAGTACAAGGCGGCTTCTGCAGTGGCTGTTAGTTGGGGGTCCTCGTATAGCTGAGACATTGCTATGAAGAGGTCATCCAAGGAATCCAGAGATCTGGATTTTTGCTCCAGCAAACGATGGGCCCAGGTCTGGGGCTCGCCGGTCAGAAGTGATATAACGAACCCCACCTTAGTGGCCTCCAAAGAAAACGTACAGGGTTGCAAGGCAAAATAAAGTTCACATGCGTTGCGGAATGCCCGGAACTTGCAACGTTCTCCAGAGAACTTTTCAGGTGTAGGCACCCTGGGCTCCGGTGGGAGCATTACTACAGAGGGTGCTGTGGAGGGGTTAGCAGGTGCTGCTCCCTGAGGAGATGCTGAGAGGGCCTGGACCTGTCCTTCCAGTCTTGTATAGCCCTCCTGTAGGCTTTTAACAGCTTGGGTGAGGCCCGCTAGGTGCCTGCAAAGTTCATCCATGGGAGAGGCCCCCTGCCCGGACTCAGTCATGGCTGCCTGATACTGTTAGGTCCCACACTTACCAGACAGGTGAGTCCGCTTGGGCAGAGGGTAAGCTCCCTTATGTATCCGACTCGGGGCCCCTGATAGAGCAGACAGGAAGCCCGCGAGTACGGAGTGGTATGAGGGCCTGGTGTATGGATCCTGGAGAAAGGTGGTCTTTCAAGCAGCAGATAGAACTCTAGGAACACTGGAACTGATGCTGAGCAGGAGCTTACTAGGCTGGTCACACACAGGCAGAGGTCGGCAACAGGCTGGCAGCAGAGGTACAAAGGGAGCAGGCAGAAGCGGGGTCAAACAAGCCGGGGTCGGGTTCAGGCAGCAGTCAGGGAGGTCCAAAAGGCAAGCCGGGTCACAACAGGTCAAAACTTCAGAGATATGGAACACAGAGAGGATCATGGAACTTAGGCACAGAGCTGTTGATCGGGCAGCACTGAACAGAAATTGAGGCAGACCTAAATAGGCCGATTGGCGCCAAACGCCGCGCTCGTGCGCGCGCCGATTCGCCCATGCGCACGCGCCCGATCGCGCCCCCGAACACCGACGTGCACGCCAGCACTACCAGGCAAGCCCGCAGTAACGCCCATAGGTGAACGCGCGTATGCGCGCGCCCGGACGCCACCCTGCACGCCAGACCAGACACGCCGGTGCCTCCAGGAACACGCGCCCCAGCACGCACAGGAACACGCGCACCAACGCGCACCGGCGCCCAACCAGGTAACCTCTCTGACAGATGGCTATAGTGTGTATGTGTTTGGCAAAGTCAGCAGATAGATGATTAAGGATAGATGGGGAATTGGTATCAGCTGACTTAGCAGTTGGGGGGAGGGAGGGCTCCAAATGATTTGGGGATCCCAAAAAAAAGCCTCTGGCACTCTGCCTGAATTTAAAGCACAAATCACATTTTGACACATTTTAGGGGGTATTTAGGGTAAAGCACTACTATGGAGCTGATCAAATACATTGTTAAGTGACTACATGAGGTGAATATAGGGCCAGGAGACCATACTAGGGAGGTAAGTGAAGGCAAATATGTATGAAGGATAAAAAAAAAAATTACATAAAAATGCAGCATGCATGAGGACAAAGGGGACATTCACAGCATATTACAATCATGGTAATTAGGAAATGAGGAAAGAAATACAATATATTATCAAACATTAAATACAATAAAATGTGATGTTAAAGGAGAAATCTTACCTTAATATACTCCTTCTGCAGGACCTGAATGATGGCAGAACAGGTCTCTGGGATAATGATCCCCAGAGCCTGGGGGGAGATGCCTGTCAAGAACTTCAAGTCCTGCAGGCTTCTCCCCGTCGCCAAGTACCGCAGGGTGGTGACTAGCCTCTGCTTCGGAATGATGGCTTGCCTCATGCAGGTATCCTGCCTGCTGATATAGGGGGTCAGCAAAGCCAACAAACGGTGAAATGCAGGGTCCGTCATCCAGAGAAAGTTCCTTAAATCATCAGGATTATTCTCACGGATCTCACAGAGCAAAGGCATATGACAGAACTGGTCACGCTGAAGCAACCAATTCTTGGTCCATGAACTCCTCCCCACCCTGTTCATGGACTGGACTTGTGTCAAGGTAAGGACCCCAACACCAAGCCCTCGCACAGCACGAACTCTACGAGGAGTACGTATACGCAACATGGCTAGAAAACGGTCGGCTGCTCAGAACGAAGTAACAGAACGCACTGAAGAACAGCAAGGCCTGTGAAGAGCGACCTGAAACACAGCAACGAGCGGACAAGATCGCACAGAATAATCCAATACTAACTGACTGCACGCACTGAAGAGCAGATACAAACCTACAAAGCACAAACTGAACAGCAGAAAACGATCTGAAAACCACGAGTCTGAAAAAGCGCAAATCGTCTCTCAGCAAACTTTTACTAACACGAGATTAGCAAAAGGAGCCCAAAGGGTGCCGCGCTTGGTTCAGAACTGCCCTTTTCTGGTCTCTTCGTACGTGGTGTACGTCACCGCGTTCTTGGCGATCAGACATTCTGACAACTTTGTGCGACCGTGTGTATGCAAGACAAGTTTGAGTCAACATCCGTCGGAAAAAATCCATGGATTTTATTGTCGGAATGTCCGATCAATGTCCGATCGTGTGTACGAGGCATTAGAGTTAATGGGCTCATCTCAGACACGTTCAAGATAGGTAGGGGGACGAGACAGGGATGTCCCCTGTCCTCGCTCCTCTTTGCCCTAGCTATAGAACCCCTTGCGGCAAAACTAAGGAGTCAAGATGACATCAAGGGGCTGTTGGTTGGGGATCTGGAGGAACGTGTATCATTATATGCAGATGATATGCTCCTATATTTGGGAGATCCTGAACTATCATTATCTAATGCATTCGACTTGATCCAGGAATTTGGTAACTTCTCTGGCTTTCAAATTAATTGGTCTAAATCATCGCTATTTCCTCTAGATCCACAGCCAAACCTGGTGCTTCCCACTCAATGCCCTTTAGCGATAACAACCCACTTTAAATACTTAGGAATACATATCCAACTACCTGTGAACTCATTCATGGAGGTGAACCTATGGCCTATAATCAGAGCCTTCAGAGATAGAGTACAGAAATGGAAAGACCTTCCACTCACATTGTTAGGCAGAGCTAATCTGTTTAAAATGATTTTTCTCCCGAAATTTTTATATATACTCTCTAATGCCCCATTATATATTCCCAAAAAGACGTTTTGATACATTGACTCCTTGTTGACCTCCATTTTATGGGGAGACAAGGCGGCTCGTGTGTCGCTGGCCATCTTGCAGTTGCCAGTGGGGAGGGGAGGTCTGGCAATACCCGATCTTCCCCTGTACTACTTGGCATCTCAGCTGGTTCAAGCCCACTGGCGCATGTTTCCAAAGCTGAACAACGCTGCCACTGCAGTGGAGGCAGCTGTGGCAACCTCCTATGAAGCACTTCTGAATTTCTTTTTTAGAGAGATGGTGCCTACTGAGGACGGGATGACTGTGCTTAAATCAGCCAAACGGGTGCTCGAGATCTCTATAAAACAAATACAAGACAGACCTTTACACCTGTCACTAAATACCCCATTATGGATGGACATAGATGGGCCAAATTTGGCCTTACATATATGCACCAATTATTTGAGAATGGTGAACTTAAAACATTTGCACAGCTGAAAAGGGAATTGGGTGTCCCCAATTCATGGGCATTTCACTATACCAGGCTGAGGCATGCAGCACGTGCACAATTTGGAACGGGGTTGGTACCTTTAGAAAACACAAAAATGGAATCACTGCTCGCAGAACCTGACCACACAAAACGCATATCCACTTACTATGCGGCACTCATAGAAAAAAAACAGCCGAGGGAAGAGAAAATGAGAGATAGATGGAAAGATATCATCCCAGAGTTGACTGAGGCTCATTGGAAATAGGTTTTGACCTTCTATGTGTCCACGGTCATCTCTGTGAGGTACAAACTGATACAACTAAGATACCTACACCAAATGTATTACACCCCATACCGACTATATAGGATGGGCAGAAGAACTGACCCTATTTGTCATAAATGCCTGGTGGCAGAAGGTACTTTTATGCACATGATATGGGACTGTAATAGAATACGACCCTTATGGTCACAAGTAACCCAGTTTGTTGCAGAAACATTTGATTTCCCGAACATATGTAGCCCACTGCTGGGTCTCCTAGGGGTAATAGAAGACGAAGTAATGAGCAACAATGCTAGACTGTTTTTGAGACTACTGTTTTATTATGTCAGGAAGCTGATTGTTTTAAATTGGATGGAGAGGGATCACCTTACCTTAGGAGCGTGGAAAGGATTGGTTAATGCAAATATTACACTGTATAAAATGACCTATGAAGCAAGAGGTAGTAAGAAAAATTTCAATAAAGTATGGGGAAGATGGATAAACTCAAAGGAAACTATGCCATGTGACATCTAAAATGGAATCTTCTATATAATGTAGTTGAGTAATATATCAGGTAGGATGACATTGGGAGAGCATGTTCTGGGGGACTGGAGAGATGACAGCACACAGCACAATTGGTTTGAGAGGTAGCCACCTCTATGGTTCTGTTCTCTAACTTTTTATATATATTTAGTATTTTTATTTTTCTACCATATCTTAGACTGAAGATAAATTACATTACAATTATGGATTGTAATTGGTACTTTACAGTTTAAAAAATGCTATCTGTACTGATATATCCTTTATCATAGGATGCTTATTCTGAACTACTTTTGAATAATTGTACTTTGACGGCTGCATCCAGGAATATGCCTTACATGCAATGTGTTATTTTATGTATGTGCATTTTGCAAATAAAAACCTTTTAAAAAATAAAAAGTTATTTACTTTCAGGTCATTACAGAGGACAAGGGGGCACTCTGGCTGGTGGAAAATAAATTTAACCTTTGCGTATTGAAAGACTTCTTTACAGTGAAAGTGTAGAATAGACACCCTCAAGAGCTAGTTCTGTCCATCTCTGTAGATTGATTTAAAAAAGAGCTGCATGCACTTCTAAATGCACAAAATATAACTGGATACTCATTTTTAGAGGTAATAATGCCAGGGATAGTTGATCCAGGGTAAATCCGATTGCCTCCAGGGGGATCAGGAATTAATTATTTTTCCCCATTGGAGTGAATTAACCAATGCCTTATTTGGGGAGGTTCCTTCCTCTGAACCAATTAGGGATAGTGTATATGGAGATTTTCTATTTGTGTTTTTTTTCTTCATTGGCTGAACTAGCTAGACTAGTATCTTTGTTCAACCTGACTAAATACAGTATGTAATATGTAACTATGTCTGCGGAATCGGTAGGGTCTGAGACAAGTATAACACCCTAAGCATGACCGTCATTTTCAAAATGGCATTTCTGTCAAACCAGGTATACAGTGGTGAAAATAATTATTTGATCCCCTGCAGATTTTGTAAGTTCGCCCACTTACGAAGAAAGGAAGGGTCTATAATTTTTATCATAGGTGTATTTTAAATGATAGAGACAGAATATCAACCAAAAATTCTGAAAAAACAAGTTACAAATGTTATATATTGAGTTTCAGTTCAGTGAGTAAAATAAGTATTTGATCCTCAAGAAAAACATGACTTAGTACTTGGTGGAGAAACCCTTGTTGGCAAGCACAGAGGTAAGACGTTTCTTATAGTTGGTTACCATGTTTGCACACATCTCAGGAGGGATTTTGGGCCACACTTCTTTACACATATTCTCTAAATCCTTAAGGTTTCTTGGCTGTCGCTTGGCAACTTGAAGTTTTAGCTCCCTCCATACTATTTTCTATAGGATTAAAGTCTAGAAACTGACTAGGCCACTCCATGACCTTAAAGTGGAGTTCCACCCAAAAATGGAACTTCCACTTTTTGGATTTCTCCCCCCCTCCGGTGTCACATTTGGCACCTTTCAGGGGGGAGGAGGGAGCAGATACCTGTCTAATACAGGTATTTGCTCCCACTTCCTGGCATAGATCACCACGGAGCTTGCGGTGACCTACGCCACTTCCGGTGCCTACATTGTCTTCCCCCGCTGTATTCTGGGAGACACACAGGTCCTAGAACACAGCAGGGACCAGAGAGGACGCGCAGCGCGACTTGCGTATGCGCAGTAGGGAACCAGGAAGTGAAGCCGCATGGCTTGACTTCCTTATTCCCTTACAGAGGATGGCGGCGGCAGCAGCCGAGAGCCGACGGACGGATCGGCTTCGGCTGCCGACATCGCGGGCTTCCTGGACAGGTAAGTGTCCATATATTAAAAGTCAGCAGCTGCAGTATTTGTAGCTGCTGGCTTTTAATATTTTTTTTCCGGCGGACCTCCGCTTTAATGTGCTGCTTCTTGAGCCACTCCTTTGTTGCCTTGGTGGTATGTTTTGGGTCATTGTCATGTTGGAAGATCCATCCACAACCCATCTTCAGTGTTCTGTCTGAAGGAAAAAGGTTCTCAGCCAAGATTTTACAATACATGGCCCCATCCATTAGCCCCTTAATGTGGCAAAGTCAGCCTTTACCATTAGCAGAGAAACAGCCCCAAAGCATAATGTTTCCACCTCCTATGTTTAACTGTAGGAATGGTGTTTTTAGTTGAGTTAATGCCAAAGAGCTCAGATTTGATCGCATCTGACCACAGCACTTTCTCCCAATCCTTCTCTGATTCATTTAGATGTTCATTGGCAAACTTCAGATGGGTCTGTACTTGTGCCTTCTTGAGAAGGGGACCTTGCGGGTGCTGCAGGATTTCAAGCATGGAGGTCCAGACCGAGTGCGATTGATGGTTATTTTGTATTCCTTCCATTTGTGAATAATCGCTCCAACAGTTGTCTCCTCACCAAGCTTAAAAAATCTTTTTTTTCAGCAGCATTGGAAACAACCTGTTGATAAAGGGTCTGGGCAGCTAACCAGCTCCTTTCAATAGCTGGTCAGAAGCCGGTCATGATCCGATTTTGTTTGGGTGCTGATCGAGGTGTTGCAAATGTCCAGCAAAAGAGACTGAGCGACAAGTAAAGAGCCAATTCTAGAGTATCCTAAAACTGCTTTTGCGCAAAACTGAAACATGATGGGAATGGGAAGTGTTATACCTTGTCAACTAACAGCTTTTTTTTTTGGTTTGCCAGTGTCCCTTTCTCCTGTAGATGGCAGTATTATTAAGTAGTCCCAGAATTCCTTCTGACCTTGTGATCCCCTTAATGTACTCCTAAAAAGAATTTTACAGTAAGTCAAAAATCTGGTTTTACTCAGCGTATACTAAAGATCATTCACATCAGTCTTGACTATGGCCATCTTCCCAAAGAAAAGGTGAAAATCCAACTGTGTAAATGTTTTCCTGTTTCCAGATAGCTAAAAAAACAAATAGAGCTTAAAATTTCACAGCATTCTTAATTGAAACGGTATATATATTTTTTCTTCTTCATAATGGGTTTGCATTAATTTTTTTTGGTACAGGTCGATTATATGCATTAAAAATTCTTCAGTTCTGTACAGAATGAATCGTGCCATGGAGTCCGTTTATACATTTTGTGACGTGCTGAATTCTACTTTTTGTCACTGACTTTTCTACATTGCCACTATATGTCACTATAAGACAAGGTGGTGGCAGGTGACATGGAATGTGACTATTTCATTTTATATAACAATGTAATAATATAAATAATGTGCTTCAATCATCCTGACACCATATCAACCAAGGTGCCGTGATGATTGAAGCACCAACACTAGCCATTGCCCCGACAAATTGCCTGCAAAAAAACGTATTTTCTGGCAGTGCCACTCCTGAGACTAAACTCTGGATCCGCCCCTGCCTGTCACTCCTCTATTCTATAGAGCTTTGCCCCCCCCCCACTCATCACATGTTTCCTCTGCAAGTATGTGTATTACTGCTCTACACTTTCTATTTAACTATTTACTAACTGATCTAGTTAAAGCAGATACTTCAGCCCCAAAAGGGTAAGTTCCGCTTGAAGTCCACCTCCCCCCCCCCCCCCCCCCCGCCACATTTGGCTTTTTTTTCTTGACAGGTAACCACTCCCACTTTTGCTCAGATCGCCTAGGTGATCCAAGCCGCACTCCCCCCAGCCTGCAGCCTTCTGGGACACATCACATGTCCCTGAAGATTGCGGGACCATTCAGACTCATGCATGCATAGTGGGCATGTCAGGGCTGGGCTCAGCCCTTCCTTCTCTGAGCTGGTCGCTCAGCTGTTGGCTAATTGTCAGCTCCTATCTCTCCACAGTTACTCAGCAGTTGATGATATCCTGCTCGTCAGTCCTGCCTACTTAAGCCGTCCAGCCCAGAGGATCTCTGCCTTCGCCTTAGTCAACATCACAGAGGCGCTCTCCTGCATTCCTGTTTAAAGACTTGCTTGGCTGACATTCCTTCTGGCTCCAGATCTTGCTTGCTGTTTTACTACGCTCATCTCCGGCTCCCTGACATTTGGCTTGTCTGATTATCTGTTCCGGTTCCTGAAATCTGGCTATGTTTTTACTACGTTTGTTCTATTTACTTTTATTATTAAACAAGTGTGATTTAACTGTACTTCTGTCTCGGTCTGATTTTATGGTTTCTGACAGTAGGCGGAGGCCATGAATTCAGAAGATACAGTCAATCCACTTGTTGGTAATATTTTTCCAGATTGGATGAGCAAGATCACCGCATGGATCAGTTTGCCATGGCGTTACAAACGCTCCTGAGTCGCAAGGCTCACCTGGAATCTTCCACTGTGGCTGCTCTGGTACAACCTGAGTTGCAGGCTGTCCCTGCTGCTGCGCCATTCTCTGTGCAGGCACCCGCCTCGAGTATTACTTCTATAAGAGGTATTGTATGTCTGGTTCCGCTCCGCTTCCCCAGCGATTTGGTGGCGATCCAGTTCAATGCAGAGGGTTTCTCAACCAGGTTGAGATATACTTTGAGATGCTGCCCCAGGCGTTTCCCATGGACAGAAGCAAAGTAGGTTTTGTGATATCTTTGCTTTCTGAGAGAGCCTTGGCCTGGTCAAACCCTCTATGGGAGACACAAAAACCTGTTGTCTTGAGTTACCCTGAGTTTGTGGCCTCCTTTAAAAGGGTATTTGACATTACCGCACACTCCGCTTCTGCTGCCAAGTGCCTTATGTCCATCAAACAGAGTACGAGAACTGTTGCCGACTACACCATTGAATTCCATACTCTGGCAGCAGAGGTTGCTTGGAACAATGAGGCCCTCGTGGCTGCTTTTTCTCGTGGTCTCTTGGATTCCATCAAGGATGAGATAGCAGCCTGAGATATACCCACTGAGCTGGAGAAGTTGATCACGTTTGCCATCCTCTTTGACTCCAAACTCAGAGAAAGACTCTCTTTTAAGGAGCGCTTGCGGAAGCCTCCTGTACATTTGCCTCCGAGCTTTGCAGTCCCACCTGTGCTTCCCTCACCTCCCATGCCTCCTGGTACCAAGTTGGTCAGTGAAGATGAATCCATGCACTTGGGCTTAAGGTGTCTCTCTGTGGATGAGAGAACCTTTAGGAGGAGGGAGAGATTGTGCCTTTATTGTGGCCAAGCAGGTCACTTTTTGAAGTCTTGTCCTACCCGTCCAGGGGATGCCCGAAACCTTGAGGTCCTGTCATGGACAGACCTTAGGTGGCATTGTTTCGTCCCCAGTTATCCAGAAGGATAAGCCCCTGGTTTCGGTCACCCTTTCTTGTGCTGAGTCGTCCGTTGAGATACAGGCTCTAATCGACTCTGGGGCTGCAGGCCTGTTCATTGATGCTGCCTTTGTATCGAAGCACTTGATTCCATTGCTTGACACTCCACTTGCCATTGAGGCTCTTGAAGAGAGACCCATATAGCCTGCCCATGTGACTCATGAGATGGTTCCGTTGTCCATGGCCGTAGGGGCTCTTCACCCTGAGATATTCCAATTCCAACAACCCCTTTTTTGATTGGCTCTGTGCTGAGATTCTCTTCGGGTCGCCACAATGCAGTAAGACATGCTTCCAGAAGGTAGCCAAGGTCCTGTGCACCTCTTCGCTCTCCTCCCTCCTGGAGGAGTACTGCGATTTTAGCGATGTCTTTGACAAAGGTCAAGCCAGTAGTTTGCCTCCAAACCGGCCGTATGATTGCGCAATTGACCTTCAACCTGATGCCATACCCCCTCGTGGCTGGGTTTACCCTTTGTCGGTCTTGGAGGATAAGGCCATGGAGGAGTATGTTGCAGACGCACTTTCTCAAGGCTTCATCCGCAAATCCTCGTCCCCTACTGGTGCTGGATTCTTCTTCGTGAAGAAGAAGAGTGGTGAACTGAGACCTTGCATTGATTATAGGGGTCTCAATCATTTCACGATTAAGAATGCCTATCTAATTCCGTTGATTACAGAGTTATTTGACCACCTCAATCTCGTGAGGATTAAGGAGGGCGACGAGTGGAAAACTGCGTTTTAATACCAGAACAGGCCATTATAAGTACCTCGTAATGCCTTTTGGCCTTTGTAACGCCCCGGCAGTTTTCCATAAATTCATTAACAATGTCCTCCGAGATTTGTTGCAGTTATGTGTGGTGGTTTATCTCAATGATATCCTCATATTTTCCCAGTCCCTGGAGAGCCACCACACAGATGTCTGTCATGTGCTTCAGAAACTAAGAGAGAACAATGTATATTGTAAATTGGAGAAGTGCGAGTTCCATCGTGATGGGTTATGGGTTATGCTGGGTTATGTCATTTCCACTGCTGGTTTTTTCGATGGACCCAGAAACATTTTTATCAGTCCTACAGTGGCCCTGACCCGTGGGTTTACGTTCTCTGCAGCGTTTTCTGGGCTTTGCCAACTATTATCAGAAGTTTATTCGTAACTTCTCATCTCTGGTCAAGCCCCTGACTGATATGACCAGAAAGAACGGTAACCCACAGAGTTGGTCTATGGAGTCTGTTAAGGCCTTTGAGAGTCTCAAGGCTGCCTTTGTTTCTGCTCCTGTGTTGGCACATCCTGATCCTATGTTACCTTTTATCCTAATGCCCTGTACACACGATCGGACATTGATCGGACATTCCGACAACAAAATCCATGGATTTTTTCCGACGGATGTTGGCTCAAACTTGTTTTGCATACACACGGTCGCACAAAGTTGTCGGAATTTCCGAACTCCAAGAACACGGTCACGAACACCACGTACGACGAGACTCTAAAAGGGCAGTTCAGTACTAAGCATGGCACCCTTTGGGCTCCTTTTGCTAATCTCGTGTTAGTAAAAGTTTGGTGTGAGACGATTCGCGCTTTTTCAGACTCGTGGTTTTCAGATCCTATTTCTGCTGTTCAGTTTGTGCTTGTGGGTTTGTATCTGGTCTTCAGTGCGTGCAGCGAGTTCCCATTGACTTGTCATTGTGTTCTTGTTCGTTCGTTACTGATTTTCAGGTCGCTCTTTACAGGCCTTGCTGTTCTTCAGTGCGTTCTGTTTCTTCGTTCTGAGCAGCCAACCGTTTTCTAGCCATGTTGTGTGTACATACTCATCGTATAGTTCATGCTGTGCAGGAACTTAGTGTTGGGGTCCTTACTTTGACACAAACCCAGTCCATGAACAGGGCGAGGAGGAGTTCATGGACCAAGAATTGGTTGCTCCAGCGTGACCAGTTCTGTCACATGCCTTTGCTCCATGAGATCCGTGAGAATAATCCTGACGATTTCAGGAACTTTCCCTGGATGACGGACCCCGTATTTCACCGTTTGTTGGCTTTGCTGACCCCCTATATCAGCAGGCAGGATACCTGCATGAGGCAAGCCATTACTCCAGAGCAGAGGCTAGTCGCCAACCTGCGGTACTTGGTGATGGGGAGAAGCCTGCAGGACCTTAGGTTCTCAACAGGCATCTCCCCCCAGGCTCTGGGGATCATTATCCCAGAGACTTGTTCTGCCATCATCCAGGTCCTGCAGAAGGAGTATATTAAGGTAAGATTTTTATCCTTTAACATCACATTTTATTGTATAGAATGTTTGCTAATGTATTGTATTTCTTTCCTCATTCCCTAATTACCATGATTGTAATATGCTGTTAATGTCCCCTTTGTCCTCATGCATGCTGGATTTTTATGTAATGTTTTTTTGTCCTCCATACATATTTGCCTTTACTTACCTCCCCAGCATGCTCTCCTGGCCCTATATCCACCTCATCTACTCAATTAACAATGTATTTTGTCAGCTCCATAGTAGAGGTCGATATGGGTTTTTCTCTGGCCGATGCCGATACCGATATTTAGAAATTGGGGTGGTCGATGTGCGATATATGATACCAATTTTTGGGGCCGATATTCTAGGCCGATTTAAAAAAAAAAAAGACCTCACCCACTCCACTTCTCCCTGCTTGCTCCTGTCACTCTACCACACACGTGATGTCCTCAGTAGAGATGGCACTGGCTGTGGCAGGTGGCACTGGTTGGCTTAGGCAGGTGGCACTGATTGGCACTGGCAGGTGGCACTGGGAGGTGGCACTGATTAGCAGTGCCACTGGTTGGCACTGGAAGGTGGCACTGGTTTGGAACTGACATGGCACTGGTTGGCACTGGCAGGTGGCACTGTTTGGCAGGTGGCGCTGGCACGTGGCACTGATTGGCAGGTGGCACTGATTGGCAGAGACACTGGTTGGCACTGATTGGCAGTGGCACTAGAAGGTGGCACTCATTGGCACTGGAAAGTGAAACTGGTTGGCACTGGCAGGCATTGGCAGGTGGCACTGGTTTGGAACTGGCAAGTGGCACTATTGGCACTGGCAGGTGGCACTGATTGGTGTGGCACTAGCAGGTGGCACTGATTGGCATGGCACTGGCAGGTGGCACTGATTGGCGGGGCACTGGTTGGAGGTGGCACTGGCAGGCACTGGTTGGCACTGGCAGGTGGCACTGAATTGCGTTTCACTGGCAGGTGGCACTGATTGGCGGGGCACTGGTTGGAGTTGGCAGGTGGCACTGGCAGGCACTGGTTGGCACTGGCAGGTGGCACTGATTGGCGGTGGCACTGGTTGGCACTGGCAGGTGGCACTGACTGGCAGTGGCACGGGTTGGCGGTGGCACTGACAGGCACTGGTTGGCACTGGCAGGTGGCACTGACAGATGGCACTGACCGATGACACTGATGGCACTGCCACTGGCAGGTGGCACTGACGGATGGCACTGGCAGTGGCACTGGAAGGTGGCACTGGTTGGCACTGGAAGGTGGCACTGGTTTGGAACTGACATGGCGCTGGTTGGCACTGGCAGGTGGCACTGGTTGGCACTGGCAGGTGGCGCTGGCACGTGGCACTGGCAGTGGCACTGGTTGGCACTGATTGGCAGTGGCACTGGAAGGTGGCACTGGTTGGCACTGGCAGGTGGCACTGGTTTGGAACTGGCAGGTGGCACTATTGGCACTGGCAGTTGGCACTGCTTGGCATGGCACTGGTTGGAGGTGGCACTGGCAGGTGGTACTGATTGGCGGTGGCACTGGCAGGCACTGGTTGGTACTGGTAGGTGGCACTGGATGGCAGGTGGCACTGAAAGATGGCACTGATTGGCACTGGCAGGTTTCACACTAAGCCGAGTAACTGTGTGTGAAACTGACAACAGAGAGATGTCAGAATTGAGATTAATGTCGGGGTGGGCGGGACCCAGCAGCTATCAAACAGCAGCCAATGATTAGGCTGCTTACGAAATGGGGCGGGGCCACATACACGTAGCCGCCCGCCCAGATCCCATCCCATTGGCTAGTGTTTGATAGCGGCCGGGTCCCGCCCACCCCGGGCCAGGTCCCGCCCACCCCCGACATCAACCTCAATTCTGACAGATACCTCTCTCTCTCCTCTCTGTTATGCGCCAGCTTCACACACTCAGTGGCTCTGGCAAGCATCAAGTGCCACACTGAGTGTGGAGGAGGGAGGAGGAACAGCAGGTAATGTTAAATATCGGCCTAATTTTGATAATAATCGGCCGATGCCGAAATATCGGCCAAATATCGGCCGATATATCGGTCGACCTCTACTCCATAGTAGTACTTTACCCTAAATACCCCCTAAAATGTTGAAAATTGTGATGTGTGTTTAAAATTCAGGCAAAGTGCCAGATGCTTTTTTTTCTGTCCCAAAATCATTTGGAACCCTCCCTCCCTCCAACTGCTAACTCAGCTGATACCAATCCTCTATCTGCTGACTTTGCCAAACCCATACACACTATACCCACCTCTTTTGTGGTCAGATTTATGGATGAATTCCCCAAAGCATGTAGTGCAAGGGCCTGCCTGAATACTTTCAAATGGTACTGTTTAAAGTTTTTGTATCCGATTATTATCTTGATAGGTAATATCAGAATGTAAAAATGTGCTAAAATGTGTACAGTGTGTATTTATCTCTTTGTATTATGACACTTCTTACCTGTCCAGTGGGCTGCCAATAGTGTAAGTAAGGAGGGGCTGGCCAAAGTAATACACATTATTTAGGCATTCATCTCTCAATGAAGTGGAGAGGGTTACCTGTCCAAAACATCTCCCCCCCCCACCATAAATGTATTTAAATGGCCCATGAGGGCCATTTAGGTGGACCTTATACCTTTGTCTTTAAATACTCCCTAAAATAAATGTTATACTGATGTTGGTCAAGAATGTTTGTGTCTAATCTGCTTTCCATGTTTATGTGCAAAATGATTAATTTTTTTTCTTGTTTGACTCCACAGTTTCCTTCGAACCCACAGGAATGGCAGACTGTGCCCAGCGGTGGGACTTTCCTAACTGCGGAGGGACAATTGATGGGAAACACGTCCACATCGTCCCACCACCCAAATCGGGGTCTGTCAGAAGAAGCCTTCGTTCTATTCCGGCCGTGTATTTTTGCGCATGCGTGGCGTTCCGGCACATGCACATTGGTGGACCGGCGCTACAGCACTCACACATGCGCACTAGCGCACACCCAACGTAATCCTCTGGGCGGCCTATAAAAGGCGCTCAGAGAATCAAACAAGTTGCTGGAAAAAATTCTAAATTGCAGGAAAAAGGGTAGACAGCTTCAGTACCTAATCAAATGGAAGGGGTATCCTTCTGAAGATAACTCCTGGGAACCATCCAGAAATCTACATGCCCCACGTCTACTCCAGGCATTTCACCGAGAGCATCCAGAACTGATGTCTACTTTGGGTGTCCAGAGGCCACCCCTCGGGGGGGGGGGGCACTGTCAGAAGAAGCCTTCGTTTTATTCCGGCCGTGTATTTTTGCGCATGCGCGGCGGAACTGCGTTCCGGCGCATGCGCATTCGCGGTCCGGCGCTCGCACATGCGCACTAGCGCACACCCAACATGATCCTCTGGGCGGCCTATAAAAGGCGCTCAGAGAATCAAACAAGTTGCTGGTTTGTCTCAGCTTCCTGTGTTACCTGAACCTGTCTCCTGTACCTTTGCCTGACTACCTTTTGTGACCCGGATTTGCCATTGGATTCCTCTGCTTCTCTCCTGGACCTGACCTTGGCTTGTTTATCGGATTTCCACCAGTCTTCTGTGTTTGACCCTCGGCCTGTTACCTGGACTGTCTCCTGTCTCCTAGCCTGACTTCCTGCCTGCACCTGGACTACCCGTATCTTGAAATACCACTCTGCAAACCCTGCAGCTCAATATCACTGTTACTGTGTTTGACCCTCAGCCTGGTTATGGACTTTCTACCTGTTGTTTCCAGTTTGCACCTCTGCCTACCAGTACCTGCATAGCGGCTCTTCTCTACCAAGACCCCTCAAGCAAGTCACCCACAGTCCATTGGGGTAGCCTGTGCCCCTTCGTGCCGTTCCCTCCCTGTATCACCTCCAGGGGGCGGACTGCGCTTAGTCGCAAGGGTGAACCGCTCTCGGCATCTCGACCTCGGTGAGTACTATCAGTGACAGGGTCATACTATTACAAACTACAAGGGGTTCAATAGTATTGTGATGTTGGCGGTGGTGTCAGCTACTTACGAGTTCCTTTATGTGGATGTGTGGATGGTGGAGTCATCACCCACACGGAATTCTACGGGCGTCTCCAGAATGGCAGCTTGGGCTTGCCACCCCCAGAAGACAATGCGGAAGGACTCCCATTCATCTTCGTTGCGGATGAAGCGTTTGCGCTGGGGGACCATCTTATGTGGCCATTCCCTATGAGGACCCTCACCCCGGACCAGAGGGTTTTTAATTACCGGCTGGCCAGAGCCAGAAGAGTGGTGGAGATTACCTTTGGAATAATGGCCATGCGGTTCCGCCTATTTCTTACACCCATACACTTGGCGGAGTATAAACTCAATCACATCATCCTGGCTTGCTGTGTTCTCCACAACTTTTTAAGGAGAAATTCTGTGAACTATGCTGGCTCAGTTGGGCCTGAAGCTGGAATTAATCTCAATGAACCAACCCTGACGGCGCTTGAAGCTGGCCATCCTGGCTTGCCCCCCTTGAGTGCCCGCAAGGTCCATCTAAGATACATGGAATACTTTGCGGGTAGGGGGGCCATCAATATGCCAGACAATGTCTGAGACATTTTTTAAATAAAAAAATATTTTAAACTGAACAAAGATTTGCTAACATTTACTGCTTGTGTTTCTTTAAGCTGACCATGACTGAAATTTGGGGAGTCGTGAAAATGGCGTGATTGTATAAAATTATAAAGCACTGATGGGTGTTATTTACTAGAGGCAAAGACACTTTGCACTACAAGTGCACTTGAGACTGCACTGAAACTGCACTTGTAGTGCAAAGTGGATTTGCCCTTAGGAAATAACCCCCATTGTCACAGAAAACACCAATTTTACCACAAGAAAAGTTTAGGAGCATTGAAAGAAGAAGCCACACATTGTTGATTACCAATATTTTTAATACAAGAACAATCACATGTGCGTTTAATAAGGGTTTTTCAAACAAACCAACATGTTTGTTGTATAGAATATTTTTAGGTGACATTAACCAGTTGCCGACTGCCTCACGATGATATACGTCAGCAGAATGGCACGGGCAGGCAGAATCACCTACCTGTACGTGATTTGCCCCCCGGTGCCCGAGGCGGTCGGCATTTGTTCCTGGGCGATCAGAGGTGATGGGGAGGCCATCCATTCGTGGCCACCCCCTCGCGATCGCCCCCGGCCAATGAAATGTAATGTAAACAGAGGCAGAGGAAGTGATGTCATCTCTCCTCGAGCCAGTCTTTTCGTTCCGGCGCCGAGGAGAGAAGACATCAAGTAAGTCTGCACCAACACTACACTTTCAGTAGAACACACTAGGCACACTTTTCACCCCTGATCACCCCCCTGTACCCCCTGTCACAGTGACACCAATAGCAGTTTTTTTTTGCATTGGTGTCAGTTTGTGACAGTTATAAGTGTTAGGGCAGTTAGGGTTAGCCCCCTTTAGGTCTAGGGTACCCCCCTTTAGGTCTAGGGTACCCCCCTAACCCCCCCTAATAGAGGTTAACCCCTTGGTCACCCCCCGTTGCCAGTGTCACTAAGCGATCATTTTTCTGATCGCTGTATTAGTGACACAGGTGACGCTAGTTAGGGAGGTAAGTACATAGGTTCGCCGTCAGCGTTTTATAGCGAAAGGGACCCCCATATACTACCTAATAAAGGTTTTAACCCCCTGATCGCCCCCTAGTTAACCCTTTCACCAGTGATCATCGTATAACTGTTACGGGTGACACTGGTTAGTTAGTTTGTTTTTTATAGTTTATTATAGTTTCAGGGCACCCGCCGTTTATTACCTAATAAAGGTTTAACCCCCTAATTGCCCGGTGGTGATATAAGTCATGTTTTTAGGGTCAGATAAGGTCTGCGTCACCCCAGGCAGCGTCAGGTTAGCGCCAGGACACGCACGCAGCATATACCTCCCTTAGTGCTATAGTATTTGATCGGATCAATATCTGATCCCATCAGATCTATGCTAGCGTCCCCAGCAGTTTAGGGTTCCCATAAACAGTGTTAGCGGGATCAGCCCAGATACCTGCTAGCACCTGCGTTTTGCTCCTCGGCCCAGCCCTGCCCAGCCCACCCAAGTGCAGTATCGATCGATCACTGACACTTACAAAACACTAAGCACACAACTGCAGCGTTCGCAGAGTCAGGCCTGATCCCTGCGATCGCTAACAGTTTTTTGGTAGCATTTGAATCAGTCGCTAACAGGAGCTTTTTTGCCTGTGAGTCTCACTAGTGTACCCCTAAATTTAGAGCCCAAAATGTCAAATCGAAGGTACACTAGTGAAGAAGCCTACACGTTTCTGAGCATGACAGATAGTGAAGAGGAAGTCACTCATCTGTCAGATTCAGGCTCAGAATACGATCCTGTAGAGGACAGTGGCTCCATGACAGATAGCTCTGACGACAGAGTTGTGGTCCCTGCCATGGTCAGGCGTACCAGACCCCAAGCTTCTTCTTCTGTCCTTGATGTGCAAGAACCGCAGGTCCCTCGTATGGAGCAGAGCAGTACTAGCGCCGCTATTCCTTCTGGTGAACTGGCAAGCACCAGCGGCCTAGTACACCCTGGTCGTACATCCAGCACTGCAGTATCAGGTGGTGACGTGGCGAGTCCCATAAGTGCAGTTCAAGCTGGCAAGGTGGCAAGCACTAGTAGTGTCCCGCTGCCACCAAGAAGACGAACACAGGCCCGTCGTGCCCATAGTGCCCTATCTGCTGAATTCGCCAATCCGAATTGGGAACCCACCACTTCTGCAGCACCCGTACTTCCCCCATTCACTGGCCAACCCGGCATTCAGGTGGAAACTGTTGATTTTACAAAAATGGAAAGCAATCAGCGCAAAAATTAGCAAATGAATAGACTATGCAGGCTGAACACTAAAGGATTCACTAACCCAAAGTATATAAAATATAAAAAACAAGTGCACTAAAGGATTCACTAACCCAAAGTATATAAAATATAAAAAACAAGTGCAGCGCAATAAAATGAACACATGTAAAAATAATGATAGGATATCTGGCGGCGGCTGAGGGTCAGGCTGCATTGTGCTGGCTGTGCGGGGTCCCGTCTCTGCAGGTCGAGGCTGTTGTTTCTTACACACCTTACTGAGGATCTTGTTAAGGATATCCAGAGTGCTGTGATCTATGAAGGATAGATCCTCCAGCTTGCATGAGCGTATTGGCTGATGAGGATAATATCCAAGGTTTCCAAGCCGCTTTGCTGAAGCTTCTGGTTATCAGGCTCGCATGACCTCCTATAATCTAGAGGTCCATCACCTTTGGTAAGTGCAATTTCCTACAGATTTAATTAGCAAGAGTATCTGTGAAGAAATCACCTGTCCTATTTTTGATCAAGAGCGGGATTGTATTCCATCTATGAATTATTAAGGACTTTTTCCACAAATCATTTATAGTTGATTTTACGCCACTGGATTTTTATTCGCTGTTTTTCACCGAAGATCTCTATAGATCTATTGTGGACCAAAGCAATTTATACGCTGGTCAACACATCGCCACTATTCCCCAGTCCTCCCGTGCCAGAGATTGGAAACCAATTACGGTTTCCGAATTTAAGATCTTTCTGGGCCTTTCCCTCAACATGGGCATAAATAAAAAGAGTGAGTTGCGGTCATATTGGTCCACTGACCCAATTCACCATATGCCCGTGTTCTCTGCCTCCATGACCAGGGCACGATACGAGCAGATTTTGTGGTTCATGCACTTCAACAACAATGAACTCTGTCGTCCTCGTGGAGACCCTGAATACGATCGGCTCTACAAAGTTCGGCCCCTCGTAAACCACTTCAACCAGCGTTTTGCAGACTTGTTTACTCCCCATCAAGTTGTCTGCGTTGATGAGTCCCTGATTAAATTTTCTGGCCGCTTGTCATTCAAACAGTACCTTCCCAGCAAGCGTGCCAGATACGGGGTCAAGATGTATAAGCTCTGTGACAGGGCTACAGGCTATACATGTAGTTTTATGGTTTACGAGGGCAAAGATAGTCACGTAGAGCCGACAAACTGCCCTGACTACATAGGAAGCGCTGGCAAGATTGTGTGGGACTTGGTGTCACCCTTATTCAGAAAGGGGTACCACTTGTATGTGGACAATTATTACACGGGCGTGCCACTTTTTAGTCACCTTTTTGATCAACAGATTGGAGCATGTGGCACCGTGCGATTTAATCGCCGGGGATTTCCCCAGCAGGTTGTAGATTCCCGTCTTAGGCTGGGGGAGAGAGCCTGCTTGCAGTATAATAACTTGCTCGCTATGAAGTGGAGGGATATTAAGAATGTTTTCGTTCTTACCTCCCTTCATGCAGACACGACGGTCCAAATTACTACGGCGACTGGTGTTGTGGAGAAACCCCTCTGTGTCCACGAATATAACCAAAATATGGGAGGGGTGGACCTCAACGACCAGTTGTTGGTGCCGTACCTAGTTGCCCGTAAGGCCAGACGCTGGTACAAAAAAAGTCTGTTTATTTATTTCAATTGGCTTTACTGAATGCTCATGTGCTATACAGAGCTTCAGGATGGACTGGATCCTTCCTTAAATTCCAGGAAGAGATCGTCAGAGCCCTTCTGTTTCAAGGCGGTGCTCAACCTCACCTTTCCCAACCAAATGCAGTAAGCCGGCTGCATGAGAGGCATTTTCCTTATGTCCTCCCGAGTACCCCTACCCAACGAGCC
Organism: Lithobates septentrionalis; assembly: GCA_037952835.1. Lineage (NCBI taxonomy): Eukaryota > Metazoa > Chordata > Amphibia > Anura > Ranidae > Lithobates > Lithobates septentrionalis. The sequence continues at coordinate 190,448 of JBBDGP010000075.1, forward strand.
CCCCAAAAAAGATGTTGTGTCTGCAGCAAGCGCGGATATAGGCGTGACACCCGGTATTATTGTCCCTCCTGTCCTGACAATCCTGGTCTATGCATTGGTGAATGTTTTGAATGCTACCATACACTAGTTGAGTATTAGCGTAGGGTACAGCACTGCACAGACTAGGACACACTTTCACAGGGTCTCCCAAGATGCCATCGCATTTTGAGAGACCCAAACCTGTTACCAGTTACAAACGTTAAAGTTACTAAAAAAAGTGTAAAAATAAATAAATAAATAAAAATACAAAAAAAATATAAAATAAAAAAAACAAAAATAGTTGTCGTTTTATTGTTCTCTCTCTCTCTATTTGCTCTCTGGTGTTCTGCTCTTTTTTACTGTATTCTGTTCTGCAATGTTTTATTGTTATTATGTTTTACCATGTTTGCTTTTCAGATATGCAATTTTTTTATACTTTACTGTGTTTTATTGGTAACCATTTTTTTGTTTTCAGGTATGCCATTCAGCTGCAGAGCGGATTTATTTATCTTGACAGCAACAGCGTTTGCTCCCACGATACATAAATCCATGACTCCAGTGTCGGAGGTGATTTCACCACCACAGTTACATACTTCAGCATATATGCCGAAGCGTGGGGGCAGCAGTGGGTGGAGGAGCGATTTGCTCCTACCTTTTGCGGGAGGATGCCCCCATGCTTCGGCATATATATATTTTAGGCACAGGTTGCATTAAATGTTTTATTTTTTACTATGTTTTCTTTGTATTTGCTTTGCAGGTATGGTAAGTTTTACTGTTATACTGTAATGTTACTTTGTTTTATTGTTAACCATCATTTGCTTAGCAGGTACGCCATTCAGTTGCAGCGCGGATTTATTTATCTTGACAGCAACAGCGTTTGCTCCCACGATACATAAAGCCGTGACTCCAGCGCTGTCGGAGGTGATTTCACCACCACAGTTACATACTTCAGCATATATGCCGAAGCGTGGGGGCAGCAGAGGGCGGAGGAGCGATTTGCTCCTAACTTTTGCGGGAGGATGCCCCCATGCTTCGGCATATATATACGGTGCATGTATGCCCATCATTAGAAGTGTGTGGATGAAGGGAGGTATTCTAATGGTGGGCATACCCACGATCAATCTCTTTTTTTCGTTCAGCCCACAGGCTGCATGAAAAAAAAGTTTACAATATATGCCCAACAAGGACCAGCAACGTACTGGTATGTTGCTGGACTTTGAGTGGTTATACCAGAATGATGCCTGCAGGTTTAGGTATCATCTTGGTATCATTCTTTTCAGCCAGCGGTCGGCTTTCATGTAAAAGCAATCCTAGCGGCTAATTAGCCTCTAGACTGCTTTTACAAGCAGTGGGAGGGAATCCCCCCTATCGTCTTCCATGTTTTTCTCTGGCCCTCCTGTCCCAACAGGGAACCTGAGAATGCAGCCGGCGATTCTGCCAGCTGACCATAGAGCTGATCCGAGACCAGAGTGGCTCCAAACATCTCTATGGCCTAAGAAACCGGAAGCTACGAGCATTTCATGACTTAGATTTCGCCGGATGTAAACAGCGACATTGGGAAATTGGGAAAGCATTTTATCACACCGATCTTGGTGTGGTCAGATGCTTTGAGGGCAGAGGAGAGATCTAGGGTCTAATAGACCCCAGTTTTTTCAAAAAAGAGTACCTGTCACTACCTATTGCTATCATAGGGGATATTTACATTCCCTGAGATAACAATAAAAATGATTAAAAATTTTTTTTTCATTTTTGCAGGTTTTCCTGCTTTATGTCGTTGTCCTAACGCCATATACGAAGGATCAAGATCTGATATCTGACTTATTAGTCATAAAGGCAGAGGGGTGTGGGGCGGGAGCCTTCCCGTCCACAGTGAAGATCCCAAATGGGGTGGATGGTTGGGTTCCTGACGTCACGCCTTCTCTCCAAGCAATACAAGAGAGGTGTGGAAATAGCTCTAGAGACAATGAACATATAAAGAAAAATAATTATATATCCAAACTTATTAAGCTCTACACTCTGCCTAGATATATATGTGAGTAAAGGGAACGTAACCGGCCATGTGCAGCCGGATAGACGTATTCACCTCATCCAGAGAGAAAATAGAGATGACATAGTCTGTTTATAGGATCCTTGCAGGCCATGTTGGTTGAGATATGTCCCCCCCCCCCTTTCTTTCCTCTTCTATCTTTTTACTCAAAGAATATACCGTATTTATCGGTGTATAACACGCACTTTTTTCCCCTTAAAATCAGGGGAAACTCGCGGGTGCGTGTTATAAGCTGATCCCCTGCGATCCTGAGCTGTCAGATGTGAAAAATCGCCGACTGCGATTTGAAAATGGCGCCTCCGGCGCCGAAATACACAGTGCCGGTCCTCGGCTCTTCTCGGCCACTTTCGGCTTCACTCGAGCATCGCCCGAACCTAGCCGAGTGTACTCGGCTAGGTTCGGATAGCTCCGTTCACAGTCACGCCCATCCCGAGTGGAGCCGAAAGTGAACGAGAGCCGCCGAGAAGAGCCGAGGACCGGCTCTGTGTATTTCGGCGCCGGCGGCGCCATTTTCAAATCGCGGTCGGCGATTTTGAAGCTCAGCGAGCTGCAAGGCTGCACTGGGGCAAGGCTGCACTGGGGCAAGGTTGCACTGGGGCAGGCTGCACTGACAAGGCTGCACTGACATGGCTGCACTGACATGGCTGCACTGGCAAGGCTGCACTGGGGCAAGGCTGCAATGGACACTGGGGAAGGCTGCACTGACAAGGCTGCACTGACAAGGCTGCACTGACATAGCTGCACTGACATGGCTGCACTGGCAAGGCTGCACTGGGGCAAGGCTGCACTGAGAAGGCTGCAATGATGGGCATTTAAATGTAAGTTTTTTTCCCTTCAACTTCCCTCCTAAAAGTTTTTTTTCCTTAAAATTCCCTCCTAAATTGGGGTGCGTGTTATACGCCGGTGCGTGTTATACGCCGATAAATACGGTATGTTGTGTATTTTGTACATGCTATTTTCACTAAAAATCATTGGAAAAGAAAAAAAAATGAAAGGAACAGTTTAAAAATAAGATAAAAAAGCAAAAAAATAATAAAGAAAAAAAAAAAGCACCCCTGCCCCCCATGCTCTCGCGCAAAGGCGAACGCAAGCGTCGGTCTGGCGTCAAATGTAAACAGCAATTGCACCATGCATGTGAGGTATCACCGCGAAGGTCAGATCGAGGGCAGTAATTTTAGCAGTAGACCTCCTCTGTAAATCTAAAGTGGTAACCTGTAAAGGCTTTTAAAGGCTTTTAAAAATGTATTTAGTTTGTCGCCACTGCACTGCAATGTTTGTGCGCAATTTTAAAGCATGTCATGTTTGGTATCCATGTACTCGGCCTAAGATCATCTTTTTTATTTCATCAAACATTTGGGCAATATAGTGTGTTTTAGTGCATTAAAATTTTAAAAAAGTGTGTTTTTTCCCCAAAAAATGTGTTTGAAAAATCGCTGCGCAAATACTGTGTGAAAAAAAAATGAAACACCCACCATTTTAATCTGTAGGGCATTTGCTTTAAAAAAATATATAATGTTTGGGGGTTCAAAGTAATTTTCTTGCAAAAAAAAATATTTTTTCATGTAAACAAAGTGTCAGAAAGGGCTTTGTCTTCAAGTGGTTAGAAGAGTGGGTGATGTGTGACATAAGCTTCTAAATGATGTGCATAAAATGCCAGGACAGTTAAAACCCCCCCAAATGACCCCATTTTGGAAAGTAGATACCCCAAGCTATTTGCTGAAAGGCATGTCGAGTCCATGGAATATTTTATATTTTATATTGTGACACAAGTTGCTGGAAAAAGACAAATTTTTTTTTGAACAAAGTTGTCACTAAATGATATATTGCTTAAACATGCCATGGGAATATGTGAAATTACACCCCAAAATACATTCTGTTGCTTCTCCTGAGTACGGGGATACCACATGTGTGAGACTTATTGGGAGCCTAGCCACTTACGGGACCCCCGAAAACCAAGCACCGCCTTCAGGCTTTCTAAGCCTGTGTGAGCAATATATCATTTAGTGACAATTTTTTGTAATTTTTTTTTTTTTTGTCATTTTTCAATCACTTGGGACAAAAAAAAAAAATAATATTCAATGGGCTCAACATGCCTCTCAGCAATTTCCTTGGGGTGTCTACTTTCCAAAATGGGGTCATTTGGGGGGGGTTTGTACTGCCCTGCCATTTTAGCACCTCAAGAAATGACATAGGCAGTCTTAAACTAAAAGCTGTGTAAATTCCAGAAAATGTACCCTAGTTTGTAGATGCTATAACTTTTGCGCAAACCAATAAATATACGCTTATTGACTTTTTTTACCAAAGACATGTGGCCGAATACATTTTGGCCTAAATGTATGACTAAAATTGAGTTTATTGGATTTTTTTTATAACAAAAATTAGAAAATATCATTTTTTTTCAAAATTTTCAGTGTTTTTCCGTTTATAGCGCAAAAAATAAAAACCGCAGGGGTGATCAAATACCATCAAAAGAAAGCTCTATTTGTGGGAAGAAAAGGACGCAAATTTCGTTTGTGTACAGCATTGCATGACCGTGCAATTAGCAGTTAAAGTGACGCAGTGCCAAATTGTAAAAAGTGCTCTGGTCAGGAAGGGGGTAAATCCTTCCGGGGCTGAAGTGGCTAATAAAAGTAGAAATGTCCTTTTAAGGTAAAACAGGCATGTTTAAAACCAACAATAAATACACAAATCTGGAACTTACAAAGTTCAACTTTTCTCGAAATTGAAGGCAATATCAGACATGAGTATTTATAAACTGTGTTTGATATTGCGTTTAGATGGGGTGAAGTCACCCCTGGAAAAGCCAAATTTTGAAGATGCACACAAATTGCCGAATGTCAACATGTGCTAGCTGCCATCATGGGGGATCAAGGGACGTGTTTTGTGAGTGCAACCCCTTTTTCTCAGCTACTTTATTTTTGCAGAAGGGGTTGCACCCACAAAACGCGTACATTGATCTCCCGTGATGGCAGATAGCACATGTTGACACACTGTGTACATCTTCAAAATTTGGCTTTTCGAGAATATATTTAAAAATGTAAAAAAAAATTTCAGGAAAAAAAGCCACCAAAATTAGGGATTTCGAGGGGTTTTAAACTCTCCCTAAAACATCAATGATGTTCTTCATTTTGTTTTGAACATCACTGATGTTTTGCTTGATGTTTTCCAAGTCCCTATTACACCCCATGATCTCCCCGATCAGGATCTGAGCACTTTCACTGGTGAAATGACCTTCATCCACAACATCACGCTCACCTAAAAATATAGAAACAAAAACACACCATGTATTATAAATATGCCGGCATCCATCTCTTACCTGAGCCTGTGGTCGCAGACACTCACCTGTTGAGACAATTTCCACCACGTCTCCCTCCTCCTCCTGTTGGCTTTGGGGGATTTCCACTTCTTCATGAGGTGGGGGGTCTGTTGTCTCCTCTGTTGAGTGGTGTCCTCCGAGTCTTTTCTCCCCTATGTAAAAATAAATAGGTATACTTAGCACATAGATATTTGATGGCAGAAATAGGAATATGAAACATTGCTTGGAAGTGGGGTACAATTGTCTCTTTTGGCAGAGTTCCAAGATGAAGAAATATTTTGTCACTTTTGGCAAGCTTGAATACTTACCTGTTTTGTACAAGCTTCACAGATGGAGACACCCCTATAGTATCCACTGGAGCACCTGTGTGGGCCCCCTAATAAAAAGGGTGTTCTGGTGTCTCACACTAGTGCTCCAGCGTCCAGTTGTGTAATGTTAAATATAGCTTTGCAATGAAAGACATCAACGCCAGCCAATCGTCTCAGGTGTGTTTACTCAAGAATAGACTTCATATGAAGGACCCTTTCTCCTCAACATTCGGAGTCAGAGTGCCGTACAATAATACAGGTACAATATTTATAGACAGTGGTTACATTACATCCTATGAAGGGCACAAAGCCCATAGTTACACGTCACAAGTGCGCATTTCACTTAGTATTTCAACACAGGCTTGGCTAACAGTTTGGCTAGAAAGTCTAACTTTTAGGGGTCATCATAACCCAAAATATTTCAAATTGATAAGTTGTTTTGACAAAAAAAGGGAGAAATAATTGCAAGAATAATTACTTGGAAAGAAGTTAAGTTGACATTTGGACAGGGACTTTCTATGTCAACATCTTTCCCTATCTCATATTCCGAGAATTGTGTCAGGTCATTGGCAGAACATTTTAACATCTACTGGTCAACCACAAGTGTTGCAATACCAAAGAATTCAGAAACATTTCATTCCAAAACATTTTACTGGAAAACAGATTAAATGAATATTCTCAAGAATACAGAGATATATATATTTCAATACTGAAGGAGAACTCCGAATATACAAGAAGATATGGTTCCTATATTTCCTATATCTTCACAGCCCCTCCTGTGTTTAGAATTCTTTCGGTATCCCTTTTAAGCTTCTTCTGTGTCTTTAGGTTGATCTCCAGGTATGCGGACCACCATTTCGTGAGCAGTTCTGACTCGAGACCTTAAGGGCTCAGAAGAACCAATATTAGTACCAGCACGTGTGATTTTCAAACAACATTTGCATAACATAGGTGCACATTTAACTATTAGGATTATGAAAACTATAATTCCTACAATGTATAAAATACCATGCAAAATTCCAGAAAACCATCCTGCAATACCAGAAAACCAGTTGACAGGATTGAGCCAGGAGAGCCAGCTTTCCCAGCTACCTTCCACCCAAGCAGTTTCGGTATGTTCCTTGTGAAATTTAACCTTCATTTGTTGTACCTTTTCTACATGCGAAATGATGGCATCTTCAGTCTTTGTATCATTTCCAATGTAGTTACAACAAGTAGTTCCCACTATAGCGCATATTCCTCCCTGACTGGCCGTAAGATAATCCAGCACCAGCCGGTGCTGCAAAACCTCCTTTTTGATCATTTTTAATTCTATAGCAAGGGCTATAAAGTTTCTATCATACAGGGCAGTAATGTTATCCATCAGGTCTGCCAAATCAACTGAAAGCCTTCTTAATACAACATCTATTTACCCAAGGAATAGAAAACAGTGGTTTAATCTCTCTGTAATGCGGTTCAATACTTGTAAAGTTATCATCTGACTTAGGGTAAAAAGTAGGCCTGATAGGAGAATCACCATCTTTCTCATTAATCTCAGAGTCCTCTTCCTCTTTTCCTCCTGGGATTTCATCTTCTCCTGGAGCAGACTGGTCGGTGAGATCCCTTTTAATAAGTTGCACTAAGTCTTTTTTGAGAAAGTGTACAGGTATTTTGTGGATTTGTGTTTCTTGAAAGTCATTATCCTCCATATACCATGTAGCAGGCACAACTCTACCAAAGTAACAGACCCCATTAGAATTCAGAGGAACCCAAGTATATGCTTTCTTCCCACATATGAAGTAATAACCTGGTGGGGCAGCACAAGCTTTATGGAAATTATATCCTTGCAGGTACATCAATAGCTTCATATTATTTTGCCGGGAGTGTTGACAGTGTGTGTAATCATGTAATTCCTGATATCTGTCAGTACTCCACACAACATCCTTACCATCAAGCCAATATTTGATATCGGCACTATCCATGCAATTGGAATTCCCAATCAATCGGGTAGTATCCTGGTAACCCTGAGAAAGCAATTCAGGTGTATAGGTCCGTGTAAAGTTAATACAGACAGCTGGCTTTCTCAACGGAGCATTTGTAAATAGTAGGAGTGAAATAACTCTATCAATCATTGTTCTACTAACATCACCAAAATGTGCATTGTCCTCTATCTCAGTTAGGGTGCTAGGTATTCCCAACAAAGGTATAGTCTTATGCGAGATAGGTGCGTGTGTGCATATCCAGCAATTGGTAATGTTCAGCTTCTTGGCAGCTTGCATGTGCATCGCTACAAAAGAGTTATGAAAAGGTTCTGCCAGCTTGGCATGATACTCATGAGCAGCTTCCCTTCGTGCTCTCAGATCAGCATCTGAAACTGATTCATGTTGTAACATTTCTTCCATTATAGTAGCATTAAAAAGAAAAGTATCTTGCATCTTACCCTTTTCTTCCTTGTATGTCCATTCATATGCCATGACCGTAATCCATACCACTACACCACCGCAGAGGATAACACTCCAGAGCTTCACATTCATCTTAGGCCCTAGGAGATTCATTCTGCAGTCTTCTTGCTCGCGCAGGAGTCAGTGGAGGGGATGACCTGGAAGATAAAGATACAGAACAATTCTTGCCGGCACCAGGCCGGCTTATGTTTTCTTTTGGAGTCACAGTCTTTTTACAGTGTGAACCATGCACCCAATACTTATAGTCTTTCAGCTTTACTGCAGTAGGAGACACAAGAATGACCTGAAATGGTCCTTTCCACTTAGGAGACAAAGTAGTCCGGGGTGTGTGATTCTTGATATACACCCAATCTCCTGACTTTAGTCCATGAGTCTCTTCACTCGTATCCACAGGTTGTCCTGCTTTGGCTCTGGAAAAAGTATCAATAAACACAGTTGCCAATTTGCGAACATATTCTATCATGGAATCTTGACCATTTATTAAAGTCACTGTCTCTGGTTGTACCAGAGATGAATGTAGTCTTCTAGGCGGTCGTCCAAATAATATGTCAAAAGGTGACAGTCCATGCTTCTCTTTAGGTGTAGTCCTAATGGTTGCCAAAGCTATAGGTAACGCTTCTACCTATGTACTTTGTCCATTAGCAGTTATTTTGGCCAAATACCGCTTCAAAGTCTGATTGTTGCGTTCCACCAGGCCACTAGCCTGAGGTCTGTAAGGAGTATGCAATTGCTGTTTCATACCCAGAATACTCACTACTTCCGCCATGAGCTTGTTATCAAAATGTGTACCTCTGTCTGAGGAAATTATTGACCCTATACCAAACCTTGGGAAGAATGTATAGCATCTTTAGCATACCTATCAGCCAAAGCATTTCCAAGTGATATACTATCATCTGCTCTGGTATGTGCTTTACATTTAATTACTGCAACTTTAAGAGGCAGCTGGACTGCTGCCAACAGTCTTACAATTAATTCTTTATGCTGTATAGGAGTTCCTGCTGCTGTCAAATAACCCCTTTCTTGCCACCATTGTGCAAAACTATGCACTATACCTACAGCGTACGCTGAATCACTATAGATATTTACAACAGTCCCTTCTGCCAGTTCTAAAGCAACACAAAGAGCAGTTAGTTCAGCTGCCTGTGCTGATTTTGAATCTTGCAGAACCTCTGCATGTAATGATTTACTGTCACCATTGACCACTGCACAAGCAGCAAGTGTGAGGCCATCAGTCCTTCTAATAGAAGATCCATCTACAAACAGATCAGCACAAGATGGCAGACCTGAGATGGGTTCATCCTGCAAGTCAGGTCGGGGCTTGGTCACACTGTCAATAAGGTTAGCACAATCATGAGTTAGGTAGATAGAATCCTCAATTTCCTCGTTGTCATCTTCCGGCAAGAAGGTGGCCGGATTCAAGGTCTGGCAGCGTTTATTAACAAGTTTACCTATGTGTTTATACTGTGGCGTTTCTATCATAGTAGTTGGAGTGGCTTGCTGATAACCAGACGCCTCTCCTCTATCCCCATCAGCTGGCTCCCCTCCTACAGTTTGCACTTGCTGTACACTTGGTGCAGATGCTTCTAACAATTCCCTTCTTATCGTATCATAAGGGGAAGCCCAAGCATTGGGCATTTCATCCTCATCTTCTACTTGCAAAGCAGCTTTCTCTGAACACATTTTATAGGGGGGTGGTTTTATATTTTTCCTAGATACCTCTTCCCAGGCTGCTAAACATTCAACCCCCCCACAATCAGACCTTTTAAAAAGTAAATTAAACAATGCATCAATTGTAGGCGTATCTAAAGAACCTTCTGGCGGCCACCATTTAGACGGGTCCTTTTTATACTCCTTTTTTGTTAGTTTACACCATTTTACATGATGTTTCAGGGCATCTGGGTCTCCACTCACCATCATTTTAATGATAGGAGCATTTGGTTGCAATTTAACAATATTTAGCCCTGTTGCTTTTGCTATTTTCAATAACTTTTTTGCCCTATCATTTGTTAATCCAAATGTATTCATGACAGTTAAAACATTTTTTTCAAGCAAATTTCCCATATTTATCACAATTTCTCATTAATCTCTGCAGAAATGACAATAATTTGGAACTCCGGGATCGAGAGCTCCACCGTTTATCTTTATGGCTGTGTACCAGCAGCCCAGTACTAAGTTGAGATATCTCACTCGTTCTACTCTCAGAAGGACGTCTCCTTTATGAGTGGCAATAGGCTAGTCCCTAATCTTCACAGTAAACAGCTGCTGAGTGTCCTCTCCTTACACAGAATCTAGTCTGTATTTCATTCTAGTTACAAACCCATCTAGACAACAAAATTATTTTAAGAGAAGTAGGCCAGAAAAAATGTATTGAAATGCATCTGGCCAAAACATGGTTATTGGCCGAACGAAAAATGTTTCCTACAAACTAATAATATGCCCATGAACATGAAAGCTGCCATTTTAAACTGTACAACAGTAAAGAAAACCACATGGAGCAGCACAAACATAATAAAAATTAAGAATAGGAACACAGGACAACTACTTACTTTTTTGCAGCACTCTCCTGATCCTTCTATATTGATCGTGCACCCTTAATTTGAGGTCCGACCACCGTTTCCTGAGTTGATCCTTGGATCGCCATACCCCAAAATTTCTGTGCAGACTGATAAGTAATATGTAAAGAATTACAAGTGATATCAACTTTTGCCTTGTTCCTTATATGCTTTTTCCTAGCTAAAATGGTGCTGACTTATTGTTTATGCAATCTGCTTAGTTCCGACCAACACCTACAACAATATTTAAAGAACTAGCAAAAGTTTACCATATTAGGCCATATTGTGAAAGGGCACTGTTTTTGACAATAAAGCTGACGATGCACCATGAGTCACCAGTGTGCCTTAGCCAATGGTAGCTTGCCAAAAACTGTTATAAAATGACATGTGTAAAGGGTTCCTGTATGACTCTGCAAGGAACTCCTTGCTGTGAGAGTTCATCCCTATGTATAAATAAAACAAAAACCTGCGCTGGCAACTCACCATAAAAAATATATATATAAAAAAATAACATCCTGCTTACGCCTGAGAATCCGAGAACCAGTGACATCACTTCCTCTAGTTGGTGGAACGCACGCCGTTCAGCAGCGAACACCGACTGAATATCTGAATGCCTGCTCTGCACATCGGTTCCGTGAGTAGCGCTTATATGCGCAGGTGATCTCACGGTGTCATAGGTTTTTACACTATATGCTTTCTCCTTTTCTTTTGGGTGGAACGTGAGATTTGTGGTTCCCAAAGTCTCTTCATAATCATTACCAGCACTAGCCTACCTTCATGCCCAGACCTAGTATGTGGATGGAAAAGCTTGAAGTCTGTTGATTGTTTTTGTGAAGAAACACCTTGATGTAAAGGACTCTCCGTCAATAGAAATTTATGATTTAATTTCCTTTTTCATACATCATTTGGCATTTATCTCTTAAGAGGTTCATACACCTGTATTTGTGGTCACGAATGTTAATTCATATGTCACATTTTTTGATTGTACCAGTGCAGCGACATCCAATTGTTTTTTAGTCGCACAGCTCCTAGTGGCTCTTTTGCCAAACTCACACAGTCCACACCATTTGTGCATATTTAAATTTATCTGCCTTTATATTTCATGATTTATCATTTATTTTTTTATATATATATTTTTTATGGTGAGTTGCCAGCGCAGGTTTTTGTTTTATTTATTACTTAAGTCCTAGCACTTGTATCCAGCAGCTGCAACACGTTAGTCAGATCATATTATTATATTTTTTTGCGAGCGCTGTTTTTTATTTTTTTTACATCCCTATGTATATACATTTGTAATAAATCTGTCTTCTAATCAACATGACCGGAGTTGACTGATCAGTGAGAGAATGGAATTTTACTGACACAGACTCTTCACAACTTTAGTCATGATCTTGGCCTTTCTGACATTGGGGTTGGGGTAAGGTCCATACTTCCCGTCATAGTCAGTCCTTTTCAAGATGTCCAACATCTCCACAAAGGACATATTTGAAGCCTTAAATCGTCTCCTCCGGGATCGTGACGTTTCTGGCTCCTGGCTGTCCTCCTCCTCCTCGTTGCTGTAATTAGCACGCACCTGTTATGTCTCCGCCATGTGCTCTTCCCCCACTGCGCCGAACGAGAAGGGGTGGGGAATAGACTAGAAAGAACGTCGGGGGCGGGCGGAGTTTCATGCATGCGCAGTGTATATAAAGCGCAACACGGGTGCGTAGTATGTACGATCTGTGAGCAGAGGAAGGAGTATCAGAAACGCTGATTATGATAACGAAGGTAACATTTAAACTTGTGCCTATACTGCTTATAGATTGAGGCCTATATTTGGATAAGATTAGCAAACTTTAGCCTGACATTAGGGTTTGTCTTGTGTTGTGTCTTGCAGAGAAAATGGATATATTGAAGGATCAGGACTTTATCACCATATTCATTGATATGTTCAGGGAGCTGCCCTGTCTGCGGCAGGTAAACCACCCTGAAAATAAGAATCAAACAAAGAGGAAGGCTACATTTTCTGGCAGGTCAGACTGAACCCAGGCCAGCACTCTCCAGTCTTCCTTCCATGCTTCCTTCCCCCCCAGCTGAGGCTTCTGACGTCCAACCTGGGCCTTCCAGGCAGCAACATGTGGAGGAGCCCAGCTTGAGCCAGGTATAGCATTCTTCTAATTATTTCTGGTTGTCAAATTAATGATGTTAAATATATGTTAGTTTGGATTCCTAATTTCTGATTGTGATTGATGAACCAAAAACTAAAACGATGTCCCTTTTTCATACACAGGAAAGTCTCAGCCAGGAGGTGGCCGGGCCAAGTAGGCTGCCCGATACCCAGGTCCCCCCTCTCCACCTTCAAAGAAAAAGTGGCAGGAAGAGGAGTAACCTGGAGGAGGCTGCAATTAGCCTATTTTGGAAGGCTACTGAGGCCCTCAGAAGACCCCACAGTGTTGAAGAGCATTTTGCTGACCTAACAGCATGCAAAATGCTGCAAATGGAGGAGGGCCAACGCCTCTTATGTGAGTTTCTCATTTTAGAAGCACTAAATAAGGGGTTGAGGGGCCAACTCACATGCCAAAGTCACATTTGTGAGCTCACCCATGCTCCTCCTCCTCCTCCTCCAGGTCCTACTCCTCCTCCTGCCACACCTTCAACACCAGAGCCACAGCCGGGAAGGAAGCATCTAAGGAAGACCAGAGAGTGATGACCTGGGTTCAGTCTGGTCTGACAAAAGATGCAGGCTCTTGTATGACCACAGCCTGGGGACATACATGTAATCTGCTGCTGTTCATGATCTCTTGGACTTCTGGACCAGATTGTACTCCCTTATATATGGACTCCTCAGGCCACCAATTTTGCAGTAAAATAATTGATGTGTGCCCTGGGGGCCAAAGGCTTCGCCAATTTCTGAAGTTTATCCAGTGTTGCCTCCCTCTTTGTTTGGTTATGACCCCTTAATAAAATAATTTTTTTTCAATTGTACTCGCCTATGTGTGTTTTCCTTCAAAAAAGGACAGTTTGTTTGTGAGGAGGCAGGTACATTTCAAAAATACAATGTGAAATTAACAAGAGACACCAACACCAAGCAATCTCCTTGAGATTAATAAATGATACAAGATAATAATGGTGTTGTGGTAACTTGACACACAAAACACACCCAAAAATATTCTGGAGTAAAAAAAAAAAAAAAAAAACACAAGATCAGGCTTTAAAAAACTCAAAAAAAAATTTTTTTTCTAAAAACATCCCAAAAAGATTATTTTTTTGGCAGATGTGACAAATAAAAATATTATATTGATGAAATCATGAGAAATAATACAGAAAGAAGTTTGTGAGAAGTCTGTGTGAATATGAGCAGCAAAACAACTTTATTCTTCTAGCATTATAAAGAAGAAGAGAGTGCGCTGCATTAAACAATTTAAAACATTGCAGCATGACTAAAATGCTATATCCATTCTGAACGCTAATTTTACCAGACCGAGCAGTTCCGTCTCGGAATTTATTCTGAGCATGCGTGGCACTTTCTGCGTCGGAATTGTCCACACACGGTCGGAATTGACGCAATCGGATTTTGTTGTTGTAAAATTTTATAGCCTGCTCTCAAACTTTGTGTGTCGGAAACTCCAATGGAAAGAGTCCGATGGAGCCCACACACGGTCGGAATTTCCGACAACAAGCTCCGATCGCACATTTTCCGTCGGAAAATCTGACCGTGTGTACAGGGCATTAAGGTTGATGCTTCTGAGACTGGAGTTGGCGCCCTTCTGTCTCAGCGTCCTACCTCAGAGAGCGCTTTGCATCCTTGTGGCTACTTTTCCAAGAAATTGTCACCAGTGGAGTGCAATTACGAGATTGGTGACATAGAGCGGTTGGCGATCATTTTAGCTCTGAAAGAATGGAGACATCTCCTTGAAGGTACCACTGTGCCGGTTCTCATTCTTACTGACCATAAGAATCTCACATTCTTATCTGAGGCTAAACGCCTCTCTCCCAGAAGGGCGCAATGGGCTCTTTTCTTGTCAAGTTTCAATTACATTGTCTCATTCTTACCCAGTACTAAGAATGTAAGGGCTGATGCCTTTTCACGAAAATTGTCCTCCACTTCCAAGTTGGAGTCGGTTCCGGTTCCTGTGATTCCTCCCGATCGTATGCTGGCTACTGTTCGCACCAGTCTCACTTCTCCTTTGGGTGACAAAATTCTTGCTGCTCAGGTCCATAGCTGCTGAGAAACCTTGTGATCGCTACTTTGTCCCAGAGAGTCTCCGTACTGCCGTGCTCCAGACTTACCATTCTCCCAAGGCTGCTGGCCACCCTGGATAGAATCAACTCTTTTGGGCCATTTCCCAACAATTCTGGTGGCCTAGTCTACGTGCTGATGTAACTGCCTTCGTAGCTGCTTGTTCCATGTGTGCTCAGAGTAATACCCTGTACACACGATTGGACATTGATCGGACATTCTGACAACAAAATCCATGGATTTTTTCCAACGAATGTTGGCTCAAACTTGTCTTGCCTACACACGGTCGCACAAAGTTGTCGGAAAATCCGATCGTTCTGAACGCGGTGATGTAAAACATGTACGTCGGGACTATAAACGGGGCAGTAGCCAATAGCTTTTGTCTCTTAATTTATTCTGAGCATGCGTGGCACTTTGTGCGTCGGATTTGTGTACACACGATCGGAATTTAACCAATCGGATTTTGTTGTCGGAAAATTTTATATCCTGCTCTCAAACATTCTGTCGGAAATTCCGATGGAAAAAGTCCGATGGAGCCCACACACAATCAGAATTTCTGACAACACAATCCGATCGCACTTTCCGTTGGAAAATTCGACCGTGTGTACAGGGCATAAGACTCCACGACATCTTCCAGTGGGCCTCCTACAACCCATACCCAATGGAGAGAAGCCCTGGACGCACCTGCCTATGGATTTCATTGTGGAGTTACCCAACTCCCAGGGCAACACAGTTATCCTTATGGTGGTTGACCGGTTCTCAAAAATGTTGCCCACTTCTAAGAAACTGGCTTCCATTTTTGCTCGGGAGATCTTTCACTTACATGGGCTACCCAAGGTGATTGTCTCGGATGGGGTAGTCAGTTTGTGTACCAGTTCTGGCAAGCCTTTTGTGCACAGTTGGGAATTCAGCTTGCTTTTTCCTCTGAGTATCATCCGGAGTCTAATGGGGCCACAGAACCAGCCAATCAGTCCTTGGAGCAATTCCTACGTTGCTATATTTCTGACCATCATAACAACTGGTCAGACCTATTACCGTGGGCAGAGTTTGCTTACAATAGTGCCTTGAATTCTGCTTCCCGATTGTCCCCGTTTATGGCGAACTATGGTTTCGAAGCTCCCATGTTGTCTGACTCATTTGTTCCGCAGAGTATTCCTGCGTTAAAGGAGCATCTCCGTGGTTTCGTTCCACTAGGGCACAAGTCCACGAGGCTTTGCGACATGCTAATAATAGGTACAGACTCCATGCTGACTGTAGACCCCTGCCCGCGTCTTCCTACCATGTTGGGGTGCACAGTCTTGCTGTCATTTCGCAACCTCCGACTTTGTGTTCCCTCACTGAAGTTCGCACCTCGGTTTATTGGGCCTTTCCGTATCCTTCGCAGGATTAACCCAATGGCTTACGGATTAGACCTTCCTTCTAACATGCGTATTTCAAATGTATTTCATGTCTCCTTATTAAAACCTTTGGTCTGCAACCGCTTTACCACCTTGGTGCCACGTCCTCATCCTGTACAGGTTGAGAACCATGAGGAGTATGAAGTACAGTCCATTGTTGACTCCCGTAGTTTCCGTGGGTGCATACAGTACCTGGTGCATTGGAAGTAGTACGGTCCGGAGGAACTCTCTTAGGTCTCATCCTCGGGCGTACATGCCCCTGTCCTCCTCCGTGATTTCCATAGACGTTTTCCCCTCAAGCCTGGTGCTCCTCCGAGGGGGAGGGGTCATTGAGGAGGGGGTACTGTCAGGGCTAAGCTCAGCCCTTCCTTCTCTGAGCTGGTTGCTCAGCCATTGGTTAATTGCCAGCTCCTATCTCTCCACAGTTACTGAGCTATTGATGATATCCTGCTCGTCAGTCCTGCCTACTTAAGCCGTCCAGCCCAGAGGATCTCTTCCTTCTCCTTAATCAACATCACAGAGACGCTCTCCTGCATTCCTGTTTAAAGATTTGCTTGTCTGACATCCCTTCTGGCTCCAGATCTTGCTTGCTATTTTACTACGCTCATCTCCGGCTCCCTGTCGTTTGGCTTGTCTGACTATCCCTTCCGGTTCCTGAACTCTGGCTATGTTTTTACTATGTTTGTTCTATTTACTTTTATTATTAAAGTGTGATTTAACTGTACTTCTGTCTCGGTCTGATTTCATGGTTTCTGACAGGGCGCAGCTGTGGCAACCAAAAGCAGCATAGCCAGCTGCCCACAGTTAGGATGCCAGCTCCGGGAACCTGAAGGCTAGCGAAGAACTAGCCTGGGTGAGGACAGCGCTGGATCCCTGGACAGTTAAAGCGGAGGCCTGCTGAAAAAAAAATATTAAAAGCCAGCAGCTACAAATACTGCAGCTGCTGACTTTTAATATATGGACACTTACCTGTCCAGGGAGCCCGCGATGTCGGAAGCCGATCCGTCAGATCGGCTTCGGAATAAGGGAATAAGGAAGTGAAGCCGTGCGGCTTTATTTCCTGGTTCCCCACTGCGCATGCGCGAGTCGCGCTGCGCATCCTCCCTGGCCCCTGCTGTGTTCTGTGTCTCACAGAATACAGCGGTGGAGGAGAGTGTAGGTGCCGGAAGTGGCATGGGTGACTGCAAGCGCCGCGATGATCTATGCCAGGAAGTGGGAGCAAATACCTGTATTAGACAGGTATCTGCTCCCTCCTCCCCCTGATAGGTGCCAAAATGTGACACTGGAGGGGGGGAGGAATCCAAAAAGTGGAAGTTACATTTTTGGGTGGAACTCCACTTTAATTGTTCTGTTATTAAAAGTCAGCAGCTGCAGGATTTGTTGCTGCTGACTTCTAATTATTTTTTCCCAGAGTGGAGAACCGCTTTAATGTGTCCCATCACCTACAGTTCAGATCTAGCAATATTATAAGATTCCTAATTGAATTTCACTGCTAGTCCAATGGCTTTCACACTTCCAGTTCTGTCCCATTCCCTTACCTAGAATAACCTTTAGCCCACGTTCACATTGAGCCAATTTGGCACGCCAAATCAGAGCCTATTACCGGCAATAGCATTGTCTGAATCTGTGCAACGCTGACTTTGCGGTAATAGTACAGGTACAATACAATTCACTACAGGAGGAATCAGAGGTGCCTGCTCTTTAGAGCTTACAATCTAAAAGGGGGGGGGGGGGTCAAGTGAGAGAAAAGATCATAACTGCTACAACACTAACCTAGTCTCAAAATATCAATCAAATTGTTCTCTTCTTTTCTTCTAAGACCTCCTGCTCTCTAGCCCCCCTTGTCACCTCTTCCCATGCTTGCTTCAAGGATTTTCTCCCATCCTATGGCATTCCCTACCCCAATCTGTCCGACTGTCTCCTACTCTGTCTACTTAGACGATCCCTAAAACCCATCTCTTCAGAGAAGCCTACCTGCCCCCACCTAATAACTGTACTTTATTTTCCCCATCAGCTCATCCCCCAGAGGTATTATCTTTTGAATCCAAGTTGCATAAGGTCCAGTGTGAAGTTTCCACAATCAGTGACGATTTAGGTAGCCGTGTCATCTACTGGTGTTGGTCCAGTGTGTTTTATGAAGTTCAAAGTCAGCGCAGCCCTCTACCAGGAAATTCTAGGGCACTTCATGCTTCCCTCTGCTGATCAGCTTTATGGAGATGCTGATTTCATTTTCCAGCAGGACTTGGCACCTGCCCACACTGGCAAAAGTACCAATACTTTGTTTAATGATTATGGTATCACTGTGCTTGATTGGACAGAAAACTTGCCTGACCTAAACCTGAGCTAAACCCCATAGAGATTCTGTGAGGTATTGTTAAGAGGAAGATGAGAGCTGAAGGCCATTATCAAAGCAACCTGGGCAGGGTTGGTGCAAGGATTTTTGACACCCTAGGCAAAACCTCATTTAGCGGGCCATCCGCCTCCACCCCTGACTCCACCCCCTTTGCCCTGCCAATTTATATCCCATCTTTTTAATGATTGCTACTATTTTGCATGCAAAACTTTGCTAGACCAGCTAATTGTGGAAATTTTACAGTTTTGCCCCCAAACCAGCTTTTGGATCAAATAATTCAAAAAGAGCGTCTATAATGTGCAGCCTCACCAGCACCCATAATGTGCAGCCTCACCAGTGCCCATACAGCCTCACCAGCGCCCATAATGTGCAGCCTGACCAGGGAGGGGGGACCCCTTGGTACACACAAGTAAGAGTGATTGGTAGATCATTATACACCATATCTGTATACATGTCAATGAAAACTTTTACTCACCAGGTGACGGTCTGACTGTGACTGAAACTCACCTCTGCAGCTGTATCTGTATGAACTGCTCACCTCTGCAGCTCTCTCTGCATCCGACGACTTGACCCTGCCACTGCCAGTCAAACGCTGTCTGCCTCGGTGAGTCCAGGCAGGCTAAGGCTCCACCTGTCACCAAGCCCGGAGCACTGCCAGTGACTCCACTAACGCCTGCCATTGTTCAGGAGGACAGGCCAGGTCAGATGCGAGAGTGGCCTGAGCTTCCACGATGGGAGGGGGGGTCAGCGGTATTCATGCGTGTGGTGTACACTGGTCAGGAGAGAGAGAGAACGGCCTTCATGACGGGGGGGATCATGCGGGGTATGGGCACATCTCTGTGCAGAAAGACAGAGGCAGAGCTGGCTGTAGCGGTACATAAGGGACAGACTAGTGGTGGACGGTAATGACGTGACCGCGCGTAGTGGTACATAGACAGGTCACACTCACTGGCAGTGGCACTATGATGATCAGGGGTCCGCAGCGGCACAGGGGATGTTTTCTTTCCTTCCTTCATTCTTCTGCCGCTGCTGCACCAGGGCCTCTGACACTGTACGGAGGGACTTGGGAACGGAGCAGCTGTCTGTTGAATTAGTTGCTGAGGGAGAGCGAGAGTAGGATCACCAGCGGCTGCCTAGTTTGCCTAGTGGTAGCGCCGGCCCTGGGCTTCTATAACACCTTAGCAGTGCCACAGGCTGGTTGCCTCCATGCCACGCCGCATTGATGCAGTAATTCATGCAAAAGGAGCCCCGATCAAGTATTGAGTGCATACCATACTGTACATGGACATAGTTTTCAGTAAGCCAACATTTCTGTATTAAAAATCCTTTTTTTATTGGTCTTATGTATGATTCTAGTTTTCTGAGATACTGAATTTGGGGTTTTCACTAGCTTTAAGCCATAATCATCAAAATTAAAAAAAAAAGAAATGCTTGAAATATACCATTCAGTGTGTAACGCATCTATATAAAATATATGAGTTTCCCTTTTTTGAATTGAATTACTGAAATAAATTAACTTTTTGATGATATTCAAATTTAAGATGCACCTGTACATATAGTTTAATACTTATCTGTAGTATCTTACATTGTTGCTGATTGGTAGCCCATCATTTTAGGCCTCATGCACCCTAGATGTTCTTCTATCCCTAGGCATCTTTCCTCCTGTCAGTACATTTTGGCAGAAAAAAATGCTTGACACTTGTAAAAGAGTGTAATGCATTTAGGCGTGTTTAGCCACGTCAAGCATTTGGGCAGAATAATAATTTATTTTGATCATTAAACTGAATTTACTCTAAAGTGCTAAACATGCCTTTTTCTGCAAAAATAAACTCTGCTACTCCTGGATGCACTGGCAGTGGGTTTTTTCCTACCTCTAAACACCTCTGCCTCTAAACGCCTATGTGTGCATGGAGACATAGGCTAACATGCAGGGGTGCATTTAGAGGCAGAAAAAAAATTCCATACGTCACTAGGAGCAGCTGAAAAACATTCAGTGCGCATGAGGCCTTAAAGGGATAAAAGCCTGTAGAGCGATATGATCACTTGGCAGCAACATTGTAACATTTACTTACAAATTTGTTTCAACTATGTATCTACAAGAGCATTATAGATCCAACCAATATTGCAAAGAAATGCACAGTTTACATCCCATTTTTATAATGAAGGGATATGAGTGAAGTTCGGACTTTGGGTTAAGGTGGTCTTATGGCAACTGTCATTTTTAACGGGGTGAAGAGATGCCAATTCATTTTTATTATGGTATGATTAATACTTTTTTAATAAAGTTGTGGGGTGTTTAACCACACTTGACTTGTCACGTAACCTCTTCTTTTTGGCATTGCTATTTAGCCCCCACCTTTTTCCATAGTATTTAGGTTACAGGTCATCATCCACACATATACCGCGTACACACGATCGTACATTCCGACAACAAAATCCAGGTTTTTTTTCCGATGGATGTTGGCTCAAAACTTGTCTTGCATACACACGGTCACACAAATCTTGTCAGAAATTCTGACGTCAAGAACGCGGTGACGTATAACACGTACGACGGCACTAGAAAAGGGAAGTTCAATAGCCAGTGCGCCACCCTTTGGGCTCCTTCTGCTAATCTTGTGTTTATCTCGTGTTAGTAGAAGTTTGGTGAAGAGATGATTCGCGATTTTCAGCCTCGTGCTTTTCCGATCCTTACTGCTCTTCAGTTTGTGCTTGTGGGTTCGTATCTGTTTTTCGTGCCCCCCCAAAGCGCACGTGAGGTCCGTATAAAATATATGGAGTACTTTGCGGGTAGGGGGACCATTGACAATTTGGGGGGCGTGGCCTGGAGAGCGATGGGGTAGGACGTGTTCAGTGAGAGCTCCGCTTGCCCATACTCCTGCAACACAATCCTGCTGTAATCCGGGCGATCCTAACCTAACTGCAGTGATCAGCAAGCCTGTTTTGTTCCCTGACTGGCCATCGGAGTAATCCAGCCTTTTGGAGCGCCATCCGCGGCCGCGATCGCCGGATCTCCCCGCCTGGGGACTGCCTGTAGGACAGACCGCGGCTTCGGCCTAGTCCGTGGAGCGGTGGCCATCTTGCTGCACCCGGCGGCGGCTCCGACACAATTTCTGGCCACATCCTGATCCCCAGAGACTCCTGGTTAGCTGCCCTGGCCACCGGACCACCTGTGGACACTGCCACAGGGGGACCATTGACATGGCAGAAAATATTTATTAAACATTTTAAAAATACATTTTTTTTTAGTTAAACTGAAATAATATTTCCTTTGATTTACTGCTTGTGTTTCTTTTAGCTGTCTTCTAGGTTCTCCAATGGGCTTTTTTTTTGGGCATTTTCTTCAATAGTACAAACGTAATTTATTTGATACATGAGGTGACAATCTCTTCTTCAGCGAACTATTATTATGTTGTGGGTCTGCAACACACACACCTTGTTTTTGTTGTTAATGTATGTAATGCATTACTGTTAAAAATATACATCCTTTTCAGCACCGTGAATGAATTTTGCAGAGTCATGAAAATGGCATGATTGTGGCAAATTATATAGCACTGTAGGAGTTATTTACTAAAGGAAAATCCACTTTGCACTCCAAGTGCACTGCAAAAGTGCACTTGAAACTGCACTTGTAGTGCAAAGTGGATTTGCCTTTAGTAAATAACCCCCATTTCAGTGTAAACACCAACTTAGTCCAAAAAATTATATTGAGCATTGAAAGAAGAAGCCACACATCATTGTTGATTAGAAAACTTTTTACTCTGTGCACATTCACATGTGTGTTAGAAAATGGTTTTTGAACAAACCAACATATTTTAGTAATAACATTTTTTTTGACAGTTCAAATAGCCTTTTTTGTGTTAAAACAGGCCTGTTTAAAACCTTAAAACAATACACAACTCAGGAACTTACAAAGTTCAAACTTTGACGAAGGCAATATCAGACATTAGTATGTCCAAACTGTGTTGATCTTGCCTTCATCAGATGGGGTGATTTCAACCCAGTGAAAGCCAAATTTTGAAGATGCACACAAATTGAGAGTCAAAATGGGGATTTCCCTCCTGATCCCATGCCTAATGTCAACATGTGCTAGCTCCCATCATGGGGGATCAATAGACGTGTTTAGGGGTTGCACCCCCAAAACGCGTACCTTGATATCCCATGATGGCAGATAGCACATATTGACAACACTGTGTGCATCTTCAAAATTTGGCTTTCTAAAAAATATTTAAAATGTGTGAAAATAATAATACAAATAAACTAGAAGAATTTTTTTTTTTTTTTTTTTTAGATTCTGCCTAAATAATCTATGATGTTTTTGAGACTTTTTTCCACATCATTGATGTCTTCCTTGATCTTCTGTAAATCACAATTGCACACCATGATCTTCCCGATGAGGACGTGTGCACTTGCACTTGTGAAATGAGAATCTTCTTCCACAACATCCACATCACCTAAAATAAAAAAACACATCATGTATTATAAATATGCAGGCATCCATCTATTACCTGGAGCTGTGGTCTCGGACACTCACCTGTTGTGGTCACTATTTCGCCCACTTCATAAACCTCTCCTTCCTCCACATCTTGTGGTTGTGGTGTGGGGATTTGCTTTTCTTTAGGAGGTGGGGGGTCCCTGGTGTCCTCAGACGCCCCTAGTCTTTTCTCCCCTATGTTACATAGTTACATAGTTACATAGTAGGTGAGGTTGAAAAAAGACACAAGTCCATCAAGTCCAACCTATGTGTGTGATTATGTGTCAGTATTACATTATATATCCCTGTATGTTGCGGTCATTCAGGTGATTATCTAATAGTTTCTTGAAGCCATCAATGCTCCCCGCTAAGACCACCGCCTGCAGAAGGGAATTCCACATCCTTGCCGCTCTTACAGTAAAGAACCCTCTACATAGTTTAAGGTTAAACCTCTTTTCTTCTAATTGTAATGTGTGGCCACGAGTCTTATTAAACTCTCTTCTGCGAAAAAGTTTTATCCCTATTGTGGGGTCACCAGTACAATATTTGTAAATTTAAATCATATCCCCTCTCAAGCGTCTCTTCTCCAGAGAGAATAAGTTCAGTGCTTGCAACCTTTCCTCATAACTAAGATCCTCCAGACCCTTTATTAGCTTTTGTACTCGCTCCATTTCCAGTACATCCTTCCTGAGGACTGGTACCCAGAACTGGACAGCTTACTCCAGGTGCGGCCGGACCAGAGCCTTGTAGAGTGGGAGAATTATCGTTTTATCTCTTGCGTTGATCCCCCTTTTAATGCATGCCAATATTCTGTTTGCTTTATTAGCAACAGCTTGGCATTGCATGCCATTGCTGAGCCTATCATCTACTAGGACCCCCAAGTCCTTTTCCATCCTAGGAATGGAAATGTGAATGGGAATGTGAATAAAGAAAAGGTATACTTAGCACACAGATATTTGAGGACAGAAATAGTAATATAAAACATTGCTTGGAAGTGTCGTACAATTGTCTTTTTTTGGCAGAGTTCCCAGCTGAAGACATTTTTTTCCCTTTATAAAGCTGGAATACTTACCTTTTTTGTACAGTTTTCACACATGCAGACACCCCTAGTATCCACTGGAGCACCTGTGTGGGACACCCTAAAAAGTTTGTTCTGGTGTCTCACACTAATGCTTCTGAGTCCAGATGTGTAAACAGCTGCTGAGTGTCCTCTCCTTACACTGAATCAAGTTTGCAATTCATTCTAGTACAAACCCATCTAGACAATGTCATAAACTTCTTATAATGCAAATATGCCTGAACAAATGTAGTTAACCTGGATCTGCCAAAAACATCGTATTAGTGGGTGAACGAACAATGTTTACTACAAACGATTACTGTGCCCACAAACCTAAAATTGCCATTTTAAACTGTACAACAGTAAAGAAAAGCACATGGAGCAGCATGCAAATAATAATAATACAGGACAACTACTTACTTTTTTGAAGAACTCATGTTTTGGAAATGTTTATACCTCACTTAAATGATTAATAATACAAAAAATAAGTGATTAAACCTTTGTCTATATAAGAAAAAGACAAACGATAACAGGGCCAAAAGATAAACAATTACATTTATTTACACAGAAAAGGAACGTTAGAATAAATTAGAATCTATCATATATCTCACTCGATATTACAGGTACAGTGTAGTCAGGCTACTGAGATTATTTAGGCCAAACTTAGATAAGGTTACCATGGCCATACACAGGCCATCAATGTTATAAGACAAATCCTAGAATACAAAAGGTTAGGGAAAAACAGAAAGAGTGATACAAGAATACTTTACAAGGACATCATGTCGTCTCAATGGTCTGGAGTTGGACAGAGAGCAAACAGCTGGCTCTCTCCCTATTTTATATACATTCTCCACCAATCAACAGATGCCACACATTCATTGGTTCAGAGTGGCCTCAAAGTCTGGTTGGCTACATTTGAAGCCTACTGCTCATTGGTTTACAGTTGCCTCAAATTCTGATTGGCTGCACCTCAAGCCTCTTTGCCTACCATGCCCAGGACTAAAACCTCCGGTGCCTTTATATCTGAGAACCTGTTTAATTATCTCTTCATTTCCAACCGTCAGCCCTCCGTGATATAGCATAAATTAGCATTTCAAGGACTTGGGAGACGAAATGTCTGCCCTGGCTCTCTCTACGAACAATAGGGTAACTTCGTTACTATGCAGACAGCAGACCAACACATAGGTGTGTTTGAGATACCAAAAACAGTAAATAGGCTCACCTTCTGTTCCTATAAAAAAAATATACCTTAATAAATAATAAATATATAAATATATATATATATATATATATATATATACATACATACACACACACACACACATCATACGAAATGGGGCATGGTAATCTAATTAGAAAGTCCTCACGATGGTTCCCTTGAAGCTCTTTGATATAAATATGAATATTCAAAATCTCCATCACATTCTCCCCTGAAGTTCATTCTTGAACTTATGTCCTCCTTCAATGATTTTGTGCCCACCCACAACAGCCCAGAAGCCCCGACCCTTTACCACCACCACCGCCACAGCCTCCTCTTCCTTTCTTGAACACGCCGGAGCTCCTCAAGGTAGGCTTGAGACAGCCAAGAAATCCTGGTGCCTTTGAGACTTCACATCCAAACCATGAGTGTCTACTGCAATGTTTTATCGCCCCTCTGCCTTGGAAGAGCGGAACTCCAACATTGATGGCGAGATCCTGGCATATCTAGTCCTGTAACTGGGTAAGAACGTGTAATGGGAGGGGCGTGGCTTAGCAATGGCCGTGTGAAGAAGTGTTTCCCGAGTTCTCCTGGCTGTACCTTCTCTCACCCGTAATTAAGACTGCTTTTTAGCAGGAAAACGAGGAATGATAAACGAAAAAAAGGTGAATGCAGCGCTAAATAAAACATAAAGCAATAATACACAGTGTCAAAATGTACACATATGATATGTGTATAAAGGAGAAAATCTGCATAAATTATGTACCCAAAGAATATCTGTAAAGGTGAGTCCATATAACCAAACGCTATTATGTATGTGTCAATAGTCCACGTATTAACGTGTGTAATCACACATCTGAACGTCCACAAGGAGATATGGAATAGTCATACACCTAAGGTGTGGGAAACACTGATAAATTGTTGATAGTAGATCCACCACCGTGTTGAAAATGTGTGGGGGCTTACCAGAGACAGTGGACACACAGATAGTCTTTGGGTACATAATTTATGCAGATTTTCTCCTTTATACACATATCATATGTGTACATTTTGACACTGTATATTATTGCTTTATGTTTTATTTTTATTTTTATTTAGCGCTGCATTCACCTTTTTTCGTTTGTATCACAAGTCAGATCACTTGTTAATGCTAGCAGCTTGTTTTTGTTTTTTTGTTTTTGTTTTTTGTCACTCGACAGCGCAGTATTTATATAAACGAGGAATGATAACCTCTAAGAGGTACAGGACACGATCGCTGACCAGAGGACACCAGACTACAACCCCGCAGAGCGGAATTAAAAGATATTTCCGAGACTCACAGAGGACCTCTCCGGGCGCCATTGCGACAGCGCTACGTGTGCAGTATATGGACGAGCCTGAAACGCCGGATTTACCTTTCTCCGCGACTCTGTCCAATACTCCGGATTGTTTCTCGGAGACTCCGGCTGCCTTGCGACCTGATATGGCCAGCTCATCCCTACAGCCTAGCAGCATGCCTGAAGACCTTCGCACCATCCTACAAGCTCTCCCTACTAAGGCGGACATTGAGGCGCTTCCCTCTAAGTCGGACATTGAATCTCTCATCCTCCGAGTGGAGGCACATGCCCGCGACTTACAAGAGATCAGGGCTGAGATACAGGTGATCTCGGACCGGGTGGACTCCGGGAAGGGTTCGATCACAGCCCTTACACAACGGATATCGGCTCTGGAGCGTTACCAGGAATCCCAGGCAACTACCACAGTGGACTTGCAGCTACACCTGGAGGATTTGGAGGACCGCAGCCGCCGCAATAACCTGCGGCTGCGGGGCCTCCCTGAGGCTACCGGATCGGAGGATTTGGAGGCGACGGTAGTAGCCATCTTCCAGAAGGTACTGGGCACCCCTCCGCGGAGTTTGGAGTTCGACAGAGTTCATAGGACTCTTGGTCCTAAATCACCAGACCCAGACAGACCTCGGGATGTACTATGCAGGCTTCACAGATACACACCGAAGGAACTTATAATACGTAAAGCTTGGGATCATGGGGAGGTAGAATTCGATGGAGCGTCGATCAAGATTTTGCCTGATCCCTCCGGAGCCACACTTCAGCGCAGGGCTCTGCACATACCGCTGGGGATACCCATTAGCGGTGACTTTTTGCAATGGCAACTCTTCCTTCACGCTGCGTTCTCCAGCGGACCTCCCTGCATTCTTTTCCTTTCTGGAAGTGGAACCAATTTCGGTTCCGAATTGGTTGGCTCTTGTACCTCGTTTTATGGGACGCCCGGGATCCTCCACTCAACGGATCTACCAACCTCCCCGCCAACAAAGCTCCAGAAGGAGGCAGCGAGCTTCCTCCGCGGAGGGTCCACGTGAGTCATAACTGACATGTCCTCCTTTGAATTACACTAAAGCCTGATCAAGTTTCATTTAATGTTCCACTGAGTCTGCCGCAGTGTCTAAGACTCTGTATGTTGATCTGAGTGCTGCTATTATGCCCCCGATCTTGCCCTGAGGATGTATGATCCTTTGACTGATGTCTAGAACTGGCAGTTCATCTCCTGCACAGATCTTTTTCTCCTCCCAGTGTCAGATAGATGGAGCTGGACATGAGGACAGCATGCCACCCAGATCCATCTCAGTCGTCCGTTTGCTACTGGTGAAACCTGCCAAGGATAACCTGGACTGAGCCGAGCCCATGTTAAAACTTACGCTGGAGACTCTTGCCCAACCCCTGAATCTTTCATACTGTGCCGCCTCGAGGGTAGAGAGGGGTCCTTTGACTCTTTGCTGCTGCAATCCTAGATACAGATACGGACTCCATATGATCAGGATGAGCAAGTAAAAGTGCCGTTCTAAAGAGAAAGTGAGTAAGCTGCTGCCAGCAGGCGCTTTATTAAGTGATGGCATCAGCAGCTTCAGCGAGAGAGCATATATGTATATTACCTCTGACTGTTATGACTTAGTGTTATCTGTGGTTTGAGCTGTCAGGCCCCCTTTCCCCCCTTGCTCCCGGGTCTCCCTGCTCGCTTGGAAGAAGCTTATTAATTAAGGGGGGGCGGGGTGGTGGGGCGTGTCTGTGGGCCCTCCGCGGACCCTGGTAGGTCTGTACGGGGCCGCTGGGGTTCGCGGGGTCCTGGGGGCGTGCTCTTCCATCACGGCCTTCCAGGCTAAGTGCCCCTTTGGGGGGAGGGGAGACGTGGAGAGGGGAGTCCACAGCATGATGGCAGAATATTGCACGGTATAGACTATTATTTAAAGCGCCTTGCAGGCCATGGGCGGGGGTTGAGACCTGGAAGAGAGTGGCGTTCTAGTAGATCGGAGAAGGCTGAAGGTGGAGGAAAACATGGAGACAGAGCTAGATAATTTACAGCTGATAGAATCATGTGATTCTCGGAAAAGGGGGGGGGCTGTTCCTCCATCTGCTGGGTCTCTGATAGGGTTACCTCTCAGCTGCGGGGCACAGACAGCAGGGAGGGATCTAGAGTTTCAAGGTCATTCTGATCAGGCTAGTGTTCAGGCTGGTTTATTTATGTTCAATGCTTTAGTATTACCTTACGAAAGAAAATTTCTGTAACCTCTTTTTAAACACATTCTATTTTGTTGTGCGTTTTAGCACTGCACTATATATCTGCACTATAATGAAAATACATGTCAATGATAAGTGGGGGTGAGGAGGGAGGCCGGAGACCTCGTTACTGGCTGTTCCTATCTGTGCTCCCACTTAGGCCTGCGCTCGATTACTGGCTCTGAGCTAGTGAGCGTTTTAGCATTATTGTGCTATCTAGATAGATTACATCTATTCTCACTACTTGCTGGTAACTCAGCACTACTTTTCTTTTCTCCTTTACACCCATCTTTCTTTTTTCTACCCCTCCCTCTTTCCTTCTTTCCCTTATCCCAAACCCTGCCTCTTTTATCTATACAGGGGGGCTATGGAGGCGGTGACTGTATTCTCTTTAAACGCAAAGGGGCTAAATGTGCCCGAAAAACGACGCATGTTACTGGGCGACCTCCATCATCATAAGGCCAATTTGGCATTCATACAGGAGACTCACTTTAAAGGAGGTAACTTACCAATACTGAAGAATAAATTCTATCCAACGGTGTACCACTCCACATTTGGTGTGGCCAAATCTAGAGGGGTGTCTATACTCATCTCGCGTTCTGTACCCTGGAAGTGTGTAGATGTAAAAACTGACACGGAGGGACGATATCTGTTCCTCAGGGGTGACATTGGTGGGGTAGAGGTGACACTAGCAAACATATATGCTCCCAACAGCCAACAAGATCAATTCATTGCCAAGACATTAGACACTCTTAAGAGCTTCACCAAGGGTCAGCTGATTATTGGAGGCGATTTTAATCTCTCACTGATTACTTCAGAAGACACTTCATCTGGAAATTCCTCAATCACACTGACAGTTAGGAAACGCATAGCACGATCATTACACAATTCCCAACTGATTGATGTATGGAGACTCTTACATCCAACTGAACGAGACTACACCTTCTATTCGACTCCACATAGGCAATATTCTAGAATCGACTATTTCCTAATCCCCCATGCCCAATTACACGCCGTACGAAGCGCCTCGATTGGATCTATCACATGGTCTGATCACGCTGCGGTCCTACTCTCCTATGCCCTAACAGACTGTTTCACTACCAGGGAGCGGACTTGGAGACTAAAAGAAAGTCTCTTACAGGACGAAGAGACTCTCAAGGACGTAGAAAGGAGGTGGAGTATTACTTTAAGACTAACGACATTCCTGACAGTAATCCCGGGTTGGTGTGGGAAGCCCAAAAGGCGGTGATACGCGGTGTCTTAATTAAACATGGCGCACGTATTAAGAGACAACGTTCGATACAACTGTCATTGCTTCTTGATGACCTACACAAAGCAGAAGCTAGACATAAACATGCTCAAACCCCTGAGGGAGATGCGGAACTCCAAAATCACTGATATAATGCAGTTTCGAGCTAAATTGGCGATACAGGTCTGCAGGCGTGTGTCCTATGAATCAGGGAATAAGTGTGGCAGACTCCTGGCCAACTCCCTGAAGGAGCAGAAGCTAGCGAGCTATATCCCACACATCATGTCGTCATCGGGACAGAAGACCACACTCGCTCGAAAAATAGCTTGGGAATTTAAAGATTTATTTATTTTTTTTAATTATCTTTTTATTGACAGATGCATACGAGAAGACAGTTACATAAAAATAGTTGCTCGGCCATGCCATATCACAGTAAGGTTAATAACATTCAGCATAACTACCACAATCTGACAATATCAGCTCATGAGACTGAGACAAGGCAGTTTTGTGCCAATGATAAAGAATACGATGCCTATGTGAGAATAGCTACTAATGATGATGGCCTATATCGCAAATGGAATTTGGCCATAACAATGTGCATCAAAAAAAAAATATATATATATTTTTATTTTTTTTTTAAAAAGGAGAGAAACGGAGAAGAGAAGAAAAGCGTGAAATGGGGAAGAGGAAAAGAGGGGAAAAAAAAAAAAGGGGGGTGGGGGGTGAGAGGACGTGAACAGTGTCCTGTCAGCCACACACCATACCGTCCTTTATAGGCAATAAATTGGTTCATAAGTATTGAGAATATTCATCGGAGAAGTGGAACTGATCCCAGTAGAACCATCTGGTTTTGTGTTCTTCTGATTTGTTCCGAAGAGCAGAGGTCAGATGCTCCATGCTTTCTATATCTTTCACCTTGGCGAACCATTGGGCGATAGTAGGAGGAGATTGTTGTTTCCACATGGCTGGAATGCATGCTCTCGCTGCACTGAGTAAATGTTTAAGTAATGATTTGTTATATTTTTTTTGGGAAAGAGGGGTCAGATTAAGAAGAACTGCTGCCGGGTCTCCGGACACTGAGATATCCGTAAATTTGTGGATCAATTGGAGGACTAGCCGCCAGAATGGCTGGATGATAGGGCATTCCCAGAAGATATGTAACAGTGTACCTCTGTGGGAATCACATCTCCAACATCGATCACTCACTTGTGGAAATAGTTTGGCTAGTACGGATGGGGTTCTATACCACTGTGTCATGATTTTGTAAGTGGTTTCCTGATACTTACTACATAACGATGATTTATGAGAGAAATAGAGTATCCTGTCTTTTTGTTGGTTCGTAAAAGGGACCTGTAGATCTTTTTCCCATTTGGAAAGAAAGGGAGGTTCTGATTGCGCGTGGAGATCTAGTAGAGCTTCGTAGGAAAGGGACAGAGATTTCCGTATCGGACCCTCCCCCGAGCAAAGTTCCTCGAATGGGCTGAGAGGCCTCTGAAAGAGGTGTGGTTTGGGCAAGGAATTCAGAAAGTGTGATAATTGGTGTACCCGCCACTCGTTCAGAAACTGTGATCCTGAGCCCGTAAACAATGTTCTGCCCGGAATCCAGCCATTCGTACAGAGGAGATAGGACGCACGTAGGATCTTCTGTGGTGAATGTGCAGAAAATGCTGGGTCTGACAATCCTGGTTCGAACTTGGGGTGTCCTATTATCGGCGTCATTGGGGACGGAAAACTGTTGAGCGAAGAAAGCTTATAAAACCTCTCTACTTCGCTCAGAGTGGGTCCAATTAAGGGGTGATGGGAGAGGTGTGAAGTGTGGCTTTTCCCTGCCCAAGGCAGGCCCTGTATGGGTACCTGTGCAGCATCTTGTTCCAGACCGACCCATAGTTTGGTGGCGCTATGCCTGCACCAATCTACTACCCTGTTCATATAAACAGCTGTATAGTATAGGGCCGAAACTGGAAACCCTATCCCTCCCTTAAGTTTAGGCCGGAGCAACAGTGCCCTAGCAAGTCGGGGGGGTCTCCCCTGCCAGACAAAGTTAGCAAAGGCGGCTCTTACTGAGTGAAAATGCGCTTGGGGTATCTTAATGGGTAGGGCTTGTAACAAATATAAAAGTCTGGGCATCGCATTCATTTTGAGTATGTTACAACGGCCGAACCACGATAGGGCTAGACAGTTCCATCTTGCCATGTCTGTGGATAATGCGGACAATAGTGGCTGAAAAGTTAGTTTAAATATAGAATTTAGCTTCGCCGGTATTTTCGTCCCTAAGTACTGGATACTGTGAGTCGCCTATCTAAAGGGAAAGTTAGGTTGTAGGCTCTTCAGGATAGGGTCTGGGATGGAGACATTAAGAGCTTCAGACTTTTGGAGGTTTACCTTGAAGTTGAATAGGGCACCATAAGTTCTCAGTTCTTGTAGGAGGGAAGGCAGAGATGTTAGGGGTTCAGTGATATAAAAAAGGAGGTCATCGGCATATGCCGCTACCTTGTGATGGTAAGCCCTTGTTTGAACTCCCTTCACATTTTGGTTGTTACGTATGTGTTGAAGAAATGGCTCTAGCGTGAGTATAAAGAGGAGTGGGGATAGGGGACATCCCTGTCTGGTGCCATTAGAGATCCCGAGGGAGTCCGAGTTGTAGCCGTTGACTCTAATAATGGCCGTTGGTTTAGTATATAGTGCAGCTACCCAGGACAAGATTGGGGTGGGCATCCCGAAACATTTGAGGGTTTCAAAAAGAAAGGCCCAATCGACTCTGTCGAAGGCCTTTTCGGCGTCTGTTGACAGAAGGAGCATAGGAGAATTAAGTTTCTCGGCCGATGCAATGATGTCTAGGGTTCTTATAGTATTGTCCCTAGCTTCCCTGGATTGGATGAACCCTACCTGATCGAGGGGTACGATACGCTGCATGATGACATTTAGTCTGGTTGCAATGATTTTGGCGTATTATGGCCATCTGTGATTGCGTTAAAGGTGTTTAAGAAGTGTGGCGTGAGTATTGATTGGAATGTTTTATAGTACGCAAGCGTAAAGCCGCCCGGTCCTGGTGCTTTCCCAGGTTGAGTGGCCTTAATGGCCATTGCAAATTCTTCGGCCGATAGCGGCTGTGATAGGGCCTCTCCTTCCTCCTGCGTAAGCCCAGGAAGTTGAGCCTCTTGTAGGTAAGTTTTCATTTCAGAGAGTCTACTGGTTTGTTGTGAAGCTGAGGGAATAGATCTCAAGTTGTATAAATCTGAATAGAACTTGCGAAATGTCTCAGCTATCTCTGGGGTGGAATGTATTTTAGCGCCGGTAGAGGAGGTCAGCGCCGAGACAAATGATTTACTGTTTTGGACTTTCAATGCTCTAGCTAACATACTGCTGCACTTATTACCATATTCATAGTAAGAACGGCGGACCCTTAGAAGCACATGTTTGGCCTCATAAAGGGAGTGCTCCCTAATCAATTCCCGCACTTTCGTAAGTTCCGTTTCCAGTGCGGGGTCTTGATAATGTTTATGCGCTCGTTCTAGAGTGTGTAGTTTATCTAGCAGCTCAGTTAATGTTTTCGTCCTGTGTTGTTTGGACGCGTGCCCGTGTTTAATGAGGATCCCTCGGAGAACACACTTGTGTGCGGCCCACAGGGAAAGGGGGTTGTCCACGGATCCCGAGTTTGTGGCAAAGTAATCGCTAATTTCGCGCTGTATGTCCGCTGTGATTTCCGGGTCTTTTAACAAGGATTCATTTAGCCGCCATGTTGGTGTGTTAGATTGTTGTTGTTGGGGGGTGAGTTCTAATATAATCGGAGCATGATCTGAGATTGCGATATTGCCTATTTCAGCTCCAGAGATTAGAGAGATGGTGGAATGTTTGACTAGAAAAAAGTCTATTCTGGAGTAGGAGCCATGTGGGGGAGAGTAGTAGGTGTAGTCCCTCTCTTGAGGAAGAAAGATCCTCCAAATGTCAACTAATTGGTGTGAGTGGAGAAGGTCTTTGAGGCGTAGTCTGGAACCTCTAGGGGAAGAGGGCAGTCTCGCCGAGAAGTCTTTGCGGGGATCCATGGTCAGGTTAAAGTCCCCTCCTAAGATAAGGGTCCCATCCGTGAAGGAATTAAGAGTATTGAGAAAAGACTCGAGAGCTGTTACTTGATTGGTATTGGGCAGGTATACGTTCGCCAATGTGAAAGTGTGGGAGTAAATTTTCCCTTTCAGTAGGAGGAATCTGCCCTCCGGATCCCTATGGACGTCTATCATCTGCCATGGGACTGACTTGGCAATCTGAATACTAGTCCCTTTGGATTTGGAAGATGGGGACGGGCTGTGATAGACCGTCGGGAAATTATTGTTGTGTAATTTAGGGATCTTATCTGCTCTAAAGTGAGTCTCTTGGAGAAAGACTACTTGCACTCTTAATCTCCAAAGTTCCTTGAGGCAACCAGTCCGCTTCTCCGGCGAATTCAGCCCCTTGAAATTCCAGGAAATGAACTTCACCGACATTGCTGGTGTGTCGTTGACAGTCCCCCGGGTAGTGGTGGGAAACAATCCAAAAAGGGTAGAGAGGGGAAAAAAGGAGAAAAAAAAAATTAAATAAAAATAAAGAAATAAAATGTGTTGGGGGTAGAAGCAGCGGCTTAGTTTAGCCGAGAGTAGGTGATATCAGGATAGAGGAAAAAAAAGGAGTGAATCAAGAAAAGAAAAAAAAAACTAGGGGAGAGGGTATACCAAGCTAATGCTCACGTGAGCAGTTCTACCGCCACTAGGGCAGAGAAGGCCTAGAGTGGGTAGCGGTAAGGCACTTCCAGACGGGGAGCTCCGGTCCGAGGGGACCCTACCAGTCTGATTGCAAAAATAACAAACAAAAAAAAAACAAAAAACTTTAAACTAAAGAACAAACAAGGAAACACAACTTATGTGTAACTTTTCTCATAGCGTAAGAACAGATCAATCTTAATGTCAAAGCTGGGAATCTACTCGCCACTTAGGGATAGACAATTAGATGTCTGTCCATAACGTTCCCTCTAGGAGCAATAACAATGGCAGTAAGAATATGAGGGATTAGCGTTGCCCTCCAGGGGCGCTTCTGGATAAAATCCCTTGAGGGCCAGAGCGCTCCTTTCGGCAACGTCAACCTTGCTCCATATATCCAACCACAACATAACATAACATTTTATAGGTCATTACAGACTGGACAATTGACAGTGTGATGCATTTGCGCTTAATTTCCCCCCTTCCTCTCTTTCTGAGCCCCGACACGGGTGGCCTCTCCACGATCCCACCCATGTGCTGGGGGCCCTTCCGCTCATACACGTCGGTGACCCTGTCAGGGTCTGACTGTATGTTTTGGGGACACTTCACTTCCCGATGAATGATAAGGATAGGGGGTGCAATATATATCTCTCAGAGGGAGAGTCAACTATTAATTGGGAGTTCCATTGTGGACTAGGCCCTGTAAATCTAAGGTTTGTGAGGAGACCATGTTGCGCTAGTGTTTTCCCCCCATTGGTGAGATTGCGGAGGCCCCCCTAGGGGCATAACCCAGCCAGCCTATGCCCCAACCCCTTGGAGAAAATAGTAGGGACCAAGGAATGCTTGAGCGAGATACAATTCAGCATCTTAGAGCGTAAGTCTTTGAGCAAACCTTCTTGGTGGCATCACTGGGCACCGTAAAAACTCCCCTCCCTCCATTAATTCTGTTCTTAAAAAAAAAAAAAGAAAAAAAGAATCAGTAATACAAAATTTAAACTGTCTAGCATTACCCTCAAGGGGCGACCCCAGCCTGGGAGTCAATGCGAGCCAGAGGCTTCCATGAGGGTAAGACCAACTACGGCCCGGTGTTCCGAAGGTGGTGCGTTACCCATCCAGTGTGGCACCTACACTCGGGCGTATTTATACTGACTATGTAGTAAACCTCTTCAAATACAAGCCCCTCCGGGGAGTAGCTACCCCAAGGTCTCATGTGTGCAGGACCGGGCCATTCTGCTTTGGTGTGAGGAAATTTCTGTCGGGGATCAATTATGCACTCCGTGCGCATGACCACTAGGTATCGCGTACATGTAACAAGGAGGGTGTTTGGAAGGGAGAGCAGCCAATAACTCAGGATCCCTAAGCTAGTATAGCCTTTGCCCTCCTATGGGTGATGAGGGGCGTGGCCACTTACAGATAGGAGGTACCCGCTTCCGCCGTCCCCCACACGTGAGACCCCATGAGCCCCTAGGGCGATAACAATGGTCGTGATCATGTTCATCCTCCCAATGATCTGGCTGGAACCGAGGATGAGTCCACATGTAGGGTTCCATAAGAAAAAAAAAAGGGGGGGGGGTGCGGGGGGATGTTCTGGCGAGGTCCTCAGGAGAGTCTCCAGATGCTATGTAGGGGGGACTGAATTTCTTCTGTTAGTGTCTATTAAACCTTGTCCAGGGAAACCGTGCGATGTTGGTGACCAGTCTTCAGCGACGCTCTTCGTTTCGTGGAGCCCGTTGTCTGTTTCTGCGGGATTGGCGATTGTCTCTGGCTCTTTGAGGTCTGCCTTGGGGCGCTCAGATGTTACATCAATAATGAGCCAGTTAGGAACTGGTAAGGGCTCCATCTCTGCAAAGTCGAATAGTTCAGGTAGTTCCGAGGGATGACGCAGTGAGTAGGAGCGATTGCCTTTGCGTACTTTCAGGTGAAATGGGTGGCCCCATGTGTAGGACATTCCTAATTCCACGATTCTTTCTAGTAAGGGTTTCAGGGCTCTGCGCATTAGTAGAGTCTTTCTGGAGACGTCTGGCAGAAGTTGGATGGGAACCCCGTCAAATTCCAGAACTCCTACTCTCCATGCTTGTTGCACAATTTCTTCCTTAAGCTTGTAGGCGTGCAGACGGCAGAGTACATCTCTGGGTCTGTCTTGAGAGGTAGGTCTAGGGCCAAGAGTACGGTGCACTCTATCAATAGAAATTTCAGTGTCTGGGGGGCGGTCGAGATATCTGTTAAAGATGGCGGTAACTTGCGAATGCATATCTGCCTGTGTCACAGACTCAGGGATGCCTCGGAGCCGAATGTTCTGTCTGCGACTGCGGTTTTCAAGGTCATCAAGAAGAAGGTAAAGCTGTATGACTTGGTCAGACAGGTCAGTGTGGGCAGTTTGTAGCTGGTTCATTGTAAGTGCCATTGCTCCTTTATCCTGTTCCAGTGATGTCACCCTGTCACCTACATCAGACACTTCCTGCTTCAGCGCTTGTAGATCTCCCCTCAGAGCAGATTCTACCCTATTTGCTAAGGCTTCAAAGTCAGCTCTTGTGGGTAGCTGCTGCAGAAATGACCACAATGTCTGCTATGTCATGGGTGTAGAGGGGATGGTATTCTGTGGGGTGGCTTTTGGAGTAGTACTCACTGCGACCTGTGTAATGGGACCATGCACTCCTGCTTCTGTTGTGCTGTTATAGCCGTGGTTTAGGCTCTGTGGGGAAACCTCCGCTGCCAGCGAGTTGCACGTGTCCTCGTTGAATGTCTCATTCCCTGCATTAGGGGACATTATGAAGGATCAGGGCAGGCATGGAGAGAGGTCGCTAGGAGGGGAGAACGGCGGCATATCGTTGTCCTCTCCGTGTTCTCCCCTCTGTGGTGCCGCGTGATCCGGAGCAGCTACAGGCGGCCGTCGCCATCTTGTTTCCAGCCGGGGTCGAGGCCGTCTGTGTAACTGGGCGCAAATATCGTTCCATGGCAGGGATAAAAGCTTATGAAAACAGTCCGCTGTGTTCCCTGACTCCACCGGGGGTGGAGGAGCCGATAATGCGGGGTAGGCACTGATTTGTAATGCTGGCAGGTCGCCTCAGACCGGGAGCTCAGTTACTTCACCTCCTCATCTGTCCGTGCCGAGACCACGCCCCTCAGGAATTTAAAGATTTCTATGCCTCCCTTTACAACTTACAGAAGCCAGCTACCTCACGATCCCAAATAGAGGCATACCTGTGAAGTCAGGCTTGCCCAAATTACCTGATGAAGCCAGTACTTTGCTGGACGAACCCATATCCGTAGATGATCTGTGATAGGTGCTATTAAATTGGGGAAAGCTCCGGGTCCAGACGGGTACACGGCCCAATATTACAAGACCATGTTACCATACCTCGGAGAACAACTGCACAAATTTTTCAACTCGCTAGGTTCGGGAGGGATCATCCCCCGGGATATTCTCTCAGCACATATTGCAGTAATACGCAAGGAAGGGAAGGATGCCACTGCCTGTGGGAGTTATAGGCCAATCTCTCTCCTCAACATAGACCTAAAAATTTTAGCCACTAGAATCCAACAATATCTCCCATCCTTAATCCACCAAGATCAAGTGGGATTTATCCCAGCTAGAGAGGCCAGAGATAATACCACCAGAGTCCTTAACCTATTACATATAGTCAGTCAGAACAAGACCCCGTGTACCTTCCTAAGCACAGATGCGGAGAAGGCCTTCGACAGGGTGAATTGGCAATTTATGATCTCCGCCTTGAGTCATGTGGACATTGGCGATAGGATGCTGACCTGGATAAATTCACTTTACACTGAACCCACTGCTCGGGTACGGGCCAACGGTGTCTTGTCGGATGCCTTTGTGATCAGGAACGGTACTCGTCAGGGGTGTCCTTTATCCCCACTCCTGTTTGCCCTGTCGTTGGAGCCCTTCTTGTGCATGGTACGCTCTAATCCGGACATATCTGGGGTAGCTGTGGGAGGTATTCAGCAGAAGTTTGCAGCCTATGCGGATGACATGCTGTTTGCTCTTACTAACCCGGTGATATCCCTCCCAAACCTCCTGCAGGAGTTTAGGACATATGGTAGTTGTTGGATAGCGACATGGTTTAATATCTTACTTCTGGTATTTCACTTCCTGTTTGACACAGCCAGGTAGGAATGAAACACATAAAAGCTTTGTGATCAGAAGAACAATGCCTTGGCTCAAGCCCACCTGCTGTGACATCTGCGAGTACAAGCTTCAAAGAGACCACTGCTGCCAAGATGTCTATTGAGATTTGATATAGGGCT
The DNA here is from genome assembly GCA_037952835.1 of Lithobates septentrionalis. Taxonomy (NCBI): domain Eukaryota; kingdom Metazoa; phylum Chordata; class Amphibia; order Anura; family Ranidae; genus Lithobates; species Lithobates septentrionalis. The sequence continues at coordinate 229,615 of JBBDGP010000075.1, forward strand.
AATAGAGACGCTGGCCCTGGGGGACAATAAAGCATGCCTCCTGGAGAATGGGCAGACATCTGAAGGGATACCTCTCGACAATGTATATTGGATAAAAGGCAAATGGGGGTGGCTACGAGTGGGCGTGTATGTTTGAATGTAAGGGACACACAGGCTTTTGTTCTCTCTCTTGGTTGCTGAGAAGCCTGCTGTAAGGGTGTCCCTCTGCTATCTTGGGACCTTGCTCTGACCGAGGGCTTGGGCCTATATTCCATGTGGCCCAGACCCCTTTTTATCACCCAGAACCCGCAGAGGAAACTATGTGTGATAAGTATCTTTGATATTTCATTGTTGTTATATGTTGTAGAGATATGCTGTTAGTATAGTGTGTTCTGATTGTAAGCTATGTAACATTGTAATACCCTTTTAGTACTTTTATGATAGTTTCCTAACTCCTTGGGAAATAAAATAAGATATTGTTTTACTAGCAGCACCGTGTGTTTGGTTTCATAGCTAACCTGGTATTATTGTGATATTAACAATAGCATGTGCTCAGAGTTTAATAGACGAACTAATTATAGGACTAGACAAATTAATACACAGATATAATATTAATAATTATATCGATTACTTCAGTAGTCTATCTAATATGAAGATTCATTTCGACAAGTCTGAAGCAATGGGGGTAGGTATCCCTCCACCACTACTCTTAACACTTAGAGACAGTTTTAAATTTAAATGGACTACGACGGCTCTAAAATATTTGGGTACATTAATTCCCCCTAAAATTTCTCAGATATTTGCATTAAATTTTCCCCCATTACTAGCTACAGTTCGGGCCCTACTTGCCAAATGGACTACAGGGTTTCATTCATGGTTTGGCAGATGTAACATATTGAAGATGTGTATTCTTCCTAAATTCCTGTACCTCATGCAGGCCCTGCCGATCCACATCCCTTCCTCTTATTTCGCCCAAGCCAGCGCCCTTTTTTTAATTTCATATGGTCTCGCAAACATCCCAGACTTAACAGACGTCAACTTATGCTACCTAAATTATTTGGAGGTCTGGCGGTACCTGATCTCCTCAAATACTTCTATGCAACCCACCTGACTAGACTTATCGACTGGAACCGCCATCAGTCCTCTAAGCAGTGGACCAGATTGGAACAATCTCAGAGTAACATACCCCTGAATAGAACACCATGAATATTCCATGAGTACATGCGCATCCCTATTTACACATTTCCGACTTTCATCATTCAATTCCCAGATCCGCCCGATACTGGGCACACCAGAGTTTTTACCAGGCTGTACAGATCAAATTTTCAACTCTCTAAGAAACTCTAACTGTTTCCAAGCCTCCCACTTCCTCAAACAGGGTTGTTGGCCCACCATAGCTGAACTCATGAGCTCGGAAGGTCAATTCCGGCTGGACTACTGGAGAGCATGCCAACTTAACCACTTTCTCAAGTCGCTCCCTACTCCCAGCAGTTTTTCCCCAACACTGACCACTTACGAAACGTACTGTTCGGAAGAGGGCCCAATGCCTCATACCCTCTCTGCTACATACCAATTACTGATCACACCACTAGAGGGCCCTAGTTTACAGTGTATTGAGGCGTGGGAACGGGACCTGCAATCTACATTCACGCCCCGTCAAAAACAAAACATCATACATTTCACTTATAGATCCTCGATATGCACGAAGACGCAGGAGACTAATTATAAAATTCTTGCCAGATGGTATAACACCCCTGCAAAATTACATAGGATCTTCCCATCTGCCTCAGATCTTTGTTGGAGATGTCAGAGTGAACGGGGAACTCTTCTTCATATTTTTTGGACCTGCCCCAAATTGGAGCAATTCTGGAGGACCATTCAAAGTACGGTGCAGAGATTCACTGAGCGACCTATAGTGTCGGACCCAGCGTTTTTCTTACTTCACGCCTCCCACGCACCCAGCAAGGCCTACAAAAAATCGCTCACGCGTCACTTGTTTGACGCTGCCAAGGCGTGCATTCCTTTATTATGGAAATCCACACAACCTCCTACTGTTAGCATGTGGGTGAGAAAAGTGGAGGATATTAAAAAAATGGAGGACCTTGTTCTCACGGCCAGACACCAAAATGAGCGGTTCTCCAGGACTAGGGCCGGGTGGAACATGTTCATATTCTCAGATGAGGGACAGGACCTCCTGGGATGTGGTCCTCCCATTTAGCTTATTTCCCTCTTTATAGACGTTACTGGAGGATATAGAGGGGTCTCAGTGGTTGGAGTGGATGCATTTGCTGCCTTCATGCGCCCCTTTCCTCTTTCTCTCCCCCCTTCCTTGCCTCCTCACCCCTCCTTCTTCTGCTTCCCCACTCTTTTCTCTTAATTTTCTACATCTTCTCCCCCCCCCTGACTCCTGACTCTCACTATACCTTATGTCCTCTATTTCATTCTACCTTTCGGTATCTACCTTTTCTTTTTGTTTTAAAAGTAGTCTTCTTGAATTTTGTTGTTTCTTTTGGAAAATGGAAAATGGAGCAGGAGGGCACTAGTGGTTTATATAGCACCAAATTACAAGGTAACGTGTTCATGCAGGACTGTAATAGATGCTCAAATGTAAGATTTTGAAATGTTACAATGACCGAGACTGCGTCCTCATTATCTCTTCTACTGTTAGAGGCTGCGTCCTCGCCATTTTTCATATGCCTTTGTATATCTTATTAAACTGGTGTGCCCTCTCCAGTGGTTGAATAAAATTATATTTGAAAAAAAAAAAAAAGACCGTGTAATGGTTGCACCGATTGGATTGGACCGCGAGACAGCATTTTTCAGCATGGTGAAGGAAATTCCAGGAGAGTCTTATTTGTTGCACATTTGTCTCAAGAAATGACTTGGTTGTCTTCTGGTGGTGGTTGGGCGGGCCTCCGGACAGTCGTACATGAATACAAAAAGAGAGAGAAGAACGTCAGTGTACAGTTATTGGAGAAATGCCAGACAGGTGTGGCTATTAAGGCTAAATACTTATGAGGGAGTGTGATGTGGACAAGTAAAGTGGGATCCCCACAGGGTACAGAGTCCGAGCAACAGCCAGTATCATCCATGGCCCTTGATGGTAGGGATAGTCAACACTGCCTGCTATTGTCAGGTCCCTGGGTTCACCACACCTGCTCACGGGGCTCAGGTTAAAGCAGTAGGCAGACTAGGGGAGGGAGAATTACATTAAAACATAAGACCTGGATGACCAGGGATACTTTGTGAAATATGGTACTTGTATGTTTCAGGAAACCATTCTATAGGACCCACTGGAGCTTTAAAAACGGAGTCCGGCAGAAACAGTAAACAATTCACAGCCCATCTCTGATATTCAAACAAAAGTTCCAGAAGACTAATACATTTACTTTTAAAAGATATAGAAGAAGTTAGAACATTATCAGCTAATGGACTGGTACCATCACTTAAAGTAATTAAAGATAAGAATATGAAACAAAGAAAGTAGGAACGAGAAAGAATAAAAAAATAAAAAATAACATAAGCAAAAAAGAATAAACATACAGGTTTAATGCTGCTTCAACCCAGCACTTTATTTCAAAGAGAGATTGGATCTGTATTTATAAAAACAACAAACAATATATAACTAAATAAATAAATATGATGCGCTAGAGTGTGCTAACCGTGCCCTAATCCTGGCACACAGAATTCGACTTGGGTTGTTTCCTGAGCAATCATTAAATCGTTTTTATTCGGCACTGAATATTTGGGGTATCCATATAATGATGATCATGTGGATATCCTATACACAGACTTCTTAGTACGTTTGAGCTGTAGTCCTTTTTGCACGTTTGCGTCTGCATGTCACTTTGAGACACCTTAGTGCATTTATTGCAATTTTAATTTAAATTTTTATTATTTTTAATATTTTTAAATAATTTTTTATTTTTATTATTTATTATTCATATATATATTGTCCATTTTGGGGTTTATTTACATTCAATATGGATGTGGGGTTCCATGTATTTTGTATTATTACCTCAGATTATTTAGATATTGGGTCATTACTTCATTTAACTATATTATGTCATTGGCAGACATATTATGTTGTTTAATAAGCTTTTATTCGATGGATACATTAGTGATAATTAGCATGATTTATATTATTGATATGCTGTATCCTTTTGTTGCATATTATGGTATATGTTTCAGTGAGCGATATGGTGATATGTCCGCTAACCTCCGATCTGCATTAGTATTATATAGGTCGTTTTTATATACCGTATATACTCGAGTATAAGTCGAGTATTTCAGCACATTTTTTTGTGCTAAAAGTGCCCCCCTCGACTTATACTCGAGTCAAGCACTTTTCTGCAGCAAAAAAATGTATTTTCCGAACCGACTTTGGGGCCCCATATCTCAGGGCCACTTGGTGCTAGGAACCCCAAATTTGGTGTGCAAACCCAGTGGAACTGGTACCACAACATATCCAAAATCCATGGGATTCCTAGCACCAAGTGGCCCGAGATACGGGGCCCCAAAGCCGGTTTGAAAAACGTCATTCTCTGCTGCAGAAAGTGCTTGACATTTTCTGAACCGATTTTTGGGGCCCTGTATTTCGGGGCCACTTAGTGCTATTGGTGCTATTTTATGGCGCTAGTTCCACTGGGTTTGCACACCAAATTTGGGGTTCCTAGCACTAAGTGGCCCTGAGATACGGTCGGTCAACTGTGGCCATCTGCAGCAATGTCATTTTGGGACCCTTTGGGTTCAGAGACCCCAAATTTTGGCTGCAGCTAGGGGGCATCTAGGAACCCTTAACTACGGAGTTTGAAGTTCGGGGGACCTATGGCTGCAAATTGGCACAGTGAGGCTGCAAAAGGGCACAGTGAGGCTGCAAATGGGCATTGTTGACCCTCTTTTCCACTTACAGTAGCTGTGCATTTCTCACCCTCGTCTTATACTCAGGTCAATAGGTTTTTCCCATTTTTTTGAGATAAATTAGGGCCTCGACTTATACTCGGATCGAATTATACTTGAGTATATACAGCATATGTTTTTTCCTTCATATCACTCCTTTCCCTTGTTTGTTAGTGTGCCAATGAGATCCAATGCACACATAGACTTATGGAATATGAGTAGTTATATGTTTACTTTCGAGCATCATTATTGTTTCATTTACATTCAGCATACCTCCCAACTTTTGAACTTGACAATGAGGGACACTTAGAAGATCCAATGTGTGGAGAGCGCAGCGCACCATGCCGAGAAATGGGCGTGGCCAGCAAAAAAGGGCGTGGCCATTTGGTTGTGGTTTAAGAGGTGTGGTCAATCATATTGGAGACATGTTTACATCACTATAATATTAAGTGCTATAAATTAAATTTCTGTTAAATCCTATATAATATAGCTACCCATTTTAATGGCATGCCAATTAGCACAGCATGATGGATGTATATTAAACATTCAGCTATAAAAACCAGGTCATAGCTGCCAGGTCATAACCAAAGATATACACCATTTAAATAATTATTTTTCTCTCTTGTTGCTTCTGCTACCTTGGATTTTGCAGAATATTAATAGTGGACCTGAAGTGCCGGTTCACACTGGTGCGATGCCAAACATCGCATGTAATTCGCAGCGCACTGCCGTTCACATTACATGCGATGTCTGTGTGGTGCGATATCAGCCATAGAGATAGTATGGCTGATATCGCACCGCATTCGGTGCAAACACGCACAGGACCCTTTTTTCTGTTCGGACCAGAATCGGATCGCATGTGTGTTCACACATATGCGATCCGATTCATGTCCGAACTGTCAGTTCACAGTGCGATATGCAAGCTGAACTGGGGGTGTTGTTAACAATGTATTGACACTCCCCAGTGATTCGCATATGGCAGTGTGAACTGACATGCGATGCGGGAACACGCAGTGGATTCGCAGTGTTCTCGCATCGCACCAGTGTGAACCGGCACGAAGTCAATAGATAGATGAGCTTTGTGAAAATAAATACCCAATACTATAAGATTCAACAAGAAAATACATTTATTTAAAACAAAATCTCTTAAAAAAAACAGCAGTAACAACTCCAAGTAGTGTTTAGTGAAAATAATAAACATATTTACTTTTTAAGAAACAAAATAACTTACTGAGGCTGCAGCATATGCAGAATATAAATTATAAATAACCCACGGGGAGATTGCAGGGTGGGACGGGGAGATTGCAGGGTGGGACGGGGAGATTGCAGGGTGGGACGGGGAGATTGCAGGGTGGGACGGGGAGATCGCAGGGTGGGACAGGGAGATCGCAGGGTGGGACAGGGAGATCGCAGGGTGGGACAGGGAGATCGCAGGGTGGGACGGGGAGATCGCAGGATTGGACGGGGAGATCGCAGGATGGGAAGTTGGGGTGGACAGGGAGATTGCAGGATGGGACGGGGAGATTGCAGGGTGGGACGGGGAGATTGCAGGGTGGGACGGGGAGATTGCAGGGTGGGACGGGGAGATTGCAGGGTGGGACGGGGAGATTGCAGGGTGGGACGGGGAGATTGCAGGGTGGGACGGGGAGATTGCAGGGTGGGACAGGGAGATTGCAGGGTGGGACAGGGAGATCGCAGGGTGGGACAGGGAGATCGCAGGGTGGGACGGGGAGATCGCAGGATTGGACGGGGAGATCGCAGGATGGGAAGTTGGGGTGGACAGGGAGATTGCAGGATGGGACGGGGAGATTGCAGGGTGGGACGGGGAGATCGCAGGGTGGGACGGGGAGATCGCAGGATAGGAAGTTGGGGTGGGACAGGGAGATCGCAGGGTGGGACGGGGAGATCGCAGGGTGGGACGGGGAGATCGCAGGGTGGGACGGGGAGATCGCAGGGTGGGACGGGGAGATTGCAGGATTGGACGGGGAGATTGCAGGATTGGACGGGGAGATCGCAGGATGGGAAGTTGGGGTGGACAGGGAGATCGCAGGATGGGACGGGGAGATTGCAGGGTGGGAAGGGTGGTGGACGGGGAGATCACAGGGTGGGAAGGGTGGTGGACGGGGAGATCACAGGGTGGGAAGGGTGGTGGACGGGGAGATCACAGGGTGGGAAGGGTGGTGGACGGGGAGATCACAGGGTGGGACGGGGAGATCGCAGGGTGGGACGGGGAGATCGCAGGGTGGGACGGGGAGATCGCAGGGTGGGACGGGGAGATTGCAGGGTGGGACGGGGAGATTGCAGGGTGGGACGGGGAGATCGCAGGGTGGGACGGGGAGATTGCAGGGTGGGACGGGGAGATCGCAGGATTGGACGGGGAGATCGCAGGATGGGAAGTTGGGGTGGACAGGGAGATTGCAGGATGGGACGGGGAGATTGCAGGGTGGGACGGGGAGATCGCAGGGTGGGACGGGGAGATCGCAGGGTGGGACGGGGAGATCGCAGGATGGGAAGTTGGGGTGGACAGGGAGATCGCAGGGTGTGACGGGGAGATCGCAGGGTGGGACGGGGAGATCGCAGGGTGGGACGGGGAGATCGCAGGATGGGAAGTTGGGGTGGACAGGGAGATCGCAGGGTGTGACGGGGAGATCGCAGGGTGTGACGGGGAGATCGCAGGGTGGGACGGGGAGATCGCAGGGTGGGACGAGGAGATCGCAGGATTGGACGGGGAGATCGCAGGATGGGAAGTTGGGGTGGACAGGGAGATCGCAGGATGGGACGGGGAGATTGCAGGGTGGGACGGGGAGATTGCAGGGTGGGACGGGGAGATTGCAGGGTGGGACGGGGAGATTGCAGGGTGGGACGGGGAGATTGCAGGGTGGGACGGGGAGATCGCAGGGTGGGACGAGAAGATCGCAGGATTGGACGGGGAGATCGCAGGATGGGAAGTTGGGTTGGACAGGGAGATCGCAGGATGGGACGGGGAGATCGCAGGGTGGGACGGGGAGATCGCAGGATGGGAAGTTGGGGTGGACAGGGAGATCGCAGGGTGTGACGGGGAGATCGCAGGGTGGGACGGGGAGATCGCAGGGTGGGACGGGGAGATCGCAGGATGGGAAGTTGGGGTGAACAGGGAGATCGCAGGGTGTGACGGGGAGATCGCAGGGTGGGACGGGGAGATCGCAGGGTGGGACGAGGAGATCGCAGGATTGGACGGGGAGATCGCAGGATGGGAAGTTGGGGTGGACAGGGAGATCGCAGGATGGGACGGGGAGATTGCAGGGTGGGACGGGGAGATTGCAGGGTGGGACGGGGAGATTGCAGGGTGGGACGGGGAGATTGCAGGGTGGGACGGGGAGATTGCAGGGTGGGACGGGGAGATTGCAGGGTGGGACGGGGAGATCGCAGGGTGGGACGAGGAGATCGCAGGATTGGACGGGGAGATCGCAGGATGGGAAGTTGGGTTGGACAGGGAGATCGCAGGATGGGACGGGGAGATCGCAGGGTGGGACGGGGAGATCGCAGGGTGGGAAGGGTGGTGGACGGGAGATCACAGGGTGGGAAGGGTGGTGGACGGGGAGATCACAGGATGGGACGGGGAGATCGCAGGATGGGACGGGGAGATCGCAGGATGGGACGGGGAGATCGCAGGGTGGGACGGGGAGATCGCAGGGTGGGACGGGGAGATCGCAGGGTGGGACGGGGAGATCGCAGGGTGGGACGGGGAGATTGCAGGGTGGGACGGGGAGATTGCAGGGTGGGACGGGGAGATTGCAGGGTGGGACGGGGAGATCGCAGGGTGGGACGGGGAGATTGCAGGGTGGGACGGGGAGATCGCAGGATTGGACGGGGAGATCGCAGGATGGGAAGTTGGGTTGGACAGGGAGATCGCAGGATGGGACGGGGAGATCGCAGGGTGGGACGGGGAGATCGCAGGGTGGGAAGGGTGGTGGACGGGAGATCACAGGGTGGGAAGGGTGGTGGACGGGGAGATCACAGGATGGGACGGGGAGATCACAGGATGGGACGGGGAGATCACAGGATGGGACGGGGAGATCACAGGATGGGACGGGGAGATCACAGGGTGGGACGGGGAGATCGCAGGGTGGGACGGGGAGATCGCAGGATGGGAAGTTGGGGTGGACAGGGAGATCGCAGGATGGGACGGGGAGATTGCAGGGTGGGACGGGGAGATTGCAGGGTGGGACGGGGAGATTGCAGGGTGGGACGGGGAGATTGCAGGGTGGGACGGGGAGATGGCAGGGTGGGACGGGGAGATGGCAGGGTGGGACGGGGAGATGGCAGGATGGGACGGGGAGATTGCAGGGTGGGACGGGGAGATCGCAGGGTGGGACGGGGAGATCGCAGGATGGGAAGTTGGGGTGGACAGGGAGATCGCAGGATGGGACGGGGAGATTGCAGGGTGGGACGGGGAGATTGCAGGGTGGGACGGGGAGATTGCAGGGTGGGACGGGGAGATTGCAGGGTGGGACGGGGAGATGGCAGGGTGGGACGGGGAGATGGCAGGGTGGGACGGGGAGATGGCAGGGTGGGACGGGGAGATGGCAGGGTGGGACGGGGAGATTGCAGGGTGGGATGGGGAGATGGCAGGATGGGACGGGGAGATTGCAGGGTGGGACGGGGAGATCGCAGGGTGGGAAGGGTGGTGGACGGGGAGATCGCAGGATGGGAGGGGGGGTGGACAGGGAGATTGCAGGATGGGAAGTTGGGATGGACAGGGAGATCTCAGGATTCAGGATTAATGGGGGTGGACAGAGAGCTCAGGAGAGGAAGCATAAACAGGGCAATTCAGATTGAGACACACACAGAACACTTCCCCGTTCTCAGCACACACTCTCCTTATCTCCTGCTGCAGAGTCCTGTACAGATTAAACAGACAGAATGAGTGATGCTCTGTGTCTGCAACCTGAGCTAAGATTCTGGGCACAGGCTTCACCAGAAATCTATCTGTCATCTGCCAGGACACTGCAACAGCTTAAGTTAACTGCAGCAACTTTCCTATCACACATACACAGACCTGCAGAAAGCCCTCCTCCTCGTCTTCAGCACAGACCGGCAACTGACCCCGCCCCCACGGGGAGTGTTCTGTTGGCAAATACAGGAGGATGATTGCCATGTGCTGCAGCCAATCACCATGAGGACAAGCAGCCGCAAGTTCCAATCAAAGAAAATTTCCACACAGTGAGAAAACCAGCCTCAGGCTGTGCCGTGCGGGATTCATTCTGTGTGCACAGGACAATGCAGGGAGCATTCACCTACCTTTCTTCCAGAGCAGGAAAAGCCTTCAGGGGAGACCCGGAGTTGGGAGGTGGAACCAGGGGCAGAGCTTAGGCACGAGGAGGAATCCTCCTCCAGCTCGCACTGAATGCTGGGGCTCCACTGTCCTCCTCGTCGTGACGTCACTGGTTGTTAGACGCCAGGCGGGCCATGCCTAGCAACCAGTTGTTTTGGCAGTTAGCCAGGCAGCATCTGGGGGTGAAATGAAGCGGTCTTGGCAAGAACCAGTATAGCGCCGGGCAGTGAGGGACAGCGGCAATTTTTAGGGGGCATCAGATCGGCCAATGGGGCAATTCCGGGACATTGTATTGTCCCGGAATGAAGGTGCCCGGGACAGACCTCCCACAGCGGGACTTTCCCGGGCAATCCGGGACGGTTGGGAGGTATGCATTCAGTACTAGAGTGTCCGCGGTCTACGGCAAGATGGCCGCCGACACACCATATATTTACTAAGTGATATTGTTTATTATCCATTCACTCCCTATCTGCTTTTATATGTATTACACTCTTTTCTAGTGTGTTAGAGGAGTAATGGGATTCATCACACACACATATTGATGTAGTTTGATTAGCTACATGTTATTTTCAAGCATTATCATTGTTTTCATTCATATCCAGCACTAGAGTGTCCACGGCCTACGGCAAGATGGCCGTCGGCACACTACATATATATTTGACTGACACATTTACCGTCCAATCACATTCCCCCTGATGATGACACGTATGCCCTGTGTTGAAGACGCGTAGGGGAGGGACCAGGACGGAGTGTTAGGCAGCAGCAGCTGTCTGTGCTGGGACGGTCTCCATAACCTCACTGCTACATCTATTACCTCATTGTTTTATCCAGATTTTATGCCTCTTCTGAGTGGTGCACTGACGCACCCTCAAAATGTGAATACTCCCTTCTGGGGGAGAGTTTTTTATCTGACCTTGTTAATAAACACTTTTTAAACGTTATCACACTATATGGTTCCTTTCTCTTTTTACCTATGATTTGAGCCTATGCTGGAGCCTGTTTTCCTGTGATCCACACTGAGCCCTGGGTGGCTCATAAGCGTTTCCTGACTCTGTATAGCAACTTAGTCACATTCCCTAAGGTGAGCGCTTTACCTTGGGGGGGGGGGGGGGGTCACCTTTCATTTCACCATTGCATGATATGTGGCACATGGAATCACAGCACGTTTGAAAACATCATCACTGAAGCACAGTTGTCATCACTTTCATTGAGAAATTTTGTGTTTAATATATGTCTATTTTATGATGGACGATTAAGTATATGTATTGTGTGACACTCTGCACTTTTTGGCTGGCACATGTAATTTTTCAGCTTTTGTTTGCATATATGAATCATTTATGAATAAACGTTATTTATTTTATTATTTATTTGTTTATTGCACTTTTAGCACCTGGTTTGCACTAATTCAGTTTGGAGCATTCTGTTGATATTACCATTTCACATGCTCACTGCACGGTTTATTTGTGCACATTAAGTTTGTTTATCTTGGGGGATATAGCACATATTGGGGTTAAATTATTTTATACTCTGTTGTATATGCACTGTATATCTGTGTGCCAGGATTAGGGCACGGTTAGCACACTCTAGCGCATCATATTTATTTATTTAATATTTCACACGCATTACAAGGCGTGATTCATGTATGCGGCTGTGTAGTGCTTACTTTTAGCACTAGGTTCATTTTGGCTCGTAGGAATTTTTCTTTGAACAATATATAACTGTCCTGAAAAATTATTATAAAGTGCCTTTTAAAATAATATGTTGCAGCAGCAACTTTAGCAAAAAAAAATAAAGAGGAACAAAAAAAAAATTAATAAAAATAGATAACTCCTCTCCCATATTAGTGATCAACAGGTGAACAGGATCACTGTCACTGAAAATTTACAAGTCGGGTACAAAAAAAATATAAAAAAAAAAAAGGAGAGAATAAAACAAAGGTTGCCAAAAACTTTTAAAATTTAGTCAAACCCGACTGCATTTTATCGCTCAATATTATTTTAGAGGCTTTTTCCCAAAACACAAAATGCACACAATACTCTACATCGGTCTCTTAATAGCTACCCACATCAGGACAGCAGCAGGGTGAAGTTTACTAAAGCTGTGGCCCTAAGACTGTACCTGAATGAACTTTTCCCACTAAGAAAGCTTAGTTTGAGATCTTTGGATTAACCTCTTTTGCTCTTGAGATCACCCAAAATCCTGATTTCCAGCTTCCTTGTTACCTCCTCCCTTGCTCAACATCAGGACCGCTCCAGAACCTCTGGAACTCCCCACCCCAATATGTTCAGCTCCTAGATAAAACTAATAAATAATTGCGCTATTACAAAAAATAAAATAAAATACAAATGATAGCTGCCAGCATATAACAGTGTGGTGCACCGTGCAGAAAAGTTATATAAATGATAAACAAATGCAGCGCTAAATATAATGGATAACAGGAAGGTATGCTCACATCCTATATACAATTCGCATCCTATATAATATAGTGAGTGACAGGATGGTATACTCACATCCTATATGAAATTCATATGGTGATTATTACAGGTGATGTTTGTAGGTTAGGAATAAACAAAATAGGCAAACATTCACAAATAACTAAAAATTGTCCATAGTGATGGAAAGTTCATTGACATATATAGTGCAGTGTTCTTAAGGTGAAGTGGGAACAAAAATCAAGTGCAGATGATGATTTCAATTCAGGAAAAAATCTTCATACATTCAAAATCAATATGTGAGTGGCAGAAGTGAATGCTCTTACCGGAGGAGGTGGACAGAGTCACCATACGGTGGAGTGTCATGCGAGCTTTTAGGGATCAAACGATCCCAGGGGTACTGTGCCCAGGTTCCATCTGGGATTACCGTGGTTGTAAGGTGATATATGGATCCACAGCGGATGGAGGGATGACTCCTAAAAGAAGCAGGTTGCTGGGGAAGACGACTTCCGCCCCATGTGTGTTCAATTCATAAGGAAAGAAAAAATCTCCACATAGGGCATGAATCCGATATAAAAGGTTGTTTTATTAAAAGATGCTGAAAAAAAATACTTAACACGCACTGGATCGAATGGATAAAAAGTGATCACAAAATAGTAATAAGAATCGCGTGATAGCAGAACATCAAAAGCTCCTACCCTGTCCACCACTAGGTGATACCTAAAAAACTCTTTTATTCCGGGAAGCCTACCCCGCCTCCGCCTAACATGTTACCTCAGCCAGCTCCATATTCCCAGCCGCTATTATTTTTGTAACACCCTCCTCTCCTTAGATCATAAACCCCTTGAGCAGGGCCCTTCTATTCATGCCCTGCACAGACTGTTGGCACTAAACATCTAAATTCTGTTGCCCAAACTACCCAACTACCCAACGTTTAACTCCTCCCCGAATCCCAACGTAAGTTTCAGTATGTGTAAGGGGATGTCAGGTTTGCTATAAAACCTTTCTTCAGGGGTGATCGGGGTACAACCTGGTGTTCCTGCTATATCCATACCAAGGGCAAGAGGAGATGTACAATAGACTCCCCAGATAGTGTACCCTGCTAAGTACAATTTAACCTGATGCTGAAAACAGTGCATCATTAGACATGTGATACCAGCACCAGTACCCTGGTCTCCAGCCTCAAGTATTTTCAACTTTGTTCTGGACCAGTTGGGACACTACCCCGGCATCCATTAGACACGACCCCCTCCTGTGCCAGCATTGTTGCCTTTTCCCATAGCACAACACCTTCCTTTCTCCAGCACTCATCAGTACCAGTCATCTGAGGCTGTCCATACTCAAACCATCAGAACAAGATGGACTCCAGGGTGTAACACAGTAGAGTCTGATAGGATAGTACCCAGATTTACTGTGATATCTGCACTATGTTCCATCCCTGCCATTAGGGATGAGAACAGTGCAAGTTAGATTTTTGATGATCCTGGAACTGAGTCATCCACCAATCTATTACGACTCATAGGCAACCTGGATACTAACCCCACCTGCATGTCCTCGCAAAGTGATGCTAGACAGAGCAAGTTGGCTTTCCTAACCCCTTCCCTGATATGTAGCACTAGACCCACCCAATGTATCACCAGCTCCATAGTGTTTTAAGGTACCCAGTGCTCCAGCTCCAAAGACAGTCTCCATTAAGCCTCTTTTTCCTAAGGATGGGAAATAGTCTGAATACCCGGATTGAAAACCACCTGCCACCAGTTACACTTTTTTCTTTATAGAGGATGCACACCTTCTCCCTCCTTTCTAAATTCGGTAATCAGACCATTTTATCCTTCGCCCCTACAAAAACTGTCTACACTATTCAGACAGGATTTACATGAATGACAGGGGCATAGTGCAACACTGGGGCACTGGTCTTCCTGGCATGCAGGACACAGGCCACTAGTTAAGGTACGCAAGGAGTCTAGGACAGGAAGGACACCTATGGGTATTAACTGAGGAGAATACAGCATGCCCACACAACTCCATCCCTGTGCCTGGAGGAGAATACAGCATGCCCACACAACTCCATCCCTGTGCCTGGATTTCAGAGACCATGCCCAGGGTATACAATGCACCTCTACCTATGGTTAGGTTCAAGGAACCCTCCAGTTCCATGACTAACGTAACTTCGGCATTCTTTAGGACACTCTCTTGATCTTTCTGTACTGATTCTGCTCCCTCAATTTCAGGTCTGACCAGTGTTTCCTCAATTGATCCTTGGATTGTCGTACCTCAAAATTCCTGTGCAGACTTCTCACAGCTTTAGCCATGATCTTGGCCTTTCTGACATTTGGTTTTGGGTAAGGTCCATGCTTCCCATCATAGTCGGCCCTCTTCAAGATGTTCACCATCTCCACCATCTCTATAAAGGACATATTTGAGGCCTTAAATCTCCTCCGGGATCGGGACGTTCGTGGCTCTGGCCTTTCATCGTTGCTGCTGCTGCTGTCTGCATGCACTTGCTCTCTCTCCGCCATGTGCTCTCCCACTGCACTGAAGGACAAGGGGTGGGGAATAGACTAGAAAGAACGTCAGGGGCGGGCGGAGTTTCACGCATGCACAGTGTATATAAAGCGTAACACGCGTGCGTCGTACGTATGATCTGTGAGTGGAGGAAGGAGTAGCGGAAGCGCCGATCGCTCTAACGAAGGTACAAGTTTAACTTGTACATCAGTGGCCTATACTGCCTCTAGATTGAGGCCTATATTGGGACAAGATTAGGAGAGTTTAGCCTGACATTAGGGTTTGTCTTGTGTAGTGTCTTGCAGAGAAAATAGATGGCTTCAATGATCACAACTTCCTCCCCCATTCATAGACAAGTACAGGGAGCTGCCCTGTCTGTGGCAGGAGAAGCATCCGCACTATAATCATAAAGAAAAGAGGCAGGCAGCGCTGGAGAAACTACTTGAGTTGATGAAGCCACAGATCCCCACGGCAACCATTCCCTATTTGAAGACAAAAATTGGTGGGCTGAGGAGCACTTATAATAGGGAGCGCAATAAGGTCCAGGATTCCATGAGATCAGGAGCAGCAGCAGATGGCATTCATGTCCCCAGGCTGTGGTACTATGATACATATTCTGTCAAACCAGACTGCAGTCAGGCAATCACTCTCAATCCTACCTTCGACTGTTCCTTCCATCCCAGCTGAGGCTTCCGACATCCAACCTGGGCCTTCCAGCCAGGAAGAAGTGGAGGAGCCCGGCTTGAGCCAGGTATAGCATTGTTCTACACCAGGGATATGCACTTAGCGGACCTCATGCTGTTGCAGAACTACAATTCCCATGAGGAATAGCAAGACTCTCACAATCACAAGCATGACACCCAGAGGCAGAGGCATGATGAGACTTGTAGTTTTGCAACAGCTGGAGGTCCGCTAATTGAATATCCCTGTTCTACACATTTCTTGTCGTAAAATTAATGATGTTAACTAGATGTTATTATTGATCATTAATTGCTGATTTAATAAAGTGTTTTACATATCAATAGATAGTAGTGGCCAAAAATGTTTAGGACGAGAATGAATAATGCTGGGGTCAGAAGGATAGTCTTTTCTATTTCTTAACATTCAATTTGCAACAGTCATGAGCTGAAAATTGTGTGTGATTGATGCATAAAAAAATAAAACTATGTCCCTTTTTCATACACAGGAAGGCCTCAGCCAGGAGGAGGGCGTGGAATATGGCAGCCAGGAGGAGGCTGTGGAATGTGGTAGCCAGGAGGTGGCAGGGGTAAGTGGCAGCCAGGAGGTGGCCCAGCCCAGTAGCCTGACCGAATCCCAGGTCCCTCCCCTCCGCCTTCCAACCAAAAGGCCCAGGAAGGGGAGTAACGTGGAGGAGACTCCTCATGCTACCAATTTTAGCTGTAAAATAGTTGATGTGTGCCCTGGGGTACAAAGGCTTCACCAATTTTCATAATTTTCTCCAGTGTTGCCTTCTTCTTTATTTTATTATGACCCATAATAAATGGCTATTTTGGATTCACAAGTACTTGCCTATGTGTTTTACTAAAAAAAGGACAGTTTGTGAGTAGGCAGGTACATTTCCTAAATACAATGTCAAATTAACAACACCAACCAACCTCCTTTAGGTTAAAAAAATACAAGATAATAATGGTAATAATAATAATAATAATAATAATATTAATAATAGGAACAGACTTGTGAGACCCCAAGTCGCATGACGTGAAATCCCATGTTAGTGTGAACCGAGCCTTAATACCATACATTTTGCTTTTGGTTAATGTCTATTTTGTAATATCTTTTTCTGTAAACAATTTTCCTGCATAACTTTTCCTTTTCTGTTATTAAAATATTTAAAAATTGTTAATCAAATTATTGAAATGCTTTCAACAAGACTTAGAATCCAAGTTATCTTCCTGTCTGCATGGCAGTGAGTATCACAGACATTTCCTAAAGATCAGAATTGTTACAGCAACCTGGGTGAAAAGTGCATGTGGCAGCTATTGTATGTGAAAGGGGTTAAAGGAATTATGGTCATAGCATACACTTTGATTTTACTTTAGCATTGTAATAGCAATACAAACACTTATTTTCGGCAATCCATTATACGCTTACTTGAAAATCTCCTTTCATGGTTTGAGTGCTGCCTGTCGGCTGGTTATCTCTTTCCACAACTTCCTGGATTCCCTGCATGCTATGAAGCTTCCATCTGCTGTTTACTTTCACTTTCTAAGGACTACATATCCCATGGTACCTTGCTGTCCACAAGCAGTGATTCTTTTACTGACTCTGCCTGAAACTCCTTCTCCAGCTCCATAGTTCAGAAGAAAGGCTCTGTAAAAGGTATGGTACGGCGGGGCATAGTAAATATGTGCCACAGAATTTAGGGAAATAAACATGTGGGGATCTTCACAAATTAGGTTTACAAACCTTAAGATTAATTCAGATTAATGGGATTTAGATTAATAGGAGTAGGCTAGCAATAATTGAAATGCAATGTAGAAATGAATATATAATTTCACATTTCACCATAGATGCACTTTAGCTGTTTTAACCAACCACAGTGACTCTCAGTCTGTTGCACTTGAAAGGTGCCATTGTCAAATATTGGTGGCGGTGCTTGGATAGTTCTGCTTAGAGTTTTACCGCATGTGCTAGGTGACTAACCCTTGTTGAATCAGTTCTTAGAGCTAAACCAATATTTAGCGAACCTGCAGCAGAAGAGATTCTGCCTGCCTCAGGTACAAGTCACTATGGTACATCCCAGCCAGGTGAGAGTATAGGTACTGAATCTGATTTACCGATGAATGTAAACTCCAGTCAACATTGTGAGCTTGACAAAGATGAAGCGCCTGTACCCAGCTTTAATCCTTTTTCTTAACTGAGAAGCATTGCAACAGATACTTGCTAACCTTGTGGCATACCTGCAGGTCAACATGAACTGGGGATGACTGGGCTCCAGGAACAGCCACGGGATTGGTATCTTGGTTCCCTTGAGAGAAGGAAAGCAACTTTGGCTGTAAGCTATGCAGGCAAGTTTCAAGTCATGGAAAAAGACAGTGATGTTGAAACTTATTTGGTACCCCAGACTTCTGATGTACGCCCTCCCTCTTCTACTTTTTCCCTTGCTGTTTCGCAGGATTGAGATGGAGGCCATTCTGGTGATCTTGGAGGCACTACATTTACCCAGAAAGACTTGGTACTCAGACATTCTCAGACTCCTGGGAAACACTCTGGGCACTTTCAGATGTGTCCGTCCTGCTGTCTCAAAGCCCGATCTGCGATCTTGCTTCGCAGTCGCTGGCTTTGTTGGCTTGTCTGTTGAAACCCAGGTCCTGAGAGATTGGGGTTGTTATTAGTAACCACTTCCCGACCAGACTATTGTCAAATGACAGCTGGACAGGACCTTCATCCATGTCATGGGATGTCCTCCCGAAATGCCCTACGGGCCACACTTTGGCATGATCGGTCGCCGGCTGTGTCCACCCAGCCGATGACAGATCCCTGTACTGGGTTTCTGCTGGTACCATGTGATCGCTGGGACCAATCACAGAAGATCAAATGACAATTGTAAACATTGGATGGCTTCCTTTCATGTCATTCACTGTGTGCAATTTTGTTCCTAGCAGTGGTGCAGGTGCACCGCTCCCCTAATCCATGCGTTTAGCCCCTAATCTACATGCAGGGTGGTGGACGCATGGATTCCAATGTTTTTTTTTTTTTGAAGCACACGATTAGGGCCTGAGGCTCTAGCTGGCTTCAAAAAAGGATGGGCTCGGGGCGCAGAGCACTGAGCCCTGAGCTCACCCAGTTGTGTGACTATAGCAAATTAATATTCGCTATTGTCTTCCTGATTCTCCTCCTGGCCAATCAGGAAGAAGGTCCTGAGACCCGATTGGCTAGGGAGTCTCAGGATCCACTTCCTATTTGGCCGGGAGGAGAAGCATTGCAGTCCTAGCCCTCTCCGTACCTCTTCTCGAAGAGGGGGTTCTACGCGATCTGCCTCCGCAGCTCATTTTTCATCCACCAGAAGTTTCTGTCCAAGAATCGGGGCAGGGAAGTGGATGTGATCCCGGTGTGATTGGCAGCCCTTCTGTCCATGGCAGTGGAGGTGAGATGGAGACTGGACTCTTGTCATGGAAACGTTGCCTCCTCTGCATTGCTTTCAGATCTGTTTGGCCCCGGCTCTTCCTTCTCCCTGCCTCCTAAGGTAAGGAAGACTTTGATTTCTGCCTTCCAGTCCTTCTCCCGTGGGGTGGAATCATCGCCCTCCTGTCCGTCTACCGCGGGCGGGGGTTGTTGATTGCCAATTTCCTGCCAGTCTCCCGCGGGGGGGTAATCGCCCCCTTCCCATCTGTCTCCCGTTAGTTTGCCGCCCCCCCAAAATATTAAGCACCAGCCGCCACTGGTTCCTAGCTGTGATTGGTCACAGTGATCACATGGTACAGATGGGGTCAATCACAGCCCATCTGTACCATGTGATTAGCTGTGGCCAATCACAGCTAATCAAAACAAACAATACACACTGAATGCATCAATTTTAATTCAGTTAAAAATGGTTGCTTATACTGGTATAAGCAATCATAACGTGTAAAAAAAAATCCTGATCACTTCCCCAGAGTAGCACAATGTTAATATGGTGACACTGTAGTGCTCTGGTCACAGTGTGTTAAAAAAAAAAATCATTAAAAAAAAGAAAAAAAGAAAATGTATAAAATTGAAAAAAAAAATTAAAGTATTACTAAACCCACAACAGTAAAGTCAGTCTGTGTTTATAGTAAAGCATTCTTGTTATACTCACTGCGGAACCTAAGGGGTTAATCATCCGCATTGTGTAAAAAAGCTGTTTGATCCTGTCTTCTCTGTTCCTCCACTTCTTCCACTGTCCCCAATCCATCTCCTGATTGACGGTCAAAGGCTAGTGGACAAGCTGCACATGCTCAGTTTGGTGTGTATTGCTATAGAGTTTTTTTTTTCTTGGGAGAGTGCATGTGTTCAGCACAGAGCCAATCAGCCCTGTCCAGACAGAGGTCCAGAGGTCCTGCAGCCTGATAGGACAGTCAGAGCAGAATGAAAATTCCTCCTACAAGCTTCAACTAGACACTGATAGAAGTCACGAGACTGCTCTAACTGCTGATGAAAAAAAAGGTATTTACAGTGGGGACGGAATGTATTCAGACCCCCTTACATTTTTTATTCTTTGTTATATTGCAGCCATTTGCTAAAATCATTTAAGTTCATTTTTTTCCTCATTAATGCACACGCAGCACCCCATATTGACAGAAAAACACAGAATTGTTGACATTTTTGCAGATTTATTAAAAAAGAAAAACTGAAATATTATATGGTCCTAAGTCTTCAGATCCTTTGCTTAGTATTTAGTAGAAGCACCCTTTTAAACTTATACTGCCATGAGTCTTTTTGGGAAAGATGCAACAAGTTTTTCACACCTGGATATGGGGATCCTCTGCCATTCCTCCTTGCAGATCCTCTCCAGTTCTGTCAGGTTGGATGGTAAACGTTGGTGGACAGCCATTTTTAGGTCTCTCCAGAGATGCTCAATTGGGTTTAAGTCAGGGCTCTGGCTGGACCATTCAAGAACAGTCACAGAGTTGTTGTGAAGCCACTCCGTTATTTTAGCTGTGTGCTTAGGGTCATTGTCTTGTTGGAAGGTAAACCTTCGGCCCAGTCTGAGGTCCTGAGCACTCCGGAGAAGGTTTCCGTCCAGGATACCCCTGTACTTGGCCGCATTCATCTTTCCCTCGATTTCAACCAGTCGTCCTGTCCCTGCAGCTGAAAAACACCCCACAGCATGATGCTGCCACCACCATGCTTCACTGTTGGGACTGTATTGGACAGGTGATGAGCAGTGCCTGGTTTTCTCCACACATACTGCTTAGAATCAAGGCCAAAAAGTTCTATCTTGGTCTCATCAGACCAGAGAATCTTTTTTCTCACCATCTTGGAGTCCTTCATGTGTTTTTTAGCAAACTCCATGCGGGCTTTCATGTGTCTTGCACTGAGGTGAGGCTTCCGTCGGGCCACTCTGCAATAAAGCCCCGACTGGTGGAGGGCTGCAGTGATGGTTGACTTTCTACAACTTTCTCCCATCTCCCGATCTCTGGAGCTCAGCCACAGTGATCTTTGGGTTCTTCTTTACCTCTCTCACCAAGGCTCTTCTCCCCCGATAGCTCAGTTTGGCCGGATGGCCAGCTCTAGGAAGGGTTCTGGTTGTCCCAAATGTCTTCCATTTAAGGATTATGGAGGCCACTGTGCTCTTAAGAACCTTAAGTGCAGCAGATATTTTTTTGTAACCTTGGGTCTGAATACTTAGGACCATGTGATATTTCAGTTTTTCTTTTTTAATAAATCTGCAAAAAATGTCAACAATTGTGTTTTTCTGTCAATATGGGGTGCTGTGTGTACATTAATGAGGAAAAAAATGAACTTAAATGATTTTAGCAAATGGCTGCAATATAAGCAAAGAGTGAAAAATTTAAGGGGGTCTGAATACTTTCCGTCCCCACCGTACCAGTTTATATTTACTAAAATATTTGCATGGTCTGTGTACTGTGGGAGACCAGATATAATGAAGGCAGTGTCCTGGGTTTAGTAACACGTGAATAAAAAAAAAAAAATATGTATATATTTTTTCTACATACTGCCACATCAGTTATATAATGATGCTGCACTGAACTAGTGACAGCATGTAAGCAAAAAAATAAATAAAAATGTGTGAAAAAATATATTTTTTATTTCTTAGCCCCCCTCAGCCCCCCTAATACTTACTCGAGCTCCCTTTCTGTCCAGCGATGTCCACGAGTGTCTCGACCGTCCGGGACTCTCCCTCCTGATTGGCTGAGATACAGCAGCGGTGCCATTGGCTTCCGCTGTTGTCAAAATCAGTTAGGCAATCAGGGGAGGGAGGGGCAGGCCCGAATCACAGCTCCAAGTCTTAATGGACACACGGAGCTGCAGCTCAGCTTGGGTGCCCCCATAAAAAGCTACTTGCTGTGGGGGCACTCAACAGGACGCAGGGGCTAGGAGCACAGAAGAGGCACCCGAGAAGAGGAGGATCTGGGCTGCTCTGTGGAAATCCACTGCAACAGAGCAGAGAAGTATAACATGCTTGTTATTTTTATGGAAAAAAAAAAAAAAACGAGACGTTACAACTACTTTAAACTCCATTGAAAATCTGTGGAATGACTTAAAGACTACAGACCACAAACGGTCACCATCAAATTGAACTGAACTTGAGCAGTTTTGTAAAGAAGAGTGGGCAAATATTGCAAAGTCTAGATGTGCAAAGTTATTAAAGACATATCCCAACAGATTAAAGGCTGTAATTAAAGCAAAAGGTGGGTCAACAAAATACTGCAAGAAGGGGGGCTATCCTTTTTCCAACTCAGTGACTCTGTTTTATTTTTATGACATGTTGGCGTTCTTTCACTTGAATGTTATAAGTTGAGTAAATACAGCTGTGTCTTCATTTCAGCCTGCAAAGCAACAAAATGTGATACTTTAAATAAGGGAGATTCTTTTCTATACCCACTGTAATGTACAATATATATATACACATATATATACACACAAAGTATATCACAAAAGTGACCCCCTCACATTTTTGTAAATATTTTGTTATATCTTTTCATGTGATAACACTGAAAAATTGACACTTTGCTACTCCTCACCTGGTTGCCGCCACACACGCTTGACACCATCTGAACCAAATAAGTTTATCTAGGTCTCATCAGACCACGGGACATCCAGGAATCCATGTCCTTAGTCTGCTTGTCTTCAGCAAACTGTTTGCAGGCTTTCTTGTACATCATCTTTAGAAGAGGCGTCCTTCTGGGAAGACAGACATGCTGACCAGTTTGATGCAGTGTGTGGCATTTGGTCTGAGAACTGACAGGCTGACCTCTGCAGCAATGCTGGCAGCACTCATAGGTCTATTTCCCAAAGACAATCTCTGGCTTTCTTTCAACAATGGCTTTCTTCTTGCCACTCTTCCATAAAGGCCAGATTTGTGGAATGCATGACTAATAGTTGTCCTGTGGACAGATTTTCCCACCTGAGCTGTGGATCTCTGCAGCTCCTCCAGAGTTACCATGGGCCTCTTGGCTGCTTCTCTGATTAAGGTTTTCCTTACCTGGCCTGTCAGTTTAGGTGGACGGCCATGTCTTGGTAGGTTTGCAGTTGTGCCATACTCTTTCCATTTTTGGATGATGGATTGAACAGTGCTCCGTGAGATGTTTAAAGCTTGGGATATTTTTTTATAACCTAACCCTGCTTTAAACTTTTCCACAACTTCTTTGGTCGACCATGGTGAGGCCTGTTCTGAGTGGAACCTGTCCTGGTAAACCACTGTATGATCTTGGCCACATGCTGCAGCTCAGTTTCAGGCTCTTGGCAATCTTCGTATAGCCTAGGCCATCTTTATGTAGAGCAACAATTCTTTTTTTCAGATCCTCAGAGAGTTCTTTGCCATGAGGTGGCATGTTGAACTTTCAGTGACCAGTATGAGAGAGTGAGAGCGATAACACCAAATTTAACACATCTGCTCCACATTCACACCTGCGACCTTGTAACACTAACGAGTCACATGACACCAGGGAGGGAAATGGCTAATTGGGCCCAATTTGGACATTTTCACTTAAGGGTGTACTCAATTTTGTTGCCAGCAGTTTAGACATTAATGGCTGTGTGTTGATTTATTTTGAGGGGGCAGCAAATTTACACTGTTCTACAAGCTGTCCACTCACTACTTTACATTGTAGCAAAGTGTCATTTCTTCAGTGTTGTCACATGAAAAGATATAATAAAATATTTACAAAAATGTGAGGGGTGTACTCACTTTTGTGAGATACTGTACACTGCTCAAAAAAATGAAAGAAACACTTTGAAAACACATCTGATCTCAATGGGGAAAAGTATCATGCTGGATATCTATATGATATGGACTGTGTAATGTGTTAGGAACGAAAGGATGCCACATCTTTTGATGAAAATGAAAATTATCAACCCACAGAGGGCTGAATTCAAAGACACCCTAAAAATCAAAGTGAAAAAAATGATACAGCAGGCTAGTCCATTTTGCTGAAATTTCATTGCACCAACTCAAACTGTAATGCCGCGTACACACGAGCGGACATTACGGCGGACTTTGCCCGGCGGACTTTTCGACGTACTTTCCGACGGACTTTGTGAATGAACGGACTTGCCTACACACAATCCACCAAAGTCCGTCGAATTCGTACGTGATGACGTACGACCGGACTAAAACAAGGAAGTTCATAGCCAGTAGCCAATAGCTGCCCTAGCGTGGCTTTTTGTCCGTCGAACTAGCATACAGACGGCGGACTTTTCGACCGGACTCGATTTCAACGGATAAATTTAAAACAAGTTTCAAATCTAATTCCGTCGAACTTTTGAGAAAACAAAGTCCGCTGGAGCCCACACACATCGAATTGTCCGACGAAATCCAGTCCGCCGGGCAAAGTCCGCCGTAATGTCCGCTCGTGTGTACGCGGCATTACTCAGTAGTTTGTATGGCCCCCACATGCTTGTATGCATGCCTGACAACATCGGGGCATGCTCCTAATGAAACGACAGATGGTGTCCTGGGGTATTTCCTCTCAGATCTGGACTAGGGCATCAATGAGCTCCTGAATAGACTGAGGTGCAACCTGGCGGCGTCAGATGGACGGAAACATAATGTCCCAGAGGTGTTCTATTGGATTTAGGTCAGGCGAGCGTGGGGGCCATTCAATGGTATCAATTCCTTCATCCTCCAGAAACTGGCTGCATGCTCTTGCCACATGAGGCCGGGCATTTTCGTGCACTAGGAGGAACCCAGGACCACTGCACTAGCGTAGGGTCTGACAATGGGTCCAAGAATTTCATCCTGATATTTAATGGCAATCAGGGTGTCATCGTCTAGCCTGTAGAGGCCTGTGTGTCCCTCCATGGATATGCCCCCCCAGACCATCACTGACCCACCACCAAACTGATCATGCTGAACGATGTTACAGGCAACATAACATTTTCCACAGCTTCTCCAGACCCTTTCACGTCTGTCATATGCTCAGGGTGAACCTGCTCTCATCTGTTTAAAGCACAGGGCGCCAGTGGTAGACCTGCCAATTCTGGTGTTCAATAGCAAATGCCAATCGAGCTCCATGGTGCTGGGCAGTGAGCACAGGGCCCACTAGAGGACGTTGTAACCTTGAGCCACCCTCATGAAGTCAGTTTTCTGATTGTTTTGTCAGAGACATTCACACCAGTGGCCTGCTGGAGGTCATTTTGTAGGGCTCAGGCAGTGCTCACCCTGTTCCTCCTTGCACAAAGGAGCAGATACCGGTCCTGCTGATGGGTTAAGGACCTTCTACGACCCTGTCCAGCTCTCCTAGAGTAACTGCCTGTCTCCTGGAATCTCCTCTATGCCATTGACACTGTGCTGGGAGACGCAGCAAACCTTATGGCAATGACACGTATTGATGTGCCATCCTGGAGGAGTTGGACTTCCTGTGCAAATTGGTTCAGGTATCGCCTCATGCTACCAGTAGTGACACTGACCCTAACTAAATCCAAAACTAGTGAAAAACAGTGAGAAAATGGGAATTTTTTTCAGGGGTTCCTTTGAATTCAGCCCACTGTAGGTTGTTCGTTTGCATCAAACGATGTGGCAAATTCTATCTTTCCTAACACATTACCCAGTCCATATCAGTATAGATATCCAGCATGATATTTTTCCCCATTGAGATCTGATGTGTTTTCAAAGTGTTCCTTTCATTTTTTTGAGCAGTGTATACATATACATTAGTCCAAAAGAGAGAGTCTTAACAGGTGAACACACAGTTAAGATTTTTTTTAAACGAGGCACAAGTTTTTCTTGCTCAAGACATCCCGAGAAAGACAAGCTTGTACCTCTGCAAAACGTCAAAATAAAATCTTCACATGTCCGTTCACCTCTCATGACCCATAAGCGCCGCTCTCTCTTTTGAACTCTATGTACTACAGGCTTTGCTGTGCAACCAGGCCCATTTTTTCTCTAATATGTGTCCATTGGCAACTAATGGATTATATACAGTGCCTTGAAAAAGTATTCATACCCCTTGAAATTTTCCACATTTTGTCATCTTACAACCAAAAACTTTCAAACTGTTGGTCTACAAGTGAATCCGCCTACCCTGTTTCCCTGAAAATAAGACCTAGCGTGATTGTCGGTGATGGCTGCAATATAAGCCCTACCCCCCAAATAAACCCTAGTTAAAGTCCTTGTAGGTCTTATTTTCAGGGTAGGGCTTATTTTCGGGGAAACAGGGTAGGGCTTATTTGGGGGGTAGGGCTTATTTTGCAGCCATCACTGACAATCACGCTAGGTCTTATTTTCGGGGAAACAGGGTATACCTATAATCCCACCACTGCGCTCTAGGAAATGAAAAAAGACGATTCTATAGCTGCTACTTAAAAAAGGAAACGTATACTGAATTCAAACCTCTAATAAGTATAAAGGAGAGCCCGGAACAGCAGCATGCAATGCCTAGGTGCAGGGCGTGCATGACTTTGGGAGCAGTGGGGTTAACCAAGCTGGTAGGAGGGGTTGGAGTTAGCCGAGGGGGAGGTATTAAGGGAAGCCTTAAATTGGTAATCCCGCCCTGGGGGAGTAACAGAAGAGTGGAGGAAAGTTCAGAGCAGCATGGCAGAGATGGAGGAAATGATGGAGTAGCTGAAGGCAGAAGCGGCTGTGAGAGGGGCGGCCTGGCTACAGGAGACGATCGCGGAGGCCATCCAGAGAGCGGGGCCAGCTCCGAGCGGGGGTGAGATCAGCACCAGCAGGGCGCGGCGTTCACGGCCACCCAAGCGGTTCTCCCCTGAACAGCGGAGGACGGATCAGCGGCAGCCTAGGGGTCCGGTCGGACTCCCGGTGGGCCCACCGGCGAAGCGAATGGCGGGAGGAGCAAGCGGAGGAGCGAGGGGGTCCTCAGCACAGCGGCCTGGAAGTGGAGAGGCCCGGGGAGCAGCGGTGCGGCCTAGAACCAGAGCGGAGGCGAGCGCAAGCCCCGCCCCCAGAAAAAGTATGGAGGAAGCACGGAGAGGAGCACATGGAGGGAGGCCTGGGCCTGCAGTTTCCGCGGCAGGGCATCACAGGAGGAGCGATCGGGGTCGGCCTGTTAGGGCAGCTAACCCGAACATCAGCAGGGCTGAGGCACAGTACGCCGGCCCAGGAAAAGCGAAGCAGAAGTCGGATGGCCGGAGAGATGCGCGGAGGCGGGGACAGCAAGGCCAAGCTCCGGCGGCAGCCACGGTGTCCAGGCCGGGTGGGCCCTCATCATCAGAAGAGGAGGTGGAGGAGCGCCATACAGCCCAAGAGTGGTCTGAGTCAGAGGAGGAGCCGAACCCGCCGTCCAGGAGCACAACAGCGGTGGACACCAGAGGGTCGGCTGATGAGGTTACGCCTGTGCAGCCGGGTGAGTCACATTTTACACCATTTAATCGTGTTATACCTAGTACGGGGCCCAGTGGGGTAGGTACGAGCGGGGTTCATGGTGTAGAGGGAACGGAGGGAGGCAGGGAGTCCTCTGGTCTACTGGGTTTCTTGGCAGGCATAAAGGAGCTGGTGAAAAGATTTGAGACTCCCGCAGGACCGGTGGCATCTTGGATACCGCCGGTCGGGGGTGCTGGGGCATCAGGAATAGCGGCAGTGGGCACGGGAGCGGTGGCAGCACCCGTGGCGGTTGTACCGGTGAATGAGAGCACGCAAGGGACGGCAAAAACGGCGGCGGTGGTTGAGGCTGCGGGTAGGCAAGACATAACCAGGTTGGCTGACGCCGCAAAATGTGAGGTATATGTGTGCTATGAGGGACCATTAGGGTCGCATTTGAAACAGGAGGTGCGTGAGAAGTTGTGGAAAGGTGAGTACGTGGAAATTTTTTCGCTGCTACCGTTGGAGAAATTCAACCTGGATAGGGTGAAGCCAGATGACTCCAAAAAGGAGGATGAAGAGAAGAGGAGGTACCGCTTGATACCGAGAACGTTTGCCAACTGGTTGCAGGCGTTTGCGATTATGGCAAGCGTCATCGGGGAAAAGCAACCTGAGCATTGCTCGGCTCTTTTCTGTTACCAGGATGCGATTGGAGAAGCGTATAGGGTCTATGGGGGTACAGCATGGCTAAGGTACGATGAGCAGTTTCGGCAGCGGAGGGCAGTGCGGCCGGCATTACGGTGGGACCATAAGGACATCAGCTTATGGATGAGATTGATGACTACGGCGAGGGCCTCCAATCAGTTTTTTCAAGGGGGGACCGGCGGCCCTTCGGCACAGGGACAGTCGGTCGGAAACAAGAAGGGGTTGTGCTGGCAATACAACACAGGGAGCTGCAAGTTTGGCGCCAATTGTAAGTATAAACACGAGTGTTCAGGATGCGGGGGGTCTCACCCAGGATCTAGATGTTTTAAGCAGGGCAAGGGCCGTCCAGGAGAGGCTGCAAGCAAAAGGGAGGACCCCGGTGAGAGTGGAAAAGATGCGACCATTTCTAGGTAGGTATCCTGACAAGAAAGCTGCGCAATTGTTAGAGGAAGGTTTCTCGGTGGGTTTCAGGATCCCATGCTCATTAACGGTTATCCCCCCAGTGTCACTCAATTTAAAGTCTGCAATGCAACATCCGGAAGTAGTTAGGGAAAAACTGAGGAAGGAAGTTGCATTGGGGCGCATGGGCGGTCCATTCCCAGAGGCGCCATTTAAAGATTTGGTGGTTTCGCCTCTGGGGGTGGTACCCAAAAAGGAACCGGGCAAATTCAGGCTTATTCACCACCTCTCCTTCCCTAGAGGGGGGTCGGTGAATGATGCCATAGATCAAGGGGAGTGTTCGGTGACTTACACTTCATTCGATGCGGCAGTGGGATGGGTACGGTGATATGGGAAAGGGGCCTTGATGGCAAAAGCGGATGTGGAATCCGCTTTTAGGCTGTTGCCGGTACACCCCGAGAGTTTTCGGTTATTGGGGTGTCATTGGGACAATGAATTCTATGTGGACCAATGCCTACCCATGGGTTGCTCGATATCGTGTGCGATATTTGAGCAATTCAGCTCATTTGTGGAATGGGTGGTACGAGAGGTGTCGGGGGTGAATTCTATAATTCATTACCTCGATGATTTTCTCTGTATGGGTCCGGCTTCTTCACGCATCTGCGCTGTGCTCCTGGCCACACTGGAACACATTGCAGAAAAATTTGGCATTCCATTGGCTGCTGATAAAACGGAGGGACCTTGCACGGTCATCACGTTTTTGGGCATTGTCCTGGATTCGGAGGCGATGGAATGCAGGCTGCCGGACGATAAATTAGAAGACCTTAAAAGGGAAATAGCAGGGCTTTTGGGATTGCGTAAAGTACAGCTGCGGACGCTGCAATCGGTGCTGGGCAAGCTTAATTTTGCATGCCGCATATTACCCATGGGGAGGGTGTTCAGTCGCCGGCTGGCGGCTAGCACGAGTGGAATCAAATCGCCAAAACATTTTGTGCGTCTAACCGAAACGCACAGGGCAGATTTGAGGGTGTGGCATTCCTTTTTAGAGTCTTTTAATGGTAGGGCGTTTTGGATGTCGGGTCCAGTCAGCAATTTTGACTTGGAACTGTTCACGGACGCAGCGGGTTCCACGGGTTTTGGGGCATTTTTTCAGGGCCAGTGGAGCGCTGGGCCTTGGCCTCAGACCTGGGTTGAGGCAGGATTCACAAAGAATTTGGTGCTACTAGAATTATTTCCAGTAGTACTGGCAGTGGATCTATGGGGTGCATCATTCAGGGATCTGAAGGTGCGATTCCATGGCGACAATATGGGGGTAGTGCAGGTGATTAATAGGAGTACGGCGTCCTCGCCGCCAGTGATTAGGCTGCTGCGGCATTTGGTCTTGCGCTGTCTGCAACTAAATGTATTTGTGCATGCTGTACATTTACCGGGGGTTGAAAATGTCATCGCTGATGCGTTGTCTCGCTTCCAGTGGGACAGGTTCCGGGAGTTGGCGCCGGATGCGGAACAACAAGGGGTACCCTGTCCCGAATGGCTGTGGGAGATAGCATGTGCACCATAGCAGGATGGATAAAGAAGTCGGTGAGTAGGGCGACATGGGCAGCATACACGAAGGTATGGAAGGAATGGAGTGAGTTTGCAGATAGCGTGGGGGAGGATCCAGCCGGGCAGGACATGCGGTTGCTGGTACTGTACTATATAGCGAGAAAAATGGAGGAAGGTATGTCCGCATCAATGGTTAACAAGAGGGTAGCTGGTTTAGCGTTTCTTTTTAAGCTACAAGGTAGGCCAGATTGGACAAAGGATTTTTGGATAAGGCAGGCAATGAAGGGTTATAGGAAGTCGATTTCTCGACGAGATGCCAGGAGGCCAGTGACGTTTGAAATCCTGCAGGGGATAGTAAATCAGTTGTTTCAGGTGTGTACATCCAGTTATGAAGTTGTGTTGTTTACGGCAGCCTTTTTATTGGCATTTTTTGGGGCATTTCGGATAGGGGAACTGGTCAGCCCTTCTAAAACCACACCAGGGGGGTTGATGTATCAGGAGATGTCATGGGGTGATGAGGGTTTGAAGTTGTGGTTACGGCGCTCAAAGACTGATCAACTAGGTAGGGGGAGAAGGGTTGAGGTGTATCCAATTGCGGGATCACTATTATGCCCGGTAACAGGGGTTAGGGAATTTTTCAAGGTCCGTCCTGTGGTAATGGGCCCCTTGTTGCTCCATAAGGGGGGTGAGTTCCTGTCTAGATTTCAGTTTGTAACGGTTTTTAATAAATGTATTAAGGGGTTGGGGCTGGCAGAGAAGGGTTTTTCGTCCCACTCCTTTAGGATTGGGGCCGCTACGGAGGCAGCCAGAAATGGTATGGACGTGGAAGCAGTTAAGCGAATTGGGAGGTGGGAATCTAATAGGTTCCGATCATACGTGCGCCCCCATATGGTGGTAAACTTGTAGTAGGTTATAGGGGCTTGCGGTTTTGGTAAATGGGGTAACAAGCAAATGTGGAACAAAACCGGGGCTCACGGTATGGTGTTTTTTCTTTTGTGTTCTTCTATTTTCAGGTGCAGTGCCGGGGATGGTATGGATAATGGGCCATTCCTATGTGGCTTGGGGGGCTCGGAGAGGGGACGCCCGCAAGGAGGGTAGGCAATTGGGTTTTAGCAAAAGGGAGGCCTGGGTTAAGTGGTTGGGGATCCCGGGCATGTTGTGGGGTAGATTGGTGTCGGAAGTGCATCGCTATGCACAAAGGGACAGTCCCCCGGACGTATTAGTCATCCATGTAGGAGGCAACGATTTGGGCTTAAGAGCCATGGTAGATATCTTGCGTGACATCAAGCTCGATGTAGAGCGGTTAAAGCAAGCCTTCCCTAACATGATCATTGTATGGTCTGACATGGTGGCTAGGATGTCATGGAGAATGGCCAGGTCGGTAGAGGGTGTGAATAGGGCCCGTAAGAAAATAAATAGGGCAGTTAGTAAGTTTGTGGTAAATAATGGGGGTGTGGCGGTTAGGCACCTTGAGCTAGAGTTTGAGACATGGAGGTATCTGAGAGCGGATGGAGTGCACTTGAATGAAGTTGGTATAGACTTATGGGCATTAGGCCTACAAGACGGCATACAGAGAGCACTCCGGGTGTGGAGGGGCACCCATGATTAAGGTGTTATTCCTGGGTGCTGTGGCGGGCGTTGGTCTGTGCAAAAGAAGGAAAATGACTAAAGTAAGAGTTGGTTTGGCAGAAAAAGTTGATATGGGTCCTTATGGTGGTTCCCGGTTAACGGAGGTTAGCCGGGAAGTGATAATGGGGCACTGCGGTCATTGGTTAGTCTCTGTGCCAGCTTGCCGGCTTGAGGCCTATGGTATATATTTGATGGGGCCGCAGTGCAAGTGTGTTATGGACATGTTTTGATTAAGAGATTGCGCAGACCAACGCTTGAGATATTCAGTTGCAGTTAAATATGTTTATATTTCTAATTAAAAGATTTATTTGTTTAAATAAAGTAGGCTGCTAAGGCCTTTTATTACTCCAATCTTGGTGTGGTCTTAGTTATTGGGGTAATGGGGTAAAAGATGGGGGTAAAAGGGTATGTTAAGCATATCTGTTATCCAACAGTCAAGGAGAGCCCGGAACAGCAGCATGCAATGCCTAGGTGCAGGGCGTGCATGACTTTGGGAGCAGTGGGGTTAACCAAGCTGGTAGGAGGGGTTGGAGTTAGCCGAGGGGGAGGTATTAAGGGAAGCCTTAAATTGGTAATCCCGCCCTGGGGGAGTAACAGAAGAGTGGAGGAAAGTTCCCGCCCACCCTCCCCTTTTATCGGTGAAGGGAATTTGCGTTTGGAGGATGGTGTTTTATTCTCTTACAGGTTGAAGACGAGGAGAGATCCTGGTAGAGCGGGCGTTGGTCTGTGCAAAAGAAGGAAAATGACTAAAGTAAGAGTTGGTTTGGCAGAAAAAGTTGATATGGGTCCTTATGGTGGTTCCCGGTTAACGGAGGTTAGCCGGGAAGTGATAATGGGGCACTGCGGTCATTGGTTAGTCTCTGTGCCAGCTTGTCGGCTTGAGGCCTATGGTATATATTTGATGGGGCCGCAGTGCAAGTGTGTTATGGACATGTTTTGATTAAGAGATTGCGCAGACCAACGCTTGAGATATTCAGTTGCAGTTAATGTAAATATGTTTATATTTCTAATTAAAAGATTTATTTGTTTAAATAAAGTAGGCTGCTAAGGCCTTTTATTACTCCAATCTTGGTGTGGTCTTAGTTATTGGGGTAATGGGGTAAAAGATGGGGGTAAAAGGGTATGTTAAGCATATCTGTTATCCAACAGTCAAGCCCCATACACACTATCAGATTTTCTGCTGATTTTTTCCTTCAGATTTACCAAAACCATATAATATGAGGTCAAACCTTGGGAGTTTCCATTTGTATGCAATCAGGCCGGCCCTTCTACTACATGGTTTTGGTAAATCTGAAGACAAAAATCAGCAGAAAATCTGATAGTGTGTATGGGGCTTAAGAGTCAATAGTGGCGCTAATGTGCAAATGATAAGTGATGAGTGAAACAAATATATATATGGAAATATTGCTGGTAATGTGACACTTAGCATCAACACCACAATGAATAAAAGCAAAAAATAAAAAACTGTGTCTAAATACATACAGAATGTAAATGACATGACTGAGCAAATGATTAACACCCTGTGACAAGTGTGAAATTGATGTGTCACTTCTAAAAAAAATATTATAAAAATATATATATTAATTATTAGAATGCATGAAAACAGTCCATATTAAATGTAAACAAAAGTCCAAAGAGTGATAAGATCTCCGGTATGAGAAACAATGTGATTCTTGTAATCATCCACCACACCTCAGTGACGTGATTCTACTCCCCTCTAAAAAACGCACTCACCAGCTGCTATAGCCTCACACTCTCGTGTTTGGCCAGAATCGCCTCAACCCGCTCACATGGGGGTAAAAATCAGATCTCCAATATCCAACGGTAGTATGTCAAGCACTCTCCCTGAAGTAGTGGCTGTTGCGATGGCAAGACGGATAAAGGCCAAGGAAGAATGTGTGCAAAACTGCAGATATGTGAAAAGGGATGTCAAATAAGGCAATCCCAGTGTAGAATCAATAGCTTGCAGCAGTAGCGAGAACTGTCCATTGTGAAGTGAGAGAGAAATAAAAGAAAAAAAAAATCAAAGTTTTATTTCTCTCTCACTTCACAAGGGACAGTTCTCGCTACTGCTACAAGCTATTGATTCTACACAGGGATTGTCTTATTTGACATCCCCACAACATGATGCTGCCACCACCATGTTTCACGGTGGGGATGGTGTGTTCAGGGTGATGTGCAGTGTTTGTTTTCTGCCACACATAGCGTTTTTCTTTTAGCCCAAAAAGTTCGATTTTGGTCTCATTTGACCAGAGCACCTTCTTCCACATGTTTGCTGTGTCCCCCACATGGCTTCTCGCAAACTGCAAATGGGACTTCTTATGGCTTTCTTTCAACAATGGCTTTCTTCTTGCCACTCTTCCATAAAGGCCATATTTGTGGAATGCATGACTAATAGTTAGGGATGCACCGAAATTTCGCCCGCCGAAACATATCGGCCGAAAATGGCCTTTTTGGCAATTTGCTGAAAGAGAAAAAAGGCCGATAATGGAGCTGAAAATGGGGCGGGCGGGGGCGGGGCTCTGTCCCCCGCGCCTGGTGCCGCCCATTACGGGGGTGTCGTATAGCGCAGAAGAGAGAGGACAGCCACCGCCGCCTGGTTGATTAGAGCAGTGGTCATCAACCCTGTGCTCAGGGCCCACTAACAGGCCAGGTTTGCAAGATAACTGAAATACATCACAGGTGATATAATTTGCTGCTCAGTGATTTCAGAATTCTAGTCTGCATCTCCACAAGGTAATACATAAAGCCTGGCCTGTTAGTGGGCCCTGAGGACAAGGTTGATGACCAATGGATTAGAGCGCCGGGAACATCACAGCTTTCATTTCAATAGCTGTGTGTTCCCCACCGCACGCAGTCACATACAGCCCCTACCCAATCCTGGGATGGGTGATCTGTCTATCAAAGTTCCCCGGACAAGGGGGAGGGGCTGTATGTGACGGCACACGGCGGGGAACACACAGCTATTGAAATGAAAGCTGGGGACACGCAGGCTGGCTGCATCTGATGGGCACTGGTGAGGCTGCATTGATCTCTTATATCATGTCTGCAGTCTCTGACCATCTCCTGTGCCATGTCCCCAGTTTCTGACCATCTCCTGTACCATGTCTGCAGTCTCTGACCATCTCCTGTACTATATCTGCAGTCTCTGACCATCTCCTGTACTATATCCGCAGTCTCTGACCATCTCCTGTACTATATCTGCAGTCTCTGACCATCTCCTGTACTATATCCGCAGTCTGACCATCTCCTGTACTATATCCGCAGTCTCTGTCCATCTCCTGTACTATATCCGCAGTCTCTGACCATCTCCTGTACCACGTCTGCAGTCTCTGACCATCTCCTGTACCACGTCTGCAGTCTCTGACCACATCCTGTACCACGTCTGCAGTCTCTGACCATCTCCTGTACCACCTCTGCAGTCTCTGACCATCTCCTGTACCACGTCTGCAGTCTCTGACCATCTCCTGTACCACGTCTGCAGTCTCTGACCATCTCCTGTACCACGTCTGCAGTCTTTGACCATCTCCTGTACCATGTCTGCAGTCTCTGACCATCTCCTGTACTATATCTGCAGTCTCTGACCATCTCCTGTACTATATCCGCAGTCTCTGACCATCTCCTGTACTATATCCGCAGTCTCTGACCATCTCCTGTACTATATCCGCAGTCTGACCATCTCCTGTACTAAATCCGCAGTCTCTGTCCATCTCCTGTACTATATCCGCAGTCTCTGACCATCTCCTGTACCACGTCTGCAGTCTCTGACCATCTCCTGTACCACATCTGCAGTCTCTGACCACCTCCTGTACCACGTCTGCAGTCTCTGACCATCTCCTGTACCACGTCTGCAGTCTCTGACCATCTCCTGTACCACGTCTGCAGTCTCTGACCATCTCCTGTACCATGTCTGCAGTCTCTGACCATCTCCTGTACCATGTCTGCATTCTCTGACCATCTCCTGTACCATGTCTGCAGTCCCTGACCATCTCCTGTACCATTTCTGCAGTCTGACCATTTCCTGTACCATGTCTCTGACCACCTCCTATATAAAAATATTTTTTAAAAACAGTCATTTTCGGTATCGGTCATTTTTGGGTATCGGTTTTGGTTTTCGGTCTAGTGTATTTTTCATTGTCGGTATCGTTTCGGCACCAAAAAACCTTTTCGTGCACCCATACTAATAGTTGTCCTGTGGACAGATTCTCCCACCTGAGCTGTGGATCTCTGCAGCTCCTCCAGAGTTACCATGGGCCTCTTGGCTGCTTCTCTGAATAATGCTCTCCTTACCCAGCCTGTCAGTTTAGGAGGACGCCCATGTCTTGGTAGGTTTGCAGTTGTGCCATACTCTTTCCATTTTTGGATGATGGATTGAACAGTGCTCCGTGAGATGTTCAAAGCTTTTTTTTTTTTTTATAACCCTGCTTTAAACTTTTCCACAACTTTATCCCTGATTTGTCTGATGTGTTCCTTGGCCTTCAATGATGCGGTTTGTTCACTAAGGTTCTCTAACAAACCTCTGAGGGCTTCGCAGAACAGCTGTATTTATATTGAGATTAAATAACACACAGTTGGACTCCAAATGTAAAAAAATTGGACAACCATTTATCATTTAAACAAAAAACAAAGGACACTCATAAAAGAGGAGACATAGCAGCTGCACACCCCAGAAAAATGACAAAAAAGTAGATGGTCCCCCAAGGGGGCTTTCTAGGCAGCAAGAAGTAATGACTATGTCAGAAGGTTAAATATGGTAGAAATGCTTTATTTCAATGTTACAAAAAAATATCATATATTGGCATAATTGTTTAAAATAATTTTTATAAAGATATAACAATATACATCAAAAAAACATGAGCTGTGGTACATGGATAAAAAGCAGCGCCGTCAACATGACAATACACAGTAAAAAAGCATCGTGATCAAACACCGTATACAAAGGTATTGGTAAGATTTATATTGCAATCCTGACGCGTTTCGACCCCCACAGGTCTTCTTCAGAGGATTATATAGACTGTGGAAGCATTGACATAAGTTGTAATATTAGATAAGTAACACAAGATGAGAGGGTGAGTGAACAATAATAAAAAATTACATATATTTACCAATCACGATGAATTGAACCGTATATGATGTTCTCTTATATGAAAAAACCCTCTCAGCATTTCTCGATGGTCAGCATGGTCAGCAAGAAATGGGGAGGAGAACAAACACTCCGCTGCTGCGTGCCTTACGAGGAGTCACACCATAAGGAGTCCTGGGTGGCTAGGGGAGGCCCAGAGGGGGGAGCAAGTAGAGCCTGCAGTCCAGGAATTGTATAGATTGCATTAATCGAGCAGTCTAAAAAGGATGGTGAGAAGATATAGTTGTATGTCTGTACGCTGAATAGTTTTATAATTCTGTAACTCTGGTTGCGGCTGGAAAGTCCGTGTGGGGATGGGAAGTGGTGGATGGAAGGGAAGGGAAGCGAAAAGGCACGAGGGGGAAGGCAAAAAAGGGGGGGAAACAGGGAGGGGGGGAGGGAAGAAAGAAAAAAAAAGGGAGGGGGACGGGGGGGGCGAAGGGAAGGGGAAGTGTGGGAAAGAGGAAGATTACGGATCAAGGGCCAGTGGCAACCAAGTAGATACATGGGAGGATGAGTAATAAGTGTTTTTGCAGAAATAGGTGCAAATGAAGGTGAGGGCTGATAAGAAAAGTGCAGCAGTGGGTAGGGTGCAAGAGTGAAAGGGTAGGAGTGGAGCGGGATGAGTGCGAGTGTATGTGCTGGTGTGCGGTACTCAGGTAAAAGATCAAAACGGTGAGGATGAAAGTATGAAAAACAAACCAAGTCAAATGTGTGTGTACCTATTACCAAGGATCAGTGAGAAGGAGAAAGTGCAGGGGGAAAGTGAGGAAAGGCGGTGTGTGGTGAAAATATGCATAAGGTGGGTATCCTAAAAATACCTTATTTCCTATGTGATAGTTGATTCAGTTTAAGCCTCAGGGGGTCACTTGTGGGTTTACCGCCTGGGTATGGATACAATCAATGGTAGTGATCTATAGAAGTTAAAGAGTAAGCAATATGTATAAGGTTCTAAATGACGGTTAATGTACAGAGACATAGTGTCTAATGCAGTAGGATAGTATGAATGATCTCACCAGTCCTTAGTGGCCGCTGCAGACATGTGCGTGTTCCAATGGAACCTGTGGGATATCAACACATCTCCACAGTATTTGATCGCCTTTTGTAAGGAGGCCTATCTATTTGCCAATTATTTGGATTCTATGCAGGTGCTACTGCTCAGCCTCCCGGAAGCCCTCCCATCCACCAGGAATAATGGCGCCGAAGCGTCACCTCCGATGTGGCTCCCCCGGCGTTCCGGAGGGGGGTCCCCGGTGCCACAGCTATGTCCGCCACAGCTGCGTATGCGTCGTGACATCACGCACGTGGGCACGACCAAGGCGCGCGGACATAGTCCGGAACGCCGCTGGCAGGTACAAAACTGCATTCCAGGTGGTACTGTTGTATTTCTTGCTGACCATCGAGAAATGATGAGAGAGTTTTTTCATATAAGAGAACATCATATACGGTTCAATTCATTGTGATTGGTAAATATATGTAATTTTTTATTATTGTTCACTCACCCTCTCATCTTGTGTTACTTATCTAATATTACAACTTATGTCAATGTTTCCACAGTCGATATAATCCTCTGAAGAAGACCCTTGGGGGTCGAAACGCGTCAGTATTGCAATGTAAATCTTACCAATACCTTTGTATACGGTGTTTGATCATAATGCTTTTTTACTGTGTATTGTCATGTTGACGGCGCTGCTTTTTATCCATGTACCACAGCTCATGTTTTGATGATGTATATTGTTATATCTTTATAACAATTATTTTAAACAATTATGCCAATATATGATATTTTTTTGTAACATTGAAATAAAGCATTTCTACCATATTTAACCTTCTGACATAGTCATTATTTCTTGCTGCCTAGAAAGCCCCCTTGGGGGACCATCTCCTTTAACCATTTATCATTTTTGCTTCCACTTCACAATTATGTGCCACCTTGTGTTGGTCTATCATATAAAATCCCAATAAAATACATTAACATGTTTGGTTGTAATATGACAAAATATGGAAAATTTCAAGGGGTATGAATACTTTTTCAAGGCACTGTATATATACAGTTGTGCTGTTTTGTGTTGGCACCAAAGAACAGAGAGAGCAGCGTGGTGTGTGTGAGAACCATGGACCCACTCACTGAGACAGACAGAGAGGCTGCGGGTACAGAGAGGAGGGACAGGCACGGGCGTCGGGACCGAGGAGCGGGAGGGACTGAGGACCTTGCCACTCCAGTATCTCCAACAGAGGAGGTAGACCGGGAGACCGAGGGAAGCAGAGGTGACAGGGTAACTAGGAGAGGCAGCAGCGTGTACGGGACCTGAGGGGGAGGGCGTCAGATAAACCTGGGAAGCGGAGGCAGTAGTGACAGGCAGGCTGACCAATGGAGACTGAATGCTGATAGATTGTAGGGGAGGCTAAGCAGGAACAGAGGGGACACAAAGCGGCAAAGCTAATAGAAGACGGGCTGACTGATTGTGTGTGTGACTAACTGTGACTAACTGTGTGTAGGGGGGACGCTGTCTGAGGAGGGTGACTATTGTGGGTAACTGTATATTACGGTGTATTGTAGGTAACTATATGTGGTATCATTGAGAAACTGAGTATTGTGGTATAACTGAGTAGTGAGCACTGTTGGTTAACTGAGTATTGTGAGTGTTGGGAGTACGTGTGTTGTGAGTACCTGAGTGTTGTGTGTATCTGAGTAGTGTGTGTGTATTGTTAGTGCCCAAGTAGTGTGTCTAACTGTGTATTGTGAGCACACGTGGGCAGTGAGTACACGAGTGCTGCGAGGGCACATGGGCTGCGAGGGCACGTGGACTGTATGTACACGTGGGCTGCGAGTTCACATGGACTGTGAGTACCCATGTATTGTATTGTTGAGTACCTGTGTATTGTTGAGTATTAGTGTTAGGAAGCTAGTTGTTAGTTAATTTGGACAGGGTATAATCCCCAATCCTCATTAAATTAGTAGGTACAATGCCCGGCGGGTGTGGAGATGTGACTCGGTGTAAATCTTGTGGCATGTATATATGAGAAGTGGGATTTTAAAGGTACCCCTAATATAGGAAAGAACACTATCAACTAAAAATATACCAAATATTTATTACTGCAGTTTTACAAAAAAATGCGATAAAATGTGAGAACAGTTTTACATTCACAGTCAAAGGTATACATCCTCAACCTAATATTGACAATGAAGAAACTGTGGTCACAAAGGGTTCAGAGCATAACAACGTCCACAAAGTTTCAACATGTTTCGCCAGGAAGGCTTCATCAGGAAAATGGACAAGGTTTTTCAATAATTTAACAACAGTATTCATGATAAAAACAACCTTGGATGTTCAACAAAGAAAAAAAGAAGTAAATACATAGAGAAAATGCATGAAACATTCATATTTATACAACTTGAAGGCTCTTTAGCTTATGCAACCATGACTCCACCAAAGCCCTCCTCCAAAAACAAAAACAGAAACAGAATGGAAATGGGAATGGGAAATAGGATGGAAACACCTATTAGCCGTCATGTGGGGCTATACCATAAATTCGATTCAAAAGTCATCGGCTTTTTCAGTCTCGAACACATCCCAGAACATGAACGAGGCGGTGATATAGACAACAAACTTCTCCAATTGGAGAAGAGATGGATCTATTGCTTACAGGCTACTCGGTACCCTGGCCTCAATGAGGGGATTAGCTATAAGCCTTTTCTATAAACATCACCCCCTATTGATCTGGTCACTCGTGTCTTCTTGGGAGAATGTGCCCCATTGAGTGCCTTTCTTTTTCCTCTGTTTTGTTAACATTCACTGCGTTTGAATACCATGGGACTACCAGACGTTTATTATTTCTATCGCAACTAATTCCGGATTGGTTGTTTAGGCCAGGGTTGCCTCTATTGAAAACAATACTTCTTTCGGAAAAGGGATACTAAC
The DNA here is from genome assembly GCA_037952835.1 of Lithobates septentrionalis. Classification (NCBI taxonomy): domain Eukaryota; kingdom Metazoa; phylum Chordata; class Amphibia; order Anura; family Ranidae; genus Lithobates; species Lithobates septentrionalis. The sequence goes on from JBBDGP010000075.1 coordinate 270,491, forward strand.
ACATACGGAGTTAATTATAATGATGTGCACATTGATACAATTTTCCATATGTGGATGCAGATTAGTGGTACAATGTTGTAAATGAATTATTGTAATGTGCAATCATGACCACACCCAAACCTTGGGGTGTTTTTTTTTTACCCCTCCCCAGGCACCATTTTCCCTCGTTTTTATCCCCCCTAGTCCAGTGCCATTTGATCCCCGTATGGACGCCCAAGGGTGTGTACTAGGTTGGACATACACCCCCCTCGGGCTTTTCTTTTCTGGGGGGGATGCCAACCCGGCATACGCCCGCCTTGAGGTCTCCTCATAGCCCTTGGCATCCCGGTACAACCGTATCCTTACAGCCATTATACCAATTGTCCAAGTATTTCACTCTCTTGGCTCAGCACTGTCTCCAATGGAAGTCCAAGTGCTGTTTTGGGTATACCGGAAGTAGTTTCACTTCCGGTCTGTCATTTCCGGTTCCGGGTAATCAGTCCTTGGACCAGGAACTTCCCTTTTGCGTCCGCTTGGCGCCGGTGCAGCATGATGACATACGCAGCATTTTGGCACCATGGGGAGGGATAGTTAAACCCCACACATTCAGATGCTTGTTAGCAGTCTGGGAGCTCATGCTAAACATGGACGCCGGCACCAGGTAAAATCAAACATTGACCGTTAGTCGGTCCAGCACTCTGTGATATGCTCAACTGTAAACCAAGCACCACTTTGGGTGCTCTCCTTTTAAACAACTCCTTTTTTTTTCCAAATATAGGAAGTGATTACCCTTTGTGGCCCATCACCTTAGGGTGCCTCTTCAGTAGCACCAATAGAAACATAAACAAATGCTTTATTTTCGTTTTCGTTGTGACAACAGTTTGATATAGATAGGAGATTCGCTATGATGCAGACAATAGCGATCTGTGTCCATCTAACCTGTGGTTGAATGTGCCTAACCTTAGCTCTATTAGTTTAAGATTATTCTACATAGAGAGAAAAGATTCGACATTATAGAGACAATAACAAAAAAGGTCGAATGTGCCTAACCTAACTCTATTAGTTCAAGATTATTCGACATAGAGAGAAAAGATTTGACATGAAGATTTGAGGAAGCAGTCGCCGCGAGCGGACATTTATGGTCAAATGCTCCGCCCATAGGCTATAGAAGAATTCTAATGTTGGTTGACTAGTAATAATAATTAATAAATATAATTATTACTAGTGTCATACAACATTAGAATTCTACTATAGCTTGTAGGCGGAACATGTCCGATTGTGGCGTCGTACAGCTTAGCTGCTCCGTCAAATCTTAGAACATTCGACAGACACCATAAGCCTTCAATGACAGATTCAACCTTAATCATTATTTCGGATTTTTGGACGAATGCATTTTTTAACTAAACAAAATAAATGAAAACGAATTTCAGGAGTAACTAAATAAATTTATTTTCGGACCAAAACGACATTCCGAAACGAAATATTTCATTGTGCACATGTCTAGGCAGGAACCAGAACTGCTGGAGCTGAGGGACTCCCCTAGCTGCCAGGGGAAGAACTCCTCCAGTGAGAGTGGGGGAGTAGCGAAGGGAAAGGAAGGACAGATTCTGGTGGTAGGGGCTCAATTCTTAGAAGGACAGAGAGGGCAATCTGTGACAAAGTCGGGTTCAGCACATCACAAATCTGGTGGACAGATTACTGGGATGGGCTGGGGAAGACCCGGCTGTCATTGTGCATGTTGGCACCAATGGCAAAGTCAAAGGAAGGTGGAGTGTCCTAAAGAACGATTTTAGGGGCTTAGGAGCTAAATTTAGGAGTAGTGTTCCCAGAAATACTACCAGTACCTCGAGCCACACCAGAAAAGCAGAGGGAAATTAGAAAAGTAAACAAGTGGCTCAGGAGCTGGTGTAGAAAGGAGGGGTTTGGGTTCCTGGAGAACTGAGCCGACTTTTCAGTCGGTCACCAGTTCTATAGAAGGGATGGACTGCACCTAAATGAGGAGGTGTAGATCTGCTAGGAGTAAAGATGGCCAAAAACTTAGGGGCTTTTAAACTAATCGACGGGGGGCGAGAGGTAGAGATAGTCAGCGTGGAACATATTCCATAGGGTAGTATTGGGGCATTAGTGGTAGATTGACTAAAGCACATAAACCCAAGGTAAGTATAGTAACAAGTCCTATTTGCAACCTCGGAACACCCAATTAGAAGACAGTATGCGACCGGTCTAAACTACGTGGCATGTTCACCAATGTCAGGAGCCTGGTGGACAAGATGGGAGAACTAAAATGTACTGTTGTACATGGAGGATTTAGATTTTGTGGGAATTTCAGAGACTTGGTTACAGCTCTCATGATTGGCTGGCAACCATTCAAGGGTATTCCCTTTATCGGAGGGATAGAGAGGGTAAAAAAGGGGGAGGGGTGTGCCTGTATATCAAGAATAATGTACAAGTGAATGTGAGAGATGACATCACTAAGGGAGCTAGGGAGGAGGTGGAATCCTTATGGGTAGAGCTCCAAAGGGATGACATTAATACTGGGAGTATGCTATAGGCCCCCTAATCTGGGGGATGAGGGGAAGATGGACCTCCTATCACAATTTGGATTAGCAGCAAGGATGGGAAGTGTCATCACAATGGGGGATTTATATTATCCAGATATAGACTGGGCGGAAGGAACCGCGCATTCGTCTAACGCTCGCCAGTTCCTAAATGTCTTGTAGGACAATTTCATGGGTCAGATGGTAGACGCGCCAACTAGAAACAAAGCGTTACTAGACCTACTGATTACCAACAATACAGACCTGATCACGAATGTGGAAATACGGGGCAATTTAGGAAACAGCGATCACAGGTCAATTAGCTGTAGTATAAATCACACAAATAGAAAACATAAGGGGAATACAAAGACACTGAATTTCAAAAGAGCCAACTTCCCTAAACTACGAACCTTGCTAGAACATATTAATTGGGATAAAATCTTAGTAACAAAGAACACAGAGGAGAGATGGGTTTGCTTTAAGGGCATATTAAATAAGGGCATTAGCCAGTGCATCCCATTGGGATATAAATTTAAAAGAGCGAACAAAAGTCCTGGGTGGCTTAATTCCAATGTAAAAATGCATGTAAAAGCAAAGGAGAAGGCCTTCAAAAAGGACAAGACTGAGGGATCATCTTCATTCAAACTTTACAAAGAATGCAAAAAGAAATGTAAGGGTGCAATTAGGGTGGCTAAGATAGAACATGAAAGACACATAGCGGAGGAGAGCAAATAAAATCCCAAGAAATTATTTAAGTATATAAACAGCAACAGAGGGAGGACAGACCATATTGGCCCCATGAAGAATGAGGAAGGGAATCTGGTTACAAAGGATAGTGAGATGGCGAAGGTATTGAATTTATTCTTCTCCTCAGTCTTCACAAGGGAATCACAAGGGAATCTGGGGCTTCAGTAACTAAAACTGCAGTGTTTATCCCCATGACACATCATGAAAAGCACCGTCATGGCTAACAGAGGACAGAATTAGGAATAGATTTGAAAAGCTTAACATTAATAAGTCACCAGGACCAGATGGCTTGCACCCGAGGGTCCTTAGGGAACTCAGTCAAGTAATTGCCAGACCATTGTTCCTAATTTTTACTGACAGTCTACTGACTGGAATTGTACCAGCTGATTGGAGAAAAGCCAATGTAGCACCAATATTTAAAAAAGGGCCAAAATACATCCCTGGGAATTACAGACCAGTCAGCCCAACATCAATTGTATGCAAGCTCTTGGAGGGGATGATAAGGGACTATATACAAGATTTTAGTAATGAAAACGGTATCATTAGCAGTAATCATCATGGATTCATGAAGAATTGTTCTTGCCAAACCAATCTCTCTAGATAAAGGAAGGCCCATAGGTGTGGTGTATCTGAATTTTGCAAAAGTATTTGACACAGTTCCCCATAAACGATTACTGTACAAAGTAAGGTCCGTTAGCATGAACCGTAGGGTGAGTACATGGATTGAAAACTGGCTACAAGGGCGAGTTTAGAGGGTAGTGATAAATGGGGGAGTACTCCAAATGGTCAGGGGTGGAAAGTGGGGTCCGCCACGGTTCTGTACTGGAACCAATCCTATTTAATTTGTCTATGAACAACCTGGAGGGTGGGGTAAACAGTTCAATCTCATGGCAAATGAGGTTTAATGTGGAAAAATGTAAAATAATGCATTTGGTTGGCAAAAATATGAATGCAATCTACTCACTGGGGGGGGGGGGGATCCTCTGGGGGAATCTAGGATGGAAAAGGACCTGGGTGTCCTAGTAGATGATAGGCTCAGCAATGGCATGCAATGCCAAGCTGCTGCTAACAAAGCGAAAAAAATATTGGCATGCATTAAAAAGGGGATTACCTCAAGAGATAAAGCAATAATTCTCCCACTCTACAAGACTCTGGTCCGGCCTCACCTGGAGTATGCTATCCAGTTCTGGGCACCAATCCTCAGGAAGGATGTGCTGGAAATTGAGCGAGTACAGAGAAGGGCAACAAAACTAATAAAGGTATATAATAATATTGCGCCAACTATATAGAACAAGCAGCCAACATAACCAATAGACAGATTGCGAAAAAATAAAATGTATATAACAATGTGGCGCTAAAAAAATAGTGTCCGTTATTGGGCAAAAATCAGCCAGAATGTTCGTCTGGAGATTGACTTGCACAATAAAGTGTTACTAAAGCAAGACTCGACTGAATGAGCCTAAAGGTGTGTAGACAGTAACTCAAACGATGGTGCTTGACGCATGTGACTAGTGCTCTTCCTTATTTAAATCATACATATAAGAGTGATAACTTTCTAAAATCATAAACTAGTAAGGCATGTGTACTCCCCAAAGGAAGTACACACAGAGAACAACAATAAACATGAATGTGCACACATCTAAAAACGTAGTGTGACAGCAAAAAAAAAAAAAATTATACACTTATATGTAACCACTAATAATGATAAAATTAAATAAGTGTAGAATCAAAACAGGTGAATATTGCGTGTGCTCAACACATCAAAGTTAGTCAGTGTTCACCAAAATATTATATAGTGCATAAATCAAGCGTTGAAAGTGTTGAAAAGGAACCAGTTCCAATGCTTTCAAATGGATTGGATCTCCTTGATCTATAATAGCTGGGATGGACCTTGGGGTGACATGGCACTGGAATATCTGGTGGATGTGTATAACAGATAAAATACCCTTACCAGAATGGATGGACTCACTAGCCAAGGGCTGCGAGTCAGACAGGCTTGTATCAAAACCATCCGAGGAGTGGTTATCCCAGAGGAGATAGGTGCAGAACCAGATCCTGACACGGTGAAGCGTGGTAATAATTACTCACCGATCGTCCCGATCGTAATCATACACTCTTGGAATCTCTCGGTGCAAGAAGGCAAACGCTCATACACTCCAAAAACAGGTCGGTTCATAGGGTGTATGTCCCTCAAAGGGAAAAAATCCTCCACATAGTGTGAATCCGCTTCATAAAAAGCGCTTAGAAAAAATGTGGCTCAGCAGGCATATCGGAACTGACGCGTTTCGTCCCCAGTTGAAGTCCTTTTTATACTGTCAACGCTTGATTTATGCACTATATAATATTTGGTGAACACTGACTAATTAACTTTGATGTGTTGAGCACACGCAATATTCACCTGTTTTGATTCTACACTTATTTAATTTTATCATTATTAGTGGTTACATATAAGTGTATCATTTTTTTTTTGCTGTCACACTACGTTTTTAGATGTGTGCACATTCATGTTTATTGTTATTCTCTGTGTGTACTTCCTTTAGGGAGTACACATGCTTTACTAGTTTATGATTTTAGAAAGTTATCACTCTTATATGTATGATTTAAATAAGGAAGAGCACTAGTCACATGCGTCAAGCACCATCGTTTGAGTTACTGTCTACACACCTTTAGGCTCATTCAGTCGAGTCTTGCTTTAGTAACACTTTATTGTGCAAGTCAATCTCCAGATGAACATTCTGGCTGATTTTTGCCCGATAACGGACACTATTTTTTTTAGCGCCACATTGTTATATACGTTAAAACTAATAAAGGGACCGGAGGACATTAGTTATGAGGAAAGGTTACAAGCACTGAACTTATTTTCTCTGGAGAAAAGACGCTTGAGAGGGGATATGATTTCAATTTACAAATACCATACTGGGGACTAGGGATGAGCCGAACACCCCCCCGGTTCGGTTCGCACCAGAACCTGCGAACGGACCGAAAATTCGCACGAACGTTAGAACCCCATTGACGTCTATGGGACTCAAACGTTCGAAATCAAAAGTGCTCATTTTAAAGGCTAATTTGCATGGTATTGTCCTAAAAAGGGTTTGGGGACCCGGGTCCTACCCCAGGGGACATGTATCAATGCAAAAAAAACTTTTAAAAACTGCAGTTTTTTCGGGAGCAGTGATTTTAATGATGCTTAAAATAAAAAAAAAAAGTGAAATATTCCTTTAAATATCGTACCTGGGGGGTGTCTATAGTATGCCTGTAAAGTGGCGCGTATTTCCCGTGTTTAGAACAGTCCCTGCACCAAATGTCATTTTTAAAGGAAAAAATCTCATTTAAAACTGCTTGGGGGTTTAATGTAATGTCGGGTCCTGGCAATATGGATGAAAATCTGTGAGACAAACGGCATGGGTACCCCCCAGTCCATTACCAGGCCCTTTGGGTCTTGTATGGATATTAAAGGGAACCCCGCACCCAAATTAAAATAAGGAAAGGTGTGGGGCCACCAGGCCCTATATACTCTGAACAGCAGTATACAGGCGGTGCAAACAAGACAGGGACTGTAGGTTTGTTGTTAAGTAGAATCTGTTTGTAATTTTGAACGGGTACATTTTTAACGTGTTTAGCTCCAGCCAAAAAATCTTTTTTAAGCTTTTTGGAAAACATAGGGAAGGGTTATCACCCCTGTGACATTTGTTTTGCTGTCTTTCCTCCTCTTCAGAAGATTTCACCTCACTTTTTGTCCCAATGACAAATGTTTTTTGAAAATTTGGGGTTTTTTGTGGAACAAGGATTGGAAAGCATAAGTGGAAAAGAGAATTGTTTTTCCCATATTAACTCTTACAGGAGAGAATTTCCCTTCCTAGGGGTAGATTTCATCTCACGTCCTGTTGTTTCCTTCCGTTTGCAAGTAGGAGTTAGATGTTTGAAAGTAGGGGCCTACCCTATATACTCAGCAGAAATTTGGGCCTTAGGTGTTGTTGTGGCCACAACACTGTAAGCCCTCACAGGGCCCTGCTGTGAAATATTAGATCAAGAATTGTAATTACATGCCCCTGTTGAACAGGGGCAGAAAAACTGGGCCTTTGGTGGTGGTGGTGCTGGTGCCACAACACTGTAAGTCCTCACTCGCTCTTGGTGGGTGCAGAAATGGGCCCTGCTGTGAAATATTAGATCAAGAATTGTAATTACATGCCCCTGTTGAACAGGGGCAGAAAAATTGGGCCTTTGGTGGTGGTGGTGGTGGTGGTGCTGGTGCCACAACACTGTAAGTCCTCACTCGCTCTTGGTGGGTGCAGAAATGGGCCCTGCTGTGAAATATTAGATCAAGAATTGTAATTACATGCCCCTGTTGAACAGGGGCTGAAAAATTAGGCCTTAGGCACTGGTGCTGGTGCCACAACACTGCAACCCCTCACAGACACTCTAGTTGGAACGCAGGAACGAGCCCTGCTGCAAAGTATTGCATCAAAAATTGTAATTACACGCCCCTGTTAAACAGGGGCAGAAAAATTGGGCCTTAGGCACTGGTGCTGGTGCCACAACACTGCAACCCCTCACAGACACTCTAGTTGGAACGCAGGAACGAGCCCTGCTGCAAAGTATTGCATCAAAAATTGTAATTACACGCCCCTGTTAAACAGGGGCAGAAAAATTGGGCCTTAGGCACTGGTGCTGGTGCCACAACACTGCAACCCCTCACAGACACTCTAGTTGTGCCTTAGGCACTGGTGGTGGCGCCCAGAACCAAAAATGTTCTTACAAGCTATCAGCGTGATCATTGAGGAGGAAGAGGATAATTACTCAGGGATAGTCACTCAGCATCAGCATAGGCAGTCTTTGAAGGGATCTGAGATTTAAAAAAAATTATTCGGTTACATCAGCATCAGGTGCTTGGTAGCTGGTGGTGATCCAAGACTGATTCATTTTTATGAAGGTCAGTCGATCGACCGAGTCGGTGGACAGACGCACCCTGTGATCGGTTACCACGCCTCCAGCAGCACTGAATGTGCGTTCCGAAAGAACGCTGGATGCAAGACAGGCCAGTAGCTCAATTGCATACTGTGCAAGCTCTGGCCAGTGATCCATCCTCAAGATCCAGTAACCCAGAGGATTTTCGGTGGGAAAGGTGTCCAAGTCTGATCTTGCGCCTAGGTATTCCTGCACCATGTAAAACAGACGCTGGCGATGGTTGCTGGAACCGATCATACCTTGGGGCTGCGGACCAAAAAATTGTCTGAACGCATCGGTCAGACGGCCACCTTCTCCACCGCTCCTTCTTTGACTGACCGAAGCCTCAGCAAGACGTTGTCCAGAAACAGGAGTTTGTAACCTCCCAGTCTCTGGGAACGCGTTGCCCAGACCTTTCTGCAAGGCCTCCCGAAGATGTTTCATCCTCTGCTCCCTCTGCGATGGCAAGATAAGGTCCGCAACCTTACCCTTGTAACGTGGATCAAGGAGGGTTGCCAGCCAGTATTGGTCCTTCTCCTTGATACCACGAATACGAGGATCCTTACGCAGGCTTTGCAGGATCAGGGAGGCCATGCAGCATAGGTTTTCTGAGGCATTCGGTCCGGAGTCCTCTGGGTCACTAAGGACGACATGGTCCGCAGCCACCTCCTCCCAGCCACGTACAAGTCCATGTGTTTCTTGGGACTGATCCCTTAAAGACTGCTGCTGATGCTGAGTGCCAGGCTCCACCTCCATACTGACACAATCTTCCTCCTCCTCCTCCTCCTCCTCCTCCTCCTCCTCGTCCTCTTCCTGTGTGATCGGCGGGCACGCAGGAACACTGTCTGGATAAAGGGGGCCTTGAGAGCTAAGGAAGTCCTCCTCTTCCTGCCTATGTTCTGCCTCAAGTGCCGTGTCCATTATTCCACGCAGCGTGTGCTCCAACAGGTGGACAAGGGGGACAGTGTCACTGATGCATGCACTGTCACTGCTCACCATCCTCGTGGCCTCCTCAAATGGTGACAGGACAGTGCATGCATCCCTGATCATGACCCACTGGCGTGGGGAAAAAAAACCAAGCTCCCCTGACCCTGTCCTGGTGCCATAGTCGCACAGGTACTCATTGATGGCCCTCTGCTGCGTGTGCAGCCGATGCAGCATGGCCAACGTTGAGTTCCACCTGGTGGGCATGTCACAGATTAGGCGGTTCTTGGGCAGGTTAAACTCCTTTTGGAGGTCCGTCAGCTGAGCACTAGCATTATATGACCAGCGGAAATGCACACAGACTTTTCTGGCCTGCCTCAGGACATCCTGTAAGCCCGGGTACCTGCCCAAGAACCGCTGCACCACCAAGTTAAGGACGTGAGCCAAACAGGGCACATGGGTCATTTGTCCCTGTCGGAGGGCAGAGAGGAGGTTGGTGCCATTGTCGCAAACCACCATTCCTGCCTTAAGTTGGCGTGGCGTCAACCACCTCTGAACCTGTCCCTGCAGAGCTGACAGAACCTCTGCCCCAGTGTGACTCCTGTCCCCCAAGCACACCAGCTCAAGCACCGCATGGCATCTTTTGGCCTGCGTACTTGCGTAGCCCCTTGAACGGCTACAGAGCACCGCTGGTTCCGAGGACAAAGCACAGGAAGAGGCCATGGAGGAAGAAGAAGAGGAGGGGGTGGAGGAGAGAGGTGTGTCACAATCATTAGCATTTTGGAGGCGTGGTGGCGGAACAACCTCCAACACTACTGCACCTTGTCCTGCATCCTTCCCAGCTGCCAACAGAGTCACCCAATGCGCCGTGAAACTTAGGTAACGTCCCTGTCCATGCCTGCTGGACCATGAGTTAGCGGTAATATGCACCTTACCGCTGACCGCCCTCTCCAGCGAGGCATGGACATTGCCTTCCACATGCCGGTAGAGAGCCGGAATCGCCTTCCGTGAGAAAAAGTGGCGTTTGGGTACCTGCCACTGAGGAACCGCACATTCTACAAACTCACGGAAGGAGGCAGAGTCTACCAACTGAAAAGGCAGCAGTTGAAGTGCTAGCAATTTTGCCAAGCTAGCATTCAACCGCTGGGCATGTGGATGGCTGGGAGCAAACTTCTTTCCGCGGTGCAGCAGCTGGGGCAGGGAAATTTTCCTGGTACAATCTGACATCGGTGTACCAAAAGCAGATTGCCCACAAGTACTTGGCTGTGACACACCTAATTCTACACCTTCATTCCTCTCAGTGCAGGTCTCAGAGAGGACTGAAGGTATAGTGGGGTTGAAAATCTCAGCTGATGAGGAGCAAGGAGAGGTCCTCTTTGTTCTTTGGTGTGGGTCTTTTAGATACGCTTGCCAACGAACTGCATTGCAGGTCAACATATGTCTGGTCAAGCATGTGGTACCCAAGCGGGAGATGTTTTGGCCACGTGAGATACGCTTGAGACATATGTTGCAAATAGCAGCGGTGCGATCTGATGCACTCGTCTCAAAAAAGGCCCACACCAAAGAACTTTTTGAATGACGCGCAGAGACTGCAGCGCCCTGCATATGTGGAGCTTTGGGGTGTGATGCAGTCAATGTGCTGCCCTTAGGCTGGCCCCTGGAGGGCATCCTGCCTCGTTGGTGATGTGCCGCCTCCTCCTCCTCCTCTTCCTCTCTCCTATCAGGCACCCACGTTGAGTCAGTGACCTCATAATCCCCTCCCTCCTCATCACTGGAGCAAACCTGGCAGTATGCTGCAGCAGGGGGAGCATGACTGCCAGATTGCTGTCCTTCTTGGGCACCCCCTCTGTCCGTGCTCATGTTACTGCCTTCATCAAGCTCAGTATCATCATCAGAGCCTTCCAAACGCTGGGCATCTTCCTGGAGCATGTACCCAACACTGTGGTCAAACAGTTCGAGGGACTCCTCAGGAGGACATGGTGGGGCTAGGGAAGGAGTCACTGATTACATTGAGCCGAGGGAAGAGGCCGCTGCTTTGCCAGACAAAGTACCCTGGGCATGGGTGAGAGAGGATGAGGAGGATGAGGACGGCTTGGTCATCCACTCGACCAAGTCTTCTGCATGTTGCGGCTCAACACGGCCAGCTGCCGAAAAAAAGGCCAAGCGTGTCCCACGGCCACGTGCTGATGAGGATGCACCGTCTCCACGACCAGCACTACACACAGAGCCTGCTTGCCCTCTCTTATTGGCTTGTGACTGTCTGCCTCTCCTTCTTGGCCTTCCAGACATACTAATGGCCTGTAGCTGCGCTAAGCTGCAGCACAGTGGTGTAGTGGTTAGCACATTCACCTAGCAGCAATAGGGTTGCTGGTTCAAATCCCGATCACGACACCATCTGCCTGGAGTTTGCATGTTCTCCCTGTGTCTGCGTGGGTTTCCTCCGGGTACTCCGGTTTCCTCCCACACTCCTAAGACATGTTGGTAGGTTAATTAGATCCTGTCAAAAAATTGGCCAAATATGTGTATGTTGTATGTGTATGTGTTTGTAAGCGTGTCAGGACCCCATGGGGCAAGGACTGCGCTATACTGCAGATGGACACCGGCAGCAAAAAGCGCCCCGAGGCGATTCAGTTCGCATAGGTAGTGCTATACAAGTCATTCATTCATTTATTCATAAGCTGGGATATATATATATATATATATATATATATATATATATATATATATATATATATGTACTGATACTGCAGCTAGCAAAATCAACTGCCTGCCTGTAGTATGAGAACACAACCAACCTTCTACAGGTAGCTTTAGCTGAACACTGTGAGGTGGATGCACCCCACTAACTTGTAGGTTTAGCTGAACACTGTGAGCAGAACGCACTGCACTAACTGTAAATAGTCTAGCTGCCTGACTGTGGTACTAATAGGATCAAAAGAACACCAGTAATTTTCTTCAGGTAGCTGTATATACTGTAACAAGACAAGCCTGCCTGTCAGTAAGAAGATAACAGGAACGGATCTAGCTGAACACTGTGAGCAGGACACACCCCACTAACTTGTAGGTTTAGCTGAACACTGTGAGGTGGACGCACCCCACTAACTTGTAGGTTTAGCTGAACACTGTGAGCAGGACGCACCCAACTAACTTGTAGTTTTAGCTGAACACTGTGAGCAGGACGCACTGCACTAACTGTAAATAGTCTAGCTGCCTGACTGTGGTACTAATAGGATCAAAAGAACACCAGCAATTTTCTTCAGGTAGCTGTATATACTGTAACAAGACAAGCCTGCCTGTCAGTAAGAAGATAACAGGAACGGATCTAGCTGAACAATGTGAGCAGGACGCACTGCACTAACTGTAAATAGTCTAGCTGCCTGACTGTGGTACTAATAGGATCAAAAGAACACCAGTAATTTTCTTCAGGTAGCTGTAAATACTGTAACAAGACAAGCCTGCCTGTCAGTAGGAAGATAACAGGAACGGATCTAGCTAAACTGAATACAGTGTATATATATATATATATATGCAACACCTGGGATGCATATATATACACAATACACTGTAAGTGCAGCTAACTGACTGACTGTTCTGCCTAATCTATCTAACTCAAATCAAATGTCACTGTCTGTCTCTCTCTCTCTCAATGAACGCTGGAACACACACTACACAGGGCCCCTGTGCAGGCGGCCTTATATAGTGTGGGGCGTGTACTAAATCCCCTGAGCCATAATTGGCCAAAGCCTCCTTGGCTTTGGCCAATTACGGCTCTCTGTTCAGGCGGTGCTGTGATTGGCCAAGCATGCGGGTCATAGTGCATGCTTGGCCAATCATCAGCCAGCAATGCACTGCGATGCCGCAGTGAATTATGGGCCGTGACGCGCCACACGAATTTGGCGCGAACGGCCCATATCGTTCGCAATTCGGCGAATGACCGAACAGCCAATGTTCGAGTCGAACATGGGTTCGACTCGAACACGAAGCTCATCCCTACTGGGGACCCCACAATAGGGATAAACCTTTCCTGCAGAAGGGAGTTTAATAAGACACGTGGCCGCTCATTAAAATTAGAAGAAAAGAGGTTTTTCCTTAAACTGCTTAGAGGGCTCTTTGCTGTAAGAGCGGCAAGATGTGGAATTCCCTTCCACAGGCGGTGGTTTCAGCGGGGAGCATCGATAGTTTCAAAAAAATATTAGATAAGCACCTAAATGACCACAACATTCAGGGTTATACAATGTAATACTGACAGAAAAATCACACACGAGTTGGACTTGATGGACTTTTTTCAACCTCACCTACTATGTAACATATATATATATATACACACATACACACACACACACACACACACACATACTATCTCACAAATGTGAGTACACCCCTCACATTTTTGTAAATATTTTATTATATCTTTTCATGTGAGAACACTGAAGAAATGACACTTTGCTACAATGTAAAGTAGTGAGTATACAGCTTGTATAACAGTGTAAATTTACTGTCCCCTAAAAATAACTCAACACACAGACATTAATGTCTAAACCGCTGGCAACAAAATAGGATTTTTATAACAGCTTACCTGTAAAATCCTTTTCTTTTGATGTACATTACGGGACACAGAGCCCCAGTAATTACTGATGGGTTATATAGGGTATCACTAGGTGATCAGACACTGGCACACCCTAAACAGGAAGTTCAAAGCCCTTTATAATCCCTCCCCTTACAGGGATACCTCAGTTTTGTAGCAAAGCAATATAAGTGTATTAGAAGAGGGGCGGGACCTCTGTGTCCCGTGATGTACATCAAAAGACAAGGATTTTACAGGTAAGCTGTTATAAAAATCCTAGTTTCTTTCTCGTACATCACGGGACACAAAGCCTCAGTAATTACTGATGGGACGTCCCAGAGCAATGCTATCTGAGGGGTGGGGACCACACAATGTAGGGTGTAATCAGACCTGAGGACCTCGTACCGCTGCCTGCAGCACACTACGCCCAAAGGCGATATCCTCATGCCTTCCCACATCCACCTGATAAAATTTGGTGAATGTATGGACTGAAGACCAGGTTGCGGCCTTGCAAATTTGAGCCATAGAGGCCTGGTGATGCACCGCCCAAGAAGCACCAATAGCCCTTGTGGAGTGTGTCTTGATCTGAAAAGGAGGAATCTTCTGTTTCAAACCGTAAGCTTGAATAATCAATTGTCAAATCCATTTAGAAATGGCAGATTTTGACGCTGCCTGTCCTCTATTGGGACCTTCTGGCAGCACGAACAAAACATCCGTTTTGCGAATTTGAGCAGTTGCTTTTAGATCTGCCTTGACTGCTCTTACTACATCCAAAGAATGTAGTGACCTTTCTTCCGTAGAACAATATCTTGGTTTAGATGAAAACCTGAAACCACTTTCGGTAGGAAGCTAGGATGAGGGCGCAATACCACTCTATCCTTGTGTATGATTAAATAAGGCTCTTTACAGGAAAGAGCTGCTAATTCTGATACTCTTCTAGCAGAAGAAATGGCTACTAGAAAAATTAACTTTGTCAACAAGACCAAGGGAATTTGACATATTGGTTCAAAAGGCTGTTTCTGTAAAACTGACAGAACCAAAATTCAAGTCCCAGGGATTTAGGGGCGCCCTAACTGGAGGATTAAGACGCGTCACCCCCTGCATAAAGTTTCGGACCAAAGAATGTGAAGCAAGTGGCCGTTGAAATAATACTGATAAGGCCGAGACCTGGCCCTTGATGGTACTCAAGGCCAGCTTCATTTCTAATCCCATTTGTAGAAAGTCAAGAATTCTGCCTATTACATACTTTCTGGGATGCCAACCCCTGGATTCACACCAGGATACATAAGCTTTCCAGACTCTATGATAAATCACTCTGGAAGCTGGCTTCCTTGCATTGATCAAGGTAGAGATCACACGACTCTTCAGAACGTGGGTTTCAATAGCCAAACTTAGTGTTTGTAAGGCAGGATGGAACACTGGACCTTGAGATAACAGGTCTGGACCTGACGGTAGAGTCCACGGGGAACCTACTATCATCTTTACTATTTCTGTATACCACGCTCTCCGGGGCCAAGCTGGGGCCACCAGAAGTACTGACTTCTTTTCCTGCCTGATCCTGCGAAGGAGTCGTGGCAGTAGAAGAATAGGAGGGAATGCATAAATCAGTGAGAACCGATGCCACGGAATCACCAACGCATCTGTCCCGCATGCAAGAGGATCCTTTGTTCTTGCCACAAACTTGTTGATCTTTTTGTTGAATCTGGATGCAAAGAGATCTACATCTGGAACCCCCCCATCTTTGGCATATGGCCCAAAAGACGTCGGGGTGAAGAGACCATTCCCCTGGGAATAACCGCTGGTGACTCAAATAGTCCGCCTGCCAGTTCTCTATCCCTGGAATGAAAACTGCCGATATGCATGGCACATGCTTTTCTGCCCAGACTAAAATCTGGTTCACTTCTCTCTGAGCTGCCCGACTCCTGGTGCCTCCTTGATGATTGATATAAGCCACTGCTGTGGCATTGTCGGACTGGATCCTGACCGGGCAACCCTGTAGCCTGAAAGTCCAGGCCTTTAGGGCTAGATATGCCGCACAGATCTCCAGAATGTTGATGGGTAAGGTCCTCTCGGTTTTGGACCATTCCCCTTGGACCGCAGACTGTTCCAGAACTGCTCCCCAACCCGAAAGACTGGCATCCATTGTTACCACCGTCCAGGTAACCGGTAGAAAGGATTTTGCTTTCTGCAAGCTTTCGGGTATTAACCACCAACTGAGGCTCTGACGCACTGCACGAGACAGGTGCATCGGAGAATCTAATGCCTGAACCTTCTTGTTCCAGGCCGACAGGATACTGTGTTGCAGTAGTCTTGAATGAAACTGAGCATAGGGAACTGCTTCGAATGAAGCTACCATCTTTCCCAGCAGCCTCATACAAAGGCGGACAGAAGGACCCTTCTTGGTCCTGACTACCAGAATCAGCTCTCTTAAGGGAGTGATCATTGCCTGAGGTAAATATACCTTCTCTTGGCCTGTATCTATGACCAGGCCCAAATACTCCAGTCTTCTTACTGGTTTTAAGAAAGACTTTTCTAGGTTGAGAATCCAACCTAGGTGTTCCAGTTAGTTGACTGTGGTCATCAAGTTTCCGCTCAAACAGCCTACCGACCGGTCTATCAAGAGAAGGTCGTCTAGGTATGCTATGACAGTTATACCTTGAGCCCTTAATCTGGCCAGAGGAGGAGCCAAGATCTTTGTAAACACTTGAGGTGCAGTGGCTAGCCCGAAAGGCAGGGCCACAAACTGAAAATGGCGCCCTTCTATTTCAAAGCGCAAGTACTTTTGATGAGCAGGAAAAATGGGTACATGCAGATATGCATCTCTGATGTCTATTGATGCCAGAAATTCTCCTCCCTGTAGGATGGAGACCACTGACCGAATTGATTCCATGCGAAAGGATCGAATCCTTAGGAATCGATTCAGATCCTTTAGATCCAGAATGGGTCTGACATCTCCATTTGGTTTTTGTACCGTAAAAAGGTTGGAATAAAATCCCAATCCTTGATCTTTCGTGGGAACCACCATGATGACTTTTTGCGACAATAGTCGCTCTAACGCTAGAAGGAGCGACTGCTTTTTCTCTGGATCTCTGGGGACACTTGATCTGAGGAAACGAGGAGAGGGGAACTCTTGGAACTCCAGTTTGTAACCCAGAGTTACTGTGGAGATTACCCATCTGTCCTGGAAATCCTCCTGCCAGAGTTTTGAGAACCGTAGCAATCTTCCCCCCACCCAAGCGAGCGGGGGCGCTCCTTCATAAAGAGGTTTTAGCGTCTTGTCTAGTAGGCTTCTTCCCCCAGGACTTCTTTTGTGGACTTCTTCCCCAGGACTTCTTTTGGGGTCGACTCTGAAATTTATTTCTAGACCCTGACGGAGGAGGCCGTCGCGACTGCCTGGAGGCTGATGCTCCTGGCACTGGGGAAAGAGCCCGTTTGAAAGAGGGACGCTTACTCCTTTTCTTAACAGGTAAGAGAGTGCTTTTCCCACTAGAGATCTTTTGGATATAATTGTCCAAATACTCTGCAAACAGCCTTGCACCACGAAATGGAAATCCAGCCAGAAGTTTCTTACATGGTGCTTCGGCTGACCAGTTCTTCAACCATAAGATTCATATGCACCAACCCAAGTGAAAGACGAGAGGTTTGGATGATAGAATCTCTGATGTCGTCAACAGGAAAACATAAGGCCGCTGGAAGGTTAGCCAACCCCTGGGCCTACTGTTCAGGTAGAACTTTAAGGACCTGCTTAACATGGTCTCTTAAGTATTGACAGACTCCGATCGCTGCCACTGCAGGTTGAGCTACTGAACCTGCTAAGGAGAAAATATCCTTCAACAGGGATTCCATTTTCTTATCAACAGGATCCCTGAGCATCTGAGCATTGTCTACAGGACAAGTCAGACTTTTATTTACGGAGGAAATGGCGGCGTCAACGGCCGGTATCCCCCACATTTTTATAAACTTTTCTTCTATAGCGTAAAGTGTTTAAAACTTTTTAGGTGGAAAAAACATTTATCTGGGTGATCCCACTCAGAATAAATGAGCTTTTCTAGCAGATTATGAACAGGAAAAGCATGTGTTGTTTGAGGAGGCTTCAGTGACCCCAAAAAAGAAGAGGATTCTTTAACTGACTCAGATACGGGTAACATAAATGTGGAGCGGACCAATCCAGCAAGGATCTGTACTAAGACCTTCTCATCCTGAGAAGCTGAAGAGGGCCCTTCTCCACTTGATTCCTCAGAGGAGGAAACATCAGTCCCATCCCGATCCTCTGAAAGGGATTCTTCTCCTTTTTTCCCAGAGTTCCTCTGTTTGAGGGTCTTGTAACAGAGGAAGACCTAGTGCGTTTTCTTCCACTGAGTGAAGATGCGATTAAGGCCATTAATCTTTCCTCTAGTCCACTAATGGTTGAGGAAAAAACCTCCTGCGTAATGTATACACGGGCTGAAGTGCCAGAAGCAGATGCAGCCCCCGACCCCAACGGCTCTCCCTGGCCGGCCATCCCAGGTCCTTCAGGGGGGGAAGGCACTGCAGAAGGGGGGTCCTCAGAGCCTGAGGGAGATCCCCTAGAGCCTCTGGTTTTTGGGGTATTTGTACCTCTTCTACCCATAGTGCAAAGCAACAAGGTGGAGGTATCACACAAATGAAACACTGACTGCTGAGCGATGTAGTCCAGCAACTTGCTACCAATGCCCAGTCAAGTGTTTCTTAGTTAATGCTGCCTAGGAGAATGCCTTTGTCCCACCTTACATGCGGCTGTCAGCTCTGTGTCCCTCCATAGGCTGTGTGCACCTGAAAAGTGTGCTTCTTATAGCCTGTGCAGCCGGCGATGTGGGCGTCTAAGCACGCCGGACGGCGCACTGACGCTACGCCCCCCCCTCCTCTGACCACCCCCCTCGTTTTATTCAAAAAACGTGCTCTTTCAGGACCAGCATGGAGGGGAGGCTGGGGTGGAGGAGGAAGGAGAGAGGCCGGCAGGTGATGGGGTCTGCCACATGTAATGGCGGCGGTGATAGTGCGGTATACTACCGCCTCACAGACCACTGCAGCCTCCCCTAATCTTGGGGGGGAATGTCCCTGCAGGAAGAGCCCCCCCATCCCATCCTACCTGGAGCTCGGCTGGAGGAGCTGTGCAGCATGAACACTGAGACAGACAATCAAGCATGTGAAGGTATGTGCTCTTGGCAGCCCCCGGTGGCGACAATAGGCATAGCATACATTTACTTAAAGGAGAAACCTACTAGAATTAAAAAAATTCTGTGGAATCTCCCTTACCTTATCCAGCTGCAGGGTTCTGTTATACAGACCCAATCTTCACCTCTCACGGTGGGCTCCGTTTGGAAAACCTTTAGAGACAGGGGCCCCCTATGGATTGGGGGATGCACAGTTCTGGGCCTGTAAAGCACCCGGCCAAGAATAAGGCTAGAAAAACCAAATTCTGAAATGCGGGGTCCAGCTCTCTAAAAAGAGAAGCGTTACAGGTAAAACCTCGTTTCTTCGGACACGAGACCCGGGTACCATCCAATTCGGCCTAGAAAGGACACTTTGAAATGGATCCGGTTCGCCTGGCTTGCCCCAGTATAGGATGTAGGATAATCCCTTTGGAGCTCAGCACAGGACATCTTTACACGTCCAATACCTAAGGCACTGGTGAAAAAACTGAGGTATCCCTGTAAGGGGAGGGATTATATAGGGGGTTGAACTTCCTGTTTAGGGTGTGCCAGTGTCCAATCACCTAGTGATACCCTATATAACCCATCAGTAATTACTGAGGCTCTGTGTCCCGTGATGTACAAGAAAGAAAAGTGAGTACACCCCTAAGTGAAAATGTCCAAATTGGGCCCAAAGTGTCAATATATTGTGTGGCCACCATTATTTTCCAGCACTGCCTTAACCCTCTTGGGCATGGAGTTCACCAGAGCTTCACAGGTTGCCACTGGTGTCCTCTTCCACTCCTCCATGACGACATCACAGAGCTGGTGAATGTTGGAGACCTTGTGCTTCTCTACCTTCCATTAGAGGATGCCCCACAGATCAGGGCGGCTAATAGGGGGGGGGGGGGACGACGACCACCAGCCCTGGTGTACAGGGCCCGATAACATAGGGTAGCCCTACACAGGGAGGGGGATTAGTGACAAACGACAATTGTGTTTCTTTTCCTCCAGTAGATGAAAGCTGCTCTCCTCCCCTTTCCCTGCTGCCAGTTTTTATCTGCTAAGAAAGACAGTCGTCCTTCACTAATCCCCCTCCCTGTGTGGGCCCCCTCTTCTCAGCACTGGTTTTTAGCCCGGTTTCACACATGTGCGGTGCGAATTGAAGCGCAGGTTTCACTGGGGAGATAAAAATCTCCTGTTCAAAGGAATCACTGCGTTTTAGCTCAGGATCAGTGAGCAGGGAGAGGGGGAGGGAGGGGGGGGAGGTGTATTGAGGAGAAGGAGAAAATCCATGTTCAGAACGCAATGCATCTGCGAAGCGTTCCCATAGAAGATAAGGGGCTCGTAATTCGCACCGCAATGCCCAGAAAACGCACACGTTTTTTGTGCAATGCGCAGTGCGAATGCAACGCACATATGTGAACCAGATGCATTCATATGAATGTATTTTAAAATGTCCTGCGAATTAGATGCGGTGTAAGCTGCATCTAATTCGCATAGGTGTGAACCCGGGCTCAAGGTTATTTCTGCTCCTCAGTTTATCTCTCTAACTTAGGCTCTATGCTCACTGATTTAAAATTCACTGCTTCTACAGGAGTTTTGTGTTCTGTCTGTAGAAGCAGCCCAATGTTATCCTATGTATCCATGCACATTAGGACGTTTACAGGTGTATTTTGAGCTCAGCGTTTAGAGGCAGGAAAAAAAAAAAAACCTTCTGGTTTGCTTCTGATTGGAGATTACTGGCAGAAAAAAAAACGTTGCTCTATATGAGTATTTTTTTCTGCTAGGTGAATTTGAGTTTTTTTTAAGCCCAGTGTGCATAGAGCCTAACTTTGTTTCTCTCCCTCTGATCCCGCAGCCTGTATATTTTTTTCATCTCGCCTTCATTTTTATTTATTAACCCAGTTTTATCTTTTAGATTTAGCAGGAATTCTATGAGTTATGTTGTATTTGTGTCTGCTAATAGTTTTATTGTATTTTTAGCGAAATATAGCTTTAATATTTTCTTAGGGGGCCCTGTCAGGTAGTCTGTACGGGGCCCCGCGATTTCTATCAGCAACCCTGCCACAGATGCTCAATAGGGTTTAGGTCTGGAGACAAGCTTGGCCAGTCCATCACCTTTACCCTCAGCTTCTTTAGCAAGGCAGTGGTCGTCCTGGAGGTGAGTTTGGGGTCGTTATGTTGGAATACTGCACTGCAGGCCCAGTCTCCACTGCGGCCCAGTCTCCGAAGGGAGGGGATCATGCTCTGCTTCAGTATTGGTTCCCTCAATGAACTGTAGCTCCCCAGTGTCAGCAGCACTCATGCAGCCCCAGACCATGACACTTCCACCACCATGCGTGACTGTGGGTAAGACACATTTGTCTTTGTACTCCTCACCTGGTTGCCACAACACACGCTTGACACCATCTGAACCAAATAAGTTTATCTTGGTCTCATCAGACCACAGGATATGGTTCCAATAATCCATGTCCTTAGTTTGCTTGCCTTCAGCAAACTGTTTGCAGGCTTTCTTGTGCATCATCTTTAGAAGAGGCTTCCTTCTGGAATGACAGCCATGCAGACCAATTTGATGCAGTGTGCGGCATATGGTCTGAGCACTGACAGGCTGACCCCCCACCCCTTCAACCTCTGCAGCAATGCTGGAAGCACTCATACCTCTATTTCCCAAAGACAACCTCTGGATATGACACTGAGCATGTGCACTCAACTTCCTTGGTCGACCATGGCAAGGCCTGTTCTGAGTGGAACCTGTCCTATTAAACCGCTGTATGGTCTTGGCCACCGCGCTGAACCTCAGTTTCAGGGTCTTGGCAATCTTCTTATAGCCTAGGCCATCTTTATGTAGAGCAACAATTCTTTTTTCAGATCCTCAGAGAGTTCTTTGCCATGAGGTGCCATGTTGATCTTCCAGTGACTAGTATC
The DNA here is from genome assembly GCA_037952835.1 of Lithobates septentrionalis. Classification (NCBI taxonomy): domain Eukaryota; kingdom Metazoa; phylum Chordata; class Amphibia; order Anura; family Ranidae; genus Lithobates; species Lithobates septentrionalis. The sequence continues at coordinate 292,264 of JBBDGP010000075.1, forward strand.
AGAGTGTGATAACACCAAATTTAATACACCTGCTCCCCATTCACACCTGAGACCTTGTAACACTAACGAGTCAGATGACATCGGGGAAGGAAAATGGCTAATTGAGCCCAATTTGGACATTTTCACTTAGGGGTGTACTCACTTATGTTGCCAGAGGTTTAGACATTAATGGCTGTGTGTTGAGTTATTTTGAGGGGACAGCAAATGTACTTTTATACAAGCTGTACACTTATTACTTTACATTGTAGCAAAGTGTAACTTCTTCAGTGTTGTCACATGAAAAGATATAATAAAATATTTACAAAAATGTGAGGGGTGTACTCACTTTGGTGAGATACTGTATATATTTTTTAAATTTTAACATACCATCACCAGTGTCCCCAATCACAGCCGCATCTGTTATATTATCTTTAATCACTACCACACCAATTAGGCCCCGTACACACGGTCGGACTTTGTTCGGACATTCCGACAACAAAATCCTAGGATTTTTTCCGACGGATGTTGGCTCAAACTTGTTTTGCCTACACACGGTCGCACAAAGTTGTCGGAATTTCCGATCGCCAACAACGCGGTGACGTACACCACGTACGACGAGACTAGAAAAGGCCGGTTCAGAACCAAGCGCGGCACCCTTTGGGCTCCTTTTGCTAATCTCGTGTTAGTAAAAGTTTGGTGAGAGACGATTCGCGCTTTTTCAGACTCGTGGCTTTCAGATCATTTTCTGACGTTCAGTTTGTGCTTGTGGGTTTGTATCTGCTCTTCAGTGCGTGCAGTCAGTTCGTATCGGAGTTTACTGTGTGATCTTGCCTGCTCGTTGCTGTTTTTCAGATCGCTCTTCACAGGCCTTGCTGTTCTTCAGTGCGTTCTGTTACTTCGTTCTGAGCAGCCGACCATTTTCTAGCCGTGTTTCGTATGCGTACTCCTCGTACAGTTCGTGCTGTGCGGGGGCTTGGTGTTGGGGTCCTGACCTTGACACAAGTCCAGTCCATGAACAGGGTGGGGAGGAGTTCATGGACCAAGAATTGGTTGCTTCAGCGTGACCAGTTCTGTCATATGCCTTTGCTCCGTGAGATCCGTGAGAATAATCCTGGTGATTTCAGGAACTTTCTCAGGATGACGGACCCCGTATTTCACCGTTTGTTGGCTTCGCTGACCCCCTATATTAGCAGGCAGGATACCTGCATGAGGCAAGCCATCACTCTGGAGCAGAGGTTAGTCGCTACCCTGCGGTATTTGGCCACAGCGAGAAGCCTACAGGACCTCAAGTTCTCGACAGGCATCTCCCCCCAGGCTCTTCTTTGTGGACATTTACTGCTTGTGTTTGTTTGAGCTGACCCTGACAGAAATGTGTGGAGTGCAGAAAATGTCGTGATTGTGTAACCTTATACAAAGCACTGTTGGCTGTTATTTACTAAATGCAAAGACACTTTTCACTACAAGTGCACTTGCAACTGCACTGAAACTGCACTTGTAGTGCAAAGTGGATTTCCCCTTAGGAAATAACCCCCATTTTCTCATAAAACAACAATTACATCACCCCAAAAGTGTTGTAGCGTTGAGACAATAATCCACACATTCTTGATGAACAATCTTTTTAATACCTGCACAATCACATGTGCATTTACCAAAGGTTTTTCTGACAAACCAACATGTTTGTTGTATAACAATTTTTGTGGTGTCATTATCCAAAATCAAAATGTGCATTTTATAGAAAACAGGCATGTGTAAAACCCACAAGAAAGACACAAATCTTGATCTTACAAAGTTCACATTTGGTAGAACTGGAAGGCAATATCAGACATGAGTATTTAGGAACTGTGTTTGATATTGCGTTCAGATGGGGGGAAATCACCCCTGGAAAAGCCAAATTTGGAAGATGCACACAAATTTCACAATGTCAACATGTGCTATCTGCCATCACGGGGGATCAAGGGATGTGTTTTGGGGGAGAAAGCCCTTCCTCACCGCTACTTTATTATTGAGGAAGGGGTTGCACCCCCAAAACACGTCCATTGATCTCCTGTGATGGCAGATAGCACATGTTGGCACACTGTGTGCATCCTCCAAATTTGGCTTTGGGAAAAATCACAAAAACATTTCGCACATTGTAGCACACAAAAGAAGAAAGTGATTTGGAGGGGTTTTAAACTCGCCCCAAAACATCAATGATGTTTTTATTTTTTGGAATAACATCATTGATGTTTTGCTTGATGTTTTCCAATTGTAAATTACACCCCATGATCTCCCCGATCAGGATCTGGGCACTTTCGGATGTGAAAGGATCTGGATCCACAACCTCACAAACACCTAAAAAGAGAGGAACCCCAATATAAATTATGTTTGCAAAAAAATGCCGCCATCCATCTCTTATCTGAGCCTGTGGTTGCAGACACTCACCTGTTGTGGTGACTAGTTCCACCACGTCTTCTTCCTCCTGCTCAGCTTGTGTTGGGGGGATTTCCCCTTCTTCCAGATGGGGGGGTCTCTGGTCTCCTCGGATGAGGGGTGTCCTCCGAGTCTTTTCTCCCCTATGTAAAACAAAAATGGTATAATTAGCACACAGATATTTGATGGCAGAACTATAAATAGGAAACATTGCTTGGAAGTGGGGTACAATTATCTATTTTAGCCGAGTTCCAAGATGTAGCTTTTTTAGTGTCCTTTGTCAAGCTGCAATACTTTACCTGCTTGGTACAAGCTTCACAGATGTAGACCCCCCTATAGTATACACTGGAGCACCTGTGTGCCCCCCCTAATAAAAATGGTGTTCTGGGGTCCCACACTAGTGCTCCAGTGTCCAGATGTGAAAACAGCTGCTGAGTGTCCTCTCCTTACACAGAATCTAGTTTGCATTTCATTCTAGTAACAAAGCCATCTCCACAACCCAATTCTTTGAAGCCAAGTATAGGGCGTCAAAATGGTGGCCAAATGCATATGGCCTAAACAATGGTATTTTATCGTCCGAAATAAAAATGTGTGATCCGTACGAATAATGTGCCCATGAACATGAAAGTTGCCATTTTAAACTGTACAACAGTTCCTAAAAGCACATGGAGCAGCACGAACGTAATAAACACAAAAAGAATAGGAACACAGCACAACTACTTACTTTTTTGCAGCACTCTCCGGATCTTTCTGTACTGCTCATGTTCTCGTAATTTCAGGTCCGACCACCGCTTCCTGAGCTGATCTTTCGATCGTCGTACCCCGAATTTCCGGTGCAGACTCCTGACCACTTTCGCCATGATCTTGGCCTTTCTGACATTGGGGTTGGGGTAAGGCCCATACTTTCCATCATAGTCGGCCTTCTTCAGGATGTCCACCATCTCCAACATCTCCCCAAAGGACATATTTGAGTCCTTTAATCTCCTTCTGGATCGGGACGTTTCAGGCACCAGCCTTTCCTCCTCCTCCTCCTCCTCCTCCTCGTTGCTGTACTTAGCACTATCCTGCTGTCTCTCCGCCATGTGCTCTTCCTCCACTGCGCCGAACGAAAAGGGGCGGGGACTAGACTAGAAAGAACGTCAGGGACGGGCGGAGTTATACGCATGCGCAGTGTCTATAAATCGTAACGCGCGCGTCTTACGTACGATCTGTGAGCGGAGGAAGGAGCATCGGAGACGCCGATCGTGCTAACGAAGGTAGGATCTAAACTTGGGCCTATACTGCTTCGAAATGGAAGCCTATATTGTTACAAGATTCGGGGAGTTTGGCCTGACATTAGGGTTTGTCTTGTGTTGTGTCTTGCAGAGAAAATGGATGGGTTCAACGACCACAATTTCCTGCCCCTGTTCATAGACAAGTACAGGGAGCTGCCCTGTCTGTGGCAGGTGAGACACCCCCACTATAACCACAAACAGAAGAGGCAGGCAGCGCTGGAGAAACTGCTGGAGTTGGTGAAGCCGGTGGTCCCCACAGCAACCATCCCTTATTTAAAAGCTAAAATTGGTGGCCTGAGGAGCACTTATCTTAGGGAGCGCAAGAAGGTCACAGATTCCCAGAGGTCCGGAGCTGCAGCAGATGACGTTTATGTCCCCAGGCTGTGGTACTACGAGAGACTGCGATTTCTGTCAGACCACACTGAGGTCAGGGAATCCCTCTCTACTCTTCCTTCCACTCTTCCTTCCACCCCAGCTGAGGCTTCTGATGTCCAACCTGGGCCTTCCAGCCAGGAAGAAGTGGAGGAGCCCAGCTGGAGTCAGGTATAGCATTCCTCTACAGATTTCTGGGCAATAAATAAATGATGTTTATTAGATGTTATTATTGATCACTAATTGCTGATTAAAAAAAGTGCTTTACATATCAATAGACAATAGTGGGCACCCAAAATTGGGACAAGAATGAAAACTGCTGGGCTCAGAAGGATAGTCTGTTATATTTGTTAACATTCAATTTGCAGCAGTCAAGAGGTGAAAATTGTGTGTGGTTGATGAATAAAAAACTAAAACTATGTCCCTTTTTCATACACAGGAAGACCTCAGCCAGGAGGAGGCTGTGGAATGTGGCAGCCAGGAGGAGGCGGGGATTAATGGCAGCCAGGAGGAGGCGGGGCTAAGTGTCAGCCAAGAGAAGCCTGGGACCAGTCGCAGCCTGACTGAGTCTCAGGTCCCTCCCCTCCGCCTGCCATACAAAAGAGCCAGGAAGATGGCTCCCAGTCCTGTGCAGGATTCAGCATACAGGCTGATCCAGGAGGCTTCGGCGTCCCTCAGAGCCTTCCCCAGTCTTGAAGAGGCCTTTGCCTGCATGGCTGCCACAAAATTGCAGGGCATGCAGGAGGGTCAACGCAGGCTCTCTGAGGACCTGATTTATAAAGTCCTTCGTAAGGGGGAGAGTGGGGAACTGACACACAAGACGGATGTCATGGAGAGGGACGATCCTCCTCCTCCTCCTGCTGCCACAACTACACCACCACAGCCAAAGGCTGGAAGGAAGCATGGAAAGAAGACCAAAGAGTGATTGCCCTGGGTTCAGTCTGGTCTGACAGAAGATGCAGTCTCTCGTATGACCACAGCCTGGGGACACAGATGTCATCTGCTGCTTTCCGGATCTCTGGGACTTCTGGACCAGACTGCCCTCCCTAAGATATGGACTCCTCAGGCCACCAATTTTGCTTTTAAATAATTGATGTGTGCCTTGGGGGTCCAAGGCTTCGCCCACTTCTGCAGTTTCTCCAGCGTTGCCTCCCTCTTTGTTTAGTTGTGAGCCCTTAATAAAAATTTTTTGGGGAAATTCTATTCTCCTGTGTGTGTTTTCATCCAAAAAGGACAGTTTGTTGGTGACGATTCAGGTTCATTTCTAAAGTACAATGTGAAATTAACAAGGGACAACAACACCAAATAATCTCCTACAGATTAAATAGAACAACATATTAGTGGAGTTGTGGGAACTTGTCACCAAAAACACACACAAACATTTTCGGGAGTACAAATCAAAATCACCAAAAAAAAAAAGAAAGAGAAACACAAAAAAAGAATCTACATTAAAGTCCAAAAATAACAAAAAATTTTGTTGTCAGATGTGAGAAATCTAAATATATTGAGGGAATCCCGATAAATAGTAACAAAATAAGTTTGTGAGAAGTGTGTGTGAATATGAGCATCAAAACTACTTAATTCTTGTCACATTATAAAGAAGAAGAGAGTGCGCTGTATTAAACCATTTTGAACATTGCAGCGTGGCGAAAGTGCTGTATCCATTCCGAACGCTACGTTTACCAAAACGAGCTGTCCCGTGTCGGAATTTCTTCTGAGCATGCGTGGCACTTTGTGCGTCGGAACAGGCCACACACGGTCGGAATTGACGCAATCGGATTTTGTTGTCGGAAAATTTTATCTCCTGCTGTCCAACTTTGTGTGTCGGAAAATCCGATGGAAAATGTCCGATGGCGCCCACACACGGTCGGAATTTCCGACAACGCGCTCCGATCGGACATTGTCCATCGGAAAATCCGACCACGTGTATGGGGCATTACAGTGTTCCTGATCACCGTCACACCAGTCATTTTGTCCCTAATCACCACCACACCAGTTAAAATGTACCTGGTCAGTGCCAAACCAGTCCCAGTGTGGCTGATTACAGCCACACCAGTTACAGTGTCCCTAATTTTAGTATAACTGTGAAGGATTTTTTTCCATGTGTGATGCTCTCTGAAGAGCCATCCATGTTCGGATCACTCTTTAGTGAGCATTTGACAGGCAGCGAGGAGGCATTGTATCACCTCCTCACCACCTTCTTTAACCCCTTGGACCCTGCACAAGCAACCCTATTCACTTGAATGGGTCACAATTGGGGGGCATACAGGAGTTATAATTCCTTCCACAGCTGTGAGGCAATGCGTCACAGCCATGCCAGGTGTACACACACTGTCTCTGCAGATAAAGGGGGTAGCGGTTGAGGGGTGGAAAAACCACGTCTCAACTACAAGTTTTACTGCCCCCAACTTTATGTGTGAGTAAACCCTTATAATGCAGCCAGTTACATTTCTCCGATCACCACCACACCAGCCACAGTGTCATCAGACCAGTGTAGCTAGAATTCCTGATTTGCCTGTATATTGACCATGTTTCTGCCTGTTGCCTGGACTGATCTTTTGCCCTTATGCTGATCATGTCTCTACCTGTGCCATAACTGACTCATCTGCACCAACCATGTTCCTGCAAGACACCAGTCCCAGCCATCCCCTGTGGACAACTGCACCCCTGGAACCACAGGAACTCTTTTGTTCTTCCCTTATTAGCCCCTTGTACTTCCTGGCCAGGAAACGTGGCTTTCTTGGGGGCAGCCACATGGCAGTAAACACTAGGCTTACTTGGCTTATAGGAATTGGGACTGCTATAGGTGACGCTACACTAAGCTATATTCCCTGACCACTCATATAGGGGCAACCATTGCAGTACATTGCTTTTGATACAATTTGTTGATTTGTGTTATACTCAAGATACAATGTCTGGTACATAATCAGTCCAGGCATATGGTATTGCCATACTCAGAAAGAGTAGCAGAATGTGATTTGGGTTGTAAATATGCTCATGCTGTATATGAGAAATATCCTATTAAATTGACAACTTTTTGTAAAAAAATAATTTTCATTCTATATTTTCCAAAAATTTGTGACAAAAAAATGAAGTCTTCAAAAGACTTACCATGCCTCTTAGAAAATACCTTGCTTTCCAAAATATGTTAGTTTTATGGGCATTTCTACTGTCCTGTTGCTCCAGGGCCTACAAAAATGTGATAGGTAGTCAGGAAATTAGATGCATGATTTATGCCCCCCAGAAAGCTTGAAGACACTCTTTGGATTTTGGGCCCCTCTATGTGGGTAGGCTGTAAAAAAGTCTTCCACATGTGGTATCCTTATAGTTAGGAGGAATAGCAGAATGGGTTTTGTGGTGTAATTCTAAGTATGCCTATGATGTTTGTTAAAAATATCTAATTGACAACTTTGTGTCAAAAAAAAAAATACATTTTCATTTTCTTTCCTGCATTTTACAAAAACTTGTGGCAAAAAAAAACAAAACGACATTTTCAATAGACTCATTATGCCTCTTAGAAAATACTTTGGAGTGTTTGCTTTCCAAAATGTCATTTAATGGTGATGCTGATGCTCAAGGGCCTCCAAAAATGTGATAGGTAGTCAGGAAATTAGATACCGTATATACTCGAGTATAAGTCGTTCCGAGTATAAGTCGAGGCCCTAATTTACCACAAAAAAATGGGAAAAACTTATTGACCCGAGTATAAGACGAGGGTGAGAAATGCACAGCTACTGTAAGTGGAAAAGAGGGTCAACAATGCCCATTTGCAGCATCACTGTGCCCATTTGCATGCCTCACTGTGCCCATTTGCAGCCGTAGGTCCCCTGAACTTCAAACTCGGTAGTTAAGGGTTCCTAGATGCCCCCTAGCTGCAGCCAAAATTTGGGGTCTCTGAACCCAAAGGGTCCCGAAATGACATTGCTGCAGATAGACACAGTTGACCGAATTTGGGGCCCCGTATCTCAGGGCCACTTAGTGCTAAGAATCCCAAATTTGGTGTGCAAACCCAGTGGAACTAGCACCATAACATTTCCAAAGATGGGGTTTCTAGCACCAAGTGGCCACGAGATACAGGGCCCCAAAAATCAGTTCAGAAAATGTCAAGCACTTTTCTGCAGCAGAGAATGACATTTTCCGAACCGATTTTGGGGCCCCGTATCTCGGGGCCACTTAGTGATAGGAACTTCAGCTTTGGATATGTTGTCGTACTAGGTCCACTGGGTTTGCATACCAAATTTGGGGTTTCTAGCACCAAGTGGCCCTGAGATACGGGGCCCCAAAGTCGGTTCGGAAAATGAAATTTTTTGCTGCAGAAAAGTGCTTGACTCGAGTATAAGTCGAGGGGGGCACTTTCAGCACAAAAAAATGTGCTGAAAAATTCGACTTATACTCGAGTATATACGGTACGTAATTTATTCTCCTTGAAAGCCCAGAGGTAAAGGAATTTTGGGCTTCTCTATGCATCTAGGCTGTGAAACAGTCTCACACATGTGATATACTTGGAAGGCATAGCAGAATGTGTTTTGGAGTTTAATTATAAGTATGCCTATGCTGTGTGTGAGAACTAACTTGTTTAAAATGACAACTTTGTGGGGAAAAAAAATAATTTTATTTAATTTCTTCAGGTTTCCAAAAATTGTGACAAAAAATTACGAATTCACAAAACCTCTTGCTAAATATCCTGGGCTGTCTACTTTCCAAAAAGGGTCATTTGTACTGTCCTGTCATTTTAGGGCCTCGTGAGATGAGATAGGCAGTCAGAACATCAGGACTGATCAATTTTCAAATATATAACCCATAGTTTGTAGACTCGCTAACTTTCACACAGACTAAATAATATACACTTATTTGGGTTATTTTTAACAAACAAATGTAGCATAATACATTTTTGTCCTAAATGAATGAAGAGAGATTTTTTATTTGCAAAATTGTATAACAAAGTAAGAAAAAATGATGGGTGGTGTTCCAACTTTTCATTTATATAGCATAAAAAAAAAAACACAGAAAAAAAAACAAAAAACAAACAATGGTGATTAACTACCGCCAAAAGAAAGTTCTGTCTAAAAAAAAAAGAAAAAAAATTTTGGGTACTGTGTTGCATGATAAAAATCCCACCAATACTTATTTCCAATAGCTATTGTTCTAGAGCCCTAAAGGGAGATCTAAAGCTTGCCATACACCTATAGATTATCTGCAGATTTTCTATTGTTAGATGGAAAAAGTGCAACAGATTTCTCCATGTTCGCTAAACTGTGTGGATGGAGGAATCTTCCACTTTTTCCATCTAACCATAGAAAATCTGCACATAATCTATAGGTGTATGGCCAGCTTAACTTCACAGCATTCACTTTCCTTTTATAACATCAGAATTGTAATAGCAATATAAACAATGTTTTTTTTTTTTGATTGTCCAATATAAACCAGCCATCTCTCAACAACTTCCTGAATTCCCTGCATGCTTTCAGGTGCCTTCGCAGCTGTGTCATGTAGATTACTTTTGTTTTCTTTTTCAAATTCTTTATAGAAATAAAGAATCCGACAAAGCAGTGCAGCACAAAACCGTAGTGTCTCAAAGGTAAAAGACATGCAAGAAGCATGAAAAAAATGTCAAATGAATAACAGCTATATACTGTACATGTAAGTAAAAGAGGTCTTGTTAAATGTAAACTAATGTTGATAGTATTCTAGCAGTATGGAGTATGGGGTATAAAGTATGGAGATTTTACAAAAAAAACGGTTAAATGCTGCATAGGAAAGGGAATGGAAAAATCTTTTGAAGGTCAAAGAGACAACTTGAGACGAAATGACAGGCCACAGTACTTACCTAGTCGGATACTCAAATTCTTATGAAACGGGGAGCAGAGGGGGGTATGGAAAGCACAAGAAAGGTGGGTGTGGGGTGGGGTAGGTAAAGATGCTCTGCTGATGTGCTTGTGTTAGTTTGAAGGTCAGAAAGACGTCAATCCCTAGAACAGCAGGGCCTTGCCTTTTTCAGAGTAGACAAAGATGTTCCAATATGACCATGTTTTTGTGTATTGTTCATGCCTGTTTTGGGCGGTTAGTACTAAATTCTCTAGCACATTGATGCTCTCAACCTTTTTGCACCACATCGAGATGGAAGGAAGGTTTGGATCCTTCAAATTTAAAGTGATACAGGCAGTGATACAGGCCTTGGCAGCATCGATGTGACGGAGGTCTGATTTCTTTTAGATCTTGACAGAGATTTGTGAACATTGTAGCAGGAAGAAGGCAGGATCATCCAGGATGGGAAAGTCAGTGAATTGCTGAGTGAGTCTTCGTACCTCTATCCAGTAATGATCTAATTTCATGCAAGACTAAAAAATGTGCAGTATCGTCCCTCTTTCCTCTCGGCATCTCCAGCACCGATCCGAGGTCCCAGGAAAGTATTTAGGCAGAATTCTCGGGGTGCAATACCAGGGAGTGAGCAACTTGCAGTTAGTTTCCTGAATGCGAGTACATATGGAGGATGTTAGTGCAAAGTATATGATATTCGGGTGTAAAGGTCCTATTAAGGTCTAGTTCCCATTTATTGAGGCCGGGCAGAATAACGTCTTCCGAGGGGAGATTAGTAGCGAGTACATCTTAGAGAGGGTATAAGAAAGGGGATCACTGCCCTTGCAGTAAGATTTGAACATAGTCAACGAACGTCGAAACCTCAGGGGAGGTCCTAAGGTACAAAGAGAATGATAGAGCTGTAGCGCCTGCCAAAAATCTAACATGTAACGTCCCTTTGGCTGCATCAATGTGAGGATCGAACGCCAATCGTCTGAGGCCAGAAAATAGGAAGCAATCGCTCTATACAAGCCCTTGAAACAGGCCTGCCTCCAGGCCCAGGGGAAAGTCTGGGTTTCCCAAGATGGGAAATAATGGAGATTGGCTAGAGGAAATTGTCATATTTTGGCCAGCCAGGGAGCAAATCTCCATGTCTGCACCAGTCGATTACCCTTCCCATATGGGCGGCATGGAAATATTTAAGTGCGTCTGTGTCAGGTCTCTCACTTACCAGACCGGTGAGTCCGCTTGGGCTGAGGGTAGGCTCCCTTACGTATCTGACTCGCGGCCCCTGGTAGAGCAGACAGGAAGCACGTGAGTGCGGAGTGGTATGAGAGCCTGTGCAGGAGTCCGACTCCCGGAAGCAGGAAGTCCTTAAACAGCAGATGGTAGTCAGAGGCACAGGCAACAGATGCTGAGCAGGAGCTACAGATTGGTCACACACAGGCAGGGTTCGGCAACAGGCGGGCAGCAGAGGTACAGGAGGAGCAGGCAGAAGCGGGGTCAAACAAGCCGGGGTCAGATGCAGGCGGAAGTCAGGAGAGTCCAAAAGGAAAGCCGGGTCATCAACAGATCAGAACACAGGAACAAGGAGCAGGTAATGGGAACTTAGGCACAGGAGCTGTTGATCAGGCAGCACCGAGCAGAGAGAGAGGGAAGCCTAAATAGGCTGATTGGCGCCAAACGCTGCGCACGTGTGCGCGCCGGTACGCACAGGCGCCCGCACACCCGCACGTGCCTGAGCCAGCACCACCAGGCACACGCATAACAGCGCCCATAGGCGGACGCGCGCTAACGCGAACGCGCATGCCCGGGCACCGCCACGTACACCATGACCAGCTGGATCACCAACACCTGTGCCCATAGAGGCAGGCGCCCGAGCACCCACAGGAATGTGCACACCAACGCACCCAACGACGCCCAACCAGGTAACCTCTCTGACAGTCTAGTGCTGCTACCCCGCCATGTTGTAAAGTTGATGTTAGTAGGAGTCTACAAAGCCTGGATCGTTTATGAGCCCAAATAAACTTGGTAAACAGGGCGTTAATTTGGCGCAAAAAGGAAGAGGGGATGTGGATAGGTAGAGTCTGAAAGAGATACAATGTCTAAACCACAAGTGTAAACCTTGGAGCCACTTATCTAAGAGAGCCCTGACCCTACTGAATAGGGGAGGAAAATTTACGCAAATGTGTCAGACAGATCCAGGGGAGTGTAAGTCCAAATATCGCAAGACTGCGAACATAAAATCCCAATTCACCCTGTCAAAGGCTTTTTCAGCGTCGGTGCCCAGGAAAACACAGGGGGTCCCAGTGCGATTAGCTAGATAGACCAAATTTAGGACTTTGATGGCATTATCTCTCACCTTGGAATGAATCCTACATAATCCAGGTGGACCAACTGAGGTAAATGAGATTGAAGGCAGGAGACAAGGAGCTTAGTAAAAAGTTTCTGATCAACATTAAGTAATGAGATCGGCTGATAGCTGCTACAGGAAGAGGAGTTCCTTCCCTCCTTAGGAATGACTGAAATGCAGGGCTTTTTTTCAGGGGGAACTTGGTGGAACTCAGTTCTACCACCTCTGGCTCAGACCCTTTGGTGCCTGCTCACCACAATCACTTGTAAACACAGAAGTCCGGTTTCTGTGTTTACAAGTGACAGCTCTGCACTCTATGTGTAACCCCCATGAACTCTGCACTCTGTATGAAATGCAATCCTGATATTTAATGCCCCTTTGAGAACCTTCTACTGTTTGTGAAATATGACCACACACACTATTTGATGTGATTTGGAGGGGAGGTGGGGGTTGGAGGGCCATGGTTGAGTTCCAGCACCTATTGTTTGAGAAAAAAAGCCCTGCTGAAATGTGAGCCAATAGGGTCACCGGATGAAAGGAGGATGACTGTCCCGGTGCGTTAAACGTCTTGGTCATATGAGGACCTAACAACGGCAGCAGGGTCTTAAAATACTGAATGATGAAGCCATCTGGGCCTGACGATTTTCCCGGTTTAATGGCACTAACTGATGCTTGCAATTCCGCCATCATTCTAAATCTCGTCGTAGCAAAAAGGCAAGTCGAGAAAGGCGTGCTGAGGAGAGATAGTCAGCAATGGATGAATGGGACGGGGGGGTGGTTGAGAGATGGTATAAAGAAGAGTAGCATTCCCCAAATGCCAGAGCTTCGTCTTTTTTAGGTAAGGAAAGCTTGCGTCCATCCGCACTGGTAACATGGGGAATGTAAGATGCCATGCGTTGTTCCTTTACGGTCTTGGCCAGTAACCCGGCCAAATTTATCTCCAGGATCGTAGTAAAGTTTTCTGAAGCACCGCCTTGGCTTTGTAGCATAGAAGATCTGATACCTGTCGACGGAAATGGGCTAGGTCATTCCCCAGTTTACTTTTGTTTTCTAACAAAATATCCCATGTGATATTGCTGCCTGAAAGCAGAAATTATGTCACATGTGGGGCATTTCCTGTACTGACTGTGCCTCCCAAAACTCCTTTTCTTCAGCACTTCTGCAGTATAGTTGTAATTCAGATGGCATGCTCTGTGAAATGGTGACACAGCAATGCATACTCACAAGGAATAGTGAATATGTTTCTGCATTAAAAGAAATAAAACCTGTAGTTTTATTCAAAAAGTGAGCTTACAGTTTTCATTCTGATTAATAGGAGTAGGTTAGAGCTAATTGAAATTCAATGTTAAAATTAAAATGTAATAAAGGGACATATAAGGGACACACCTGCTACCCTAATGTTTTGGTAAAACAAATATAAAATTAAATTGCTACACTACATAAAGAAAGAGGGTCGGGACTTTAAATGAGGTGTGTATATTGTAGCTAATCGAAGGAGTCAAAGTGAAAACATGAACAAGTATTTGTTTGCCATGATTGAGTAGGAACATAGCAGACAATACATGCAATAGTGGCACATAATATAACAAATCATGTATCCAAGTCATTTACATGTTAAAAGCATGAATAGAATATACAATAATATTGTCCTCAATAATAAAAAAAAAATCATTATAATATAACAGTTACATAGTTACATAGTAGGTGAGGTTGAAAAAAGACACACGTCCATCAAGTCCAACCTATGTGTGTGATTATGTGTCAGTAACAGTTATAATCCACAGTATTGCCTGGATCCAAAGACCATGTAAGTATGTGTGCGCTGCATCTAGGTTAAGCCCGACGTGTTTCATGGGATCTATCCCATCATCAGGGGCGGATGCATGACACATCTATAAGGAGAGGTAAGTATATCAAAATCAACCATTCATGGACAAAAATTGGAAAAAAAAAAGAATATACACACAGGGAGGATAAAGTAGTCATCCCTGTAAGACTCACATATCTGCTTAGTGTGAAGCAAACACACCGCCAGGGTGCTAGGGCCGCAATGAATACCAGGTCCAGAAGCTGTGGTAATAGGGTCCAACAGGAACACAGGGAGCATGAATGTAGGTGTAACCCAGAGTATCTGGAACAATAGGACAAATTGGCTCCATTCTTTGGATCAATGAAAATATGAAATACCAAATGGTACTTAAAATATAAAAACTATATCAAAGAGACAAGCCCAAATAAAATGAGTATAAAGTAGATATCAAAACAGCACAAGTCCCCAGAAATTGGTAAAGTCCTGGGATTAAAAACTCAGAAAGGCAGAGGGAGATTAGGGAAGTAAACAAGTGGCTGAAGAGCTGGTGTAGTAAGGAGGGGTTTGGGTTCCTGGAGGACTGGGCCGACTTCTCAGTCGGTAACCGGTACTATAGAATGGACGGACTGCACCTAAATGAGGAGGGTGCAGATCTGCTGGGAATGAAGATGGCCAAAAAGTTAGAGGGGTTTTTAAACTAGGAGATGGGGGGGAGGGTCCAGAGACAGAGATAGCCAGCGCGGAAGATATTCCAGAGGGTAGTATTGGGGGCATTAGTGGTAGGTTAACCAAAGCACAAAAACACAAGGTGAGTATAGTAGCAAGTCCTAGTTGCAAACTTGAAACACCAAATATGAGGACAATATGCGACCGGTCTAAACTATGTGGCATGTTCACCAATGCCAGGAGCATGGCGGACAAGATGGGTGAACTAGAGATACTGTTGTACAAGGAGGATTTGGATTTTGTGGGAATTTCAGAGACCTGGTTCAACAGCTCTCATGATTGGCTGGCAAACATTCAAGGGTATACCCTATACCGCAAGGATAGAGAGGGTAAAAAGGGGGGAGGGGTATGCCTATATATCAAGAATAATGCACAAGCGAATGTGAGAGATGACATCACTGAGGGAGCTAGAGAGGAGGTGGAATCCTTATGGGTAGAGCTCCAAAGGGATGAAGCTAAGGGGAAAATAATACTGGGAGTATGCTATAGGCCCCCTAACTTGAAGGAGGAAGTGGAGACGGATCTCCTATCACAAATTGGATTAGCAGCAAGGATGGGAAGTGTTATCATAATGGGGGATTTTAATTATCCAGACATAGACTGGGCGGAGGGAACCGCGCATTCATTTAAGGCTCGCCAGTTCCTTAATGTCTTGCAGGACAATTTTTTGGGTCAGATGGTAGACGCACCAATTAGAAATAAAACATTACTGGATCTACTGATTACCAACAATACAGACCTGATCACAGATGTGGAAATACGGGGCAATTTAGGCGATCACAGGTCAATTAGTTTCAGTATAAATCACACAAATAGGAAACATGAAGGGAACACAAAGACACTGAATTTCAAAAGAGCCAACTTCCCTAAACTACAAACCTTGCTAAAAGGCATAAATTGGGATAAAATATTAGAAACAAAGAATATGGAGGAGAGATGGGTTTGCTTTAAGAGCATATTAAATAAGGGCATTAGCCAATGTATCCCATTGGGTAATACATTTAAAAGAGCGAACAAAAATCCTGGATGGCTTAACTCCAATGTAAAAATTCATATAAAAGCAAAGGAGAAGGCCTTTAAAAAATACAAGGTTGAGGGATCATCCTCAGCATTCAGACTTTATAAAGAATGCAATAAGAAATGTAAGGGTGCAATTAGGACGGCTAAGATAGAACATGAAAGACACATAGCGGAGGAGAGCAAAAAAAATCCCAAGAAATTCTTTAAGTATGTAAACAGTAAAAAAGGGAGGACAGAACATATTGGCCCCATAAAGAATGAGGAAGGACATCTGGTTACAAAGGATGGTGAGATGGCGAAGGTATTGAATTTATTCTTCTCCTCAGTCTTCACGAGTGAATCGGGGGGCTTCAGTAACCAAAACTACAGTGTTTATCCTCATGACACAACACAGGAAGCACCTCCATGGTTAACAGAGGACGGAATTAAAATTAGACTTGAGAAACTTAACATTATTAAATCACCGGGACCAGATGGCTTGCATCCGAGGGTACTTAGGGAACTCAGTCAAGTGATTGCCAGACCGTTGTTCCTAATTTTTACAAACAGTCTATTGACTGGAAGGGTACCAGCTGATTGGAGAAAAGCCAATGTAGCACCAATATTTAAAAAGGGCCCAAAATACATCCCTGGGAATTACAGACCAGTTAGCCTAACATCAATAGTATGTAAACTCTTGGAGGGGATGATAAGGGACTATATACAAGATTTTAGTAATAAGAACGATATCATTAGCAGTAATCAGCATGGATTCATGAAGAATCGTTCTTGCCAAACCAATCTATTAACCTTCTATGAGGAGGTGAGTTGCCATCTAGATAAAGGAAGGCCCGTAGACGTGGTGTATCTGGATTTTGCAAAAGCATTTGACACAGTTCCCCATAAACGTTTACTGTACAAAATAAGGTCCGTTGGCATGGACCATAGGGTGAGTACATGGATTGAAAACTGGCTACAAGGGCGAGTTCAGAGGGTGGTGATAAATGGGGAGTACTCAGAATGGTTAGGGGTGGGTAGTGGGGTTCCCCAGGGTTCTGTGCTGGGACCAATCCTATTTAATTTGTTTATAAACGACCTGGAGGATGGGATAAACAGTTCAATCTCTGTATTTGCAGACGATACTAAGCTAAGCAGGGCAATAATTTCTCCACTGGATGTGGAAACCTTGCAAAAAGACCTGAACAAATTAATGGGGTGGGCGACTACATGGCAAATGAGGTTCAATGTAGAAAAATGTAAAATAATGCATTTGGGTGGCAAAAATATGAATGCAATCTATACACTGGGGGGAGAACCTCTGGGGGAATCTAGGATGGAAAAGGACCTGGGGGTCCTAGTAGATGATAGGCTCAGCAATGGCATGCAATGCCAAGCTGCTGCTAATAAAGCAAACAGAATATTGGCATGCATTAAAAGGGGGATCAACTCCAGAGATAAAACTATAATTCTCCTGCTCTACAAGACTCTGGTCCGGCCGCACCTGGAGTATGCTGTCCAGTTCTGGGCACCAGTCCTCAGGAAGGATGTACTGGAAATGGAGCGAGTACAAAGAAGGGCAACAAAGCTAATAAAGGGTCTGGAGGATCTTAGTTATGAGGAAAGGTTGCGAGCACTGAACTTATTCTCTCTGGAGAAGAGACGCTTGAGAGGGGATATGATTTCAATTTACAAATACTGTATTGGTGACGCCACAATAGGGATAAAACTTTTTTGCAGAAGAGAGTTTAATAAGACTCGTGGCCACTCATTACAATTAGAAGAAAAGAGGTTTAACCTTAAACTACGTAGAGGGTTCTTTACTGTAAGAGCGGCAAGGATGTGGAATTCCCTTCCACAGGCGGTGGTCTCAGCAGGGAGCATTGATAGCTTCAAGAAACTATTAGATAATCACCTGAATGACCGCAACATACAGGGATATGTAATGTAATACTGACACATAATCACACACATAGGTTGGACTTGATGGACTTGTGTCTTTTTTCAACCTCACCTACTATGTAACTATGTACTATGTAACTATGTAACATATGAAATGAATGTCATAATGATAGTGGTAGTTACCTGGTGTTGCTGATATAGGAGTAAGGACCAGCGATATCTGGTGCAGACTGTAGAGCTGCACGATTAATCGTACATAGAATCGCGATTTCGATTCACCCCCCCCCCCCCCGCGATCTACAGTCTGGATTATCTCGATTTTTTTAATAGCCTGAACAGGCTGATCGGAGGAGAAGCCGCCGGGAACCAGTGTTTTGAAAATGGCGCCGCCGGCGCCGAAGTACACAGAGCCGGTCCTCGGCTCTTTCCGGCGGCTCTCGTTTACTTTCGGCTCCACTCGTAGTCCCGAGCGGAGCTATCCGAACCTACTCGGATAGCTCCGCTCGGGACTACGAGTGGACCGGCTCTGTGTACTTCGGCGCCGGCAGCGCCATTTTCAAATCGCGGTCGGCGATTTTGAAGCCCTGGAAGCAAGTACAGGGGATCCAAGGCTGCACTGGTGCAAGGCTGCACTGGGGCAAGGCTGCACTGGGGCAAGGCTGCACTGGGGAAGGCTGCACTGGGGAAGGCTGCACTGATATGGCTGCACTGACATGGCTGCACTGACAAGGCTTTATCTTTAAAATAAAATTATTTTTTTGAGAATCGTGAGAGAATCGTGATCTTTATTCCAAGCAAAAGAATCGTGATTCTCATTTTTCCCAGAATCGTGCAGCTCTAGCAGACTGCACAAGATGTTTATCAGTCAGAGAACTGACTGTGAATGAAAGAAGTGTGATTAAATGCTCCCTATGTAATGAGCAGACCCCGCCCAGTGGGAGTGAACACCAGTAGTGACAGGTGCAGACTACACAAATTATGTGTCAGTGTAGGAACTAGCTGTAAATGAAAAAAACGACTGTTTAAATGCTCCCTGTGTAGCGAGCGGACCCTACCCAGTGTCACGCAAGGCATGACATTTAGGATGGGCGCCAGAGTAAGGGCGGAGGCCACTCACTGAACCCCAGACGTCCATCCCACTGTCAGCCAAGATGGTGACACCTGCTTGTGTCAGCAGAAGGTGCCAAGGCATCAACTGCACAAGCGGCAGCGTGGTGCCGATGCCAAGGCGGAACAGCCCCGCCCACGTCCCCGCACCCAATGTGAATCGGGTAGGGGGGACAGGGGAGGGGCGTCAAGAAGGCATCGCAGCTCCCAGAGGGAATGAGGCTAAAAAATTGGTCCAACACCCCAGCAGTGCGCATGTAGACACAGGCCACAGAGTGTTAGAAAAAAAAATGTGTTTTATGCATTTGTCTTAGAATGGTATATGGAAAAAGGACTGAAACATGATAGAAAAACGAACTGCCCATAAGGGAGATCGGTCATGATTAATAGGACATTGAGGGTCATGATCCAACGAAAAAACTACACACTACACCTCCATCCCTCCATCTGTTGCAATAGAGGGGATTTTTGGGACTTTGAATGAGAGGCATGATAACATGCATCTCCATCCCTAATCAGGTACATAAAGAAAGAGGGTCGGGACTTTAAATGAGGTGTGTATATTGTAGATAATCGAAGGAGTCAAAGTGAAAACATGAACAAGTATTTATTTCTTGGCCATGATTGAGTAGGTACACAGCAGACAATACATGCAATAGTGGCACATAATATAACAAATCATGTATCCAAGTTATTTACATGTTAAAAGCATGAATAGAATATACAATAATATTGTCCTCAATAACAAAAAATCACTATAATATAACAGTTATAATCCACAGTATTGCCTGGATCCAAAGACCATGTAAGTATGTGTGCGTTGCATCTAGGTTAAGCCCGACGTGTTTCATGGAATCTATCCCATCATCAGGGGCGGATGCATGACACATCTGTAAGGAGAGGTAAGTATATCAATATCAACCATTCATGGACAAAAATTGGGAAAAAAAATATATACATACAGGGAGGATAAAATAGTCATCCCTGTAAGACTCACATATCTGCTTAGTGTGAAGCAAACACACCGCCAGGGTGCTAGGGCTGCAATGAATGCCTGGTCTGGAAGCTGTGGTAATAGGGTCCAACAGGAACACAGGGAGTATGAATGTAGGTGTAACCCAGAGTATCTGGAACAACAGGACAAATGGGCCCCATTCTGTGGATCAATGAAAATATGAAATACCAAATGGTACTGAAAATATAAAAATGTAAACTAATCAAAGAGAGGGGCACAAATAAAATGAGTATAAACTGATATCAAAATAGCATAAGTCCCCAGAAATTGGTAAAATCCTGGGATTAAAAACCCACATATGAAATGAATGTCATAATGATAGTGGTAGTTACCTGGTGTTGCTAATCTAGGAGTAAGGACCAGCGATGTCTGGTGCGGACTGCACAAGATGTGTTGCTACACTAAATTGCTACACTAGAGGCAGCACTAAATCCAAAAAAAATAGTGATTTACACATACAGTTTATCATGAAAAAAGATAGCAGTGAATATATAAATGAAAAACAATCACACAAAATAGTTACACACATAAGATGTGCATGTGCCCTTAAATTAACACACTTGTGTATGTGCATGTGCCCCCCCCCCCCTTTTTTTTTCTTCAGTGCAAAAAAAGTCCCAAGGCTCCAATGCAATAGTGTTATCTAAAAATGGTGAAAACCCCCTTGTTGCAGTATACACTCCTCCATCATTAAATCTTCCACCATTTCACCGGGCTCAAATAAGAGTAAACTCTTACCAAAACACCATGACCCTCCAAAAATGAGTGGTCATGGTCAACATGTGCATACACCCCACAGCTCTTCTCTTCCTCTATAACCAGAGTTTCAATCAACTCCGCTCCAAAGTGTTGGCAGGATGCATAGATACAAAAGACAAATATGCCCACAATAGTGTAAAAGCATTAAAACTATGTTTATTAAAACTTGCAAATGCTCTCACATGTTAGGATAATAATGCTGTGGAAATATCTTTGCCATATCCAGCATCAATCAAAATAATCCACTGTGAGGGTGCTCTATATGTACTTACATAGCATCAGAGAAAAAGGCGGGTCTATGCGATCCATTTAAAGGGATTCTAAACCCTCGTGGTTTTTTACCTTAATGCGTTAAGGTGAAAAGCCCTCTGTAGTGCAGCAGCCCCCCAGAGTCCCCATTTTACTTACCTAAACCTGATCTTTCCAGTGACAGGGACGAGCAGCTCCAGCCGCTGTCTCAGATCCTCATTGGACAGATTGATAGCAGCAGGAGCCATCGGCTACCGCTGCTGTCAATCAAATCCAGTGACACAGGGGCAGGGACGAGTCCTACTGTCTGTCAATGAAAGCAGCAGCAGGACTCAGGAGCGTGCCTGCACCAGTGCCCCCTTGGAAAGCGGGTCTCCGAGGGGTCGCTTGATGCGGGGAGGAGCCAGGAGCAACGCTGGGGGACACCAGAAGATTGTGGCCACTCTTGCACAGATGAGGTAAGTATACCATGTTTGTTATAAAAAATTTAAAAAAAGAACCTTTACAAGCCCTTTAAAACCACTTACGGACCGCCCGCCGTCATGCGGCAGTACTTTGGAGTGGAATAATGTTATTATGGCAGCAGCTAGCTGCCATAATCCCGGTATCCACTTCTTCAGTGGGCGGTTTGCTTCCAGATAAAAGTGGTCTCTGTGGCGGATTCGCCGCAAGATCACTTTCACCGGTGGCGGGAGAGGGCCCCTCTTCCACTGCTCTCCAGCGCCCTCCGCCGCTTACCAGAGCCGCTGGCAGCGGCAGAGGCGATCGCGTTCTCTTCCGTGTTAGGTATGGAGCTGAGTGAGGGGAAGATGGACCCCGCTCGTCTCCATACAATTGCAGGGCGGAAGCGACGTCAAAACATCACTTCTGCCCATAGCTCTTAAAGGGACATTTTTTTTTTCCAAACAACTTTTTTTTTTTTTATTGCATTTTAGTGTAAATAATGGATCTGAGGTCTTTTTGACTCCAGATCTCATATTTAAGAGGTCCTGTCATGTTTTTTTACTATTACAAGGGATGTTTACATTCCTTGTAATAGGAATAAAAGTGACACCTTTTTTTAAAAGAGTGAGTAAAAACAGTGTAAAAATAAAAAGTAAAATAAATAAGAATTTTTTTTTTAACGCACCCCGTTCTGCTGAGCTCGCGTGCAGAAGCGAACACATACATATGCGCCCACATATGAAAATGTTGTTCAAACCACACATGTGAGGTATCACCGCGATCGTTAAAGCGAGAGCAATAATTCTAGCCCTAGACCTCCCTCTGTAACTCAAAACATGCAATCTGCAATCTGCATATGGAGATTTTTAAGGATAAAAGTTTGTCGCCATTCCACGAGCGGGCGCAATTTTGAAGAGTGACAACATGTTGGGTATCAATTTACTTGGCGTAACATCATCCTTCACAATATAAAAAAAAAAAAATTGGGCTAACTTTACTGTTGTCTTATTTTTTAATTCAAAAAAGTGTATATTTTCTAAAAAAAAATGCGCTTTGTAAGACTGCTGCGCAAATAAGGTGTGACAGAAAGTATTGCAACGACTGACAATTTATTCTCTAGGGTGTTAGAAAAAAATATATAATGTTTTGGGGTTCTGAGTAATTTTCTAGCAAAAAAAAAAAGAGTCTGAAAAATAGGCCCAGTCTTAAAGTGGTTAACTGCGGGCACATCAAACAACCAGACTTAATAAAAACATGGTTACTACTAAATAGAGCCATCTTGTGGGAAAAAAGGATATTACACCAAAGCAAATTCATGTGTTATTTCAAAGCCCACAGATCAATACATAAAGTGCAGAATGGGAACTGTTTTTTTTTCTGAAAATATGCAGATAAACACAAAATCATAAAAATTATGCCACCCAACTGCTCCTATAAAATGACAGTTATCATTTTGCAAATAAATATTAACCTATGGGGCGTGTCCAAGATGGCAACCAGAGAGGATGCAAGATCCAGAGCTCTGCTGGTTACACGGAATTTATCCTTACTCCTGACTGATCTTCTGCTACAAAAAATACCCTGATTTGCTCCGGATGTCCTACAGAACAAGGCACGGGGGAAAAAGCTTTGTTTCCCGCTGAGTGCGGAGGATACAGCCCCGCGAGCGGCTTCCCACGTGGCAGACCCCCCGGGGCAAGCTAACAATATGACGTCGCAGACCGAGATGGAGGACCAGATGGCTGAGACTCGGCTTGGATTTTAGGAGGTAATGGCGGCTATTGCGTCCTGCCAGGCAGCCCTGACCAACTAAATAGAGGCCGTGCAGCTGGATGTCGGTCTCATCCAGCAAGATCTCGACAAGCTCTGCTCGAGAGTGTCGGAGGTGGAGCAGCGTGTCGGGCAGACTGAGGACACCATTGTGGAGCACACAACTTCTATCCGCACCCTCCAGATCAAGGCCTGAGCCCTGGAATACAAGGTGGACGACGCCGAGAATAGGAACAGGAGGAACAGCCTCCGGATCATGGGCATGCCTGAAGGAGTGGAGGGGAAGAACCCGACGGTGTTAGTGGAAGAGCTCCTGAGAGCCTTGCTACTGGCCACTCAGTTCTCTCCATATTTTACAGTAGAGTGCACCCACAAGATTCCTCCTGTCCCTGGACTGGCAGGCTCCAACCCCCTCACCCTGATCTTTCGGATGCTCAACTTCAGAGACCGTGACGAGATCCTCAGAGCAGCTCGCAGGGTGGGTGAGTTGAAATACCAGAATGCCAACCTGCTATTCTTTTCTGATTACTCCCTAGAGACACAAAAACTCTGCAGATCTTTCGATCAGGTTAAAGTGGGGCTGCGGGCACGGAACATCAAGTATAGCGTCCTTTTTCACGCCAAGCTGAGGGTCCAGGACGGGGAGTTTTTCTACCTCGCCTGGGGACGCTGCTACATGGCTGGAGTCGCTGCCTCCCCATCGCTAACTGTCGGCTACCCATTTATCTCCAGTTTCTCTGTTCTTTCTGTCTTAGTTTAACTGTGGGACCTGCTGTGGAACACTGTCTGGTGCACCATCCTAACTGCATAACAGCCGGATCTAATTTTAAGCATCTCATGCATTAGATGTCTCAAGCTTACTTTGGAGTCCTTTTCTTTTTTGTTTTATCCAACCACAGCTGCTGCAATATACTGGTCTTTGGCTATTCCCTGTATGTGATGTCAGGGTCCGTATAGTAACGGTCTCTATGGTTACCTACTGTCCCTTAACTCTGTTAATGTCAACGGGGGTCATGTTATTCATACTTTGCCACTGGATCTGGCTATTCCACATATGTATGTGGTCGTCGCTGTGTAGAACTCCGCAAATAGACTGTGACTCTGATTAAAACACCCATTGCTGCCCATGACCTTATTGCTTATTTTTATTTTTCTTCACCCATATTTACATGGTACCCCTTGCTTCTCACGCGTCATCAGAGTCCTGGCTCATGACTTGCTGGGGGCAACCAAGTCTGCAAGGATATCGGAATGCCAGGCTGGGAGCCACTCTGAACCCACTTGATGCCAAAAGGCACTTTTTCAGGTCTATGACTCCCTCGTTACCAACCTGACTACTGGAAACATACTTCTACGGGACAGGAATGGGGTTGCCTTTGTTCCCGGATCCACAGCAGTGTGCAGGTTCTGCAGCAGGTTCACATACTTGAGCCGTAAGTGAATGTTATACAGTTTATTTTTTATTTTTTTATTATTCTTTATTTTATCAAAATGTATTATACACAAGAAGGTAAAAACATTTTCCCTACTCAATAGGGATATACATTAACAAATTTTGTTTCCATACCTTTATCTACCCTTACCCCCCCCCCCCTCCCACCTTCCACCCCATTCTCAGACCCTTCTTTCTCCTCTTCTCTAGGTAATCTTAATCTCACTGTATTTATTTGTTAAGTTAACCTTTTTCCACTTTTCCCATCTCTTAATGAATCCCTCTCTAGTATCCTCATGCCTCTGTCATACAAATTCCATGTTATATATCTCTTCTATTTTATCAAACCACTCTCTAATTTTTGGACTCTCTACTTCCTTCCATTTCCTCGGTATGAAGCTTTTTGCATCGTTCATCATATGTACAATCATTGAGTTTCTATATTCTTTTGTCGGGAAATCTACCCCATGAAATAGACATGTCCATTGTTCCTCAGGTATATCTATGTTAGTAATTTCCTTAATATAACTCAGTATTTCCTTCCAGTACGTTCTAATTTTAGGACACCCCCACCATATATGGGCCATGGTTCCCGTTTGTTTACAGCCCCGCCAACACTCCGTTGTTTGTCCTATTTGATATTTCTCTAGTATTTCTGGGGTTCTATACCACCAGGTTACGCATTTATAATTCATTTCCACCATCCCATTATTTACTGATGATCCATGTACCAGTTTCAGAATTTTTCCTACTTGTTGATTCCTTCCTCATTTCCCCAATTCCCTCTCCCATTTTTTTAGAAATGTTGGAATTCCCAGATCTTCCCCTTCTATCAGGGATTTATATATCCTAGATATATTCCCACTTGTTTTTTCGATGGTACATAATCGCTCTATCACTGTAAGTGCTCCTCCTTCTCTTATTGGGTGAGGAAGTGCAGCTATGACGTGTTTGAGCTGAAAATACCTCCAATTCATTAATCTCCAGTATATCTTTTTTTATTTTTAATTCTTGTAAAGTGCAAATTTTCCCCCCTTGTATTATATCACGTAGTTGTGCGTTTTCTTTTTTAATCCAGTTCCCCCCTATCAAACTTTTCCCCGGTGCAAATAAATTATTTTCCTTTAGTGTCATCAATGGTGAGTTATATTTCCATTTATTTTTCTTGTGTATTGCATCCCAGATTTTTAATACCATCCGTGTCAATATGTGTGTATTTTCTCCAAATGTCCTATTATGTGATGGGATCCATATATCCCTTCCTAAATGCATATTAGCCATTATGTGTTCTATATTAACCCACCTTTTCTCATTGTTTGATTTAGCCCATTCCACCACACGTGTTAACAGAACCGCCTCGTAATATTTTTGAAAGTCAGGTACATTTAATCCCCCTTGGCTTTTTATTTTCTTCAAAATTGCCAGAGAAATTCTAGGTTTCTTATTGTGCCATATTAATTTAGTGATTAAAATTCTTAAAGTTCTAAAATATGCTGGGGGTATATATATAGGGAGTAGGGTTGTCCCGATACCACTTTTTTAGGACCGAGTACAAGTACCGATACCTTTTTTCAAGTACTCGCCGATACCAATTACCGATACTTTTTTTTTTATGTCACGTGACAGTTTTTTTTTGTTTTTTTTTAACAATGCTTTCTTTTTTTCGGGGGGGGGGGGGGGGGGAACGGTGTATGTGTGTTTTTTTTTTATTATTTACAATTTTTATTTTTTACAATAATATTTTTTTTTATTCTTTATTGCAATATGTGGTTTTTTTTGTTTTGTTTTTAATCAGCCCTGTTGGGAGGCTTTGGTGAGATATCAGGGGTCTTAACAGACCTCTGATATCTCCCCCTTGAGACAGGGAAAGAGACCGAGGATAGAGATTCCCCAGTCCCTTTCTCTGCAGCCTCAGCTGCACTGAGAATGAATGGAGAGAAGACAGTGGCTTCTCTCCATTCATAAACTGACACATCGTAATCACAGAAGATTACAATGTTTCAGTTATGTGAATGGACAGAGTCAGCTGACTCTGTGCATTCACAAAGGAAGGAGGAGGAGGACAGCACAACGGAGAGGGACAGCAGAGAGGGACAGCAGAATGGAGGGGACAGTGGAGAGGGACAGCAGAACGGAGGGGGGCAGAGATGGAGGAGGGGGCAGCGGAACGACGGACGAAGAGGGACAGTGGAGAGGGACAGAGGAACGGAGGGGGCATGGAGGAGGATGCAGTGACAGTCAGCGGTGATCGCGTGTGGGGGAGTTACAAGCACCGATCACCGCTGTATGTCACTAAAGCCGCTGAAAGCCGCTGGGGAGAAGCTTGTAACTCCCCCACGTGCCGATCACCGCTGACTTCCAGGTATCGGGGGAAGCATCGGGAGCATTTTCCCGAGTACAAGTACTTGAGCAAATGCTCGGTATCGGTGCCGATACCGATACTAGTATCGGTATCGGGACAACCCTAATGGGGAGCATCTGAAACTTGTACATGATCTTGGAAGTATTTTCATCTTAGGGCGTTAATCCAGCCCATCCATGATAGGGGGCGTGCTGCTATGCTTTTTATTTCTATTTTTATCTCCTGTAATATATTTCCTCTGACGATGCCGTTAGTTTGATCCCAAGATATTTTATTTCCATCCTCCTCCAAGGGAATGGAAACTCTTGTTGTAAACTCTGTTCCTCTTTCAGTTTCATATTTATATTTAATATTTCAGATTTATTCGGGTTGATCTTAAAATTAGATAGATCTCCGTATTCCTTTAGTGCTTTCATAAGATTGGGCATTGTAATTCGGGGGTTTGATATATAGAATAATATATTGTCTGCGAATGCAGCTAATTTATGCTCCTCTTCTCCGACTTTGAAGCCCCTTATGTCTGCATCAACCCGCACTGTCACCAGGAAAGGTTCCAGCGCCAGCACAAACAGTAGCGGAGACAGGGGGCATCCCTGTCTCGTCCCGTTATTTATTCTAAAGGGGTGACAATGTTCCATTTACTTTCACCATTGCTGTAGAACCTTTATATAATGCTTGTAACCACTGCATCATCCTTGGGCCTATCCCCATGCTCTCTAGGGTGCTCATCATGAATCCTCAGTCTACCCTGTCGAATGCTTTTTCGGCATCTATCGACAGGAGTAGACCGGGGACTCTCCCTTCTTTTATCTTTTGGAGTAACAGAAGCATTCTTATCCCCTTGTCCCTCTCCTCTCTCCCTAGTACAAAGCCCACTTGATCGGGATGAACCAGCTCCGTCATTAAATCTTTCATCTTTGTTGCTAATATGTTCGCGAACAATTTTGTGTCTGCGTTTAACAATGATATAGGTCTATACAGTAGTTTGAACACTTAGTACTATCTTTGCCTTCTTTTGCTATAATGGTAATTGATGACAATAAGGCCTCTTTACTCGTCTTGTACCTCCTTCCCAAACCATTCATATATGTGCAAAGTTTTGGTGTCAGGATTTCTTTAAACCTTTTTAAGTATAATGTCGTATACCCATCTGGCCCTGGACTTTTTCCTGGTGCTAATTCTTTTAATGCCCGATTAATCTCCTCTACCGTTATTGGTATTTCTAAGGATATTGCTCTTTCCTGTTATCTGGGGGAACCTAGCTTTTTTTTAGATATTCTTTTATTCTTTCTTTTTTCCCCTCATCCCATTGTCCTTCCTGGTTTACTGAGTATTGTAGTAGTTGTTCATAAAAGTCTCGGAATACCATCGCTATGTCCTTTGTATTATAGATCATTTCCCCTTTTTTATTTTGTATTTTTTCTATGAAGTTCATTGATTTTTTTTTCTTAACATCCTTGCTAGAGACTTACTATTTTATTCTCCCATTGATATCTTTCCTTTGAGATTTTATTGAAGGTTTTTTTATTTCCTGCTGTAATAGTTCTTTTAATTCATCTCTTTTTATTAATAGTTCTTGTGACAGTTCCTGATCTTGCCCTCTCCCTTTTTTGTGTTTTTGCTCCAATAGGTATATTTCTTCTATCAATTTTGCCCTCTTTTTTATTCTTTCCTTCTTTCTCCTAGTTCCCATTGAGATCAGGATTCCCCTTATGTAGGCTTTATGAGCCTCCCACAGGGTATCGTCCGCAATGTCACTGGTTCCTTTTAAGCTAAAATATTGCTCTAATTCTTTTTTTATTATCTCCTCCCCTTGTTTATCTAGAACAGTGGTTCTCAACTCCAGTCCTCGGGACCCACCAACAGGCCAGATTTTAAGTATTACCTTGGGGGAGTTGCAGACTAGAATACTGCAATCACTGAGCAGCAAGTGATATCACCTGTGATGTATTTCAGTTATCTTGCAAACCTGGCCTGTTGGTGGGTCCTGAGGACTGGAGTTGAGAACCACTGATCTAGAAGATCTTCATTTAGCCTCCATGAATACGCTTGTATCTGAGTTTCTGGTATCTTTATTTTCATGGACATTGGCGCATGGTCAGATAGTGTAGTTATTTCTATATTGGTGGAGACTACCAAGTCTAGCATTCTATGTTCTTTCAGCCAATAATCAATCCTAGTGAATGTCCTGTGTACAGGGGAGTAGAACATATAATCTTGTGTCCTTGGATGTTGTATTCTCCATATATCTACTAACTGGTGTTGGTGTAATTTCTGTTACATACTATCTTGTTTTGGATCCATACAAAACTTCAGGTCCCCCGCCATGAACACTTTCCCTTTTTTAAATTCCGATAATTTTTCCAGGGCTCCCCCCAATTATACGGTTGGGTCTTTATTAGGTCAATAAATTATAGCCAATGTGCATTCTATTCCCAACAGCTACCCCCTTAAGAAGAGAAATCTTTCCTCCGGGTCAGTTAATCTGTCCTCCAAGGAGAATCAAATTCCTTTACCTATTCCGATTGCAACCCCTTTTGCCTTATTTGTCATTGAGCCACCATAGTACCAAGTTGGGAGCTGATGGGAATACAACCTCACATTAGTTTCATGGGACAGGTGTGTCTCCTGTAAGAAGACCCCCCCGGCCCCATGATGCTCGATCTCTTTCAAGATTTTATGCCTTTTTGTTGGTGTATTCAACCCTCGCACATTGTAGGTCGAAAAATTAACTGTTGTCATAGTATAGTTATTTGCGACCTGTTTTCATAGAGATGGGTTATTTGAATCCTATTTTCATGTAGATGTAATCTATTTCTAAATTTACAATTATTCTTTAAGTTTTGCCCCCCCCCGCCTCTCTCCGGCTCCTGACTCGCGCAAATGGAGTCCCTCTGCATTTCCCTCCTACGAGTCTCCAACCCTCGGGGTGTTACTCCAACCGTGGCGGCTGTTTTCCCGGGGGGGTGGGGGCGGCCCACTCTTCCCCGGGGCGCTCCAGGCTTCCCAACTGCTCAGTCCGCTTCTTCACTCCCATCTCCCCCCATCCCCCTCCTCCCCAACCCCCCCCCCCAGAGTCCACTTGAATAGTCTCTTCTCCTTTTTTTTTCCTTTCCTTTTTTCTCCATTTTTTAGTGCTTCTTGCGATTTTCTGCGATTTCTACAATTTCTGCTAATATCTTTTCCCTCCTCTTTCTTGTACAAATGTTTTTATTGAACAGAAATATCTACATATCAGTACAGGTAAATAATGAAAAACACATTATGTGAACATACTGAAACAGCTTATAACATCACAAACACAATAGTGAACAGCGTTAGAATCCATATCAGATCTCCAAACTACAATTGGCTTCCTGTGGTAACAGCAGTAAACATATCTATGGCGAGACTCTGGATTGCGCCACTGTTATAAAACTAAATGCCTAATTTTAAATAATAAATGTGGTGAGTGCTGTAAAAAGAGAGGATTATGTTTGGAATATAGCAAATTATAATTAAAAAAAAGGAAAAAAATAAATAAAATAAATAAAAGTATTTCCATATTGGCTCACAATATGTGGCGATGGCCCACAGAACATATCGTGGGGGCTATAAAAACTGAGTAAGGGAAAAGGAAAAAAGGAGAGAATAAGAAGAGGGAGAACCAGAGAAAGATAGGTCATAAAGAAAAATGTAGGTAGTTGGAAAAAGAGAAAGAAGGAAAAGGGGGAAATCCACGGGGTGAGGGGGATGGAGCTATGTTAGAGAGAGAGTAGGTTGGAATCAAACCGAGATGGATAGGAGTACACTACCCACGGCTGCCAAACTCAGGGGAATTTATCATGTGTATCGGATGCCACGGCCGTCAGTTTCTCATTAACTATAATATCATTTACCCGGTTTTTTACAGCCTCGAAACTGAGAGCCGGAGCCTTCCAGACTCTTGCTATGGTTAATTTAGTTGCAGTAAAGATATGGGATGCCAAGTGGCGTTCTGGCATTAATAACTCAGCTATCGGTTTCCCCAATAGAGCTTCAAAAGGATCCCTCTTTATATTAGTATTGAAGAGGTTACGAAGCAATGCATAAACTCTGACCCATAGCCTACAGACCTGGGGCACTGCCACCAAATGTGTGCCATTGTACCTTCATGAGAACACCCACGGAAGCACAGCGGGGAATATGTTGGAATAAAACTCGCCAATCTATCTGGAGTGTAATACCATCTATAAAGTACTTTATAGGCATTTTCCAAAAAAAGTACATTTTTGGAGCATTTGGAGAGTGAGATGGTCATGATCTGCCAGTCCTCCGGGTCCAATCTCCTCCCCAACTCCGCCTCCCATTGAAGGTGATAGGGTCTCAGGGGTGGTCTCTTGGAGCCTATTATAGCCGTATATATTAAGGAAATCAAACCCGGGGACTGGGGCCGTGATCTGCAAATGCTTTCAAACGGAGTTAACGTATAGGGGGTTGGTTGATATCTTATTAGGGATTGAAGGAAGTGTCGAATTTGTATGTAACTGTAGTGTTCCCTAAGGGGAATGTCATGGGAAGAACGTAAAGCTGCGAAAGGTATGATTTTGGTAGGAATGAACATAGAATGGACATCAGTGAAGCCGTTTTCAGTCCACCACGAAAATTGTGACGGATTATCGCATCCAGGTGGGAATAATGGGCATTGAAGGAGGCGCAGCAAGGGAAGATGGGGAGAGATTAAGCCTGCAGAATATTTGACTGAGTCCCATGCACGCAGAGAGTGAGCTAAACATGGGCCTATAGTGGTAGGGCGGTGGGCTTGAGGAAGCCAAGGAAGGGAGGCCAATGGTATTGGATCTGAGTCCACCATATTAATAGTGGCCCATAATGGCATCTGCTGTTTCTCGTGGAGGTGGGATAATGGGGCAATGGTCGCTGCCGTATAGTAAGCTTGAAGATTGGGCACCAAGAGGCCACCATTAATTCTACGTGCATATAACACATGTCTCTTAATTCTAGGTTTTATTGAGCCCCAAATGAATTGCATAATTTTTCGTTGATGTATACGAAGAATATGGGAAGGGACCTGAACCGGTAAGACCCGAAAATAGTAAAGCAACTTTGGGAGATACGTCATGCGAATGGTTGCAATCCTCCCGAACCACAACAACGGAAGGGTGGCCCAGGAGGATAGCAGGGCCGAGAATTTGCGGAATAGTAAAGGATAGTTGGCCTGGTATAAAGCTGAGTAATTTGAAGTAAGCCAAATCCCAAGGTAGGGTAATGCTTCCATCCACTGAAAAGGGAATGTGGATCGTAGGGCTGCCAATTCTGAGGCGGAGAGGTTGATTGACATTGCTCTGGATTTGGTGGGATTGACTGCTAAGCCCGAGAAGGTGGCAAAGGTATCTAAGAGTGAAAGCAGATTCAGGAGGGAAATCCTGGGTTTATTGATGGTCAATAGGATGTCATCCGCAAATAGTGATAACTTATGTGAGGTGCCTGCCACCTCGACTCCTGCTATGTCCGGATGAGATCGTATGGCCTCCGCTAGGGGTTCCAGTGCCAAAATAAATAAAAGTGGGGAGAGTGGGCAACCTTGACGGGTACCCCTTGTAATAGGAAAAATGCTTGACTCAAACCCACAGTATTTCACTTTAGCTTGAGGAGAATCATATATAGCGGAAACCCACCTCGTAAAGGAGGCCCCGAATCCATAACGTTTAAGTACCTGTATCAAGTAGGGCCACGATAAAGTGTCAAAAGCTTTGTTGATATCTAATGACAAAAACATTGTTTCTAGGGATCTATTGTGGACGATGTGTTGGATTTGAAGGAGGCGGCGAATGGCATCACTAGCCTGTCTCCTTGGGACAAAGCCCACTTGATCCTTTTTTATTAAACGTGGAAAAAAAGAATTGAGGCTGTTAGCTAAGATTTTGGTTAAAATTTTCATGTCGATGTTGATTAGTGAAATTGGCTGGAAATTAGCCCAAGATGAGTGATCTCTGTCAGGTTTAGGGATCATGACAACATTGGCGGTAAGCAAATTAGGCGTAAATGGGCGGCCTTCCTTGACTGAATTATACATATTTGTTAGATGGGGATCAATAACATCTGCTGTTTTCCGGTAAAATAGTGCCGTAAAGCCATCGGGGCCCGGTCTTTTACCCACCTTCAGTTCTTTAATACACTGGAGGACTTCAGAGATTTGTATGTCCCGGTCCATCAGGGATGTATGGGCTTCAGACAAGGAAGGTAGAGATAAGTTGGTCAAAAAAGATTCTGGGTCATGGGCGGGAGAAAGGTCAGGTGCAGAGTATAATTTAGTAAGGCGATACCGGAACTCCTCCAGTACTCGTTGTGGATTACCGGTAAGAGTATTGTGGCGGGTACGTAATGTAATGGGAGCAAATTTAGGAACGAATGTACGCAATTTATTTGCTAACATTGCATTTGGTTTATTGGATTTGGCATACCATTTTTGTCGGGTCCATCTTAACGTACGTTCCGCTTCATCCGTCAAGCTTAAATCAAGCTCTGTACGGGCCTTATCTAAGAGTTTGCGATTAGCTGGGGAGGGGGATTGTTTGAAGATTTTCGCTATTGTTTCCAACTTATCCTCCAGGTCATGGCGTACCCTTTCCCTTTCCTTTTTACATTTAGAGGCCAGGCGGATAATGTGGCCTTTTAGAACTGCCTTATATGCTTCCCATAATGTAACGGGAGATGAAACGGAGCCTAAATTCAATTTAAAATATTCTACTGAGGCCTTGTGGATGTCCTTAAGGATGACAAAAGGGAGTCATTCATCACCCAAGAGGAAAATTGTGGCTTACAAAGTAAAGATTTACATACCGTAAGAATAGGGTCGTGATCCGACCACGGAACCGACAATATGGAGCTGGAATGTATTAAAGGAAGGTGTTTGCGGAGAACGAACATGTGATCAATCCTGGAATGGGAATGATGGGGGTGGGAATAGTGGGTGTAATCTCTGCCCCTGGGATGGAGTTCCCTCCAAACATCTACTAAGTCATGTTGCTGCAGTGAATGTTGAAATGTTTTAGCTGCGGGGGCAGGGGTTTTGTGATCTGAGGGGTAATTGTCTAAGGAAGGGTTCAATGCCACATTGGAGTCTCCCGCCAAAAGTACTGTGCCTCGTTGGTGAGAGCTCAACAAGGCGCAGACATGGGTCAGAAAAGGTCCCGGATTTTTATAATAAGTCATAATCGTAACCTCTGTGTCTTGGATGGTTCCTTGGAGAATTAGGTACCTGCCATTTGGACCTGCTATTTGCTTACTGCAAGTAAATGTGACCGACTTATGTAGGGCAATCATGACACCCCTCTGCTTGGTAGGGGCGTTAGACAGGAAAACATGGGGATAATCTGACACAAAATATTTGGGGTAGGAGGAGGAAGCAAAATGAGTTTCCTGCAGACAAGCAATATCTATTTTTTGTTGCTTGAGGTACTTGAAAATCTTGACCCTTTTCTCTTTTCATTTAAACGGGGGGGGGGGGGGGATTCCTGTAAGTTGTTTCAGCCGAACACCCCGTGGATTGAGGAAGAGGGGAAAAAAGAAGAGACAAGAAAAAGACCAAGGAGAGGGGAGAAGAAAAGAAGCAAGACAAAAAAGATAAGTGTATTGAGGAGAGCTCGAAAAAGAGCAAGCCTCTTGAGTATATTTGCTACATTTTGTGGGTTGTGCGACCCACAGGTGGGTGGGAGCTTGGCCAAGACAACCGTCTCAGCCAAGTGCCAGCACATAAGGGGGAGCAGTGGTCCGACAGAACCACTGGCCTATGTCATAACATTGTAAACTATTAATTAAAGTTATGCACAGAATCTAAGAAGATTCAAATGGACCATTTAACTAGAACCAGCATAAGCAACAAAAATCAAACTTATAAAACAAAATATTTGAAGGTAAGATTGTATAAAATCCCCAGGCCCTCGGAGACAGCGGCTAACCCACCATCACCCTCAGGCAAGCATGGAGACCAGCCCGACCTTACTGCGCCAGCATCCTCTCCGAACCCCCAAACAGGGCCGAGGATCCGCCGCGCAGAAGCTGGGGCCACAACCAGATTGGTATACCAATAACATTGCCTTAGTAAGGTATACATACCCCCCTCCCCCAGACTCTTCGTATAAAAAAAAAATATATATATAAAAAGAAAAAAGAAAGAAAACAAGCTCAGAAAAAGTTATTGAAAAAATTAAAGTCACTCTTTCAATCTTCAACATATCCATTGTGTGGGGAAATGACAGACAAGTCAGCCCGTGCCCGTGTCTCTGGATTAAACAAAAGGGTATCTATGTACACCCTCGCCGCCATCTCACAAATGGGACGGCCAATTTTGGGTGTTAAATGATAACTCCGGGGCAAAGGACTAAGGACAAATCAAAGTGCAAACAAATCAAGGGGGGGTAGTTCCAATAGTTCCCATGTGTTTTGGAAAATAAACTGTCGGGATAACTGCAATCCTTGGTTGTGGCATGTGGGCTGGTAGGAAAGAAAAAACTCAGGAATCATAAAAGTAAATTCCAAGTACCTTCAACCATTCGCAGACTTAATGAAGCGTTGGGCCTGTAGATCCCTCAAAGCCTGGGATCCTGGCTGAAAGCGTTGTGAGGATTGTCGCGGAGGTCTGGATGGACCCGGTCTGGAAGAAGAGGATGATGACGACGTTACCGGTTGGGAGGCAGGGAGGTCCAACTGCAGATCCTGGAAGTGTCTTTTCAGGTCAGCTGGGGAAGTAGCGTGGAATTGGCGACCCAAGTGGGAGAAGGAGAGATTGAAGGGGAATCCCCATCTATATTTGATCTCGTGGGATTGAAGGACCTGAAGATAGGGTTTCAGGCCTCGCCGTCTGGCTATGGTGACCGGAGACAGGTCTGCAAACAACTGAAGAGAGTTACCTTGAAAAGAGAGGTCAGATTGATTTCTTGCCGCTTGCAGAAGCTTCTCTTTAGTACGATAGTAATGGAATTTGATGATAACATCCCTCGGAGGGCCTTCTGAGGGTTTGGGTGCCAGGGACCTGTGAATGCGATCAAATTTGAGCCTCTCCACTGGGATCTCGGGGGCCAATTCTTGAAAAAAAGGCAGTGGTAGTGCCATGCAGGTCGGTAATGAGCTCCGGGATACTGCATAAGCGTAAATTGTCCCTGCGGGCCCTATTTTCAGCATCCTCCAATTTATCTTTCAGGGTCTCAATCTCGGTGTTCAATTTATCAACCTCCTCCTCATGACCCTCAAGGACCGTGTTAGCCAGGTCCATGCGTTGTTCTAGCTGGTTGGTGCGGTGGCCTATCTCTTTAAGGCCCCTTACCAGGTCTGAGGAGAGCTTGCGGGATGCTACTGTGATTTCGTCCCTCACAATACTGCGGAACTTGTCCAGCAGAGTTTCCGGGTCTGTGGGAACAGGACTCCTCAAGTCTGTAGGGAACTGATGCATGCTGTCCACCGGGGACGCCAAATCCTCAGCAGAAAGCTGTGTGGCATCATCTGACTCTGGAGGCTCAGGCGCCATCTTAGCCTTCCCCCGCCAGGCCCTGAGGAGAGTTTGTGTGATTGCCTGCTTTTGGACTTGTTCTTTGCGGGTCGGTACATTACCAATCGGTGCCCTAGGTGTTCCGGAACCCGGGGAGGGGTGAGGGCTGTATCCCCGCTCTTTCTGTGCTTTCGCTGGCTGGTTATTAGATTCCGTCGGCGCGGAGCTGTGGAGTCAGGCGGCCATCTCCGTTGCTCGCGCGCATGCGCCCCCTTTTCCCTCCTCTTTCATGACTTCATCCTTCTGTCCATCCCGGTATATCCAACTTTGGAACACCTATTTCCTTACAGAAATCTTCTAATGCCCTGTACACACGACTGGTTTTGCCGTCAGAATAAACTCTGAAGGTTTTTCAGACCGTCAAGAACAACACGTACAACGAGACTAGAAAAAGGAAGTTCAATAGCCAGTGCGCCACCCTTCGGGCTCCTTCTGCTAATCTTGTGTTTATCTCGTGTTAGTAGAAGTTTGGTGAGAGACAATTCGCTCTTTTCCGCTTTTGTGCTTTTCAGTCCGTTACTGCTCTTCAGTTTATGCTTGTGGGTTTGTATCTGCTTTTTAGTGCGTGTAGTCAGTTCGCATCTGTTTTTCAGTGTGTTCTTGTCCGCTTGTTTCTGATTTTCAGCTCGCTCTTCACAGGCCTTGCTGTTCTTCAGTGCATTCTGTTAGTTCGTTCTGACCAGCCGACCGTTTTGAAGCCATGTTGTGGGTACGTACTCGTCGTAGAGTTCGTGCTCTGTGGGCTTGGTGTTGGGGTTCATACTTGGACCCAAGCCCAGTCCAAGAACAGGGTGGGGAGGAGTTTATGGACCAAGAATTGGTTACTCCAGCGTGACCAATTCTCTCATATGCCTTTGCTTCGTGAGATACAGGAGAATAATCCTGATGATTTCAGGAACTTTCTCAGGATGACGCACCCCGTTTTTCACCATCTGTTGGCTTTGCTGACCTCTTATATTAGCAGGCAGGACACCTGCATGCGGCAAGCCATCACTCTGGAGCAGAGGCTAGTTGCCACGTTGCGGTACTTAGCGACTGGGGGAAGTCTGCAGGACCTCAAGTTCTCAACAGGCATCTCCCCCCAGGCTCTGGGGATCATTATCCCAGAGACCTGTTCTGCCATTATTCAGGTCCTGCAGAAGGACTATATTAAGGTAAGATTTCTCCTTTAACATCACATTATATGTGTTTAATGTTTGCTAATGTATTGTATTTCTTTCATCATTCCCTAATTACCATGATTGTAATATGCTGTGAATGTCCCCTTTATCCTCTTGCATGCTGGAAGTTTTTAATGCTCCTTTTTTGTCCTACATGCATATTTGCCTTCACTAACCTCCCCAGCATGCTATCCTGGGCCCATATACACCTAGCCTAGTCACTTAACAATGTATTTTGTCAGCTCCATTGTACTGCTTTACCCTAAACACCCCCTAAAATGTGTACAAATGTTATTGCTGTCCTTAAATTCAGGCAGGCAGAGTGCCAGAGGCTTTTTTTGGGGTCCAAAACTAATTTATAACCCCCCGGGCCATCAGAGGGGGGGGGGGGAATCTGATAAGTGGACCTTATATTTTTGTCTTTAAATACTCCCTAAAATAAATGTTATACTGATGTTGGCCAAGAATGTTTTTGTGTAATCTGCTTGCAATGTTATGTGCAAAAGTACTAATTTTTTTATTTCTGGTTTGACTCCACAGTTCCCTTCAACGCCACAGAAATGGCAGACTGTGGCCTCCCATTTTGCCGACCATTGGGACTTTCCCAACTGTGGAGGGGCTATAGATAGGAAGCACGTCCACATCGTGCCACCACCCCATTCGGGGTCTTACTATTACAATTATAAGGGTTTTAATAGTATAGTGTTGATGGCGGTGGTGTCGGCACAATATGAGTTCCTCTATGTGGATGTGGGGAAGAATGGCCAGATGTTGGATGGAGGAGTCTTCACCCAGACCGAGTTCTATCAACGGCTCCAGACTGGTGGCCTGGCATTGCCACCTGCTGCGGACAAAGTTGAAGGACTCCCGTTCGTCTTTATTGCTGATGAAGCATTCGGTCTGGGTGATACCTGATGAGGCCATTCCCCCAGAGGACCCTCACCCCGGAGAGGAGGGTTTTTAACTACCGGCTGGCCAGAGCCAGAAGAGTCGTTGGGAATGCCTTCTGGATAATGCCCAGCTGGTTCTGCCTGTTTCTGACAGCAATACATATGGTGGAGTACAAAATTAACCATATCATCTTATCCTGCTGCATATTGCACAATTTTTTAAGGAAAAATGCCCAAAATTATGTTGCCTCATTTGGGCCTGAAGCCGGACTTCCTGCGAATCCCCTGCCGAGCCTGGATACTGGCCGTCCTGGCTTGGCACCCCAAAGTGCCCATGAAGTTCAGCAGAAATATGTAAATTATTTTACAGGTAGGGGGGACATTGCTATGCCAGACAATGTCTAAATAAGTTTTTAATAAAAAAAAAAAAATATTTAATAAAATCTTGAAATTTCTTTATTGCTTGTGTTTCTTTTTAGCTGTCTCCTAGGTTCTGCTAGTGCTCTTGTAGTGCCAAGTGTATTTTCCTTTAGTAAATAAGCCCCATTGTCACTGTAAACACAAAATTACTTACAAAGCTTGTATTGAGCATTGAAAGAAGAAGCCACACATTGTTGATTATCAAACTTTTTACTCTGTGCACATTCACATGTGCTTTATAAAAAATTTGGGGAAAATAATTTTATTTTTTTTTCTCAAGTTTTTTACAATTTTTTTTTTTTTTGGTATAAACAGGCATGTTTCAAAACATAACATACACAACTCTGGAACTTACAAAGTTCAATGTAGAAAAAATGAAGGCAATATCAGACATTATAGTATGGCCAAAATGTGTTGGTATTGCCTTCATCAGATGGGGTGATGTTACCCCTGTAAAAGCCAAATTTTGAAGATGCACACAATTTGGGAGCCAAAATGGGTATTTCCCTCCTGATCCCATGCCTAATGTTAACATGTGCTATCTCCCATCATGAGGGATCAATGGACGTGTTTTGGGGGTGCATCCCCTTCCTCTCACCTACTAGAGTTACGAGGAAGGGGTTGCACCCACAAAACGCGTACATTGATAACCCCTGATGGCAGATAGCACATGTTGACACACCGTGTGCATCTTGAAAATTTAAAAATAAATAAAGAACTGCGCTAAGTGCATAAGTAGTGAAGACATAAAATAAGTGAGTTTTAAATGACAAAATTGTGATGAGACGTCCTGCTGCTAAACACTAAAACCTTGATATAAGGCAAAGACCAAGTAGACAAAAATCAGTGTAGCGCTGGACATAAAAGATAAAAAGTATTGAGAAAATTGACCAAAAATATATTATACACAATCCCTAATATCACTGGATACCCAATGAGTGAGGTATCTTCAGTGAAAAAGAGGTGTATACATAATAAATATATCAAAACAAACAATGTGACATTGAGCAAGTGATGCAATGCATATATATAATATAGACACACGTGGATTGCTCATCTAAAGCTTATGTTATCATGAAATGAATAGTGAAAATCATATAAGTGATATTCCTTATTAATGTGAGTCCATACCTGCGAGGGTATATACAAGAAAAAATATATAAAAATAAAAATTGTGAAAATAATAAGTTCATAAGTGTCTCAAGTAAAGAATATATAATAATTCCAAAGAAATCCAGAAAAGGTTTATTGCAGGGTTCAGGATTACTTGGTCCACCTCGAGTGCAGCCCACCACCAGATGTTAGAATTAAAGGCTTACCAGAAAGCCTGCGACCGCCCTTACTCAGGGGGGTCAATACAGGCTTAGTAGTGGAAAGTATCCGGGGATGATAGACTCTCTGGACTGTTTTTCCGCTCTCCTCCCCAGACAAGTGGTCCACTGTGGGACTCCAATGTGGAAGAAAAAACTCCCTGGGATTCCTTCAATGCTCCTTCCCAGAAGGGCCAGATACAAATGAGCCACGGATTCCAAGAGAAAAAGACAAGAAGGGACTCCAATAGTGCAGATTGAAAAAACGGGGGCTCAATTTATTAAGCTAAAATACAGTAAAAACACTTACAGCGAAGTGACAATGAAAAAAGCTCCTTGGCTGTTTAAAAACAGTTCGCGCATGCGCGATGCGTAACAACGTTGTGACCCTACGGCTGTTTCGTCACAACTGATGTCATCAGGGGTACGTTATCACATACGTGCATGCGCACTATATAGCTCAGCAGCGCTGCTGAAAGCAGCGCTATTGGTTAGCTCAGACTAGGCTGGATGTTTTGATTGGTTAGTCTAAGGCTTCCAATCTATAGGAAACACCTGGTACAAATTGGTAAACAGCTGAGACATTGGCTAAACTTATACATAATAAAGGACTAACCACCATAGCGCCATCTAGTGGACATTAACAAAATCCCTGAGCAAATAAATAATTAAGTAAAAAAGATTCTACAATATAAACATTTAGCAGCAAAAGGCACAATTAAACTTATAAGCAATACCATGTCTCCCCAACATATATTAGTTGATATGTTAAAGAAGACAGTATTAAAAAATATAAATAAAATATAGCAAGATCATAAAGTTGAAGAATTAAATTAAATTTAAATAAACTCTAAGATATGTGTTGGTTAATACAGCCCAAAAATCATAACCTGTATCCTCCTTCGTAACAATG
This sequence comes from Lithobates septentrionalis, assembly GCA_037952835.1. NCBI lineage: Eukaryota > Metazoa > Chordata > Amphibia > Anura > Ranidae > Lithobates > Lithobates septentrionalis. Next base: position 333,235 of record JBBDGP010000075.1, read on the forward strand.
AATAGCTCCCCAATTATAATCCTCATGAGGATGTCTATAATTAAATTCTTGTCATAATCATATAGTCATAGGTAAGAAAACCATGACTATATCACTAGACACCCTAAATGAAAATAAAAATATATAAAAAGGAAGACCAATAATGGAAAGAAACAACAACAGAAGACCATCCCATGGTTGAAGAAAGGACAAAATACCTCAAATAGGACATCAACTGTTGTCAACAAAACAGTACCCCGAATGGGACATCAACTGTTATTAATAAAACAGTTGATGTCCCATTCTATATTCAAGCCAGTGGGGGCATGAGAACCCAATCTGTAGATCCAGTTGGTCTCGGATCTAGAGATGGCTCTCTTGCCATTACTGCCACGCCAATGGGGAACATATTTCTCTATCCCAATAAAGGTAGTACCCGTTGGGTCTCGGTTGTGCACGAGATCATAGTGTCTAGAGACACTGTGCTTGTCAAAACATTGCTTGATATTGGCAATATGTTCACCCAGCCTCACGTGCAATTTTCTAATAGTGCGTCCAACATATTCCAGCCTGCAAGGGCACCTAAGAAGGTATACGACACATTTGGTGGTACATGTGATTAGCGATTTGATAGGGTATGTTAGACCCGTATTAACTGAAGTAAATTCAGTCATTCTCCTGTCCTTTAGTGTGTTGACCCTACACACTATACACCTTCTACATGGGGAAAACCCCTTGAGGTCTCCAAAAAAACTCAAACGTGCAGGGGGATCCGGGACATTGGGTGCCAACATGTGCCTAAAACTGGTAGCTCCCCTGAACAAAACCAGAGGTTTGTCCGACAATAAGGGCCCCAGGATCCGGTCATTTTTAATAACTGGCCAATTTTTTTTATGATCCTTTTTATGGCCCAATGTTGGCTTGAATAGGTAGTGATGAAAGCAAGTCCAAAGTCCTCTCTATCCTCAGTTCGGGGAGGTTTGTCCACTAATAGGTCCCTACGGTCCCTATTTCCTACTTCCAAGATTAACGAATCAAGGGTCATTGAATCATAGCCCTTGCTCAGAAATTTAGACTTTAAGGTGGATGCTTCCCTGTGGAATTGTTCTATGTTTGAACAATTCCGCCTCAATCGCAAAAATTGTCCTTTGGGAACAGCTGTTAACCAGGAACGATGGTGACATGAATCAAGGGGAATGAAGCTGTTCCTGTCAGTTGGCTTAAAGAATGTAGAGGTGGTAATTCTTCCGTTAACAATATTAATGACCAGATCCAAAAAATGGATCTGAGTCAAACTAGCTTCATAGCTAAGCACTATACCCCTATCATTGTTATTAAGGCCCGAAAGATAGGAAGCAACCGATACTGCGTCACTGTCCCATATAAATAGGACATCGTCTATAAATCTTTTCCACATGACAAGCTGGTCAGGCCTGTCATGTAGAACTTCATCTTCCTCCCATTTGGCCATGAAGAGGTTGGCCATACTGGGGGCAAATTTAGCCCCCATGGCCACCCCCTTCACTTGCAAATAGTGTACACCATTGTGCCAAAAGTGGTTATGCTCCATCGAGAATTCCAATAGCTCCATCACAAAATTACATTGTGTGAGGGAGATATTGGAGTCCCGATAGAGGAAATGCCGCACCGCCTCATGTCCTAGTTGATGAGATATCGAAGTATAGAGTGATGTGACATTAGCTGTCACCAGCATAAAAGTATCCTTCCATTCCACCTCATTCAATATGTTAAGGACATGTTTAGTGTCCTTGAGGAATGAGGGTGTGCCCATCACCAGTGGCTGAAGATAAAAATCAATGTATTTACCAACACGTGATGTAATAGAATCAATGCCACTGATGATGGGCCTTCCCGGGGGGTTCACTAAAGTTTTATGGACTTTTGGCAAAATATATATGACCGGTAACCGGGGGGCCAAGGGAACCAAATGTTCCTTTTCTTTTCTATTTAAAATCCCCATATCATACCCTTTTTCTATTAGTGCACTCAGTTCGCATTTATACGCGGCTGTAGGGTCTGATGGCAGAGGACAATAGGTATCCTTATCTGAAGGGATTCTATCCATTTCATTACCATAAGCGTCTTTATCAAGGATGACAATAGCCCCGCCTTTATCCACGGGGCATATAATTATGTCCTTCCTATTAGATAGCGTCTCTAGTCCTACTTTGATGTTCTGCTGAGCCCGCACCGATCTCAGTTTTAACTTATTCAAATCACTCAGCACCAAGTCACGAAAAATACTAACATTGGGTGCTGTATTGCCAGGCGGATTGAACAGTGAAGCGTTCGACAAATCAGAATGGACCACCACAGATGCTTCCCTGGTTAATTGTTTAGATGAGTTACTCATAATGTATCTTTTAATGTTAAGTTTACGTGTATACTTTTGTACGTCAATAAACGTTTGAAACTTGTTTAGATTACGGGGTGGGACAAATTTCAAACCTTTATTCAGAGTGGCAAGCTCATCTATTGAGAGCTCTTTGGTGCTCCTTTTTGGGATGAAGTTTCCTCCCCCCTCTGCACCCTCTCTTGCGTCGCCATTTCTTTGTTTCTTCTTCTGCCAGCCAACTGAAAATCCCATCTAACACGGTTTTCTCCTGTATGTTGGCATGGAGGGGAACCAGTATTGTTATGGTTACTACCTAGATCCAATGTGTTATCCTCAGTGGTGTTCAACAAGGGTGAAAACCTATTTCTAGTGTTGATATTGACGCCATACTGTTCGCGTTCGTAATTATATTCAAGATGACGGCGTCCAGCTCTGGGATTATGTTGGTCGAGATGATGATGACCACTATTGCGACCTTGATAGTTCATCCGGCCCTCCTGTCTCCAAGGTGGAGGTGAGTGCTGGTATGAACGGGGGAGAGAATTGTTACCCCCTCTCCTATTCCTTGATTGGCTATGGTGTCGTTGTGGCTTTCTCCCTCTAAAGAGTTGAGGGCAATTATGATATGATGTATTAGATACAGGAACCCTTACTTCATGGGTCACAGCCAAAGGCCGCGACTCATGACCAGCAGAGGTGGTGGGGGGATCAGTAGGGGGAGGTGTCTGCCATTTAAAGACCAAATTGTCTTTATAGTCATAGTTACATAGTTAGTAAGGTTGAATAAAGACACCAGTCCATCCAGTTCAACCTAAGTGAGTACACCCTCACATCAGTCCCTACCCTTAAGGAGCCCACAATCCAAGGTCCACAACTCACATTCATATACTAGGGCCAATTTTTGGACAGAAGCCAATTAACCTACCAGCATGTCTTTGGAGTGTGGGAGGAAACCGGAATACCCGGAGGAAACCCACGCAGGCACAGGGAGAACATGCAAACTCCAGGCAGGTAGTGTCATGGTTGGGATTCGAACCAGCGACCCTTTTTACTGCTAGGTGAGAGTGCTACCCACTACACCACTGTGCCGCCCAATTAAAAAAAGATCATAAAGTTGAAGAATTAAATTAAATTTAAATAAACTCTAAGATCTAGTCCTTAGCATCCCTATTGTACTTCCTCCTTTTCTTTTGCTTTTGCTCAGTTTCTTCCTTGATCGGTAGGGTTTTTAAAGCCTCAGATCTACATGAATACTCCTGATCATCCTTAAAGGGGATGAGCCTAGTTCTGATACCGTTAATTTCTAAATCAAGCATAGTGAGTCTACGTTTCTTTTTAGCCACCAAGAATTGCAGAAAACCCACTCCTGCCTCATTGAAATACTTGAACCACTCCGCTAGTTCATTATCCTCTTTCTGGGGGTTGACCTCCCATCTTAGTCTCCTGGGAACCATATTTTCCTTTATATATTCCTCTAGATACGCAATGTCCCATCTTAGATGTACTTCCGTGATGGTGAGGTTTTTTAGTCTGAGAAAACATCCTGCCAGATCGTCCCTCAGATCCTCCCTTCCATCAAAAACACCCGTAGTCTCTGTGACTACCTGGGACCTGTACTCAAATATATCCATCTTAAGGAAAAAACACAAGCTGCAGATCTGGATATCGAAAATTAAAAAACTAAAAATAAATAAAGAACTGCGCTAAGTGCATAAGTAGTGAAGACATAAAATAAGTGAGTTTTAAATGACAAAATTGTGATGAGACGTCCTGCTGCTAAACAATAAAACCTCGATATAAGGCAAAGACCAAGTAGACAAAAATCAGTGTAGCGCTGGACATAAAAGATAAAAAGTATTGAGAAAATTGACCAAAAATATATTATACACAATCCCTAATATCACTGGATACCCAATGAGTGAGGTATCTTCAGTGAAAAAGAGGTGTATACATAATAAATATATCAAAACAAACAATGTGACATCGAGCAAGTGATGCAATGCATATATATAATATAGACACACGTGGATTGCTCATCTAAAGCTTATGTTATCATGAAATGAATAGTGAAAATCATATAATGGGGAACATATTTCTCTATCCCAATAAAGGTAGTACCCGTTGGGTCTCGGTTGTGCACGAGATCATAGTGTCTAGAGACACTGTGCTTGCCAAAGCCTTTTATTTATATTTTTTAATACTGTGTTCTTTAACATATCAACTAATATATGCTGGGGAGACATGGTATTGCTTATAAGTTTAATTGTGCCTTTTTCTGCTAAATGTTTATATTGTAGAATCTTTCTTACTTAATTATTTATTTGCACAGGGATTTTGTTAATGCCCACTAGATGGCGCTATGGTGGTTAGTCCTTTATTATGTATAAGTTTAGCCAATGTCTCAGCTGTTTACCAATTTGTACCAGGTGTTTCCTATAGATTGGAAGCCTTAGACTAACCAATCAAAACATCCAGCCTAGTCTGAGCTAACCAATAGCGCTGCTTTCAGCAGTGCTGCTGGGCTATATAATGCGCATTCGCGTACGTGATCACGTACCCCTGATGACGTCAGTTGTGACGAAACGGCCGTAGGGTCACAACGTTGTTACGCATCGTGCGAACTGTTTTTAAACAGCCAAGGAGCTTTTTTCATTGTCACTTCGCTGTAAGTGTTTTTACTGCATTTTAGCTTAGTAAATTGAGCCCCCGTTTTTTCAATCTGCACTATTGGAGTCCCTTCTTGTCTTTTTCTCTTGGAATCCATGGCTCATTTGTATCTGGCCCTTCTGGGAAGGAGCATTGAAGGAATCCCAGGGAGTGAGGAGAGCGGAAAAACAGTCCAGAGAGTATATCATCACCGGATACTTTCCACTACTAAGCCTGTATTGACCCCCCTGAGTAAGGGCGGTCGCAGGCTTTCTGGTAAGCCTTTAATTCTAACATCTGGTGGTGGGCTGCACTCGAGGTGGACCAAGTAATCCTGAACCCTGCAATAAACCTTTTCTGGATTTCTTTGGAATTATTATATATTCTTTACTTGAGACAGTTATGAACTTATTTTCACAATTTTTATTTTTATATATTTTTTCTTGTATATACCCTCGTATGTACTCACATTAATAAGGAATATCACTTATATGATTTTCACTATTCATTTCATGATAACATAAGCTTTAGATGAGCAATCCACGTGTGTCTATATTATATATATGCATTGCATCACTTGCTCAATGTCACATTGTTTGTTTTGATATATTTATTATGTATACACCTCTTTTTCACTGAAGATACCTCACTCATTGGGTATCCAGTGATATTCGGGATTGTGTATAATATATTTTTGGTCAATTTTCTCAATACTTTTTATCTTTTATGTCCAGCGCTACACTGATTTTTGTCATCTTCAAAATTTGGCTTTTAAAATGTAAAACATTTTTTGTTTAGTACAACAAATGGTAAAATGGTGGTATTTGGAAGATATTTAGATTCTCCCCAACACATCAATCATGTTCTTCATTTGTTGTTCCATAACATTGAGTTTATTCCTTATGATGTCAATTTCACGATTCCACACCATGATGTCCTAGATTAGTCTTTGTGCACTGTCACTTGTGAAATGTTCAGCTTGCTCTTCCACAACCAGCACATCACCTAGAAATTTGAGTAAAAACATGTATTATAAATATGCAGGCAAACATATATACCTGATGCTGGGGTATCAGACACCTGTTGTGGTGACAAGTTTGCCAACTTCCTCCACCTCTCCTTCCTCCAGATCCTCGGGGTGTGGTCTTGTGCTGAGTTCCCCTTCTTTCTGAGGTGTGGAGTTCCTGGTGTCCTCTGAGTGCATAGTTGCCAACTGTCCCGGATTTCCCGGGACATCCCCGGGACTTAGGCGCCATTCCCGAATTTGTGGTGTCCCGGTAAATGTCCCGGGGGGCTCTGCCGGGGACTCCTGGTGTGAGGGGGGCTCCGCTGGGGACTCCTGGTGTGAGGGGGGCTCCGCTGGGGACATCTGATGTAAGGGGGGCTCCGCTGGGGGCACCTGATGCAAGGACGGACTCTGCTGGGACATCTGACGCAAGGACGGACGGCTGGTGGCAGGCGACGTGGCTAGTGACACGCTCAGGGATCCCACTGATTCTGCATTATGGTGAGTTGAATGATTTCATTTTATATTACAATGTAATAATAGAAATAATGCACTTCAATCATCCTGACACCATAACAACCATTGAAGTGCTAACACCAGGTGTTTGGAGTATCTTTATCTGCTGATTGTTAAATTTTCTAGAATACACATATTTTTATTGTGTAGGATCTGGGGCTGCTGTCCCGTCATTTCCCTCTCCCCCTCTCCCCCTCTAATCCCTCTCCCCCTCTAATCCCTCTCCCCCTTTAATCCCTCTCCCCCTCTCCCCCTTTCCCCCTCTCCCCCTCTCCCCCTTTCCCCCTCTCCCCCTTTCCCCCTCTCCCCCTCTCCCCCTTTCCCCCTTTCCCTCTCCATCATTCATCTCAGACTCTAACCACACCCCCTTGAGCCACGCCCATTTAAGCCACGCCACTATGTTGCGTAAACCACGCCCATTTTCCACTGTGCCTCGCTGCGCCTACAAACGAATGCCCCGCCCCCTAATTATTGTACGGCTCCGCCTACAGCCACAAAAGTATCCCACTTTTTTTTTTACAATGTTGGCAACTATGTGAGTGGCGTCCTCCGAGTTTTTTCTCCCCTATGAGAATGAAACAAAAGGTATACTTAGCACACAGATATTTGAGTCCAGAAATAGGAATATGAAACATTGCTGGGAAGTGGGGTACAATTGTCTGTTTTGGGCAGAGTTCCAAGCTGAAGACATGATTTTTTTACCTTACCAAAGCTTACTTACCTTTTTGTGACAATTTTCACACATGGAGACACCCCAAGTATACACTGGAGCACCTGTGTGGGACACCTTAAAAAGTTTGTTCTTCTGTCCCACACTAGTGCTCCTGAGTCCAGATGTGTAAACAGCTGCTGAGTGTCCTCTCCTTACATTACACTGAATCATGCTTGCATTTCATTCTAGTTGCAAACACATCTAGACAGCAATGTACAAAACTTATTTTTATACAAATAGGCATGACCAAATGTATTTAACCTGTATCTGCCCATAACATCGTATTTAATGAGCGAACGATGTTTCCTAGGACCGATTACTGTGCCCACGAACATGAATGTCGCCATTTTAAACTGTACAAGAATAAAGAAAAGCACATGGAGCAGCATGCAAGTATGTAGTAATAATAATAGGAACACACAACAAGTACTTACTTTGTAGAAGCACTCTCTTGATTCTTCTATACTGATCCTGCTCCCTCAGTTTCAGGTCTGACCAGCGTTTCCTCAATTGCTCCTTGGATCGTCGTACCCCAAAATTTCTGTACAGACTCTTCACAACTTTAGTCATGATCTTGGTCTTTCTCACATTTGGGTTTAGGTACGGTCCTTGCTTCCCATCATAGTCGTTCCTCCTCAAGATGTCCACCATCTCCACCATCTCTATAAAGGCCATATTTGAGGCCTTAAATCTTCTCCTCCGGGATCGGGACGTTTCTGGCTCCGGGATTTCCTCCTCCTCATTACTAGAATTAACACACACCTGCTGTGTCTCCGCCATGTCCCTCCTACTGCGCACTGAAAGAGAAGGGGCGGGGAATATTCTCGAAAGAGCGCCAGGGGCGGGCGACACTGGCGGAGTTTCATGCATGCGCAGTGTATATCAAGCTAAAACGCATGTGTCATACGTACAATCTATGTGCGGAGGAATGGAAGTGGTGAGCGTCCTAAACAAAGGTAGAATTTTAACTTGGGCCATCAGTGGCCTATACTGCTTCAAGATTGAGGCCTATATTGGGATAAGATTAGGAGAGTTTTTAGGCTGACATTAGTGTTTTTGTCTGGTGTATTGTCTTACAGCAAATATGAATCTCTTTAAGGACCCAGAATTCATGGCCAGTTTCATAGACAGGTACAGGGAGATGAGAAATTTGTGGGAGGTGAAACACAGCTTATATTATAATAAACAAGCTAGGAGGTCAACACTGGAAAAACTTCTAGAATTTGGGAAGACTTGGGTCCCAGATGCAACCATCGAGTTCTTGGAAAAGAAAATTGGGATCTTGAGTAACATGTATAAGAAGGAGCATAATAAGATCCAGAAATCTCTCAGATCAGAAGCAGCAGCAGCGCAAGTGTATGTACCCAGGCTGTGGTACTTCAACAAACTGTGGTTTCTGGACGACCAGACTGAAGCCAAGGAATCCTTTTCTACCCTTCCCTGCAGCCTTCCCTCCACCCTTCCCTCAACCCCAGCAGAGGCTGACGAGGAACAACCTGGGCCTTCCATCCTGGAAGAAGTGGATGCACTCAGCTGGAGTCAGGTATATTATTTTTATACATATTTATTGTCCTCATATTAATGATGTTAACTAGATGTTATAATTGCTAACAAATTAATGATTAAAAAAAAAAACAGATTTACATATCAATTGACAGTAGTGGCCAAAAATGTTTGGGACAAGAATGAAAAATGCTGGGCTCAGAATGATAGTCTTTTCTATTTATTAACATTCAATTTGCAAGTCATGAGCTGAAAGTTGTGTGTGATTGATGAACCAAAAACTAAAACTATGTCCCTTTTTTAGGACATACATGTCATCTGCTGCTGGTCCTGATCTCAGGGAGTCCTGGACCAGATTGGGCTCCAAATTATATGGACTCCTCAAGCTAACAATTTTATTTTCCACAGACTTGATGTCTGCCCTGGGGGCCAAAAGGCTTCACAAATTCCAAAACTTTCTCCAGAGTTGCCTTCCTCTCTTTTGTTACCCAGAATAAATGGATATTTTTTTCACAACTACTTGGCTATGTGTTTTTCCACAAATAGGACAGTTTGTTTGTGAGTAGGCAGGTACATTTCAAAAATACAATGTCAAATTAACAAGGGACAATAACTAACCTCCTTGAGGTTAAAAAATACAAGATAATAATGGTGTTGTGCTAACTTGACACACACAAAAAGATATATTATGGAGATCACTAGAAAATCATTTTTCAATAATCTGAAAAAAAGGAGATCTGGATGAAATAAAAAAAAAAAAAAGATGACTTTAAAAAATAATTTTAAACATTATTCTGGAGATCTGGCTTTAGAAAAATAAAAGATTATTCATGAGATCACGAGAAATAATAAAGAAATACGTTTGTGAGAACTCTGTGTGAATATCAGCAGCAAAACAACTTCATTCTTCTAGCATTATAAAGCACAAAAGAATGCGCTGCATTAAAAGATCACAGAATTTGCAGCGTGAGGAATGTGCTATCTCCATTACGAACGCTAGTTTCCCCCCTTCTCCATCCCCCCTTTCACCCCTCCCTCTAATCACCCCCCCCCGCCTCTTACCTAGGCCTAACCCCTACATATAGTACTTTCTCATTGCACATATTTTTGTACTGCCTCACTGTTCCTACAATGTATGATGTATCGAATCCACTGTAATATACCATGTCAGTTCAATAAGATGAAAGCATTCCTGATTGTTAAAGAAAAAAATATTAACCTATAGACATTTTCAATTACAGACACATTTAATTAATTACTATCAGTATCAGCTATTAATAAACAAGCAAATATCCCACTAAATGTTGAGACCATGAGGGGAATAAACCATAAAATAAAAATCCGCCTAGTCTCCAACCTGGATATAGCTCTTTTCACATAAGTTCACCTCCAATGAGGGTCATATTTATCATTGCCTAAAAATATTGTGCACAGGGATTTTTCCTATGGCACAACGCTCAATGCTCAAAACTATGCCCTCTGCAACCTCTTCTGAGGTTACCTCTGTGCTTGTTTAGTCTTACCTGCAGTGCCCTTGTGGTCCACCTCACATATTAGAAACCATAAGGGCACTTATGTAATATGTGTAATAAATGACTTGATGTCATAAGACATTCCAGTAGTGTTAGATTGAAAAGCCAAAATGTTCTTATCCCTATACAAATTTATTGACATACATTACACTTTCCACACAGGAAGAAACACAGTAAATTATGAAAGAAAATGGGTTTGGTTCATGGTTCTATACCATTTGGTGAATTATGATATCTAATGGGGGGCACCCCCCTAAAAATTGCCCAGGATCTTATCGTTTTTAAGTATTGGCCCTTTTTTTTTCTTAAGATATTCTTAAAGTGATTGTAAAGTCTCCTTTTAAAAAGGATAACAAGCATGGTATGCTTACCTACTCTGTGCAGTTGGTTTTGCCTGGATCCTCCTCTTCTTGGGTCCCTCTTTGCTGCTCCTGGCCCCTCCCTCCTGTTGAGTGCTCCCACAATCAGCAGCTTCCTATGGGGGCACTTGAGCCGAGTCACAGCTCCCTGCGTCCATTCAGACATGGAGCTCCGACCTGGCCCCGCCTCCTCTCTCCTGTGATTGGCTGACTGACTTTGATTGACAGCTGCAGAAGCCAATAGCACCGCTGCTGTGTCTCAGTCAATCAGGAGGAGTGTCCCGGATGGCTTAGACATTCGTGGACATTGCTGGAGAGAGATTGGGTTTAGGTAAGTAATTAGGAGGTGCTGGGGTGTCTGCTACACACAAAAGGTTTTTTTTATCTTAATGCATAGAATGCATTAAGATAAAAACCTTCTGCCTTTACAATCCCTTTAATATCAAAATACTGGGAGGAAAAAGTAGTGACCATTGACCATGCAAATTTTTCCACCTTCCCCCTGACCTTAGGCATATTCAATAAACATATGTCTCTATCAATGGTGAGCACCAAGGAGATAGTTCCATTAAGAGCCTCTGAGCAATAGCCCTTTTGAAGGAAACCTCTTCCTCAGCACCTCCGCCTGAGCATCAGAGATGGTGACTTGAGAGCATCTCCTCCTAAGAGCAGGAACTGGCTTTATGGGACAAAATTCAGCCAGGATGAGTGGTAGCAACTACCCAATGGTAAAAAATATATACCTCACCTAACCATTGGCCTTAAAATGTTACATAGTTGGTAAGGTTGAATAAAGACACTAGTCTATCTGGTTCAACCGGTGAAGGTGTGTGTATGTGTGTGTGTGTTTATGTCAATATTTCCCATATCCCTGCATACTGTGTTTGCTAAGATGCTCATCTAAGTGATACCCATACCAAGCGGCCCATGATATGAAGCCAAGGTGTTTTGTTTTGTTGTAAATGTGGTGTTTTGTCTTCTCCGTATTCCTCAGGGGTACTTTGAGACTTTCTGCAATTTTTGACAGATAAACCAGATATTTCTATTGTGGTCGTGGGGGATTTTAAATCCTGTACTTGATAGGTAGGTATATTCCCCTACTCCCTTTGCACATTTTCTTCAAGAAATAGGCTTAATTGAGATTTGGCGGCTGAGGAACCCAGAGGAGAAATGTTTCTCGTTTTTTTTCTCGGACGCATATGACTTGGCGCCGGGTAACACTTTAATTCTCCCTTTGATTGCTAATGTGGCCTATTCTGCTAGGGGTCTGTCAGATCATTCCCTGCTAGTTCCCACTTTATTTTTACAGTCTTCAGCTCCAATATATTATTGGAAAATTAACACTTATTGATTAACTATCTTAGACCCCCCAGTTAGTATTCCCTGTGCTCTACAGGAATTTTTAACAATTAATAAGCCATCTGCACAATTTTTTGTAGTATGGGACTCATTTAAGTCATACCTAAGGAGTATTTTTATAGCTCAGATCTCTAAGATAAAAAAGTGATCAAAGATAAGGGAAACTAATATCAAGGCTCTCAATCAGGCAGAGGCTAGCTATATCACCCAGACATCCCAACCTGACAAAACTCATTTCAGGGAGGTGGTGCAGCGTTTTGCGCCGCCCGTACCCCCCCACACCCAATTTAACACAACTAGAGGATGACTGAATGAAATAGAATAAGTATACACAGGTTTACTTCTTCTGAGAGGTATTGAAGGAACACTCTAACCACCATGATCACTTCAGTGATTTGAAGTGGTCAAGGTGGTAGGAGTCAGTATGTGGGATGGCATGAATATACTAAGGTGGTCTAATGATCAGCTTCTGTCTAACAGGGACTCCCCAGAGACGAATGCAGTCTGTCATCCATCCTGTTATCTTGCCTTGGGGAGAACTCCGGTGACTGGATTGTCCTGTTTGCTCTGTCCTCCCTTTGGGGGGGGGGGGCTCGGGTGCTGACAGGAACACAAGACAGGCAGAGATCGAGCTTCTCCTTTCTGGACATTCCTATGCAATCTGCTTACAAGCCGCTCCTCATCCATGGACCCGAGGGGACAGGGTGCCTTATCTGAACAGTGGCATGTCCAGGCTTCTAGTGTGACACTCTCCTCCCTCGCTTAGCCCTGTGACAGCTCAGTGTCCAGTCCACACCAGTTGTCAGTGCTGTGCTGACATTTCACATCCTCCCTCCAGCTCCTCTCAAAAAAAAAATTCAGAGCTTCTACTCTGGCAATGAGAGAGGAGGGGTGTGGACTGAAGGCAGAGGAACCAACCAGGATCGGAACAGATGGCCTGACACCGCCCCCACCCTGTACACTCGCTCAGGATCGGCCCTTCAGGGAAATGACAAGGCACTCGCGGGTGTCCGGGAGTCTCCTGCACCTCACGGGAGACTTGAGATGTTTGTATCACCAGTCCTACTCATGACAATCAGGTGACATGGTTAGAACAACAGAAATTATATGCCTCTATAGCAACGAAAAAGGCAGAGCAAGGGGGCGCATGCGTGGCACCGACAGAGATGGACGTTTGAAGCTTTAGCTCCGCTCAACCCGGGACCCTAACGGCTTTCAGAGGGCCTTACACACCTGCATCCTCAGCGATTCTGACACCCCTCGAGCCCCTTAAACATGGTGCAGGCCGTTGAGGAAGAAGAAATCCCGAGGCTCAGAACACCCTGACACATTATCTTCTCCGCGCGAGGGATCAATACAGCATGTCCCAAAATGGAGCGGCGGGGAGGAATACCCCTCTCCCTCCGGCTTCATCATCACAGCTGGCTCTTGCTTCCACATCAGACACTAACTGTGAGTACACTTCCGCTCTATCTAAAGCGGATCTCAAGGCCAGGTTTGAGGCTATGTACACTAGGCTGGCCACCAAATTCCAGACAGAGCTGCATAAGACTTCACATACACTCTCACAGGAGAGTGCGGCCTTGGGCTCACTGACCGAAAGACTAGAAATGAAGCACGATGAGCTGGCCCTGGCGTACAGTGACCTTAGCAAGGAGCATAAATACTTAGCATTGGTTTCACCCTGATACAGGGGCAGGTTCAAGACCTCGATAATAGAAACAGACGTAATAACCTGCACCTACGTTGAATCCCTGAGTCGGAGACAGACCTAATCCCCACGGTTATTCGACTGTTTAAATCTCTTCTCCCTGACTGTGATTTGGCAGCCTTCAAATGCGACCGCATTCACAGGCCCTCAGACCCAAACCTCCGGATAATAAGCCCCCCAGGATGTTGTGCTCTGCATGAAAGACTTCCTCCAAGGAGGAGATTCTGAGGGCAGCCCGGAACAAACAGACAATCACTTTGGATGATCACACCATACAAATCTATCCGGACATTTCCCCAGCTACCTTGGATAGAAGAAGGGGAATGAAAGAGGTTACTACTGCTCTCTAATCAGCCCATATTCGCTACAGATGGGGTTTCCCATTTAAATTGGTTGTTCCCCACAATGGAACTGCATACTCAGCTCCATCTCTCCAGGAAGGCCAGGAAATCTTTGTGAAGCTGGGCCTCCTGGATGCTGAAGTTATTCGCCGACCACCGTCTACACCGAGACCAACGCCAATTTGGTGCACCCCACCATCCAGGAGGGACAGAAGACGGATCCGCTACGACATTGGGGACAGAAACGATGAGCATCCTCGCTGACTGCCTTTGCCTCTCGGCTTATGTCTAAGTTTGCGGCGTTGCATACCTAAGTTCACCTCCCACCTGCTCAGATGTTGGTCCCTTGGAGCCACTGCATGTTCTCCCCACCCAGCCTAATCGTTATTTACCTATTTTTGTTGTTTAAGTTTGGACGTCCTTTGCAGGTCAGCAGAAGAAGGGAAAGAATTTTTTTTCGTTTGTTCTTTTTTCTTCCCTTTTTTCTTTGGGGGTTTTTCTCCTCTCAGTGCAAGTCCTGCTTATCTAATTTCCTGCACAAATATAGTGCTGTGCTGGCGATTCAGCTGGGTACGAGACCTAGTTGTCTCGCTGGATTGTTTTTCTCCTTTATCAGGTTAGTCCTGCTTACCTGATCCAGTTCTAGGTTTTGTCTTTATGACTTTCTCATCGCTACCAGACACTTTCTTTTTTGGTTGCTTTTTTTCCCCTTATTTTTAGGTCAGTTATTTTACAGTCGTAATGGTAAGCTACTTCAGAGGCTCATTTGTGGTAACTGTATTTTATACTTAGCACTGTCTGCAGATTGAATGTGCTGTCCTTGTTAATTAGCTTATGCGGAGTTGTGGCGGCTTCCCTGATCGAGATGGAAATGATGAGATAAGTACCTCCTTGACATTTGCATTCTATCCCCAAATTTGTCTACTTTTCAGCAGATAATTTCAAACAACACACCTCATTGTGATTACTTATATATCTCATAATGTGAAAGGGTTTAACTCCCCCACTAAGAGACGTAAGGCCTTTGCTTTCATAAACAACTAGGGGCTAAGATTATCCTGATTCAGGAGACTAATTTTGCCCAGACCTCCCACCCCAAATATTTTTACAGAAACTTCCCCCAATCGTTTTACACTCGTCAAAGAGCAAGGGAGCCGCCATACTCCTGCACACTTCCTTTCCTATGGAGGTGAAACAGATATATAAAGATAAGCAAAGCAGGTATGTCATTATTAAGGGTATCATTCACAATAGGGAACTAACAATTGCTAGCATCTACGCCCCTAATGATTCCCCTGTGTCTTTTTTTAAATCCTTCTTTGAAAGTCTGGCTATATACCAATCATCCCATATGATCGTAGGCGGGGACTTTAATATGGTGGCTAATTCTACATTGGATAGATCCACCATGGCAGCTACTGCCAAGGCCTTTCCTAGATCCCTCTCCTATGGCCTATGTGAGCACCAACTGGTGGATACATGGAGGTCACATAATATCGGCGCCAGAGAATTCACCTTTTATTCCCATCCCCATAATAGTTATGCCAGGTTGGATTACATCTACACCTCCCCTATTATTCTAGCCAACTCCACACAAGCAGCAATCCACCCCTGTATATGGTCAGATAATCAGATCACTTCCTTTACCACGGAATTTATCCGATTAGCCCCCACTCCTTTCACTTGGAGACTTAACGAGGCACTCCTCTCCGATTTAGTGGTGGAATCGGAGGTAGCACAAGCCATAGAAGAATATTTTACCCTTAATGCCCTGCCGGAAACCCTGCTGTCTACGGTGTGGACAGCCCATAAGGCCGTCTTGAAAGGCAAACTAATTGGTATAGCCTCGGCCCGTAACAAGATCAACAGACAAAAAAATACTAGATCTCACAACTGAGTTAGATCGTCTATATAAAAACACAAACTTATTGAACTAAGAGTCTACTAGGCTCTCTATTAGCCATAAACGCCTAGAATTAGACTCCATCCTATCCGCAAAGGTAGAAAAAGCACTTAGATGGTCCAAAGCCAAATTTTTCCTTCCCTGTAACACCTCTTCGACCCTATTTGCAAGAAAGTTGAATCAGTCTACTCGTCCCCCTCATGTCTATAAATTGACTACTCGATCTGGCCTGACTACCTCTCATCCACAGGAGGTTCTTAGACTATTTGAGCAATTCTACTCTAACTTTTTGGCGCCTCTGCAGTCGAGACCCGCACCAGACATGGAAGCCTGGTTTCAGGCAATTCCTATAGCAACTATTTCTCCTACACAGTTGGAGAAACTTAATGCTCCGATCACACTATCAGAAGTCTTGAACGTGATCAAATCCTTAAAGATAGGCTCTGCTCCAGGCCCCGACGGGTTCTCATCTATATTTTACAAAAAAAATTTCGCCTCTTTATCCACAAGACTGGTTCAGCTTTTCAACTGGGTGTTGCAGGGGGTGCTGCAGAAGAGATGTTACTAGCTAAAATGACCATGATACCAAAACCATACACTTCCCCAAAATTACAGGCCCATATCTGTCATAAACAATGATTTAAAAATATTCAGTAGAATTTTAGCAGACAGCTTGGCAGGAATAATCTCTTCCCTTATATCCCCTTACCAATCAGGCTTCATTCCCCACAGACTCATTACAGATAACATACGTCTATCCACTGACATAATTCAAGACGCTAATTGATTTTCCCGAAAACTGTTTATGCTTAGTCTAGATATACAGAAGGTGTGTGACAGTGTGTCATGGGGTTACGTATCCACCCTCCTACAACGTATGGGCTTTCAGAGTGATTTCTACAAGCCTTTCAGGCCCTTTATCGAAACCCTAAAACACGTATTAAGATCCCAGGGTGCAGCTCGGAGTTCTTCAATTTGGGCAGGGGAACCAGACAGGTGTGCCCACTTTCCCCTCTTATTTTTGCTTTAGCACTGGAGCTCTTGGCCATTGCAATTCTGAACAACCCTGACATCTCTGGGTATTCGAAAGGTTCTTTGACCTACAAATTTTGCATGTACGCTGATGACGTACTGATGTTCCTCACCCAGCCCTTGATCTCCTTGCCGAATTTGCTCCAGACCCTATCGAATTTTGCAGAGATCTCTGGACTTTCAATAAACCTCTCAAAATCAGTAGCCCTTCCAGTGGGTTTTTCACCCATAGAAATACACCACCTTAGACGATCCTATTCTTTCACATATACTGAGTCCCACCTACCTTATTTGGGTATTAATCTAACCGGAGATTTCTCCAAACTCTTCAATGCCAACTATCCCCTGATGATATCTAAACTGAAAAATACTCTTAAACTTTGGTCCCCTCTCCATATTTCATTCCTAGGTAGAGTCACTGCACTTAAAATGACTATCCTCCCCAAGTTACTCTACCTTTTCAGATCACTTCCAATTAGACTCTCTAAAGCTTATCTTCTTAACATCCAGGCCCACTTTAATAGCTTTATTTGGCAAAATAAACCCCCAAGATTTGCAAAAGATGTTTTATATCGCTCCTTTATAAGAGGGGGCCTTGGAGTTCCCCAGATATGGCTTTACTACTTAGCGAGTAGATATACACAACAGGCCCAATGGAACATTAAAAACTCCAAGGTCCCCTGGGTCAGGTTTGAACATGACTCTATCACACCTTTATATCTCCCTGGACTTATGTGGTCCTCTAATCCTTCAAAGCCAGACCTGGGCTCCAGGAACCTTATAGTCGCAGTGGAAATACAGTTGTGGGATCAATATAAAGGGAAATATAACCTTATATCACAAACATCCCTAGGAGCCTCATTCTTTGGAGACTCTAGATTCCCCCCCCCGGCATATGATCACCCGGAAACTTTCCGAGCTTGGGTTGAACGTGATTTATCTGTCAGGGAGATAGCTATAAAACTGGTGACACATTGGTATTACACTCCCCTGCGCCTAAGCAAAATTTACCCACAAACATCCTCCTTTTGCTTTAGGGGCTGTGCCCATCAGGGCTCCTTTCTGCACCTATTCCTGGAACTGTGAGAAATTACAACCTACTTGGAAGGAAGTCCTGAAATTGATTGACAAATGTGCGGGTGGATCCGTGACCCTGTCCTATCAGCACTGTCTCTTATTTCAAAGCCTCCAAGACACTCCCAAACCCCTTATGAAATTGATACATTCAGTCTGTATTGCAATGCAGTGGGCCATTGCATTGCATTGGAAGGCAGCCTCGGTCCCTTTCGCTCAGGTTATCGCACGTATAGATCACATAATGATAGCCAAAAAAATCTTTCATACCTTACACGACTCTATCCCTGTGTTTGATGCTAAGTGGAACCCTTGGTTCTTGTTTTAGACTCCAGTCTGACCGAATTTAATTTTGTTGTCTTTTTACTTTTGTAGTTTTGGTTTTGTTAATACCTTTTTGTATTATTATTTTCAGTCATCTTGAGGTTTTATTGTAACGATCTCGAGGGTATTCTTGAGATCTGAATGTTTGACACGATTATGAACCATTCGTTATTGGCTTGTTATTATACCCGTTGATTTGATGACTGTCACACACGCATTTGTATGGATATTCTTTTACTCTTAATAAAACAATTTTGAAAAAAAAAAAAGAAAAAGGCAGAGCAAAAACGATTGTTTCTGCAACAACCTTTTTTTGAGGAGGGAGAACATACGGGTCATCTTTTAGCGACAATTGCAAAAGCCCAAAGGCCTTTAAGCTATATAGGGGTAATGATAGATAATGTACAGTATCTCACAAAAGTGAGTACACCCCTCACATTTTTGTAAATATTTTATTATATCTTTTCATGTGACAACACTGAGGAAATTACAATGTAAAGTAGTGAATGTACAGCTTGCATAACAGTGTAAATTTGCTGTCCCCTCAAAATAAATAAACACACAGCCATTAATGTCTAAACCGCTTTAAACAAAAGTGAGTACACCCCGAAGTGAACATGTCCAAATTGGGCCCAGAGTGTCAATATTTTGTGTGGCCACCATTATTTTCCAGCACTGCCTTAACCCTCTTGGGCATGGAGTTCACCAGAGCTTCACAGGTTGACACTGGAGTCCTCTTCCACTCCTCCATGACGACATCACAGAGCAGGTGGATGTTAGAGACCTTGCGATCCTCCACCTTTCTTTTGAGGATGCTCAATAGAGTTTAGGTCTGAAGATATGCTTGGCCAGTCCATCACCTTTACCCTCAGCTTCTTTAGCAAGGCAGTGGTCGTCTTGGAGGTGTGTTTGGGGTCAATATCATTTTGAAAAACTGCCCTGCAGCCCAGTCTCTGAAGGGAGGGGGTCCTTCTCTGCTTCAGTATGTCACAGTACTTGTTGGCATTCATGGTTCCCTCAATGAACTGTAGCTCCCCAGTGCTGGCAGCACTCATGCAGCCCCAGACCACGACACCATCATGCTTGACTGTAGACAAGACACACTTCTCTTTGTACTCCTCACCTGGTTGCCGCCACACATGCTTGACACCATCTTAACCAAATAAGTTTATCTTGGTCTCATCAGACCATAGGACATGGTTTCAGTAATCCATGTTCTTAGTCTGCTTGTCATCAGCAAACTGCTTGCGGGCTTTCTTGTGCATTATCTTTAGTAGAGGCTTCCTTCTGGGACAACAGCCATGCAGGCCAATTTGATCCAGTGTGCGGCGTATGGTCTGAGCACTGAAAGGCTGACTCCCCACCCCTTCAACCCCTGCAGCAATGCTGGCAGCACTAATATGTCTATTTCCCAAAAACAATCTCTGGATATGATGCCAAGCACGTGCAGTCAACTTCTTTGGTCAGCCATGGTGAGGCCTGTTCTGACTGGAACCTGTCCTATTAAACCGCTGTATGGTCTTGACCACCGTGCTGCAGCTCAGTTTCAGGTTCTTAGCAATCTTCTTAAAGCCTAGGCCATATTTATGTAGAGCAACAAATCTTTTTTTCAGATCCTCAGAGAGTTCTTTGCCATGAGTTGCCATGTTAAACTTCCAGTGACCAGTATGAGAGAGTGAGAGCGATAACACCAAAATTAACACACCTGCTCCCCATTCACACCTGAGACCTTGTAACACAAATGAGTCACATGACACTGGGGAGGGAAAATGGCTAATTGGGCCCAAGTTGGATATTTTCACTTAGGGGTATACTCACTTTTGTTGCCAGCGGTTTAGACATTAATGGCTGTGTGTTGATTTATTTTGAGGGGACAGCAAATTTACACTGTTCTACAAGCTGTCCACTCACTACTTTACATTGTAGCAAAGTGTCATTTCTTCAGTGTTGTCACATGAAAAGATATAAAAAAACTATTTACAAAAAATGTGAGGGGTGTACCCACTTTTGTGATACTGTATATACTGTACATTTTGGTGTTTTTACACAGCTCCGTATAGTAGAAAGGTAGGGTACGAAATGTCTGAACTACAACAACTTTTAGATTCTATGACCTTACCCTTTTACCCTGGAGGAGCTGCAAAAAGTGGTCTCTAGTATTCCTAATAATAAAGCTCCAGGAGTCGATGGGCTGCCCATTGAGATCTATAAAAATTCTGTTGCCTGAGCTTTTGTCTATGTTCAATGAAGAATTTTGAAAAAGTTGGTTTACTACCACATTCTATAAACGAAGCCTTGATTGTTGTATTGTTAAAACCAGATAAAAATCCCTTATTGGCGGAATCATATAGTCCGATTTTATTACCAACGGCTGATGTGAAAATTCTAGCTACATTCATTAGCTAATCGATTGTCTACTCTTATTGGAAAGCTGATCCATCTGGATCAATGTGGTTTTATACCAAATAGACCCCTGGCTTCCGATATTTCGCTTGTTTCTTAACTTGCAAACTTTTAGTAACCATTTTAAAAAATGGGCTAAACTTTTATACGCATCCCCTATAGCTCATATACAGGTTATTGGGAGGCTGTCTGAACCATTTTCTCTTTTTTAGAGGTACTCGGCAGGGGTCCCCATTGTCCCCCTTGCTATTTGTCTTAGCCTTAGAGCCATTGGCTGCAGCAGTTCAATAGTCCTCACAAATAGTGGGCTTTCAGAGATCTATGGGGGAGGATAAGGTAGCATTGTATGCAGATGATACTCTTCTTTTTCTGGGTGACACCACCACACACTCTCTTAGTACAGTAATGTTCCTAATTACTACTTATGGAAGTTTCTCTGGGTTTTCCATTAACTTGGACAAGTCAGTGTTGACATCCTTAGATTCCATTAGGGAGCCCCTCCAAATTGCAGCTTTTCAAATAAAGTTGGTTACATCTTTTAAATATTTGGAAGTAGAGGTGTCCCATAATGTTTCAGAATATTTTAATTCAAATATCTTTTTCATTAGTGCGTAAAATGCGTTAAGTCAGTGCTGTTTGGTGTAAATTACCACTGTCAGTAGTGGGGACAGTCAACTTGACAAAAATGATGTGGATGCTCCAACTCCTTTTATGCTACATAACTGTCCAGTTTGGATACCTCAATGCATATTTAGACAGACAGATACGTTATTTAGAGAACTTATATGGAAGCATGGGAAGGTCAGGATCCGTTTAAGTGCTCTACATCTTCCTAATGATGGTGGTGGGTTGGCGGTTCCCAGCGCTAGACCGTATTTTCTGCCATCTCAGATGCAACAGATGGCAGGATGGGCAGAAATTAACCTTCATGATCCAATCCGAAAAATAATTTTTTCATCTCTGTCTAAAGATCCCCTTGTTTCCTTGTTGGAGGCAGGTCACTTTTGCAAGCACCGTTCCTCTCCAACCTTTTTGCTGATACATAAGTTTTTGGAGGCTATGCATGTCACTCTGGGCCATTCAGGCTATACACAGTATATGCCCATCTGGAATCATTTTAATCTTCCATAAGTAAATAAGCTTATAGGTTTTGAGTGATAGAAACGATCTGGTCGTGTATAACTTCATCAACTGTATAATGGAGGTACTATGCTATCTTTTAACCTTATTGTAGAGCAATATAACTTGTCAAATAGAGTATTTTACCAGTACTTACAGCTTCGCCACGCATCACAGTCTAATGTCCTGTACACATGGTCCTGTACACAAAATGTGCGATCGGAGCTTGTTGTCGGAAATTCCGACCGTGTGTGGGCTTCATCGGATTTTTTCTATCGGATTTTCCAACACACAAAGTTTGAGAGCAGGCTATAAAATTTTCCGACAACAAAATCCGATCGCGTCAATTCCGACTGTGTGTGGACAATTCTGACGCACAAAGTTCCACGCATGCTCAGAATAAATTCTGAGACGGAACTGCTCGGTCTGTTAAAATTAGCGTTCGGAATGGATATAGCACTTTCGTCAGGCTGCAATGTTTTAAATTGTTTAATGCAGCGCACTCTCTTCTTCTTTATAATGCTAGAAGAATTAAGTAGTTTTGCTGCTCATATTCACACAGACTTCTCAAAAACTTCTTTCTTTATTATTTATCATGATTTTATCAATATAATATTTTTATTTGTCACATCTCCCGAAAAAATAATATTTTTGGGATGTTTTTAGATTAAATAATTTTTTTTAGGATTTTTTTAACGCCTGATCTTGTGTTTTATTTATCTTTTTTTTTTTTTACTCCAGAATATTTTTGGGTGTGTTTTTTGTGTCAAGTTACCACAACACCATTATTATCTTGTATTATTTATTAATCTCAAGGAGATTGTTTGGTGTTGGTGTCTCTTGTTAATTTCACATTGTATTTTTGAAATGTACCTGCCTCCTCACAAACAAACTGTCCTTTTTGAATGAAAACACACATAGGCAAGTATAATTGAAAAAAAAAATCCTTTTTTAAGGGCTCATAACCAAACAAAGAGGGAGGCAACACTGGATAAACTGCAGAAATTGGCGAAGCCTTTAGCCCCCAGGGCACACATCAATTATTTTACTGCAAAATTGGTGGCCTGAGGAGTCCATATATAAGGGAGTACAATTTGGTCCAGAAGTCCAAGAGATCATGAACAGCGGCAGATGACATGTATGTCCCCAGGCTGTGGTCATACAAGAGTCTGCATCTTTTGCCAGACCAGACTGAACCCAGGCCATCACTTTCTGGTCTTCCTTATACACGATTCCTTCCCAGCTGTGGCTCTGGTGTTGGAGGTGTGGCAGGAGGAGGAGTAGAACCTGGAGGAGGAGGAGGAAGAGGACCTGGAGGAGGAGGAGGAGGACCATGGGTGAGCTCACAAATGTGGCTTTGGCATGTGAGTTGGCCCCTCAGCCTCTTATTTAGTGCTTCTAAAATGAGAAACTCACATAAGAGGCATTGGCCCCCCTACCATTTGCTGCATTTTGCATGCTGTTAGGTCAGCAAAATCCTCTTCAACACTGTGGGGTGTTCTGAGGGCTTCAGTAGCCTTCCAAAATAGGCCAATTGCAGCCTCCTCCAGGTTACTCCTCTTCCTGCCACTTTTTCTTTGAAGGCGGAGGGGAGGGACCTGGGTATCGGGCAGCCTACTTGGCCCGGCCACCTCCTGGCTGAGACTTTCCTGTGTATTAAAAAGGGACATCGTTTTAGTTTTTGGTTCATCAATCACAATGAGAAATTAGTACTCCAAACTAACATATATTTAACATCATTAATTTGACAACCAGAAATATTTAGAAGAATGCTATACCTGGCTCAAGTTGGGCTCCTCCACATGTTGCTGCCTGGAAGGCCCAGGTTGGATGTCAGAAGCCTCAGCTGAGGGGGAAGGAAGCGTGGAAGGAAGAGAGGAGAGTGCTGGCCTGGGTTTAGTCTGACCTGCCAGAAAATGCAGTCTGTCATAGTACCACAGCCTGGGGAGATAAATGTCATCTGCTGCTCCTGATCTCAGATAAGTGCTCCTCATGCCACCAATTAGGGCCTTCATATAGGTAATGACTGCCGTGGGGATCACTGGCTTCACAAATTCCAGCAATTTATCCAGCACTGCCTTCCTCTTTGATTCTTATAATGTGGGTGGTTTACCTGCCATAGACAGGGCAGCTCCCTGAACATATCAATGAATATGGTGATAAAGTCCTGATCCTTCAATATATCCATTTTCTCTGCAAGACACAACACAAGACAAACCCTAATGTCAGGCTAAACTCTCCTACTCTTGTCCCAATATAGGAATCAATCTCTAAGCAGTATAGGCCCAAGTTTAAATGTTACCTTCGTTATCACGATCGGCGCTTCCTATACTCCTTCCTCCGCTCACAGATCGTACGTACGACGCAGGCGTGTTACGCTTTATATACACTGCGCATGCGTGAAACTCCGCCACCCCCTGACGTTCTTTCTAGTCTATTCCCCGCCCCTTCTCTTTCGGCACAGTGGTGAAGAGCACATGGCGGAGACACAGCAGGTGCGTGCTAATTACAGCAACGAGGAGGAAGAAAGCCCGGAGCCAGAAATGTCTGGATCCAGAAGGAGAAGATTTACTCCTTCCTCCGCTCACAGATCGTACGTACGACACACGCGTGTTACGATTTATATTCACTGCGCATGCGTGAAACTCCACCATTCCCTGACGTTCTTTCTAGTCTATTCCCCGCCCCTTCTCTTTCGGCGCAGTGGCGAAGAGCACATGGCGGAGACACAACAGGTGCGTGCTAATTACAGCAACGAGGAGGAGGAGGAGGAAAGCCCAGAGCCAGAAACGTCACGATCCCGGAGGAGACGATTTAAGGCCTCAAATATGTCCTTTGTGGAGATGGTGGACATCTTGAAAATGGGCGGCTATGACGGCAAGTATGGACCTTACCCCAACCCCAACGTCAGAAAGGCCAAGATCATGACTAAAGATGTGAAGAGTCTGCACAGAAAATTTGGGGTACGACGAGCCAAGGATCAACTGAGGAAGCGGTGGTCGGACCTCAAATTAAGGGAGCACGATCAGGAGAGTGCTGCAAAAAAGTAAGTAGTTCTCCTGTGTTCGTATTCTTTATTTTTATTACGTTTGTGCTGCTCCATGTGCTTTTCTTTACTGTTGTACAGTTTAAAATGGGAACTTTCATGTTCATGGACACATTATTCGTTCGTAGGAAACATTGTTCTTCGGCCTATAAAACACCATGTTTTGTCCAGATGCAGTTCAATACATTTTTTCTGGCCTACTTCTCTTAAAATAATTTTGGTGTCTTGATGGGTTTGTAACTAGAATGAAATGCAAATTCTGTGTAAGGAGAGGACACTCTGCAGCAGTTTACACATCTGGACGCTGTAGCACTAGTATGGGACAAAAGAACACCCTTTTTTATTAGGTGGTCCCGCACAGGTATTTCAGTGTATACTATAGGGGTGTCTCCATCTGTGAAGCTTGTACAAAACAGGTAAGTATTCAAGCTTGACAAAGGAAAACAATATTTCTTCATCTTGAACTCTGCCAAAACAGACAATTGTACCCCATTTCCAAGCAATGTTTCATATTCCTATTTCTGCCATCAAATATCTGTGTGCTAAGTATACCTATTTTTTTTAACATAGGGGAGAAAAGACTCAGAGGACACCACTTATCAGAGGAGACAACAGACCCCCCACCTCAGGAAGAAGGGGAAATCCCCCAAACCCAAGCAGAGGAGGAGGGAGACGTGGTGGAAATTGTCACCACAACAGGTGAGTATCTGCGACCACAGGCTCAGGTAAGAGATAGATGCCTGCATATTTATAATACATGGTGTGTTTTTTTTAAATATTTTTAGGTGATCGTGATGTTGTGTAAGAAGGTCATTTCACCAGTGAAAGTTCCCAGATCCTGATCGGGGAGATCATGGGGTGTAATATGGACTTGGAAAACATAAAGCAAAACATCAATGATGTTCAAAACAAAATGAAGAACATCATTGATGTTTTAGGGAGAATTTAAAACCCCTCAAAATCCCAAATTATTTCAGTTTTTTTGTCCTGAAAATTTTTTGAACTTTTTTTGACATATTCTTGAAAAGCCAAATTTTGAAGATGCACACAGTGTGTCAACATGTGCTATCTGCCATCATGGGAGATCAATGTATGCGTTTTGGGGGTGCAACCCCTTCCTCAATAATAAAGTAGCTGAGAGGAAGGGGTTGCACCCACAAAACACGTCCCTTGATCCCCCATGGTGGCAGCTAGCACATGTTGACATTCGGCAATTTGTGTGCATCTTCAAAATTTGGCTTTTCCAGGGGTGACTTCACCCCATCTTCTGAACGCAATATCAAACACAGTTTGTAAATACTCATGTCTGATATTGCCTTCAATTTCAAGTTGAACTTTGTAAGTTCCAGATTTGTGTATTTCTTGTTGGTTTTAAACATGCCTGTTTTACCTTAAAAGGACATTTCTACTTTTATTAATGTGACCAAAAAATTTGTTATACAACAAACATGTTGGTTTGTTTTAAAAACCTTTTATAAATGCACATGTGATTGTGCTTGTATTAAAAAGATTTATAATCAACAATGTGTGGCTTCTTCTTTCAATGCTCATAAACATTTTTTGTGGTAAAATTGGTGTTTTCAGTGACAATGGGGGTTATTTCCTAAGGGCAAATCCACTTTGCACTACAAGTGCAGTTTCAGTGCAGTCTCAAGTGCACTTGTAGTGCAAAGTGTCTTTGCCTTTAGTAAATAACACCCAACAGTGCTTTATAATTTTACAGAATTAATGCCATTTTTACGACTCCCCAAATTTCAGTCATGGTCAGCTAAAAGAAACACAAGCAGTAAAAGTAAGCAAATATTTGTTCAGTTTAAATTTTTTTTTAATTTAAAAAATGTCTCAGACATTGTCTGGCATATTGATGGCCCCCCTACCTGCAAAGTATTCCATGTATGTTATACAGACCTCGCGGGCACTCAGGGGGGGGGCAAGCCAGGACGGCCAGCTTCAAGCGCTGTCAGGGTTGGTTCATTTAGATTAATTCCAGCTTCAGGCCCAACTGAGCCAGCATAGTTCACAGAATTTCTCCTTAAAAAGTTGTGGAGAACACAGCAAGCCAGGATGATGTGATTGAGTTTATACTCCGCCATGTGTATCGGTGTAAGAAATAGGCGGAACCGACTGGCCATTATTCCAAATGTGTTCTCCACCACTCTTCTGGCTCTGGCCAGCCCGTAATTAAAAACCCTCTGGTCCGGGGTGAGGGTCCTCATCGGGAATGGCCGCGTAAGATGGTCCCCCAGCGCAAATGCTTCATTACTGAAAAACAGTAACGAACGAACAAGAACACAATGACTGAGTCACGCGTAGCTTGCTGCACGCACTGAAGAGCAGATACAAACCCACAAGCACAAACTGAACAGCAGAAAACGATCTGAAAACCACGAGTCTGAAAAAGCGCGAATGGTCTCTCACCAACTCTGGCCAGCCGGTAATTAAAAACCCTCTGGTCTGGGGTGAGGGTCCTCATAGGGAATGGCCGCATAAGATGGTCCCCCAGCGCAAACGCTCCATCCGCAACGAAGACCAATGGGAGTCCTTTTCGCATTGTCTTCTGGAGGTGGCAAGTCCAAGCT
Source organism: Lithobates septentrionalis (assembly GCA_037952835.1). Classification (NCBI taxonomy): domain Eukaryota; kingdom Metazoa; phylum Chordata; class Amphibia; order Anura; family Ranidae; genus Lithobates; species Lithobates septentrionalis. Next base: position 360,735 of record JBBDGP010000075.1, read on the forward strand.
GCCATTCTGGAGACACCTGTAGAACTCCATGTGGGCGATGACTCCACCATCTGACATCTGGCCATTCTTCCCCATGTCCACATACAGGAACTCGTAAGTAGCTGACACCACCGCCAACATCACAATACTATTGAATCCCTTGTAGTTGTAATAGTATGACCCTGAGTTGGGTGGTGGGACAATGTGGACGTGTTTCCCATCAATTGCCCCTCCGCAGTTAGGAAAGTCCCACCGCTGAGCAAAGTGGGAGGCCACAGTCTGCCATTAATGTGGGTTGGAAGGAAACTGTGGAGTCAAACAAGAAAAAAAAATAATCATTTTGCACATAAACATGGAAAGCAGATTAGACACAAACATTCTTGGCCAACATCATTATAACATTTTTTTTTAGGGAGTATTTAAAGACAAAGGTATAAGGTCCACCTATCAGATCCCCCCCTCCCCCTCTCATGGGCCATTTAAATACATTTATAGGGGGAGATGTTTTGGACAGGTAACCCTTTCCACTTCATTGAGAGATGAATGCCTAAATAATGTGTATTACTTTGGCCAGCCCCTCCTTACTTACACTATTGGCAGCCCAATGGACAGGTAAGAAGTGTCATAATACAAAGAGATAAATACACACTGTACACATTTTAGCACATTTTTACATTCTGCTATTACCTATCAAGATAATAATAGGATACAAAAACTTTGAACAGTACCATTTGAAAGTATTCAGGCAGTCCCTTGCACTACATGCTTTGGGGAATTCATCCATAAATCTCACCACAAAAGAGGTGGGTATAGTGTGTATGGGTTTGGCAAAGTCAGCAGAAAGAGGATTGGTATCAGCTGAGTTAGCAGTTGGGGGGGAGGGAGGGTTCCAAATCATTTTGGGACCCAAAAAAAAAGCCTCTGGCACTCTGCCAGAATTTCAAGCACACATCACAATTTTCAACATTTTAGGGGGTATTCAGGGTAAAGCACTACTATGGAGCTGACAAAATACATTGTTAAGTGACTACACGAGGTGAATATAGGCCCAGGAGAGCATGCTGGGGAGGTAAGTGAAGGTAAATATGTATGAAGGACAAAAAAATTACATAAAAATCAAGCATGCATGAGGACAAAGGGGACATTCACAGCATATTACAATCATGGTAATTAGGGAATGAGGAAAGAAATACAATATATTATCAAACATTAAAAACAATAAAATGTGATGTTAAAGGATAAAAATCTTACCTTAATATACTCCTTCTGCAGGACCTGGATGATGGCAGAACAGGTCTCTGGGATTATGATCCCCAGAGCCTGGGGGGAGATGCCTGTCAAGAACTTGAGGTCCTGCAGGCTTCTCCCCGTCACCAAGTACCGCAGGGTGGCGACTAGCCTCTGCTCCGGATTGATGGCTTGCCTCATGCAGGTATCCTGCCTGCTGATATAGGGGGTCAGCAAAGCCAGCAAACGGTGAAATACGGTGAAATCATCAGGATTATTCTCACGGATCTCACGGAGCAAAGGCATGTGACAGAACTGGTCACGCTGGAGCAACCAATTCTTGGTCCTTGAACTCCTCCCCACCCTGTTCATGGACTGGGCTTGTGTCAAAGTAAGGACCCCAACACCAAGCCCCCGCACAGCACGAACTCTATGATGAGTACGTATACGCAACATGGCTAGAAAACGGTCGGCTGCTCAGAACGTAGTAACAGAACGCACTGAAGAACAGCAAGGCCTGTGAAGAGCAACCTGAAAAACAGTAACGAACGAACAAGAACACAATGACAAAGTCAGTGGTAACTCGCTGAACGCACTGAAGAACAGATACAAACCCACAAGCACAAACTGAAAACCAGAAAAACTAACTGAAAACCATGAGTCTGAAAAGGTGCAAATCGTCTCTCTCAAAACTTTTACTAACACGAGATTAGCAAAAGGAGCCCAAAGGGTGCCGCGCTTGGTTCTGAACTGCCCTTTTATAGTCTCGTCGCATGTGGTGTACGTCACCGTGTTCTTGGCGTTTGGAAATTCCGACAACTTTGTGCGACCGTGTGTATGCAAAACAAGTTTGAGCCAACATCCGTCGGAAAAAATCTATGGATTTTGTTGTCGGAATGTCCGATCAATGTCCGACCGTGTGTACAGGGCATAAGACTCATTTAAACCACATAGATTTTAACTTTTCAAACACTCTCTCTATGGTGGTGGCACCATCTGAATCTAAAAAGGGTCTAATTGGTGATTTATATGAAGTTTTAGGCAGTTAGCTTTATAAATTTGATTACATGCAGACAGACATTGTGCCAGAATACAGGGGATTTAGACCAGGATCAGTGGATAGCGGCCTTAAAGCTCCTTCCAGAAGTTTCACTTTCCTCCTCAAAAAAGCTGACACAGCTATATATAACTCCATAGAGTCTATTACACCCCTCATATGTTATGGCATTGTCCTAAATTATTTCGGTATTGGAAAGACATATTCCGAGTTTTATCTGAACTCTGTTCAATTCAATTAACTCCTGATCATACACTTGTCCTATTGGGTATATTTCCTGAGGATTAGCCATTATTCTTTCAGAAAATTTTATTCACCCGTTTGTTATTTCTTGCCGGTAAGTTGATTTCTCAACATTGGATATCATCTAATTCGCCAACTTGTGTTCAGTGGGGCACAGCAGTAAATGCTGTGATGGATAGAGAGCGCTTTATTTATAAGCACATGGATTGTATGCATAAGCTTAATAGGATCTGGTCTTTCTGGTTATCCTCCCCATATATAGTATCCACTATGTGTGGAGAATCTTATTTCCTCTAGCGATAGTATCGCTGCACTATGATGGGTCCACGATATGGAATTTAATTGAATCACTGACTGTTCTGTAATGCTAAACATTTCTCATTGATGACTACTATATACTGGAACAAATTTTTGTTATTGTTAACTTTCAGGTTTTTTTTTCTTGGTTTGTTTTGTATGGGTATTGGTAATGTGCTTTGTTTGTAGACGTGTAAGGAAAAAAACCCCAAAAACTTTAAATTCAATAAAAATATTTCATTGAAAAAAAAAAGATACTCATCTAATGCCCCGTACACACGGTCGGATTTTCCACATTCCACAGCCTCCTCCTGGCTGAGGTCTTCCTGTGTATGAAAAAGGGACATTAGTTTTTTATTCATCAATCACACACAATTTTCACCTCATGATTGTTGCAAATTGAATGTTAACAAATATAAAAGACTATCATTCTGAGCCCAGCATTTTTCAGTCTTGTCCCAATTATTTTTCAAAACTACTGTCTATTGATATGTAAAACACTTTCTTAAATCAGCAATTAGTGATCAATATTAACATCTAGCAAACATTATTTCTTTATTGACCAGAAATCTGGAGAAGAATGCTATACCTGACTCCATCTGGGCTCCTCCACTTCTTCCTGGCTAGAAGCCCCAGGTTGGACATTGGAAGCCTCAGCTGGGGTGGAAGGAAGAGTGGAAGGAATGGTTGAGAGGGATTCCCTGACTCCAGTCTGGTCTGACAGAAATTGCAGTCTCTCATAGTACCACAGCCTGGGGACATAAACGTCATCTGCTGCAGCTCCGCATCTCTGGGAATCCGTAACCTTCTTGCGCTCTCTAAGATAAGTGCTCCTAAGGCCACCAATTTTGGCTTTTAAATAGGGGATGGTTACTGTGGGGACTACCGGCTTCACCAACCAGCAGTTTCTCAAGCGCTGTCTGCCTCTTTTGTTTATGATTATAATGCGGGTGTTTGACCTGCCACAGACAGGACAGCTCCCTGTATTTATCTATGAACTGGGGGAGGAAGTTGTGGTCATTGAAGCCATACATTTTATCTGCAAGACACAACACAAGACAAACCCTAATGCCATGCAAAACTCTCCTAATCTTGTTACAATATAGGCCTCAATCTAGAAGCAGTATAGGGCCAAGTTTAGATCTTACCTTCGTTATCACGATCGGCGCCTCCGATACTCCTTCCTCTATTTACAGATCGTACGTACTACGCACGCGTGTTACGCTTTATATACACTGCGCAAGCGTGAAACTCCGCCCGCCCCTGATGTTCTTTCTAGTCTATTTCCTGCCCCTTCTCGTTTGGCACAGTGGGGGAAGAGCACATGGCGGAGACACAGCAGGTGCGTGCTAATTACAGCAACGAGGAGGAGGAAAGCCCGGAGCCAGAAATGTCTGGATCCAGAAGGAGAAGATTTAAGGCCTCAAATATGTCCTTTGGGGAGATGTTGGAGATGGTTGACATCCTGAAGAAGGCCGACTATGATGGGAAGTATGGACCTTACCCCAACCCCAATGTCAGAAAGGCCAAGATCATGGCAAAAGTGGTCAAGAGTCTGCACCGGAATTTCGGGGTACGACGATCAAAAGATCAGCTCAGGAAGCGGTGGTCGGACCTCAAATTAAGAGAGCATGAGCAGTACAGAGAGATGCGGAGAGTGCTGCAAAAAAGTAGGTAGTTGTGCTGTGTTCCTATTCTTTATTTTTATTACGTTCGTGCTGCTCCATTTGCTTTTCTTATTAACTGTTGTCCAGTTTAAAATGGCAACTTTCATATTCATGGGCACATTAGTCGTTCGTATCAAACATTGTTCGTTCGGCCTAGAAAACACCATGGTTTTGGCCATATGCATTTGGCCACATTTTTTAGGGCCTACTTGTCTGAAACTAATTTGGTTGGGTAGATGGGTTTGTAACTAGAATAAAATGCAAACTAGATTCTGTGTAAGGAGAGGACACTCAGCAGCAGTTTTCACATCTGGACGCTGGAGCACTAGTGTGGGACACAAGAACACCCTTTTTATTAGGGGGGCCCACACAGGTGCTCCAGTGTATACTATAGGGGTGTCTCCATCTATGAAGCTTGTACAAGACAGGTAAAGTATTCAAGCTTGACAAACGACAAGAAAAATGCTACATCTTGGAACTCTGCCCACAAAAAAATTGTACCCCATTTCCAAACAATGTTTCATTGATAGTTCTGCCATCAAATATCTGTGTGCTATGTATACCATTTTTTTTACATAGGGGAGAAAAGACTCGGAGGACACCCCTCATCCAAGGAGACCACAGACCCCCCACCTCTGGAAGAAGGGGAAATCCACCCAAGACAAACAGAGCAGGAGGAGGAAGACGTGGTGGAAATTGGCACCACAACAGGTGAGTGTCTGCGACCACAGGCTCAGGTAAGAGATGGATGCCGGCATATTTATAATACATGTTTTTTTTTGGTTTCTATCTTTTTAGGTGATCATGATGTTGTGGATCCTGATCCTTTCACCTCGGAAAGTGCACTTGGAAAACATCAAGAAAAACATCAATGATGTTCTACAAAAAATTAAGAACATCATTGATGTTTTAGGGAGAGTTTAAAACCCATCCAAATCCCTTTGTTTTTTTGGTGTGCTACAATTTTTTAACATTTTTTGACAAATTGGAGAAAAGCCAAATTTTGAAGATGCACACAGTGTGTCAACATGTGCTATCTGCCATCACGGGAGATCAATGGACACGTTTTGGGGGTGCAACCCCTTCCTCAATGATAAAGTAGCTGAGAGGAAGGGGTTGCACCCCCAAAACACGTCCCTTGATCCCCCATGATGGCAGCTAGCACATGTTGACATTCATAAATTTGTGTGCATCTTCAAAATTTGGCTTTTCCTGGGGTGACTTCACCCCATCTGAACGCAATATCAAACACAGTTTGTAAATACTCATGTCTGATATTGTCTTCAAGTTCTACCAAATGTGAACTTTGTAAGTTCAAGATTTGTGTCTTTCTTGTTGGTTTTAAACATGCCTGTTTTATCTTAAATAGACATTTCTACTTTTTCTAATGTGACCCCAAAAATTGTTATACAACAAACATGTTGGTTTGTTTTAAAAACCTTTTCTAAATGCACATGTAATTGTGCTGGTATTAAAAAGATTGTTAATCAAGAATGTGTGGATTATTGTCTCAACGCTACAACACTTTTGTGGTGCTCTAATTGCTGTTTTCTGTGACAATGGGTGTTATTTCCTAAGGGCAAATCCACTTTGCACTACAAGTGCAGTTTCAAGTGCACTTGCAGTGCAAAGTGTCTTTGCCTTTAGTAAATAACACCCAACAGTGCTTTGTAATGTTACACAATCACGCCATTTTCAGGACTCACCACATTTCTCTCAGGGTCAGCTAAAACAAACACAAGCAGTAAATGTCACCAAAGATTTGATTATTATTTTTTTTTTATTTGAAAAAGGTTTTAGACATTGTCTGGCATATTGATAGCCCCCCTACCTGCAAAGAAGTCAAGGTATCTTAGCCGGACATCACGGGCACTCAGGGGGGGCAAGCTAGGACGGCCACTTTCAAGCGCCGTCAGGGTTGGTTCATTTTGAATTCCGGCCTCAGGCCCAACTGAGCCAGCATAGTTGGCAGAATGTTGCCGTAAAAAGTTGTGTAGAACACAGCACGCCAGGATAATGTTATTCAGTTTGTACTCCGCCATATGTATGGGTGTAAGAAATAGGCGGAACCGGCTGGCCATGATTCCAAACGTGTTCTCCACCACTCTTCTGGCTCTGGCCAGCCCGTAATTAAAAACCCTCTGGTCCGGGGTGAGGGTCCTCATTGGGAATGGCCGCGTAAGATGGTCCCCCAGCGCAAATGCTTCATTACTGAAAAACAGTAACGAACGAACAAGAACACAATGACTGAGTCACGCGTAGCTTGCTGCACGCACTGAAGAGCAGATACAAACCCACAAGCACAAACTGAACAGCAGAAAACGATCTGAAAACCACGAGTCTGAAAAAGCGCGAATGGTGTCTCACCAAACTTTTACTAACACGAGATTAGCAAAAGGAGCCCAAAGGGTGCCGCACTTGGTTCTGAACTGGCCTTTTCTAGTCTCATCGTACGTGGTGTACGTCACCGCGTTCTTAGCGAGCAGAAATTCCGACAACTTTGTGCGACCATGTGTACGCAAAAAAAGTTTGAGCCAACATCCGTCAGAAAAAATACATGGATTTTGTTGTCGGAATGTCCGATCAATGTCCGATCGTGTGTACGGGGCATAAGAGTTTATTTAAACTATCGACACTTCCCTCTGACACCACTGATTGTAGAAGGGAGTTTCACATCCTTACTGCTCTAACAGTAAAGAACCCCCTAAGTAGTTTCAGGTTGAACCGCTGCTCCTCTAATTTCAATGAGTGGCCACGTGTCCTCTTAAGCAGCCTGAAACTGAATAGTTCCTCCCTATGCTGAAATAACCATTGAGGTATTTGTATATCATTATATACACCCATACATACTCTTACACCCACATTCAGGGTATAACAATCTACAAATCAATCCATCGGCCCCTGCACCCCACCCCCCACCCCCGATTCCCCGTTGTGACAGGGAGCAGGGTATTTTCTCCCCCCGTCCTTTATCACAGTCTGCAAAGAACGTGGCTGCGTGGGGCTCCGTACACCAAGCCACGTCATTCATTCACAGAGTTCTGTGAATGGAAAGCTACAAGGTCCAGCTGCCTTTCCAGCTGTCGGCTTGTAGATCTCAATAAACTACCATGGCCTTGTTGAGCACTGTGGTTTTTTCATTGATGCTTCCTGTTAGTGTGTAGCTGTGTGTAGCACAAAGAGCCTGCAAGAGCCCAGCTTTCCACCCATGATCTGCTGATCATGAGTGCAATGCTTTCCAGGCTCCCAATTAAAAAAATAATACATAGAAATTTTTTTACCTGCAAACAAATGTGCATTTTTTTTTAAAAGGTGAACTTATTCTTTAACCACTTGACCACTGGGCACTTAAACCCCCTTCCTAACCAGACCAATTTTTAGCTTTTGGTGCTCTCACATTTTGAATGACAATTACTCAGTCATGCAACACTGTATCTATATGAAATTTGTGTCCTTTTTTTCACACAAATAGAGCTTTCTTTTGGTGGTATTTAATCACCGCTGGATTCTTTATTGTTTGCGCTATAAAATAAAAAACACAGAAAAATCTGTAAAAAAATGCATTTTCTTCATTTCTGTTATAAAATTTTGCAAAATTTATACTGCCACATATCTTTGGTAAAAATAACCCAAATTGGTGTATATTATTTGGTCTTTGTGAAAGTTATAGAGTCCACACGCTGTGGTGACAATCTCTGAAAATTGATCACACCTGAATTACTGACGGCCTATCTAAATTCTTGAGACCCTAATATGCCAGAAAAGTACAAATACCCCCCAAATGACCCCTTTTTGGAAAGAAGACATTCCAAGGTATTTAGAAAGATTCATGGTGAGTTTTTTGAAGTTGTCATTTTTTCCCACAATTCTTTGCAAAATCAAGTTTTTTTTTTACTTTTTTTTTTTTCACAAAATTGTCATATTAGCAGGTTATTTCTCACACACCGCATATGCATACCACAAATTACACCCCAAAACACATTCTGCTATTACTCCCGAGTATGGTGATACCACATGTGTGAGACTTTTACACAGCCTGGCCATATACAGAGACCCAACATGCACGGAGCACCTTCAGGCGTTCTGGAGTGCCCAGGCTAATTCTGACATTTCTCTCCTACATGTAAAAATCATCATTTATTAGCTAGAAAATTACATAGAACCCCAAAACATTATATATGTTTTTTAGCAAAGACCCTAGAGAATACAATGGTGGTCATTGCAACTTTTTATCTCGCATGGTATTTGCGCAACAATTTTTTTAACGCTTTTTTTTGGAAAAAAAACAGTTTTGTGCTTTAAAAAAAAACAAAACAGTAAAGTTAGCCCAATGTTTTTGCATAATGTGAAAGATGAAGTTACGCTGAGTAAATAGATACCCAACATGTCACCTTTCAAAATTGCACGCGCTTGTGGAATGGCGCCAAACTTTGCTACTCAAAAATCCCCATAGGCGACACTTTAAAATTTTTTACTGGTTACATGTTTTCAGTTACAGAGGAGGTCTAGGACCAAAATCATTGCTCTCGCTCTACTGATCGCAGCGATACCTCACATGTGTGGTTTGAACACCGTTTTCATATGTGGGCGGGACTTACGTATGCATTCACTTCTGCATGTGAGCACACAGGGACAGGGGCGCTTTAAATTTTTTTTTTTTTTTATTGTTCATTTTACTTTATTTATTTTAGTTTTTTGATCACTTTTATTCCTATTACAGGGAATGTAAACATCCCTTGTAATAGGAATATGGCATGACAGGTCCTCTTTACAGTGAGATATGAGATCAATAAGACCCCACATCTCACCTCTAGGCTGGGAAGCCTGAAATAAAAAAAAAAAAAAAAAGATCCTGGCTTCGATCATAGCGGCGAGTCGGTAGAAGCACCTGAGGGCGGCGAGAGGGGGGGCATCCCCTCTCCCCTCTCACCTCCCGTAAGAATGATCAAGCAGTGGAACAGCCACTATGATCATTCTTATGGTGTAGGGAATCGCCGGCTGAAAAAGCTGATATCTGAATGATGCCTGTAGCTGCACCCATCATTCAGATATCCCAAAGTCAAGGACGTTGTATGACAGCTGGCGGGCGGGAAGTGGTTAAAACGCTTTTTTTTTTTAACACAAAGTTGTCCATTTATACAATATTTCTAACACATAGCATGTACACACCAAAAGTGACACCCCAAAATAGATTCTCCTACTCCTCCTGAGTACGGCGATACCACATGTATCAGCTGTGCTGAGTATTGCAAGGTATGGCAGGGTATTGCAGAGTATGGTGGGGTATTGCAGAGTATGGGGGGTATTGCAGAGTATGGCAGGGTATTGCAGGGTATCGCCGAGTATGACTGGGTATCACCGAGTATTGCAGAGTATGGCGGGGTATTGCAGGGTATTGCGGGGTATTGCAGAGTACTGCAGGGTATTGCAGAGTACTGCGGGGTATTGCAGGATATTGCGGGGTATTGCAGGGTATTGCGGGGTATTGCAGAGTATTGCAGAGTACTGCGGGGTATTGCAGAGTACTGCGGGGTATTGCAGGGTATTGCAGAGTATTGCGGGGAATTGCAGAGTATTGCGGGGTATTGCAGTGTACTGCGGGGTATTGCAGTGTACTGTGGGGTATTGCAGAGTACTGCGGGGTATTGCAGAGTATTGTGGGGTATTGAATGAATGTATGTTGTATATGCCCGTCCCAAAAAAAACAACAATGCTCTGCGCTTAGTACAATATTCTAACGGTGTATGTGCGGCACATAAATAATTATATGACTAGTAGCAGCTGCTTAAATAGTAGAACATGTATATAGGCAATAATGAATCAATTAAATTAGATAAATATATAAATACACAATTATAAATATATAAATATATAAAGTGTCTCTTCAGTATTGCAGCAGCGCTGTGCACCCCAATTAAACAGGGTCTCTTTCTTAATCTATTTCAGAAAGTTCAAACACGGATCTGATAGCCAGAGTCCCACCAATAAATAATCAAGATGTATTCTGCGAGGGTAGTAATCCTTTCACCAAGCGATACACCACGTGCTGGGGTCCCCAATGAAAACTCACTCACCAGAAATCAGATCAATAAAAGCCTTGATTAATAGTAGTAAATCTGCATCAATATCCAAAGCGACCACCAGATGTCAGTATTATTCCCAGTAGTTCCAATAGGATATGTAGAAGAAACAAAAAATGCTCACATAGCGTGATACTGCTAAACATCTTTATTTGAACCATCCAAACATCCCCTTAAAACCGTGCGTACCAAAATTTAATAAACATTGAGCAAAGATAACAAAGTGCACTGTGCCTGATTGCGTCCTCCAGTCGTGAAAACCTGTCAGGAGCGCTCCCTGTGTGTAACCACAGTCACACGCTTCCTGGTTCCTCGGTTGGTGGAGCACATGCGTCACTTCCTGTGCGACACGTCCCTAACGTTTCGTCACTTCTTGGACTTATTGTGGGGTATTGCAGAGCATTGTGGGGTATTGCAGAGTATTGTGGGGCATTGCAGAGTATTGTGGGGGTATTTCAGAGTATTGCAGGGCATTGCAGATTAGTGCAGGGCATTAGGGATGGCTGAGCATGGATGGATGGACTACACATCCAGCCCACAGCACTGCAGCCATCCATCCATCCCCCTCTCCGCTCACAGTGTACCGATCGGTACACAGGAGGGGAGGAGAGGAACCGGCGTCATCAGATGACGCCGGTTTGCTTACATGTGATCGCTCCGTCATTTGACGGAGTGATCACATGGTAAACGGCTGCGATCAGTGGCCATTTACCGGGATCTGTGATGCGCTGGGTCCTCCGGACCCGGCGGTCACGGATGTGTTCGGGTGCGCGCCCCAGGGGGCGCGCAAGAGGGGAATTCTGGGAGGACGTCATAGTACGCCCTCCCAGAGTTAAGCAACCACCCTGCAGCCGTCATTCGGCAGTTGTTAAGTGGTTATGATGTGGCTGAACCAGAGTCTTGTAAAGTGGTAGAATTATAGATCTCATGAGTAGATACCCTTTTTAATTGCATGCTAATATTCTGTTTGCTTCGCTTGCTGCAGCTTCGCTTGCTGAAGCTTGCTTTTGCAAAATCCAGATACACCACATCCACATGCCTTCACTTATCTAAATGGCAGCTCACTTCCTCCTAGAATGTTAGCAGATTGTTCTGGCAAAAACAATCCTTCATAAATCCATGCTGATTACTACTAATGATACTGCTTTCATGTGCAAATTCTTGGATATAGTCCCTTATCATCCCCTCCAATAGTTTACAAACTATTGATGTTAGACTGACTGGCCTGCAGCTTCCAGGTATATATATGTTCCTTTCTAAATGTGTGCAGGTATTAACCTCATCCTCCAGGAAAATCATGAGGTCAGAAAAGTATCTCCTGGCGAGTAAGTGAAACTAAGAAATACACCCCTTATTATTGTTATTATTATTATTATTATTAAGGTTGTTCAAATATGATTCCAAAAAGGACTCATTCTCTATTCCACAGGAAGAGGATATCCTTAATAAAGTGAACCTATAAGGCCAACTAGGACCTACAGTTACCAAAGATGACATCCTCCTCCAATTTGGCCATAAATAAATTTGCCTAGCTGGGGTCAAATTTAGCCCCTATAGCAACACCCCTACTTTGAAGAAAAAAGAACCATTAAACCAAAAATAATTGTGTTCCACAGCAAATGTCAAAAGTTGCAATATGAAGTATTGCTGTTTAGGATGAATATCTGCTCTTGCATTTTGGCCATAAATACATGTAGTAATGTACACTACTGATTACATATCTTGAGGTGGTGATAAAGAGAAGGGAGAGGGACTCCAGGAAAATATCAACAGTAATAAATATTTCATGACAGCTGTCAGGGGGCTGCAACAGTCACAGCAGATGTTCACCACCACAAAGAGTTAGAAAAAAACGTAATAAAAACACAAAAACATAATTAATGGTTTTCAGAATGAAGTTGATAATTATCCCTAGAAGTAAATTCTGGCATTATTCACAGGATCCAATGATGTATGCCTCAATCAAGACGTCCAGCGAGATAATCCATTTCTTTTTTTTTTTGTTTACAAACGATTTTTATTATGTAAAAGGTCAAGGTATAAAACAATTACAATGATGGTACAGGTATACATACAAATATCTTTAACAGTGAATGTTGTACAGGAAATAAAAAAGGGTTATGTTTATTCAGATTAAATAATGCACAGTGTCATAAATATGCCAGTTATCATGGTGGGAAGAAGGAAGGGCAATTACGTATGTGTTAAGGAGAGGAGGTGAGGAAAATAAAATGGAAATTTTTCTAAATCAGAGAGGTGGTGTCCCAGAGGGTCCACTTTTTTTGATAAAGAGGCATAGAGTCATATAACGTGTGGTGAATTTTTTCAGAAAGTCTGATGTTCGACATGCGGATGAGAATTTGTGACCAAGGTAACGTAGTGGAGCGCCAATTGAAGGCTATAGTCCAATGAATGGAGCTGAGAAATGTGTGGATTAGCCTTGTGCTAGTCATTGGAATATCCTGTATAGGGGAGAATAGAAGACATATTTGGGGTGTAAGAGAAAACTTCCTACCGGATATTTTTTCAATGATTATGCTAGCCTTATGCCAGGTGTTTTTTATATGGGGACAATCCCAAAAGATATGTAAAAGTGTACCCTGAGAGGGGCAACCCCTAAAGCAGAGTGGGGATAGTGAGGGATAGAATGAGTTAAGTTTAGCGGGGGTAAGATACCATCTATAGAGCAATTTGATGGATGATTCTCTGATCGAGGTTGTTTTGGAATATTTATGGAGATTTGTAAAAATAGTATCCCATTGATCAGGAGTAAATGGGAATCAGATCGAGATAATCCAATTCAAACATGATGACTAGGGATGAGCTGAACACCCCCCTGTTTGGTTCGTACCAGAACATGTGAACAGGCAAAAAATTTGTTCGAACACGCGAACACCGTTAAAGTCTATGGGACACAAACATGAATAATCAAAAGTGCTAATTTTAAAGGCTTACACTACCGTTCAAAAGTTTGGGGTCACATTGAAATGTCCTTATTTTTGAAGGAAAAGCACTGTACTTTTAAATGAAGCTAACTTTAAACTAGTCCTAACTTTAAACAAATATACTCTATACATTGCTAATGTGGTAAATGACTATTCTAACTGCAAATGTCTAGTTTTTGGTGCAATATCTACATAGGTGTATAGAGGCCCATTTCCAGCAACTATCACTCCAGTGTTCTAATGATACAATGTGTTTGCTCATTGGCTCAGAAGGCTAATTGATGATTAGCAAACCCTTGTGAAATCATGTTCACACATCTAAAAACAGTCTAGCTCCTTCCAGAAGCTACAAAACTGACCTTCCTGTGAGCAGATTGAGTTTCTGGAGCATCACATTTGTGGGGTCAATTAAACGCTCAAAATGGCCAGAAAAAGAGAACTTTCATCTGAAACTCGACAGTCTATTCTTGTTCTTAGAAATGAAGGCTATTCCATGCGAGAAATTGCAAAGAAATTGAAGATTTCCTACAACGGTGTGTACTACTCCCTTCAGAGGACAGCACAAACAGGCTCTAACCAGAGTAGAAAAAGAAGTGGGAGGCCGCGTTGCACAACTAAGCAAGAAGATAAGCACATTAGAGTCTCTAGTTTGAGAAACAGACCCCTCACAGGTCCCCAACTGGCATCTTCATTAAACAGTACCCGCAAAACACCAGTGTCAACATCTACAGTGAAGAGGCGGCTGCGGGATTTTGGGCTTCAGGGCAGAGTGGCAAAGAAAAAGCCATATCTGAGACTGGCCAATAAAAGAAAAAGATTAAGATGGGCAAAAGAACACAGACATTGGACAGAGGAAGACTGGAAAAAAGTGTTGTGGACGGATGAATCCAAGTTTGAGGTGTTTGGATCACAAAGAAGAACGTTTGTGAGACGCAGAACAAATGAAAAGATGCTGGAAGAATGCCTGACGCCATCTGTTAAGCATGGTGGAGGTAATGTGATGGTCTGGAGTTGCTTTGGTGCTGGTAAGGTGGGAGCTTTGTACAGGGTAAAAGGGATTCTGAATAAGGAAGGCTATCACTCCATTTTGCAACGCCATGCCATACCCAGTGGACAGCGCTTGATTGGAGCCAATTTCATCCTACAACAGGACAATGACCCTAAACGCACCTCCAAATTGTGCAAGAACTATTTACAGCAGAAGCAGGCAGCTGGTATTCTATCGGTAATGGAGTGGCCAGCACAGTCACCAGATCTGAACCCCATTGAGCTGTTGTGGGAGCAGCTTGACCGTATGGTACGCCAGAAGTGCCCATCCAACCAATCCAACATGTGGGAGCTGCTTCTAGAAGCGTGGGGTGCAATTTCTCCAGCTTACCTCAATAAATTAACAGCTAGAATGCAAAAGGTGTGAAATGCTGTAATTGCTGCAAAAGGAGGATTCTTTGATGAAAGCAAAGTTTGATGTAAAAACAATGTTATTTCAAATACAAATCATTATTTCTAACCTTGTCAATGTCTTGACTCTATTTTCTATTCATTTCACAACGTATGGTGGTGAATAAGTGTGACTTTTCATGGAAAACACAAAATTGTTTGGGTGACCCCAAACTTTTGAACGGTAGTGTATATGCACGTTATTGTCATAAAAAGTGTTTGGGGACCTGGGTCCTGCCCCAGGGGACATGGATCAATGAAAAAAAAAGTTTTACAAACGGCCATTTTTTCAGGAGCAGTGATTTTAATAATGCTTAAAGTGAAACAATAAAAGTGTAATATTCCTTTAAATTTCGTACCTGGGGGGTGTCTATAGTATGCCTGTAAAGGGGCGCATGTTTCCCGTGTTTAGAACAGTCTGACAGCAAAATGACATTTCAAAGGAAAAAAAGTCATTTAAAACTACTCGCGGCTATTAATGAACTGCCGGTCCGACAATACACAAAAAAGTTAAAAACGCCATGGGAATTCCCCTGAACCAAAATTTAAAAAAAAATGACGTGGGGGGTCTCCCTTAATTCCATACCAGGCCCTTCAGGTCTGGCATGGATGTTAAGGGGAACCCCGGCCAAAATTTAAAAAAATGGCGTGGGGTCCCCCTCAAAATCTATACCAGACCCTTCATTGCAACCAGCATGATGGGACGGGAGGCTCCCGCTGTGTGACGCTTCTCCTCTTCTGACGGTTCTAAAATAACGGAGGGCGGGGCCACCCGGTGACCCCACCCCCCTCTGACGCATGGGGACTTCCCTATGGCATTCCCCGTGATGTCAGAAGGGGGCGGACAGGGAAGTCACTGTGCGTCAGAGGGGGGTGGGGTCACCGGGTGGCCCTGCCCTCCGTTATTTAAGAACCATCAGAAGAGGAGAAGCGTCACACAGCGGGAGCCTCCCATCCCATCATGCTGGATGCGGAGCGGCCCAGAAAACGATGGAAAGAAGACGCCGGCGCAGCGGAGGAAGATGCCGGACGAGAACACCGGAGGAAGATAGAAGATGGAGAAAGAAACCGAAGGAAGATAGAAGAAAGAAGATAGAAGAAAGAAGAAGCATTTAAATAAAGGAATTGCCAAATACTGTCTCAAAAACTGTCATTTTTAACAGTTTTGACACTTTTTTTTGTGAAATGGTAGGGGTACTTTTGTACCCCCTTGCCATTTATAAAGGGGGGAGGGCCGGGATCTGGGGGTCCCCTTGTTAAAGGGGGCTTCCAGATTCCGATAAGACCCCCACCCGCAGACCCCCACAATCACTGGGCAAGAGTTGTGGGGATGACGCCCTTGTCCCCATCAACATGGGGACAAGGTGTTTTGGGGGGCTACCCCAAAGCCCCTTCCCAATGTTGAGGGCATGTGGCCTGGTATGGTTCAGGAGGGGGGGCGCTCTCTCGTCCCCCCTCTTTTTCTGCGGGGTGCCAGGTTGCGTGCTCGGATAAGGGTCTGGTATGGAATTTTGGGGAGACCCCACGCCATTTTTTTTTACATTTTGGCGCGGGGTTTCCCTTAAAATCTATACCAGACCTGAAGGGTCTGGTATAAATTTTGAGGGGGACCCCACGCTATTTTTCTTTTTTAATTTTGGCCGGGGTTCCCCTTAATATCCATACCAGACCTGAAGGACCTGGTTTGGAATTTAGGGAGACCCCCCACGTCATTTTTTTTAAAATTTTGGTTCAGGGTTCCCCTGTGGGGAATTCCCATGCCGTTTTTATCAATGAACTTTTATGTGTATTGTCGGACCGGCAATTCATTAATAGCCGCGAGTAGTTTTAAATGACTTTTTTTCCTTTGAAATATCATTTTGCTGTCAGACTGTTCTAAACACGGGAAACATGTGCCCCTTTACAGGCATACTATAGACACCCCCCAGGTACGAATTTTAAAGGGATATTACACTTTTATTGTTTCACTTTAAGCATTATTAAATCACTGCTCCTGAAAAAACTGACGTTTTTAAAACTTTTTTTTGCATTGATCCATGTCCCCTGGGGCAGGACCCAGGTCCCCAAACACTTTTTATGACAATAACTTGCAAATAAGCTTTTAAAATTAGCACTTTGATGAGTTTGACTCGAACTCGAAGCTCATCCCTAATGATGACCCATCGCCAGCCGATCTGTGAATGTCAGACTTCTGCTGCCTAACTGTCAACAAGGTGGCCAGTCAAATGCTTTGTGTTTTTCTGTAGGTCCACATCTAGGGTTAAATTGTTACTAAAGTATTGCATAATATTAATATAAGCATCATAGTATAATAAAAGAATCATTATGGCTGGTGCAAAAATGCCAGCTGGACAGTAGAGACTGTTTAAAAACTTCAGATCACCGCAGACCCCATACAATGCCCCAAAAGGGCTGTGGCAATCTTAAAGAATGCAGATTTTTAGCTTGTATGGTTAAATTGCTGATGTATCGAATACGTGTGTGGCGGAGCTATAATAGTTAGCAACACTGCTCTTTTCTGTTCAGGACCATCTTTATTTTGCGTCTAACATGTATAGTGGGCATTTAGGTCTATGAATTTTAGGAAACAGGATCACATACTTTACATCCATCTAGGTGTCCTAAGGAAGCCATATTTCCAGCTATCCTGATGTGTGTGTTCCTTGTGTGCAATTCCTCTGCTTAACTGCTAATAGACAGGAAATAACAAAACATGAGAGAGAACAATACAACATATATATAACTCAAGGGCTAGCACTCTATCTAGTCATATGCAACAAAACTGGTTTCAAACTGCTACTCAACTTGGGTTTCCTGTTGATGGAATCTTCTGCATGCTTCTCATAGTCTAGCACGACTCCTTCCTCCTCTGTCTCCAGGACAACTCTGTCATCCTCTGTGTCCAGAACAAGTCTTCCTTCTTCATCTTACAGAACAATCGTCTTTGTCTGAGCACATGGCCTGTTCAAAGTCCTATTTCCCTCCCTCCTATTTCCTGTTACCTCATTTCGTGCAGGGAGCTTCACAAAGTAGCCCAACCGGTTTGTTAGCATATCAATAGGAGAAGCCTAGCTTCTAAAACAACACTGTCTTAAAATCTAATAATTCACATATCTAAGTTATGAAAATCAGCAAAAATAGCCAAGCAACACACACACACCTATGGCATTTTTTCACAGCTTAGATGCATAGAGGGGCTCAAAATCCAAGGAGCACCTTTGGGCTTTTGAGAAGCATAAATTATGCATCTAATTTCCTAACTCCTTCCTAACACATTTTTGGAGGCCATGGAGCACCGGGACAGTAGAAAAACCCCACAAAAATTACCCCTTTTTGTAAAGCAAAAATTCCACGGTATTTTCTTAAAGGTATAGTGAGTCTTTTGAAAATGTAATTTTTGCCAAAAGGTTTTAGAAAATTCACAAAAGAAAATGAAAGGTTTTTTTTTCTCTTTTTTTTACAAAGTTGTCAATTAATAACATATTTCTAACACACAGCATAGGCATGGCATACATAGAATTACACCCCAAAACACATTCTGTTACTCCTCCTATGTATGGCGATACCACATGTGAGACTTTTTCACAGCCTAACCACATAAAAGGGCTCAAAAACCAAGGAGCACCCTTAGGTGTTCTTGGGAGGGGGGGGATTAAATGATGCATCTAATTTCCTGACTACTTATTGCATTGAGGCCCTTGAGCACCAGGACAGTAGAAACACCCACATAATGACATTTTGGAAAGTAAACACCTCAAGGTATTCTTTAAGAGACATTGTAAGTCTTTTGTAGAATTCATTGTTTCGCCACAAGTTTTTTGAACATGTAGAGAGCTAATGAAAATTCATTTTTTTATACAAAGTTATCAATTAAATAAGATATTTCTCACGCACAGCATAGGCATACTTAGAATTAAACCCCAAAACACATTCTGCTACTCCTTCTGAGTATGGCAATACCACATGGGTGAGCCTTTTTCATGTCTAAGCTGATTATATATTGGACATTGTATCTTGTGTAAATCACAATTGTATCAAAACCAATGTACTGTAATGGTCGCCTCTCTACAAGTGGTCAGGGAATATAGCTCAATTTAGCATTACCTATAGCAGTCCCAGTTCTTATAAGCCAAGCAAGCCTGGCCTACCAGTATATGGCTACCCCTAGGACTGTCATGTTCACTGACCAGGAAATACAAGAGGCTGAAGAAAGGAAAAACAAAAGAGTTCCTGTGGTTCCATAAGTGCAGATGTCCACAGGGGATGGCTGGGACTGGTGTCTCACATGAACATAGCCAGTCATACATGTAGATGGGTCAGTTCAGACCACAGGCAGAGACATGGTCAGCAAACAGGCAAAGAGTCACTTTAGGCAACAGGCAGAAATATGGTCAATAAACAGGCCAGAGTCATTGCAGGCAGAGGCAACACTGCTCTGTTATGGCGGTGATCAGGAACATTGTTGCTGGCTGCACTGGTCTGGTGACACAGAGGGCTAGTGTGGCAGCAATCAGGAACACTGCTGCTGACTTATACTGGTCACATGACACTGGGACTGGTGTGGCGACAATCAGGGACACAGTTGCTGGCTTACACTGGTGTAGTTACACTGCAACTGGTGTGGCAGTGACCAGGGACACTGCAAATGGTGTGGCAGTGATCAGGGATAATATGTCTGATCAGGGACACTAATTGTTCTGGCGGTGATCAGGGACAATGTGATTGGTGAGGCAGTGATCAGGGACACAGAGTGGTGTGGTGGTGATTGGGGAAAAGACTGGTGTGACAGTGATTAGGGTTACTAACTGGCAGCACTGGTCTGGTGACATTGTACTGCTGTCGCGGTGTTTAGAGATAATGGCTGGCAGCACTGACATACAGTGATATCAGAGCAGCCAGCCATTGTACATTATCACTGCCACAGCGGTACAATGTCACCTATTCTGCCGATAGCAATTTCACCAAACAGGAAGTGAGGGAAAATCTACAACCTAGACACAGAGGTATGAAAAAATCTGACAAGGGTTTCAACATTCCTCTACTCTAGAAAAACATTTTTATGTCTGTCTATTTTGCTGTTGAAGAATTATCTTCACTTCCCATCTGGTAAAATATTGTCAGCATGACAGTAAAGGAAAATCTCACCAATGGAGCCACAGATAGCACTCAAAACCTGTCAGGAGTTCTAACCCTTTTCATTCTCTATACAAAATGAGGAAAAAAAGTTTTAGCTGGACATACAGTTTACCCTATACTGAATTTTTTCAGGACCTACAGTAAGAAAAGTAAGAACCTATAGTAAAGCTGGCTACACACGGATCAAAGTTCAGCAGGGACTGGCCAAAATTCCATCTGCGTGTGGCCCTACCTGTCCAACAGAAGTTGATCTGTAGATCAACTTCTCCCAAATGGGAATGCTGGGAAACGTTGATTCGATCAGCTGCTACAGCCTATTGATTGCAGTGCTGATCTGTGTATTCTGACAGTGGAGTTGTCCATCTGTCAGAATACAATAGCACAGTGAGAATAATTCCTCTATCCACCTTGCTTCTGTGGATGGGGGAATCCATTAGCCAGCCAGCTGAATGAAAAAAAAACATGCGTGCGAGCTTTTGAAAATGACAACCTGTTTCATCTTTCCTGAATTGCCATGCTGATTTAGCATGATAACCTTGCAAATAGGTTCTTTAAAAAGGACTTTTCATTTGCAGGGAGTACCAGAATAATTTTGCAAAGAAGTTAATGGGACATCATTTTACAACTGTAGAACTGATCTTGCATATCCTAACCACTGGTAAATTGTTTAATTACAAGCCTGGTGCCCCTCCAATTGTATTTAGTGCTAGAAAACATTTGCCAGTTTTCTTGTTTCTACAACATGTGAGAGGTGCATTTTTTTTTTCAAATATAATTTTTTATTGTTTTTAGAGAAAAGTCAGGGAAAGGTACAGCGCAATGACAACAATAACGGAAAATGTACATGGGTAATTACCTCGATAAAAGCTGGCTATCTGTCCGGCGTTTGAAACGCATGACAGTAATATCAGTAAGACTTGTTACAGCATTTTCTTTTTTTTTTTTTTTTTTTGCTACATCAGCTTTTACGTTGAGAGGATTTAAATCACCAATTTGGCTCATTTTTTCCAATCTCATTGTCGTCACATCATAGTAGCGGAAGCTTGACTATTTTATTCAATTTTATTAATTTTAGGAAAACTTTGGTTAATCTTTACAAAAATTTAAAAATCCACTCAGCTCACACTACGCCCCAATATGCAGCTAAAAATTATATAGAGTCCAAAAGCTATGGTGCCAATATCTGAAAATTGATCACACCTGAAGTACTGACGGCCTATCTAATTTCTTGAGACCCTAACATGCCAGAAAAGTACAAATACCACCCCCTTTTGGAAAGAAGACATTCCAAGGTATTTAGAAAGATGCATGGTGAGTTTTTGGAAAGTTGTCATTTTTCCCCACAATTCTTTGCAAAATCAAGTTTTTTTTTACACTTTTTTTTTCACAAAATTGTCATATTAGCAGGTTATTTCTCACACACAGCATATGCATACCACAAATCACACCCCAAAACACATTCTGCTATTACTCCCCAGTATGGCGATACCACATATGTGAGACTTTTGCACAGCGTGGCCACATACAGAGGCCCAACATGCAGGGGAGCACCTTCAGGCGTTCTGGAGCTCCCAGGCCAATTCTGACATTTCTCTCCTACATGTAAAAATCATCATTTATTAGCTAGAAAATTACATAGAATCCCAAAACATTATATATGTTTTTTTTAGCAAAGACCCTAGAGAATACAATGGTGGTCATTGCAACTTTTTATCTCGCACGGTATTTGCGCAGCAATTTTTTTAACGTTTTTTTGTAAAAAAAACAGTTTTGTGCTTTTAAAAAAAACAAAACAGTAAAGTTAGCTCAATGTTTTTGCATAATGTGAAAGATGAAGTTACGCTGAGTAAATAGATACCCAACATGTCACCTTTCAAAATTGCACGCGCTTGTGGAATGGCGCCAAACTTCGCTACTCAATAATCCCCATAGGCGACGCTTTAAATTTTTTTACTGGTTACATGTTTTGAGTTAGGCCCCTTTCACACTGGAGCGGTTTTCAGGTGGTATTGCGCTAAAAATACCGCCTGAAAACCGCCTCCTAAACAGCCTCCGCTGTTTGTTCAGTGTGAAAGCCCGAGGGCTTTCACACTGAAGCGGTGTGCAGGCAGGGTGGTGAAAAAAGTCCTGCAAACCGCTTTTTTGGAGCGGGGAAGGAACGGTGTATTCACCGCTCCTTCCCCGCTCCTGCCCATTGAAATCAATGGGACAGTGCGGCTATACCGCGGCAATACCGTGGCTATAGCCGCACTGTACGAGGGATTTTAACCCTTTTTCGGCTGCCAGCGGGGGGTAAAACCGCACCGCTAGCGGCCGAATACCGCTGCAAGAACGACGGTACAGCAGCGCTAAAAATAGCGCTGTTGTACCGCCGACGCCCCCACCGCCCCAGTGTGAAAGGGGCCTTACAGAGGAGGTCTAGGGCCAAAATTATTGCACTCGCTCTACCGATCGCAGTAATACCTCACATGTGTGGTTTGAACACCGTTTTCATATGTGGGCGGGACTTACGTATGCGTTCACTTCTGCATGCGAGCACACATAAACAATTTTTTTTTTATTGTTTATTTTACTTTATTTATTTTAGTTTGATGCTTTTTTCCAAAAAAAAAATTTTTTTGACCACTTTTGTTCCTATTACAAGGAATGTAAATATCCCTTGTAATAGGAATATGGCATAACAGGTCCTCTTTACAGTGAGATATGGGGTCAATAAGACCCCACATCTCACCTCTAGGCTGGGAAGCCTGAAATAAAAAAAAAAAGATCCTGGCTTCGATCATAGCGGCGAGTCGGTAGAAGCACTGGAGGGCGGCGGGAGGGGGGGCATCCCCTCTCGCCTCCCGTAAGAACGATCAAGCAGTGGAATAGCCACTATGATCGTTCTTATGGTGTAGGGAATCGCCGGCTGAAAAAGCTGATATCTGAATGATGCCTGTAGCTGCACCTATCATTCAGATATCCCCGCACAAAGTCAAGGACGTCGTATGACAGCCGGCGGGCGGGAAGTGGTTAAAACGCATTTTTTTCTTTTAACACAAAGGTGTCCATTTATACAATATTTCTAACACATGGCATGTACATACCAAAAATGACACCCCAAAATAGATTCTCCTACTCCTGAGTACGGCGATACCACATGTGTGAGACTTCCACAGCCTGGCCACATACAGAGGCCAAGTACAGCCGAGTATGGCTGAGCATGGCAGAGCATGGCTGGGTATGGCTGAGTATGGCTCGGTATGGCTGAGTATAGCTCGGTATGGCTGGGTATGGCTCAGTATGGCTCGGTATGGCTGAGTATGGCTCGGTATGGCAGGGTATGGCTGAGTATGGCTCGGTATGGCAGGGTATGGCTGAGTATGGCTCGGTATGGCAGTGTATGGCTGAGTATGGCTCGGTATGGCAGAGTATGGCTGGGTATGGCTGAGTATGGCTCGGTATGGCTGGGTATGGCTGAGTATGGCTGGGTATGGCAGGGTATGGCTGGATATGGCTGGGTATGGCGAGGTATTGCAGGGTATGGCTGAGTATGGTGGGGTATTGCAGGGTATTGCAGAGTACTGCGGGGTATTGCAGAGTACTGCGGGGTATTGCACAGTACTGCAGGGTATTGCAGAGTATGGCGGGGTATTGCAGTGTACTGCGGGGTTTTGCAGAGTACTGCGGGGTATTGCAGAATATTGTGGGGTATTGCAGAGTATTGCAGAGTACTGCTGGGTATTGCAGTGTACTGCGAGGTATTGCAGAGTACTGCGGGATATTGCGGGGTATTGCAGAGTACTGCGGGGTATTGGAGAGTATTGCTGGGTATTGCCGAGTATTGTGGGGTATTGCAGAGTATTGCGGGGTATTGCAGAGTACCGCGGGGTATTGCAGAGTACTGCGGGGTATTGCAGGGTATTGCAGGGTATTGCAGTGTACTGCGGAGTATTGCAGAGTATTGTGGAGTATTGGGGGTATTGCAGAGTACTGCGGGGTATTGCAGAGTATTGTGGGGGTATTGCAGAGTATTGTGGGGGTATTGCAGAGTATTGTGGGGGTATTGCAGAGTACTGCGGGGTATTGCAGGGTATTGCGGGGTATTGCAGTGTACTGCGGGTATTGCAGAGTATTGTGGGAGTATTGCAGAGTATTGTGGGGGTATTGCAGAGTATTGTGGGGCATTGCAGGGCATTGCAGAGTAGTGCAGGGTATTGCAGAGCATTATGGATGGCTGAGCATGGATGGATGGATGGCTGGATGTCACTGTGCAGAGCTGTGGGCACTACACATCCAGCCCACAGCGCTGCAGCCATCCATCCATCCCCCTCTCCGCTCACAGTGTACCGATCGGTACACAGGAGGGGAGGAGAGGAACCGGTGTCATCAGATGACGCCGGTCTGTTTACATGTGATCGCGTCGTCATTTGATGGCGCGATCACATGGTAAAGGGCCGCGATCAGCGGTCATTTACTGGGATCCGTGATGCGCCGGGTCCTCTGGCTGGGTATGGCAGGGTATGGCTGGATATATCTGGGTATGGCGGGGTATTGCAGGGTATGGCTGAGTATGGCGGGGTATTGCAGGGTATTGTAGAGTACTGCGGGGTATTGCAGAGTACTGCGGGGTATTGCACAGTACTGCAGGGTATTGCAGAGTATGGCGGGGTATTGCAGTGTACTGCGGGGTTTTGCAGAGTACTGCGGGGTATTACAGAGTACTGCGGGGTATTGCAGAGTATTGTGGGGAATTGCAGAGTACTGCTGGGTATTGCAGTGTACTGCGGGGTATTGCAGAGTACTGTGGGATATTGCGGGGTATTGCAGAGTACTTCGGGGTATTGCAGAGTACTGCGGAGTATTGCAGGGTATTGCAGGGTATTGCAGTGTACTGCGGGGTATTGCAGAGTATTGTGGAGTATTGGGGGGTATTGCAGAGTACTGCGGGGTATTGTAGAGTATTGTGGGGGTATTGCAGAGTATTGTGGGGGTATTGCAGAGTATTGTGGGGGTATTGCAGAGTACTGCGGGGTATTGCAGGGTATTGCGGGGTATTGCAGTGTACTGCGGGGTATTGCAGAGTATTGTGGGGGTATTGCAGAGTATTGTGGGGGTATTGCAGAGTATTGTGGGGCATTGCAGAGTATTGTGGGGCATTGCAGGGCATTGCAGAGTAGTGCAGGGTATTGCAGAGCATTATGGATGGCTGAGCAGGGATGGATGGATGGCTGGATGTCACTGTGCAGAGCTGTGGGCACTACACATCCAGCCCACAGCGCTGCAGCCATCCATCCTTCCCCCTCTCTGCTCACAGTGTACCGATCGGTACACAGGAGGGGAGAAGAGGAACCGGTATCATGAGATGACGCCGGTCTGTTTACATGTGATCGCGTCGTCATTTGACGGCGCGATCACATGGTAAACGGCCGCGATCAGCGGTCATTTACCGGCATCCGTGATGTCACGGATGTGTTCGGATGCGGGCCCCAGGGGGCGCGCGAGAGGGGAATTCTGGGAGGACGTCATAGTACGCCCTCCCAGAGTTAAGCAATCGCCCTGCAGCCGTCATTCGGCTATGGCCCGGTTGTTAAGTGGTTTTGTTTATGTAACTGATCCCAAATCTTTAAAGAGTAACGTGTAATGATATGTGCGTTTGGGCCTAACTTCCTAAAGTGTGGGGGATTCCAAATTATTTTGTGAAGTTTTACATTACTCATATCTTTTTCTAAGCTTACCCATCTTTTATCCATCGGTTCCTTTCCCCAATCTAACACCCGTGATATTACTATCGCTCTGTAATATTTTTTAAAGTCTGGAAGAGCCAGACCACCCTGTGCTTTATCCCTACTCAGGACCTTGTAGGCAATTTGTGGCTTCTTATTTTTCCATATGAATCTAGTGAGAATATTATTCAGTGCCCTAAAAAAAAAACCTGCGCTAACGGGATTGGGAGTAACTGCATTTTATATAAGATCTTCGAGGCCAGGGTCATTTTGACGGTATTTACTCGTCCGATCCAAGAGATCGGCAGATGCATACTTTTTCTCGTTTCCTGCTTGATCTCATCGAGGAGGGGAATGAAGTTTAATAGGTACAAATTCCTTATGTAATTCCCAAGTAGCTAATTTTTTTGCTCCACGGAAAATGGAAATTTTCCTTAAGTTTAATTGCTTGTTGTCCATCGATATTAATATTTAGAACAACTGATTTACTAAGGTTTACCTTATAACTCATAGCTCCCCATATCTCCTCGGAGTAGCCAGGAGGTTGGGAAGTGAAATCCTCGGTTTGACGATGTAAAACAATACATCATCGGCAAATGCCGAGAGCTTGTGTACGTCACCCTCCACCACACATCCGCATATGTCCGGATTTTTTCTAATCAAAGCTAGTAAGGGTTCTAAGGTTAAAACAAACAAAAGGGGGGACAGGGGGCAGCCCTGCCTGGTCACGTTTTCCATCCTGAACTCCGCCGATGGTGTACCATTCACCCTGACAAATGCCGAGGGGGATTTATACAATGCTTTAACCCAGTTCAACATGGTTCCACCCAGACCGACTACCCTCAACATCCTCAGCATGAACCCCCAGTCTACTCTGTAGAAGGCTTTCTCAGCATCAATCGACAGAAGCAGACCGGGGGTCTCCCTTATTTTCATTGCCTCCATTACCAGTAGTGACCTGACGCTGTTGTCTCTCCCCTCTCTCCCTGGTATAAAACCGGTCTGATCAGGGTGAATCCAGTACGACATTTTATCCTTTAGTCTGCTGGCGAGTACCTTGGCGTATAATTTAATGTCTGCGTTGAGCAGTGCTATCAGCTTATAGCTCGAACACTGTGTGCTATCTTTCCCTTCCTTTGGTATTAGAGTTATTGCCGACGTCAGTGCCCCATCGCATAACTCTTCCTGACCCCCTAACCCGTTCCAAATCTGGCAAAGCTTGGGGATCAGGGACTCCTTACATTTTTTGTAAAAACAGGTAGTAAAACCATCTGGCCCTGGACTCTTTCCAGAGGGAGATGCTTTCAAGGCCCTCTCGATCTCTTCTACAGTAATCGGACGCTCTATTTCTTTTGCGTTGCTGTCCGAGAGGCTTGGTAGACCTGCCTCCCTTATAAACCCCTCCTTTTTTTCCTCTCTTTCCAGGGTACCTAACCCATCTTGCCTGACCTTGTAAAGGGATGAAAAGTATCTCCGGAACTCCTTGGCTATGTCGCTGGACGTATATTTTAGTACCCCCTTTTTATTTTGGATCCTATCTATAAAGTTGGTCCCCCTTTTCCTTTTCAATACTGTTGCCAAATGCTTCCCCACGATTAGTTAGGTGGCCTCTATGATAAAATATTGAGGTAGCATATATAAATGTACCATCATCCAGGAATCAATAATCAAAGGGGTTGGAAGCCAGATCCCCAGTCAGGCGACCAAAATTCGGAGCATATTGGACTATTCCGGTACAATAATAGTGGGTAATAGTATGAAGCATATAACGATGGTGATAAAAATTATAATTGTTTTTATTGATGCAGAGGACAAAACAATGGTAATGAAATAAAACATAATAAAAGTACAGGTATATCACCAGTGCGGTCATTGGTATATAGTACAGCACAAAATCTCAGATATCATATTCCTCGACTAGTTTCGCAGACATAAACCGCTTCATCAGGAGGGAATCTAGAGATGATTATATTCTGACTAAACAGTCTGAACCTGACAAATAGAAAATATACAATGAAGTTTACCAAAATACATAGTAAATACAATTATATTCCAGCATCAACATTCACAAAAGGGTAATACAATTAGTGGGGGGAACAGGGGCGACTCTGCTTACCCAGGTCCCAACAGACCCCAGGCGCACGGCCCCACCGCCCGAGGATGATAACAGGTAGTAAAACCATCTGGCCCTGGACTCTTTCCAGAGGGAGATGCTTTCAAGGCCCTCTCGATCTCTTCTACAGTAATCGGACGCTCTATTTCTTTTGCGTCGCTGTCCGAGAGGCTTGGTAGACCTGCCTCCCTTATAAACCCCTCCTTTTTTTCCTCTCTTTCCAGGGTACCTAACCCATCTTGCCTGACCTTGTAAAGGGATGAAAAGTATTTAGTACCCCCTTTTTATTTTGGATCCTATCTATAAAGTTGGTCCCCCTTTTCCTTTTCAATACTGTTGCCAAATGCTTCCCCACCTTATTACTCTATCTAAATCTATCTTTTAGGTTTTTATTTAAGATACGCTTGGAATCGAATTCCATTAAATCTTTTAATTCTTCTCTTTTTATAATTAGTTGGTGTAGGAGTAATTTCTGGCTACCGCTCGTGGCCTTATGTGACTGTTCAAGCTGGTGAATTTCATCTATAAGTTCTATTTTCCTTTTTGCGCTTTCTTTTTTCTCGTTGGCCCCTAATGAAATCAGAATGCCCCTTAAATAGGCTTTTAAAGCCTCCCACAGAACTGATCCAGAAATCTCACCGGTGTCATTTACCGAGAAAAACCCATCGATTTCTTCCTGTATCTTACTGCAGACACTAGGATTCTCGATGAGCCTTTCATCCAAGCGCCATGAAAATAGGGACCTCCGGAGTCCCGGGATCCCCACCTTCACCATGACTGGGGCATGGTCAGACAGCGTGGTGACTCCAATCTTCGTATCCTTAACATGTTCTAATAGCCTATGATCCACCAAAAAATAATCAAGCCTTGAATAAGACCCGTGGACTGAGGAAAAAAAGTTGTAGTCCCTGTCCTTCGCGTGCTGAACTCGCCATGTGTCAATCATATGGTAACTATGCAATTTCTGTCCTATTTTTTTTAGGAGTTTCCTACCCACCCCCTGTGAACTAGAAGTACTACCCAGAGTTGGATCTAAGCAGAAATTCAGGTCTCCTGCCAAGATCACCTCACCTGCCCTAAAATCCATCAACTTGTTCAGTACCTGAGACAGGAAATCGATTGAATTTCTATTGGGGCAATAGACATTTGCCAGAGTAACAACCCTTTCACCTACCCTCACCTTCAAAAAGAGGTAGCGACCCTCCATATCTGCGCTCCTCTCCAAGAGCGCCAACTTGGTCCTTTTTGAGAACCCAATTGCCACCCCTTTAGCCCTTTTGATGGGGGAGTCGCTGTAGAACCAATTGGGGAAGCAGTTGGAGTATAATTTGACATGTGTGTCCTGTGAGAGATGGGTCTCCTGAAGAAACACCACGTCTGCCTTAAGTTGCTCTAATTCTCTTAACACCTTGTGTCTCTTAAGAGGGGAGTTCAACCCATTAACATTATATGTACGACAGGTGAGCTCTAACATTTAATCTTTGAATAGGACTACAATGTAATGTCGCATGTTGCTTTTTGAACCCCTTTACCCCATTGAAAACCTAGCAACGATCACGGTCCTCCTCTACCTAGCTGAACATAACTGGGACAGGGATATCCAGCTCTCTACAGAAATCCTGCAAGTCCTCTATATACTTTAGTCTGGCTGTTCTGCCTGCTTTCACGACGTTCAAAGATGTAGGGAAGCCCCAGCTATATTTTAGATTTGCCTTTTTCAATACTTCCAGCAAGGGTCTTAACTGACGTCTCCTATACAAGGTCCCTGCCGAAATGTTGGCAAAGATCTGGATCACTGCCCCGTCAAATTTTACAGGCTGAATTCTTCTAAGATTTCTCCAGGTCCTTGCTTTATCTTCGTAATGGTGAAATCTGATGATGACGTCTCTAGGTGTATCTTCACTGACGCTTGGGGGTTTTCTTATTCTATGAACCCGATCTATCTTCAGTTCATCATTAGGACCTCTGTCTAGTATCGGATTAAAGATAGCTTTTATTTTAGTGGGGAGGTCTTCACCATGTTGTTCTGGTAGGGTTCTCAACCTTAAGTTTTGTCTGCGACTTTGATTTTCTTGCTCTTTATAAAGTGTGTCCCGTTGGGCCATTTGTAGGTTCCTTATTTGTTGTTTTAAATCAGCTATTTCTCCATTCTGTTTCTCTGAAGCTTCCGCCATTGTTTCCACTCGCTTAAGCAGATGGCCCATATCAGTTCTGACATTAAGGATCTCAGATTTAATTACATTCTCCAGCTTAGCAAACATATCTAATAATTCAGTTTTTGTTGGTAGTGATTCCATGATACTCTCTTCCTCAGGGCTAAGGTCTCTTCCTTCCTCTCCGGGTATTCTGCCTTGAGCGCCTTTATTTTTCCCTGGATCTTTCTTCCTATCCTTACCTCCCTGCTGTTTACTTTGCTGAGCAGGGCTCCTTGGGCTTCCCGAGTTTGCTTCCTTCAGGTATTTCTGGATAGAGCTTGAGTTTAAGCTGTCTCTCGGGTTCTTGGATTCCACCGCTCTTTGAGAGCGCCCTCTCATGTTCACCTCCGCTCACCAGCCTTTCCTCTTTCTGCTACCCTACTCTCCTTATTCACTTCTCTTCTTCCTTTCCCCCCTCGCTCAGCACCTCCTTGCCTCTCCGTAGAGCGTGCTTGTTAAAGGGCAACACTAATCCAACCGATCGCAAGTTTCACTCTTGGAACCTTAGGTGCAAGGTTAAGCACTAATAGTTCAGGATTGTTCACAGACCTTTGCACATTCCTTTACCAATAGTCTCTCAAGCTAAAGTCCAGTCACCCAAGCATCTACAATAATATATGTATTTTTTTTTTTACAGAAAAGATCTTATCACAAAACTTGGCGCAGAGACTCCTTAAACCAGCCTTGCGATAACCCTTGGGATACACAGGGAGGGCTAACCCCCCTTCTTTTTAAAATGTATTTATCTGGCGCTTATCATGGGCTTTTATATTCTTCCACAGCTAGTGCATAACATCATAGTCCTACCTTGAGGTGCTACACTGTATAAATATTACCTCAGGTTGCTGGTCTCTTTCCCAGGGGGTCACTCCAGGGGGTCTGTTGGCGGCCGCGGCTCAGGCCCACTTCTCGGGATAGATCATGGTAGTCTTCCAGCAAGCCACTGCCCCAGGTAATACCCGGGGATATCAGAGAGGCTGGAGAGGTAGCTTCCAACGTGCCGCTGCCACAGGCAAAACTCGGAGATATCAGAGAGGCTGGGGGGATGTCTTCAGCGCACAGCTGTCCCAGGCTATACCCTGGGGATGTCAGAAGAGGCTGGAGGGACAGGGGGATGGCTCAGGGAGGGAGTAGCGCCAGGAGGACAGCGGGAAGCAGGGAGGAGAGCGGACGCGGCCCGCACAGAAGATCCGAGGCCGGCCCGAGGTCCTCGGCTGTGTGCCGAGTCAGCTGTGCTTACTTACGGCTTCGGCCACAGAATCGTCAGCTCCCCCCGCTATTCGTGCAGCTACCGATTTGGCATCGCAAACGGCTCCACCACCTGCTTCCGCAGCGCCACCGTCAGGCCCCCCCCCCAGCTCTTGCACGTCACATCACACGTGCTATCTGATACCTGTTACAGCATTTTCAATGACATTGTTAGACACACGACACTAGTATGAGTTATTGAGTGAGAAATGTCACATTGTTCCCGTAATCAGAGATCCAGTTGAACTGCCGGATCCGCGAACACTATTAAATTGGAAAAATCAGAAAAGATAAAGAAGGGGAAACACATACAGTGGGGAAGAAAAGTATTCAGACCCCCTTAAATTTTTCACTCTTCGTTATATTGCAGCCATTTGCTAAAATCATTTAGGTTCATTTTTTCCTAATTAATGTACAAGCAGCACCCCATATTGACAGAAAAACACAGAATTGTTGACATTTTTGCAGATTTATTAAAAAAGAAAAACTGAAATATCACATGGTCCTAAGTATTCAGACCCTTTGCTGTGACACTCATATATTTAACTCAGGTGCTGTCCATTTCTTCTGATCATCCTTGAGATGGTTCTACACCTTCATTTGAGTCCAGCTGTGTTGATTATACTGATTGGACTTGATTAGGAAAGCCGCACACCTGTCTATATAAGACCTTACATCTCACAGTGCATGTCAGAACAAATAAGAATCATGAGGTCAAAGGAACTGCCTGAAGAGCTCAAAGACAGAATTGTGGCAAGGCACAGATCTGGCCAAGGTTACAAAAAAAATTCTGCTGCACTTAAGGTTCCTAAGAGTAGAGTGGCCTCCATAATCCTTAAATGGAAGACGTTTGGGACAACCAGAACCCTTCCTAGAGCTGGCCGCCCGGCCAAACTGAGCTATCGGGGGAAAATAGCCTTGGTGAGAGAGGTAAAGAAGAACCAAAACATCACTGTGGCTGAGCTCCAGAGATGCAGTCGGGAGATGGAAGAGAGTTGTAGAAAGTCAACCATCACTGCAGCCCTCCACCAGTCGGGGCTTTATGGCAGAGTGGCCCGACGGAAGCCTCTCCTCAGTGCAAGACACATGAAAGCCCGCATGGAGTTTGCTAAAAAACACCTGAAGGACTCCAAGATGGTGAGAAATAAGATTCTCTGGTCTGATGAGACCAAGATAGAACTTTTTGGCCTTAATTCTAAGCAGTATGTGTGGAGAAAACCAGGCACTGCTCATCACCTGTCCAATACAGTCCCAACAGTGAAGCATGGTGGTGGCAGCGTCATGCTGTGGGGGTGTTTTTCAGCTGCAGGGACAGGACGACTGGTTGCAATCGAGGGAAAGATGAATGAGGCCAAGTACAGGGATATCCTGGAGGAAAACCTTCTCCAGAGTGCACAGGACGTCAGACTGGGCTGAAGGTTTACCTTCCAACAAGACAATGACCCTAAGCACACAGCTAAAATAACGAAGGAGTGGCTTCACAACAATTCCGTGACTGTTCTTGAATGGCCCAGCCAGAGCCCTGACTTAAACCCAATTGAGAGAGGAGAGGCCTAAAAATGGCTGTCCACCAATGTTTATTATCCAACCTGACAGAGGTGGAGAGGTGGAGAGGATCTGCAAGGAGAAATGGCAGAGGATCCCCAAATCCAGGTGTGAAAAACTTGTTGCATCTTTCCCAAAAAGACTCATGGCTGTATTAGATCAAAAGGGTGCTTCTACTAAATACTGAGCAAAGGGTCTGAATACTTAGGACCATGTAATATTTCAGTTTTTCTTTTTTAATAAATCTGCAAAAATGTCAACAATTCTGTGTTTTTCTGTCAATATGGGGTGCTGTGTGTACATTAATGAGGAAAAAAAATGAACTTAAATGATTTTAGCAAATGGCTGCAATATAACAAAGAGTGAAAAATGTAAGGGGGTCCGAATACTTTCTGTCCCCACTGTAGGTCCCAGAGAAAGTAATTAAAGAAAGAGAGAGTTAGGTGGGGGAAAGGGGAGAGAAAAAAAAGGGGGGGTTGCTGACCCGGAAGCGGTGGGGGTATCGCCACTTTAAGTAACTATCGGGGACATCGTTTCATCGGATAGAATAAACATACTCCAGAGCCTCCATGCCTTAGAATGTTTTTCCTGTTTATTTTGTGCCATGAGGACTAGGTCTTCTAATTTTTTAACTTCCTCTACTCTGCGCAACCACAACCCAATAGACGGAGGTGTGCTTTTTTCCACATAAGGGGAATCCAGGATTTAGCGGCATTCAATAATTGTCACACTATTGATTTTTTTGTAGATCTGTGCCGGGATCGTGGTAGCGTGGAGCAGAAGGAAAGCTGGTTCATTCTGAATCGTATGTCGCCCAGAAATGTTGCAGCAGAGGGCAAGACCAAAAGATATGGAGAAACGTCCTCTTGTCCGTCTTGCATCTCCAGCATTTGCCTGTGGTGGTTGGGAAGTACTTGTGTAATAACTGAGGTGTATAGTACCCCTTGGTCAAAATCTTATAGTTAGATTTTTGTATTTTCATACAGATAGATGTTTTTAAGGAGAACCTGATAATAATTTGTTTTTGGGCATCTGTAAAAGAACGCTGTAAGCCAGTCTCCTATTTCCGTAGGAAAGACAAGTCAGGTTGTTCCGATGGGGAGTTGAGCATAGCGTATGTTTTAGATAGCACTTGAGGTAGGGCCCCCTCGTCCCTACAATAATCCTCAAAGGTCGTCAGTGTATGGTTAAATTTAGCCGGATTGGCGATCGAATGCAGGAAATCGTGTAGTCGTATTGCTTTCCAGAACGGAAGTTGAAAGTGACCAGTGTCACTTATCAGCGATTGGATGGAAGGCACAATCCCTACCTGCCCATAGAACTGGCTCATACGCTGATTATTCAAGTCCAGGGGGGAATGCAGGGTTACCCAGTATTGGGAAAAGAGGAGAGTCTCTAGTGGAGAGGGAAGTTGTAAGTATGATTGTCGAGCCTATGCGGAGAGGAGTGCCTATTACAGGATGGGATGTCAGAGCAGAAGGTAGCTGGTCATAGAACCATGCAGCCCCTTTCAACAGAACAATTGTCTGGGCTTGTTCTAGTTGCATCCAGAGTTTGGTTTTACCGTGTCGATTCCAGTCAATAATTCTCCCAAGGTGTACCGCCAAATAGTAATTCCATAGATCTGGGAGAGCTAACCCTCCATAGTGTTTAGGCAATGTAAGGTAACGTCTACGTAACCGAGGTTTTGAGTGTGCCCATATGAATTTCAGAAAAAGGGAATGTGCTTGCTTAAAATATTGGGTTGTGATTTTGACCGGTAGTGCTTGAAATAAGTATAAAAACTTCGTAAGTATGCACATTTTAAGGAGGTTACATCTGCCAAACCAGGAGTGAAGTCCCCTATTCTACTCCTCTAGCAGCAAACGGTTCTTGGTCAACAGAGGTGGAAAATTAAGTTCGAAGGTGCGTGTCAAGTCACTCCGCATAAGGGTTTCTGAATATTTGAGGGCGCAGTCTGAACATCTGAATTTAAACTGGGATTGTAAGGAGCTTAGTCTATTTGGTGCTATATTGATCTCCATTGCTGCGGATTTATCAAAGCTAACTTTTAGGCTGAACAGATTTCCGTATCTCTGAGGAGATTTGGCAGGGACACTACAGGGTTAGTTAATGAAAACAGGAGGTCATCCGCATAAGCCGAGATTTTGTATTGGGCATTACCTATAGTTATCCCCGATATATCTGGGTTTGAACGTATGGTACACAAAAAGGGTTCTAAGGCTAGGGCAAAAAGAAGAAGTGAAAGCGGACATCCCTGTCTGGTACCATTTGTAATGGGGATTCCATTAGCTTTAACCTGAGCCGTTGGTGCGGAGTAAATATTGGAAATCCATTGCAACATTTTATGTCCCAGGCCAATGTGCTTAAGGACAGTGGACATTAACTCCCAATTGACGCGGTCAAAAGCTTTCTCAGCATCCGTGCTGAGGAAGACGCACAGCGTTTTAGTCATGGAGGCCACATGAATAAGGTTGAGCACTTTGGTGGTGTTATCTCTCGCCTCTCGTGAGGGGATAAAGCCCACCTGATCTAGATGGACTATATCCGGCATGTGTAGAGTTAATCTGTTGGCCAATATCTTTGTAAAAAGCTTAAGGTCTATATTCAGAAGGGAGATGGGTCTATAGCTGCTGCATGCGGCTGGGTCCTTACCGTCTTTAGGGATAAGGGAGATGTGGTCCCTCAGGGTATCTCTAGGAAAATGCACCCCTTCACTGAGGGCGTTGAACCGCTTCACCATATAAGGGCCTAGAAGTGGTAGGAGGGATTGGTAATATTGTAGGGTGAACCCATCAAGACCCGGCCCTTTGCCAGGTTTCATCCCTCCCACTGCTCGTTGCAGTTCTTCTAGGGTGATGGGGTTGTCCATCTCCGCACCTACCTCTGCAGTGAGGTGGGGAATTCGGGATAAGGCAATGTAGTACTCTATTGCTGCTGCATTGGAAGACCGCACTGGGAGGTTATATAAAGAAGAGCAGTAGTCCCTGAATTCTTGCGCAATCTGGGTAGGCATGAGCCTTTTTTGCCCCCAGGGTGCTATGATTTGGGATACATATGTATTAAGTCTGTGATTTCTAACCGCTTTAGCCAATAGTTTCCTTGATTTATTGCCAGTTCGTAGGTAAGCTTCCGGGCAGAATTGTAAGGCCGCTTTAGCTCTATAATGTAGTAAATCCACTGTTTGCCTCCTAAGGGACAACAGTTCTGTTTCCAGTGAGGCTACAGGTGTTCGTTTATGATTTGTTTCCACTTCATGTATTTAATGAAGAAGCTGAAACAATGGTTGTTCTCGTTCCCGTTTGATGCGCGCTCTATGTTTAATTAGCACCCCTTTTATCACGGTCTTATGGGCTTCCCATAGGATACCGGGTCACATTCAGCATTGTCGTTTTCTTGGAAATAGTGCTTTAGCTCATTCGTGACATCAGTCAGAACTGCCGGTGTCTGCAACAGGCTTTCGTTAAATCTCCAGAACCTAGGTCTGGTGGTGGAGATTGGTGAGAGGGTAGAGCGCATGGTAATAGGCGCATGGTCTGACCATGTGATATTGCCTATCACAGGGTCATGCACCACCTCGAACTGACTGTGGGGGACTAAAAAATAACCAATTCTCGAATACACTCTGTGTGGAGATTAGGGATGAGCTTCGTGTTCGAATCGTACGCATGTTCGACTCGAACATTGCCTGTTCGGTCGTTCGCCGAATTCCAAACGATATGGGCCGTTCACGCCAAATTCGAGTGGCGCGTCACGGCCCATAATTCACTGCGGCATCGATGATTGGCCAAGCATGCACTATGACCCGCATGCTTGGCCAATCACAGCACCATCTGTACAGAGAGCCGTAATTGACCAAAGCCAGGGTGGCTTTGGCCAATTATGGCTCAGGGGGTTTAGTACACGCCCCACACTATATAAGGCCGCCTGCACGGCGGCCCTGTGTGGAGTGTTCTGGCATTGAGAGAGAGATAGATAGACAGAGAGACAGTGTCATTTGATTTAAGTTATATGGAGTAGGCAGGTGAGTCAGTTAGCTGCACTTACAGTGTATTGTGTATATATATATATATATAATATATATATACACATCCTAGGTGTTGTATATATATATATATATATATATACACACTGTATTCAGTTTAGCTAGATCCGTTCCTGTTATTCTCTTCCTACTACTGACAGGCAGGCAGGTGTTTTTACAGTATTTACAGCTACCTGAAGAAAATTGCTGGTGTTCTTCTGATTCTATTAGTCCTATTAGCTACAGTATTTACAGTTAGTGTAGTGTGTCCTCTGCACAGTGTGCACCTAAAGCTACCTGAAGAAAATTAGTGTTCTTCTGATCCTATTAGTACAGTACCGCAGGCAGCTGCAGTATTTAGAAGTTAGTGTAGTGCGTCCTCTGCACAGTGTGCACCTAAAGCTACCTGAAGAAAATTAGTGGTGTTCTTCTGATCCTATTAATACCACAGGCAGGCAGCTACAGTATTTACAGTTAGTGTAGTGCGTCCTCTGCACAATGTGCGCCTAAAGCTACCTGGAGACAATTGCTGTTGTTCTGCTCCTATTAATACCACAGGCAGGCAGCTACAGTATTTACAGTTAGTGTACTGTGTCCTCTGCACAGTGTGCACACCTAAAGCTACCTGAAGACAATTGCTGGTGTTCTCATACTAATAATACTACAGGCAGGCAGTTAATTCTGCTAGCTGCAGTATCAGTATATATATACATTCCAGCTTTGTGCAGCTACATCTCACTGCAGGCCATTAGTATGACTGGAAGGCCAACAAGGAGAGGCAGACAGTCACAAGCCAATAAAAGAGGGCAAGCAGGCTCTGTGTCTAGAGGCAACAGTGCTAGTCGTGGAGACGGTGCGTCCTCATCAGCACGTGGCCGTGGGACACGCTTGTCCTATTTTTCGGCAGCTGGC
This sequence comes from Lithobates septentrionalis, assembly GCA_037952835.1. Taxonomy (NCBI): domain Eukaryota; kingdom Metazoa; phylum Chordata; class Amphibia; order Anura; family Ranidae; genus Lithobates; species Lithobates septentrionalis. The sequence continues at coordinate 398,545 of JBBDGP010000075.1, forward strand.
CATGTTGAGCCGCAACATGCAGAAGACTTGGTAGAGTGGATGACCAAGCCGTCCTCATCCTCCTCATTCTCTCTCACCCAGGCTCAGGGTACTTTGTCTGGCAAAGCAGCTGCCAATGCGGCCTTTTCCCTCTGCTCAATGGCATCAGTCACTCCTTCCCTAGCCCCACCATGTTCTCCTGAGGAGTCCCCTGAACTGTTTGACCACAGTGTTGGGTACATGCTCCAGGAGGATGCCCAGCGTTTTGAAGGCTCAGATGATGGAACCCAGCTAGAGGAAGGCAGTAACGTGAGCCCAGAGAGAGGGGGTGCCCAAGAAGGAAAGCAATCTGGCAGTCATGTTCCCCCAGCTGCAGCATACTGCCAGCTTTGCTCCAGTGATGAGGAGGGAGGGGGTGATGAGGTCACTGACTCCACGTGGGTGCCTGATAGGAGAGAGGAGGAGGCACATCTCCAACGAGGCAGGATGCCCTCCAGGGGCCAGCTTAAGGGCAGCACACCGACTGCATCACACCGCAGAACTCCGCATGTTCAGGGCGCTGCTGTCTCTGCACATTATTCCAAAAGTTCTTTGGCGTGGGCCTTTTTTGAGACGAGTGCATCAGATCCCACCACTGCTATTTGCAACATATTTCTCTTGTGGCCAAAACATCTCCCGCTTGGGCACCACATGCTTGACCAGACATATGACATGACCAGACATATGTTGACCTGCCATGCAATTCGTTGGCAAGCGTACCTAAAAGACCCACCAAAGAACAAAGAGGACCTCTCCTTGCTCCTCATCAGCTGGGATCTCCAACCCCACTATACCTTCAGTCCTCTCTGAGACCTGCACTGAGAGGAATGAAGATGTAGAATTAGGTGTATCACAGCCAAGTACTTGGGGGCAATCTGCTATTGGTACACCGACATCAGATTGTACCAGGCAAATTTCCCTGCCCCAGCTGCTGCACCGCCGAAAGAAGTTCACTCCCAGCCATCCACATGCCCAGCGGTTGAATGCTAGCTTGGCTAAATTGCTAGCACTTCAACTGCTGCCTTTTCAGTTGGTAGAATCTGCCCCCTTCCGTGAGTTTGTGGAATGTGCGGTTCCTCAGTGGCAGGTTCCCAAACGCCACTTTTTCTCACGGAAGGCGATTCAGGCTCTCTACCGGCATGTGGAAGGCAAAGTCTTGGCCTTGCTGGACAGGGCGGTCAGCGGTAAGGTGCATATTACCGCTGACTCAAGGTCCAGCAGGCATGGACAGGGACATTACCTATCTTTCACCGTGCACTGGGTGCCTCTTCTGGCAGCTGGGAAGGATGCAGGACAAGTAGTGTTGGAGGTTGTTCTGCCACCACGCCTCCAAAATACTATTAGTGGTGATTCTGCCACACCTCTCTCCTCCACCCCCTCCTCTTCTTCTTCCTCCATGGCCTCTTCCTGTGCTGATTTGACTTCGGAACCAGCGGTGCTCCGTAGGCGTTCAAGGGGCTACGCAAGCATGCGGCCAAAAGATGCCATGCGGTGCTTGAGCTGGTGTGCTTGGGGGACAGGAGCCACACTGGGGCAGAGATTCTGTCAGCTCTGCAGGGGCAGGTTCAGAAGTGGTTGACGCCACGCCAGCTTAAGGCAGGTATGGTGGTTTGCGACAATGGCACCAACCTTCTCTCCGCCCTCCAACAGGGACAACTGACCCATGTGCCCTGTTTGGCTCACATCCTTAACTTGGTGGTGCAGCGGTTCTTGGGCAGGTACCCGGGCTTACAGGATGTCCTGAGGCAGGCCAGGAAAGTCTGTGTGCATTTCCGCAGGTCATATAATGCCAGTGCTCGGCTGGCTGACCTCCAAAAGGAATTTAACCTGCCCAAGAACCGCCTAATCTGTGACATGCCCACCAGGTGGAACTCAACGTTGGCCATGCTGCAGTGGCTGCACACGCAGCAGAGGGCCATCAATGAGTACCAGTGCGACTATGGCACCAGGACAGGGTCAGGGGAGCTTGTTTTTTTTTCCCCACGCCAGTGGGCCATGGTCAGGGATGCATGCACTGTCCTGTCACCATTTGAGGAGGCCACGAGGATGGTGAGCAGTGACAGTGTATGCATCAGTGACACTGTCCCCCTTGTCCACCTGTTGGAGCACACGCTGCGTGGAATAATGGACAGGGGCACTTGAGGCAGAACAGAGGCAAGAAGAGGAGGACTTCCTTAGCTCTCAAGGCCCCCTTTATCCAGACAGTGTTCCTGCGTGCCCACTGATCACACAGGAAGAGGACGAGGAGGAAGAGGAGGATTGTGTGAGCATGGAGGTGGAGCCTGGCACTCAGCATCAGCAGCAGTCTTTAAGGGATCATTTACAGTCCCAAGAAACCCAAGACTTGTACGTGGCTGGGAGGAGGTGGCTGTGGATCATGTCGTCCTTAGTGACCCAGAGGACTCCGGACCGAATGCCTCAGCAAACCTACGCTGCATGGCCTCCCTGATCCTGCAAAGCTTGCGGAAGGATCCTCGTATTCGTGGTATCAAGGAGAGGGATCAATACTGGCTGGCAACCCTCCTTGATCCACGTTACAAGGGTAAGGTTGCGGACCTTATCTTGCCGTCCCAGAGGGAGCAGAGGATGAAACATCTTCGGGAGGCCTTGCAGAAAGGTCTGTGCAATGCGTTCCCAGAGACTGGGAGGTTACAAACTCATGTTCCTGGACAACGTGTTGCTGAGGCTTCGGTCAGTCAAAGAAGGAACAGTGGAGAAGGTGGCCATCTGACCGATGCGTTCAGACAATTTTTTTAGTCCGCAGCCCCAAGGTATGATCGGTTCCAGCAACCATCGCCAGCGTCTGTTTTACATGGTGCAGGAATACCTAGGGGCAAGATCTGACTTGGACACCTTTCCCAACGAAAATCCTCTGGGTTACTGGGTCTTGAGGATGGATCACTGGCCAGAGCTTGCACAGTATGCAATTGAGCTACTGGCCTGTCCTGCATCCAGCGTTCTTTCGGAGCGCACATTCAGTGCTGCTGGAGGTTTTGTAACCGATCACAGGGTCGATCGACTCGGTCCATCGACTGACCTTCATAAAAATGAATCAGTCTTGAATCACCACCAGCTACTAAGCACCTGATGCTGATGTAACCGAATAATTTTCTTTAAAATGTCAGATCCCTTCAAGACTGCCTATGCTGATGCTGAGTGACTATCCTGTTATGCTGAGTGACTATCCTCTTCCTCCTCAATGATCATGCTGATAGCTTGTAAGAATATTTTTGGTTCTGGGCGCCGCCATCAGTGGCTAAGGCCCAATTCTTCAGCCCCTGTTTTACAGGGGCGTGTAATTACAATTTTTGATGCAATATTTTGCAGGAGGGCTCATTCCTGCGCTCCAACTAGAGTATCTGTGAGGGGTTGCAGTGTTGTGGCACCAGTGCCTAAGGCCCAATTTTTCTGCCCCTGTTCAACAGGGACATGTAATTACAATTCTTGATCTAATAGTTCACAGCAGGGCCTGTTTCTGCACCCACCAAGAGTAACTGTGAGGACTTACAGAGTTGTGGTACCAGCACTACCACCACCAAAGGCCCAATTTTTCTGCCCCTGTTCAACAGGTGCATGTAATTACAATTCTTGATCTAATATTTCACAGCAGGGCCCGTTCCAGCTCCCACCAAGTGTAACTGTGAGTACTTACAGTGTTGTGCCACCAGCACCACCACCACCAAAAGCCCAATTTTTCTGACCCTGTTCAACAGGGGCATGTAATTACAATTCTTGATCTAATATTTCACAGCAGGGCCCGTTTCTGCGCCCACCAAGAGTAACTGTGAGTACTTACAGTGTTGTGGCACCAGAACCACCACCACCAAAGGCCCAATTTTTCTGACCCTGTTCAACAGGGGCATGTAATTACAATTCTTGATCTAATATTTCACAGCAGAGCCCGTTCCTGCACCCACCAAGAGTAACTGTGAGGGCTTACAGTGTTGTGGCAACACCAACACCAACACCTAAGGCCCCAGTTTCTGCAGAGTATATGGGGCAGGCCCTACTTTCAAACATCCAACTTACAAACGACTCCTACTTGCAAACGGAAGGAGACAACAGGAAGTGAGATGAAATCTACCCATAGGCGTGCGCACAGGGTGTGCCAGGTGTGCCTGGGCACACCCTAATTGCCTTGTGTGGTGCGGTTTAGACCACTGATATTTCATCCCCCCAAAAATGTTACACAAGCAAAAAATTTTTGGGAAAAGAAAATGCACAAAATTACACTGTCCACTGCCCTACTGACACCATCAGTACATATACACATGCATATGTATTTGAGCTTTGGGGTGCACACCCTAATGCAAGAGTCTGTGCACACCTATGAATCTACTCCTAGGAAGGGAAATTCTCTCCTGTAAGAGTTAATATGGGAAAAATGTGTCTCCTTTCCACTGATGCTTTATCACCAATCCTTGTTTCACTAAAAACCCCAAATTGTCAAAAAACATTTGTCATTGGGACAGAAAGTGAGGTAAAATCTTCTGAAGAGGTGCACAGACAGCAAAACAAATGTCACAGGGGTGATAGCCCTTCCCTATGTTTTCCAAAAAGCTTAAAAATAGATTTTTTGGCTGGAGCTACACTTTAAAAATGTACCAGTTCAAAATTACAAACAGATTCTACTTAACAACAAACCTACAGTCCCTGTCTTGTTTGCACCACCTGTATACTGCTGTTCAGAGGGCCTGGGGCCCCACGCCTTTCCTTTTTTTAATTTGGGTGCAGGGTTCCCCTTAATAACCATACAAGACCCAAAGGGTCTGGTAATGGACTGGGGGGGGGGTACCCATGCCGTTTGTCTCACTGATTTTCATCCATATTACCGGGACCGGACATTACATTAAAGCCCTAAGCAGTTTTAAATGACTTTTATTACTTTAAAAATGTCATTTTGTGCAGGGACTGTTCTAAGCACGGGAAACACGCACCACTTTACAGGCATACTATAGACACCCCCCAGGTACGATATTTAAAGGAATATTTCACTTTTTTTTTCACTTTAAGCATCATTAAAATCACGGCTCCTGAAAAAACTGACGTTTTTAAAACTTTTTTTTGCATTGACACATGTCCCCTGGGGCAGGACCCGGGTCCCCAAACCCTTTTTAGGACAATACCATGCAAATTAGCCTTTAAAATTAGCACTTTTGATTTTGAACGTTCGAGTCCCATAGACTTCAATGGGGTTCTAACGTTCGTGCAAATTTTCGGTCCGTTCGCAGGTTCTGATGCGAACCGAACCGGGGGGTGTTCAGCTCATCCCTAGTGGAGATGAGTAGAAGGTATAATCCCTCTCCCCAGAGTGATGTAGTCTCCAAACATCTACCAGTTGGGCGTTGTGTAGGTCCTGTGTTATGTGTTTATGAATACTAGAGTGGACTGAGGAGAAACCGGATGAGGTGTTCACCGAGGGGACCAGGGGTATATTGAAATCACCTCCTACAATCAACTGACCCTCTTTAAATTCCATAAGTAAGTTCAGTATACGGTGAAGAAAAGCATCTTGCCAGTCATTAGGAGTGTAGATGGTGGCCAGTGTCACCCGTGTGCCCCCAATCGATCCTTTGATAAACACATAGCGGCCTTCAGTGTCTACCAGAGTATCATTACATTTCCAAGGTACTTTACCTGAAAGGAGTATATACACTCCTTCAGATTTAGCTGCTACATTGGTGGCATGGTAAGACAAGGGAAAGTATCGATTTCTAAGGCATGGAGGATTACCCGTTCTGAAGTGTGTTTCCTATATAAACGCCACATCAGCGTGGGCTCTTTTAAGACCATTCAATAGCATAAATCGTTTTTCAGGTACATTTAGACCCTTTGCATTCAGCGAGAAAATGTTGATGGAATCCATCGTCTCCGGGTCTTAAGGAGGGGGAGGGGAGGGGAGGGGGGAAGTAGAGATAGGGGGGAGGGTAAAAGGAGAGGGAGAAGAAATATTATAGAAGAGAGAGAAACAGGAAAAAGGAGAGCAAGATTAGCTCAGGAAGAATGAGAGTGGACAGTATGAACTGTCCTTCCTGCTAATAAATGCAAAAAAACATTTTTGCAAAAAAGCACGCCCCATCTGTCATCTGGTGAGGTGCTTCGGCCTAATGCCCTGTACACACGGTCGGACATTGATCGGACATTCCGCCAACAAAATCCATGGATTTTTTCCGACGGATGTTGGCTCAAACTTGTCTTGCATACACACAGTCGCACAAAGTTGTCTGAATTTTCCGAACGCCAAGAACGCAGTGACGTACACTACGTACAACGAGACTATAAAAGGGCAGTTCAGTACCAAGCGCGGCATCCTTTGGGCTCCTTTTGCTAATCTCGTGTTAGTAAAAGTTTGGTGAGAGACGATTCGCACTTTTTCAGACTCGTGGTTTTCAGATCGTATTTCTTCTGTTCCGTTTGTGCTTGTGGGTTTGTATCTGGCCTTCAGTGCGTGCAGGGAGTACCATTGATTTATCTTTGTATTCTTGTCCGTTCGTTACTGAGTTTCAGGTCGCTCTTCACAGGCCTTGCTGTTCTTCAATGCGTTCTGTTACAGCGTTCTGAGCAGCTGACCGTTTTCTAGCCATGCTGCGTGTACGTACTCATCGTAGAGTTTGCGCTGTGTGGGGGGCTTGGTGTTGGGGTCCTTACTTTGACACAAGCCCAGTCCATGAACAGGGCGAGGAGGAGTTCATGGACCAAGAATTGGTTGCTCCAGCGTGACCAATTCTGTCACATGCCTTTGCTCCGTGAGATTCGTGAGAATAATCCTGACGATTTCAGGAACTTTCTCCAGATGACGGACCCCGTATTTCACCGTTTGTTGGCTTTGCTGACCCATTATATTAGCAGGCAGGATACCTGCATGATGCAAGCCATCACTGCGGAGCAGAGGCTAGTCGCCACCCTGCAGTACTTGGCGACGGGGAGAAGTCTGCAGGACCTTAAGTTCTCGACAGGCATCTCCCCCCAGGCTCTGGGGATCATTATCCCAGAGACCTGTTCTGCCATCATCCAGGTCCTGCAGAAGGAGTATATGAAGATAAGAAGATTTTTATCCTTTAACATCACATGTTATTGTATTTAATGTTTGTTAATATATTGTATTTCTTCCCTCATTCCCTAATTACCATGATTGTAATATGCTGTGAATGTCCCCTTTGTCCACATGCATGCTGTATTTTTTTTTTTTTGTCCTTCATACATATTTGCCTTCAAGCATGCTCTCCTGGCCCTATATCCACCTCGTCTACTCAATTAACAATGTATTTTGTCAGCTCCATAGTAGTGCTTTACCCTAAATACCCCCTAAAATGTGTAAAAATTTGATTTGTGCTTGAAATTCTGGCAGAGTGCCAGAGGTTTTTTTTGGGTCCCAAAATCATCTGGAACCCTCCCTCCCCCCATCAAGTTCCCCCTCTCAGGAACCCCCAACCCACCCCCTTCCCCCCACCATTTTTAGTTATATGTACTCGGCTACCTCAATTGTGCACCATATTAACCCCTTGATCGTTTATTTACCCTCCCTCCCCCCAACTGCTAATTCAGCTGATACCAATCCTCTATCTATCCTCAATCCTCTATCTGCTGATTTTGCCCAACCCATACACACTATACTTACCTCTTTTGTGGTCATATTTATGGATGAATTCCCCAAAGCATGTAGTGCAAGGGCCTGCCTGAATACTTTCAAATGGTACTGTTTAAAGTTTTTGTATCCTATTATTATCTTGATAGGTAATATCAGAATGTAAAAATGTGTTAAAATGTGTACAGTGTGTATTTATCTCTTTTTATTATGACACTTCTTACCTGTCCAGTGGGCTGCCAATAGTGTAAGTAAGGAGGGGCTGGCCAAAGTAATACACATTATTTAGGCATTCATCTCTCAATGAAGTGGAGAGGGTTACCTGTCCAAAACATCTCCCCCCCTAAAATTTAAAAAAATGGCCCATGAGAGTGTGGGGGGAAGAATCTGATAGGTGGAACCTTTACCTTTGTCTTTAAATACTCTCTAAAAGAAATGTTATACTGATGTTGGCCAAGAATGTTTGCCGCGCTGATCCTTTCGCCCCCATACAGGAAATGACCGCCAGGTAGTGATCACTCCACCGCAGCCGAGCTGACTCCCCCCCGCACCTCTTCTGGGGTGCCAGGGAGAGGGTGAGGGGGTCCCGCGGCTCCCCCCAAACTCACACCAGGGACATGCCCAACCCGTCAACAGTGTGGTCAATACTGCTATTCACCCTATCATACTGCCCCTTACCAATCTGGAGCACAAAGGGGGAGCCCGCGGGCACGTGCACAGGGGTCAGGATGTACATATGTGCATGTAATGCCGTCTGGCACCATAATTAGCTAATAGAAAAAGGGAAAAATGAAGGCCTTAAAACCTTTACTGGGTGAGGCTAACAGTGCTTGCTGCCCCACTCCCCAAAGTGCCTAGTTCCCAACCATAAACATTAATACACAAGGCATATAGCAACCTGCTAAAATCAGTGATCAGATATATCTTTCTTCAGGCATCGGAGATCATTGCAGGAGGATTGTGATCCCTCAGATATGGGGAAACCCCATCTATATGTAATTCCGGATTGTCGGGCCACCTCCTGCACAGGTTTCAGCAGTGCTCGCCGTTGCAGGTTCGCCCTGGACAGATCAGGCAGGATCCGAAGGTTAGCGCCATCAAACTCTGTGTCTCCCCTCTCCCAAGCCTTCCGTAGGATGAGTTCCTTGTGGGAGTAATGGTGCATTCGGCAAATTACGTCTTGAGGCCTATCTGGGTCGGGAAGGTGTCCCCCGCTATGTCACGGAAGATGGCTAGGGTGGATGCCGCTAGGGCCTCCGTCTCTGTAGCTTCCGGCAGGCCTCTCAGCCACAAATTGTTTCTTCTGCTGCGGTCCTCGATTTCTTCAAGCTGGAGTTGCTGGGTGAGTACTGCAGCTGCCTGGGATGTCTGTAAGGTCTCCACCGCTAACATCCATTGCTCTAGCGCTGCCACCGAGGACTCACCCGACCCCATCCCATCTGAGAGCATTTTCACATCTTTCCGTACTGCTGTTAGTTCTTTGTGGCAAGATGCCTCAAGCCTGCCAACCAGTGCCTCGATGTCAGACCTCGTAGGTAAGGCCTGCAGCAGCGCCCTCAATTCGGCATCGGCTCTCAGGGTGTGTGGTGCGGGTGTAGCAGATCCTGGAGGTCCGATCGGAACACCGCTGGGGTAGCAAAGCCCACCTCTAAGGTAAGTGAGGCCATTGGGGATGTAGAGGGGTTTTGAGACGGTTGGCTATTGTGGTGGCCGAGCAACGTGGAATCCGCCATCTTGGCAGCCGAAGAGGCCCCCTGAGTGTTTGAAAAATATCGGTGGATTTCTCCACTCGTTTGCAGTTTGGGAGATGTCTTCTTCTTGTTCTTTCCCTTCGGCTTCCCAGCAGAGTACATGCCAGGGAGTACCGGAGAATATTAGCTGGGTTTAAGCTGGTTTAGGCCGGGACCTGACCGGGTGCTCCACAGACACACTTCTTTACTCGGCCATGTCCAGACCACACCCCTGTCAACAGGTGCATTTTCAACGCTTACTGTTCCTGTCTGGCATTACACCAAACATTGCCTGGACCTGTCACACTCTGGTAGCACTGTTGACAGTATACTTCATCAGTGACACCACTCTTGGCCACCACACCTGCCCAAAGGAATGAAGATCCACAGCTATGTTGCCAGCTCACATATTCCAGTCCTACAAAATATGTATTGTGGTACTGCAGAACCTTATATCGCTGCGAATGTAAAAACCAATAGGCATGGCCACTCTTTTAAAAAACTTAACAGCGTACACAGCTTGTGATCATCAAGTGCATCTCCATCCTAAGTAGATTTCTTGATTTTTGGTGGAGTAGGATAAAATTCAATGCTCATTAGGCGTTTCCTGCTGTTCAGGAGACCTCCTTCCACCTCTGCATTGTTGTGACATGTGAGCCATGCAGAGCTGCAATGTAAAGGGTAACATTATTAATAATGTGTGTGCAAAATATGTAATTATAGTAGGGCAAGACTCAGGTTCCTGAGTGTACACTCCAAATATATTGTCGTTTTCACCTGGCTAACCCTTCTGTGTTTTTAGAAGGCTGGAAGCTAAAAATGGGAGAGGTGTGGTGCTGACTCACTCTATAGACAATACAGCTCATCACCTGTCTTCGTAGATCAGACACATGACCTTGTCACTACTAGAAAAGCATGTACAGCATAGCACATCCTCTTCTATGTTTTTGTATGTGTAGGAATAGGTAAATGATTTGTTATGATAATGGTGAAGTGTTCTATGTGAAAAACTGAAACAAGAACAAGTATAACATGTATAACAGTACGTCTGCTGTCAGAACATACTGTACACATTTTACCCCAATTAAAATCATACTGGCTCATCAGATCATTGTTATATATGAATAAAAAAAAATATTATTAGCAGCAAAAAACATTTTAGTTTCAAAGGATTTAAAGTATATCTAAACTCTCACCTTGTAAAACAACCCATTCCATTTAAAATTGAAATGAAAGGCAAAGCCTTTGTGTAAAAAACATATAAATTATAAACATTAAAGCATATAAAATATAAACATTATAAATAACTTTTTCCCCCTTTTTATAAGTGGTCACATAACTTCTGTTCTCAGCTGCATAAGGAGCTCAGGGAGGAGAAACAACACCACACTGGTCTTCACAGTGAATAGCTGCAAGGAATAGGGGAGGCGTGCCAGGACAAGTCTCATCATTGGAGGAGAGCAGGCTGAGTTCTCAGCACAGCTAGAAAACTGACAATGCTGTGCTCTCATGCCTAGTGTTATCAGTTTTAATAGGAAAGCAGAGGGGCTGTCAGGAACAAAAGGCATTTAACACAAAGGAATCAATACAAAGAGAACAGGATACTTTTTCATACAAGTACATGGTACAGCAGGCACATATCAGGAATATGAAATGTTGGGTTTACATATTCTTTAACACATGGCCCAAAAACCTTTTGTCAAGGCGGTGGTTGTCAGTATATGCTGATATGGGCATGGGAGTTGGAAATAACTGGGGGACTCTGGAAGACGATGGTCTCTAATGACAGCAGCTGTTGCAAGATTCCCAAGGGCAGGGGAGTCTAAAGGCCAGCCAGCATTCAACAGAGCTCCTGATGGTGGGGATGTGCTTTATTGCATGCTGACACGACCCTAGGGATCGCTCAACTTAAGATTAGTGACTCGGAGACAAAAAAGTATCAGGAAGCAGGACTGAAGTGGGAAGATACACTATCGTGAAAGTCCAGGAATGAAGACAATGGTCAGGGAAATTTGCACATTGGGATAGCCAAAAATGAATTTAAGGATCAGGGCAGGTAGTGGACTCCACTTCCTGGATAACCAGAAAACAAACCCATAGCTCAATAAACGAGAATGAATGGAGGCTACTATGTATCAAGTTAGAATTCTTTCTAGTTTAAAATCTAATTCACCACAGGTTGTAGCTAATCATGTCATTATCAGTTATTTAAGTGGTTGAGTTTGCATAATTCCTTGTTTAGCATTGGATTTAGCCTCTTATGGACAGTTTATAATTTATGTATTGAAGGAATTCCTTTGTTATTATTTAGCAATATAAAAACTTACAGTGCCTTGAAAAAGTATTCACGCCCCTTGAAATTTTCCACATTTTGTCATGTTACAACCTAAAACATAAATGTATTTTATTTTATGTGATAGACCAACACAAAGTGGCACATAATTGTGAAGTGAAAGGAAAACGATAAATAGTTTTCAACATTTTTTACAAATAAATATGTGCAAAGTGTGGCATGCATTTTTATTCAGCCCCCCGAGTCAATGATTTGTAGAACCACCTTTCACTGCAATTACAGCTGCAAGTCTTTTTGGGGATGTCTATACCAGCTTTGCACATCTAGAGAGTGACATTTTTGCCCATTCTTCTTTGCAAAATTGCTCAAGTTCTGTCAGATTGGATGGAGAGCATCTGTGAACAGCTATTTTCACTTCTTTTTAGTGTTGTTGAGTATTAGTGTCAGAAAGCTAGTTGTTAGGTCATTTGGACAGGGTATAATACCCAATCCTCATTAAATTGGTAGGTACAATGCCCGGCGGGTGTGGAGCTGCGACTTGGCGTCCATCTTGCAGCATATATGCGTTCCTTGATTATCTGATCGAGGGCAAATACTGTTGTGCAAAATGTAAGCACATTGTTCGGCACATCACGGATCTGGTGGACAGATTACTGGGAGGGTCTGGGGAAGACCCAGCTGTTATGGTGCACGTTGGCACCAATGACAAAGTCAGAGGCAGATGGAGTGTCCTAAAGACCAGTTTTAGGGACTTGGGACCTAAATTGAGGAAAAGGACCTCCAAGGTAGTATTCTCAGGAATACTACCGGTACCTCGAGCCACACCAGTAAGGTAGAGGGAGATTAGGGAAGTAAACAAGTGGCTGAAGAGCTGGTGTAGTAAGGAGGGGTTTGGGTTCCTGGAGGACTGGGCTGACTTCTCAGTCGGTCACCAGTACTATAGAAGGGACGGACTGCACGTAAATAAGTAGTGTGCAGATCTGGTGGGAGTAAAGATGGCCAAAAAGTTAGAGGGGTTTTTAAACTAGGCAATGGGGGGGGGTCCAGAGGTAGAGATAGTCAGCGTTAGACATGTGCACACTGAAATATTTTGTTTCGGAGTTTCGCTTTCGTCCGAAAAATAAATGTATTTAGTTACTCCCGAAGTTCATTTTTATTTATTTCGTTTTTCGTTAAAAATTGCATTCGTCCGAAAATCCAAATTGAGGTTGAATCTGTCATTGAAGGCTTATGGTGTCTGTCGAATGTTCAAAGAAGATTCGACGGAGCAGCTAAACTGTACGACGCCGTATAGTTTACCTGCTCCTTTGAATCTTCTTAGAACTTTCAACAGACACCATAAGCCAAAGTATGTGTGTACTTAGTTCTAGCTATTTTACTGCTCCTCCTCTTTGGTTACAATCAGCCAATAACATTCATCATCATCATTATTTTTATTTATCTTTTCTCCCCTACGTCAAATCTTTTCTTCCCTACGTCAAATCTTTTCTCTCTATGTCGAATCTTTTCTCTCTATGTAGAATAATCTTGGACTAATAGAGTTAAGGTTAGGCACATTCGACCACAGGTTTGATGGACACAGATTGTTATTGTCATCATCATGTCGAATCTCCTATCTATACCAAACTGTTGTAGCAACGAAAACGAAAATAAAGCATTTGTTTCTGTCGGATGTTTCGTTTTTTGGATTCTGCACTTTCGTTATCGTTTGTTAGAAAACGATAACGAAAATACCTGAAATTCGGACGAAAACGAATGCACATGTATAGTCAGCGTGGAACATATTCCAGAGGGTAGTATTGGGGGCATTAGTGGTAGGTTAACTAAAGCTAAACTAATGTTTAGACTAAAGTTGACTAAAGCACATAAACCCAAGGTAAGCATAGTAAGAAAGTCCTAGTTGCAATCTTAGAACACCCAATAAGAGTATAGTATGTGACTGGTCTAAACTACGTGGCATATTCACCAATGCCAGGAGCCTGGCAGACAAGATGGGTGAAGTAGAGATACTGTTGTATGAGGAGGATTCGGATTTTGTGGGAATTTAAGAGACCTGGTTCAACAGCTATAGTTCATTGAGTGAACCATGAATGCCAACATGTACTGTGACATACTGAAGCAGAGCATGATCCCGTCCCTTTGGAGATTGGGCTGCAGGGCAATATTCCAACATGATAATGACCCAAAACACACCTCCAAGACAACCACTGCCTTGCTAAAGAAGCTGAGGGTAAAGGTGATGGACTGGCTAAGCATGTCTCCAGACCTAAACCCTATTAAGCATCTGTGGGGCATCCTCAAATGGAAGGTGGAGGAGTGCAACGTCTCTAACATCCACCAGCTCTGTGATGTCGTCATGGAGGAGTGGAAGAGGACTCCAGTGGCAACCTGTGAAGCTCTGGTGAACTCCATGCCCAAGAGAATTAAGGCAGTGCTGGAAAATAATGGTGGCCACACAAAATATTGACTTTGGGCCCAATTTGGACATTTTCACTTAAGGGTGTATTCACTTTTGTTGCCAGCAGTTTAGACATTAATGGCTGTGTGTTGAATTATTTTGAGGGGACAGCAAATTTACACTGTTATACAAGCTGTACACTCACTACATTGTAGCAAAGTGTCATGTATTTAGTGTTGTCACATGAAAAGATATAATGAAATATTTACAAAAATGTGAGGGATGTACTTACTTATGTGAGATACTGTATATATATATATATATATATATATATATATATATATATATATATATACTCTGCATCCAGTGTAGCCTATATCTACAATGCATTCCGTGGTGTATTGTTTCTACGACACTTCTAGTGGTGTACACAGTACACAATACAGTGCAGCCGTAGTGCAGTTGCTACTACATTTCTGGTGGTGTACACAGTAAACAATACAGTGCAGCCGTAGTGCAGTTGCTACTACTTTTCTGGTAGTGTACACAGTACACAATACAGTGCAGCCGTAGTGCAGTTGCTACTACATTTCTGGTGGTGTACACAGTAAACAATACAGTGCAGCCGTAGTGCAGTTGCTACTACTTTTCTGGTAGTGTACACAGTACACAATACAGTGCAGCCGTAGTGCAGTTGCTACTACATTTCTGGTGGTGTACACAGTAAACAATACAGTGCAGCCGTAGTGCAGTTGCTACTACTTTTCTGGTGGTGTACACAGTACACAATACAGTGCAGCCGTAGTGCAGTTGCTACTACTTTTCTGGTGGTGTACACAGTACACAATACGGTGCAGCCGTAGTGCAGTTGCTACTACTTTTCTGGTGGTGTACACAGTACACAATACAATGCAGCCGTAGTGCAGTTGCTACTACACTTCTGGTAGTGTACACAGTACACAATACAGGCAGCCGTAGTGCAGTTGCTACTACACTTCTGGTAGTGTACACAGTACACAATACAGTGTAGTGTGGTGTTGCAAAACAATATATACATCATGTCCGGAAGGCCACCAAGGAGAGGCACACGCTCACAGGCCACTAAAAGAGGGCAAGCAGCCTCTGTGTCTACAGTCAACAGCGCTAGTCGTGGACATGGTGCATCCTCTGCAGGTGGCCGTGGGGCACGCTTGTCCTTTTTTTCTGCTGCTGGCCGTGTTATGGAGCCAGAATATGCAGAAGAGTTGGTGGAGTGGATAATAAAGCCATCCTCATCCTCCTTAGTCACCCAGGCTCAGAGTAGTTTGCCTTCCAATGCAGCTGCCAAAGCAGCCTATTCCACCGGCTCCTTGTCCACAGTCACTCCTTCCGTAGCCCCACCATCATGCACGGAGGAGTCCCCCGAACAATTCGATCACAGTGTCAGGTACATGCTGCTGGAGGATGCACAGTGATTTGAAGGCTCCGATGTTGATTTCCAGGTTGAGGAAGGGAGTAACGGGAGCCTAGAGAGAGGGGGTGCCCAAGAAGGACAAGAAACTGGCAGTCATGTTCCCCCAGCTGCAGCATACTGCCAAGTTTGCTCCAGTGACGAGGAGGGAGGGGATGATGAGGTCACTGACTCTACTTGGGTGCCTGATAGAAGAGAGGAGGCGGAGACAGCACAACTTCAATGAGGCAGGATGTAATTTAGGGGTCAGCTTAAGGGCAGCCACCCTATTGCATCACACCGCAGAGCTCCGCAGGTGCAGGGCGCTGCTGACTCCCCGCTGATTTTGAAAAGTTCCTTGGTATGGACCTTTTTTGACACGTGTGCAGCAGATCGCACCATTGCTGTTTGCAACCTATGTCTGAAGCATGGCCAGAACAGCAGCCGCTTGGGCACCACATGCTTGACCAGACATATGACGACCTCCCATGCAGTCCGTTGGCAACAGCACTTGAAAGACCCACATCAAAGAAAAAGGCGGACTTCTCCTTGCTCCTCATCTGGGCTCTCCAACCCCACTATACCTCCAGTCCTCTCAAAAACCTGCACTGAGAGGAATTAAGGTATAGCAATAGATGTCCCAAGTACTTGCAGCCAATCTGCTATCTGTACACCACCATCTGAATTTAGCACGCAAATTTCCCTACCCCAGTTGCTGAACCGTAAAAAGAAATTTGGTCCCAGCCATCCACATGCTCGGCATCTGAATGGTAGCTTGACCAAATTGCTAGCACTGCAACTGCTGCCTTTTCATCTGGTAGACTCTGCCCCCTTTCATGAATTTGTGGAATGTGCTGTACCTCAGTGGCAGGTTCCAAAACGCCATTTCTTTTCACGATAGGCCATTTCGGCTCTCTACCGGCATGTGGAAGGCAATGTTTTGGCCTCGTTGGACAGGGCGGTCAGCAGTAAGGTGCATATTACCGCTGACTCGTTGTCTAGCAGGCATGGGCAGGGATGTTACCTTTCCTTCACGGTGCACTGGTTAACTCTGCTGGCAGCTGGGAAGGATGCAGGACAGGGTTCAGTATTGTTGGAGCTTGTTCAGCCACCACGCCTCCAAAATGCTAGTGGTGATTCTGCCACAGCTCTCTCCTTCACCCCCTCCTAATCTTCTTCCTCCTCTATGGCCTCTTCTGCAGATTTGTCCTCTGAACCAGCGGTGCTCTGTAAGCATTCAAGGGGCTATGCAAGCACTCAGGCAAAAAGATACCATGCAGTGCTTGAGTTGGTCTGCTTAGGGGACAGGAGCCACACTGGGGCAGAGATTCTGTCAGCTCTGCAGGGGCAGGCTCAGAGGTGGTTGACACCACGCCAGCTTCAGTCAGGAATGGTTGTATGTGACAATGGCACCAACCTTCTCTTCGCCCTCCGACAGGGACACTTGACCCATGTTCCATGTTTAGCACACATCCTAAATTTGGTAGTGCACCCAGGCACCAGTCTGTGGTCATTTCTGCCGATACTACAATACCAGTGCTTGGCTGGCTGCCATTCAAAGGGAATGCAACCTGCCCACCAACCGCCTCATTTGTGACATGCCCACCAGGTGGAACTCAACATTGGCAATGCTGCAGCGGCTGCACTCACAGCAGAGACAATCAATGAGTACCTGTGTGAGTATGGCACCAGGACAGGGTCAGGGGAGCTTGGCTTCTTTTTGCCACGCCAATGGCTACTAATCAAGGATGCATGCACTGTCCTGTCATCATTTGAGCAGGCCACAAGGATGGTGAGCAGCAACAATGCATGCATCAGTGATACTGTCTCTCTTGTCTTCCTGTTGGAGCACACGCTTCGTGGAATAATGGACAGGGCACTTGAGGCAGAACAGCGGGAAGAAGAGGAGGACTTCCTTACCTCTCAAGGCCCCCTTTATCCAGATAGTATTCCTGCAGGCCCACCAAACACACAGGAAAAATAGGAGGAGGGGGAGGAGGAGGGGGATTGTGTCAGCATGGACATGGAGGATAACACTCAGCAGCAGTCTTCAAGGGATGGTTTTCAGTCCCCAGAAACTCAATTAGTTGTACGTGGCTGGGAGGAGATTGTTACAGATCATGTGATCGTTAGTGACCAAGAGAATCAAATGCCTCTGCAAACTTACACTGCATGGCCTCCCTGATTCTGCAAAGCCTGCAAAAGGACCCTAAGGATTTGTGGTATCAAGGAGAGGGACAATTACTGGCTGGTAACCCTTCTTGATCCACGTTACAAGGGTAAGGTTGCAGAACTCATCCTGCCTTCACAGAGGGAGCAGAGGAAGAAACATCTTCAGGAGACCTTGAAGAAAGGTTTGTGCAATGCATTTCCAGACCCTGGGAGGTTACCATTTCCTGGTGCCTGATAACGTGTTGCTGAGGCTTCGTTCAGTCAGAGGAAGAGCGGTGGAGAAGGTGGACGGCTGACCAATGCCTTTAGACAATTTGTCAGTCCTCAGTGCCAAGGTCTGATCAGCTCAAGCAACCATCACCTGCATCTGCATTAAATGGTGCAGGAATATCTAGGGGCAAGAGCAGACTTGGAGACCTTTCCAACAGAGCATCCACTGGGTTACTGGGTTTTGAGGATGGACCACTGGCCAGAACTTGCTCAATATGTAATTGAGCTACCGGCCTGTCCTGCATCCAGCCTTCTTTCTGAACCCATATTCAGTGCCGCTGGAGGATTTGTAATGGATCATAGAGTGCACCTGTCCACAGACTCCGTTGATAGATTCACATTCATAAAAATGAATCAGTCTTGGATCAGCAGCTATCAAGCACCTGATGCTGATGTAACTGATTGATTTTTCTATGGATGTGGGATCCCTTGAAGACTGCCTATGCTGAGCGACTATCCTATTCCTCCTCAATCTTGATGATGCTAGCTTCCAACAATATTTTTGGTTTAGGGCACCACCTCCACCGCCTAAGGCCCAATTTTTCTGCCCCTGTTCAACAGGGGCATGTAATTACAATTTTTGATCTAATATTTCACAGCAGGGCCCATTCCTGCGCCCAACAAGAGTATCTGTGAGGGGTTACAGTGTTGTGGCACCACCACCAAAGGCCCAATTTTTGTACCTCTGTTTAACAGGGGCATGTAATTAAATTTTTTGATATAGTATTTCACAGCAGAGCCCGTTCCTGCGCTCACCAAGAGTAACTGTGAGGGCTTACAGTGTTGTGGTACCACCAACACCTAAGGCCCAATTTTCTGCAGAGTATATAGGGCAGGCCCTATAGTATATATACTTCTGTTCAGAGTATATAGTGCCTGGGGGCCACGCCATTTTTTTTTCTGGTAATGGGCTGGGGGGGAACCCATACCGTTTTTCTCAATGATTTTCATCTATATTGCCGGGAGCAGCAATATTACAGCCGCAAGCAGTTTTAAATGACTTTTTTTCCTTTAGAAATGTCATTTTGCTGTGGTATTGTTCTAAACACGGGAAAACTGCGCCACTTTACAAGTATACTATAGACACCCCCCAGGCATGATATTTAAAGGAATATTTCATTTTTAGTGTTTCTGTCAGAGAAGCTCGCCAAGAAGATCGGCTATTGGGCGCTCCGGTGTGCGCCGGTTCGCGCCTGGGCGCGTCAGCATGGGCGCGCGCACGGCACTTGGCGCCAACCACCCTATTTAATGTGCTGGAACCTTCTGCTCGGTGCTGTCCGATCTGCAGCTCCCAGTGCCTGAGTTCCTGTTTCCTGTCCACTTCCTGTTTGCCTGTCTGATCTCCTAGTGACCCCGGCTTGTCTTGGACTTCTCTTGTTATCTGCCTGCACCTGACCACGGCTTTCCTTGACTACGTCTCTGCCTGCTCCTCTGTACTACGTTGCCCGCCTGCTGCCAAACCTGCCTGTGACCCGGACTTAGAGCCTGCCTGTTTCTATGTACCTTGCTGACCGTCTGCTGCCAACTCTGCCTGAGACCGGACCTGCCATTTCTGCTCCTGCTCTGCACCAGTCGCTTAGTCCCTTACTTCCTAGGACTTCCAGACCATACGCATCAGGATCCTGGGCCTTACCTCCACAAGTCACCCGCCAGGCTCTCTTACCACTCTGCGCTCCTGTGCCTTCTGTTTACACTACCAGGGGCCGGGAACCAGATACGTACGGGAGGCCTCCCCTGCTATACCGGGTTCGTCAGTCAGGTACGTGTAAGTCTGACAGTATCGGACAGCCATGTCCGAGCCCGAGCAGGGATCCTCTCCCATGGAGGAGCTATGCAGACACCTGGCGGGTCTCACTCAAGCTGTAAAGAGCCTTCAGGAAGGCTACACTAGGCTGGAAGAGAGAATCCAGGTGCTCTCCTCACCTGCTAACCCTTTAGCTGCTGCTGCTTCCGGACTCTCATCTCCTCCCTCCGTGGTCATGCTTCCTCCTGAGCCAAGGGTACCTACACCCGACAGATTTTCCGGTGAACGTAGCAAGTATCGATCCTTCCGCAATGCCTGCGAACTTTACTTTGCTCTGCTACCACGAACCTTCTCCTTGGAAGCAACAAAGGTGGGCTTTGTAATTTCTCTCCTGTCTGGCGAACCACAGACCTGGGCCCACCGTCTCCTGGAACAAAAATCAGCATCCCTAGACAACCTGGATGCATTCTTTGCTGCCATGTCCCAACTGTATGAGGACCCCCAGCTGAAAGCCACCGCTGAGTCCGCCTTGCACGCCCTACAACAAGGGCGTAGACCCGCCGAAGATTACGTCCTGGAATTCAGGCGTTGGAGTTCAGACACGGATTGGAACGACGCGGCCCTGCGTTACCAATTTCGCATGGGTCTTTCCGATCCGCTTAAGGACGAGTTGGCGTGGGTGGGAGTACCACAGACGTTGGAGGACCTCATCAACCTGTCCGTTCAGATAGACCGGCGCCTCAGAGAGCGCAGATCCGAAAGAACCACCAGTCAGTTCCGTCCTACCTGGGTCCTCCCAAAGGTCCCTAGTGCCACCAGCTCTGTCGGCCCAAGCCTTCGTGTACCGCCTACTCCGGTGCTTGATCCCCCTGAGCCAATGCAGCTTGGCCTTCTCCGACCATCCCTCACACCTGAAGAGCGACAGCGTCGACGGGTGAACAACCTATGCATGTACTGTGGGGAGTCAGGCCACTACGTGAGATCTTGCCCTAACAAGACACGTAAGTCTCTTTCAGCCTCTACTAAGTGTGCTCCTGTCATACGTAATCCTGCTAATCATCTTGCTCTCCCCATTGTTCTACAGCTTCCAGGACAGGATCTTACAGTCTTGGTCATAATTGACTCCGGAGCTTGTAGCTGCTTTATAGACCTAACCTTTGCCGCTATCCACCGCATTCCTCTCCAAGCAAAATCACAGGGACTTGCGGTCCATCTCGCTGACAGCTCCACCCTCAGCTCGGGTTCCGTCACCCAGGAGACTATTCCTCTATTGGCCATTATGGATACTCACCATTGAGAATTCCTTCGTTTTGATGCGATTTCTTCTCCACTTTTTCCGATTATTTTGGGAATGCCGTGGCTACAAGCCCATAACCCTAGTATCGATTGGGCTTCCGGAGAAATTAAGTTCTGCTCCCGCTATTGTCACCAACACTGTTTGCCCAGTACCCCTACAGATGCCTCTCAACTCATGTGTCTGGACGTGGACACCGAATCGCAGCAAGCGATTCCCACTCCGTATCGGGATTTTCTTGACGTCTTCAGTAAAAAGGGGGCGGAAACCTTTCCTCCTCACAGGCCTTATGATTGCCCGATAGAACTTTTGCCTGGGTCTGAAGTTCCGTTTGGACGAATTTTCCCATTAACAGAGCAGGAGCTGGCTACTCTCAAGACTTATATTGATGAGAACTTAAAGAGAGGATTCATCCGTCCATCCACGTCACCGGCCGGGGCCGGCATTTTCTTCGTGGAGAAGAAGGACCACTCCCTTCGGCCTTGTATCGACTATAGAGAGTTAAACAAAATAACCATCAAGAATCGCTACCCCTTACCTCTGGTACCCGAACTCTTCCAAAGACTAGGTTCAGCAACAATCTTCACTAAACTCGATCTCCGTGGGGCCTATAATCTAATCCGCATCAGGGAGGGAGATGAGTGGAAAACTGCCTTCCGTACCCGGTTCGGGCACTTTGAATATCTTGTTATGCCCTTTGGTCTGTGCAACGCGCCTGCAACGTTTCAGCACTTCATTAACGACATTTTCCGTGACCTCCTGGACTTATACGTTATAGTATATCTAGATGACATCTTGATTTTCTCCTCCTCAGTCATCGAACATCGCAGGCATGTCCGAAATGTTCTAACCCGGCTCAGGCAGCATGAACTTTACGCCAAATTAGAAAAGTGCGAATTCGAATGCCAATGTATCCAGTTCCTCGACCTAATCATTTCTAGTGACGGCATTAAGATGGATCCGCAAAAAGTGGCAGCTATCCTCGACTGGCCCGCTCCCTCCGATAAAAAAGGGGTCCAACGCTTCATTGGCTTCGCCAACTTTTATCGCAAATTCATTAAAGGCTTCTCTGCAATTATTACACCAATTACCGAACTAACCAAGCAAGGGAACCGTTTTTGTTGGTCCACCGAGGCGCAATCTGCCTTTGACAAACTTAAAAAGTTGTTTACCTCCGCCTCCATCCTGAAACATCCAAACCCTGCCTTACCTTTCGTCCTTGAAGTGGACGCTTCAGAAGTCGCTGTGGGGGCAGTACTCTCTCAGCGGCAAGGTGCCAAGTCCCTGCTTTATCCAGTAGCTTTTTTTTCTCGGAAACTCTCCACTGCCGAAAGGAACTACGATGTTGGAGACAGAGAGCTTCTAGCTATTAAGGCCGCATTGGAGGAGTGGCGTTATCTCTTAAAGGGTGCTGCACATCCCATTTTGGTCTATACTGACCACAAGAATCTCGAGTACTTGAGAACTGCCAAGAGACTGAGACCTCGGCAGGCAAGGTGGGCCTTGTTCTTCTCTAGGTTCCAGTTTCACATCACATACAGACCTGGCTCCAAGAACACCAAGTCGGACGCATTATCCCGCATGTTCCAGGATTCCGAGGAACCTTTACCTTCTGACACCATCCTTCCTGCTGGAAATTTTCTGTTGCTACAGGGGGATGTCATATCCCAAATTAAACAGGCCTCCAGGAATCTGTCCCCACCTATGGGAGTCGACGTATGCTTGCAAAATGGGTTGTTCCGGTTCAAAGACAAGATCTTGGTCCCAGAGAATCTAAGAGTGGCAGTACTGGAACTCTGCCATGATCATAAGTTAGCTGGGCATTTTGGCGTACTGAAGACGACAGAGCTGGTGCAACGTACATTTTGGTGGCCCCAACTGGTAAAGGATTGTAAGAGTTATGTGGAATCCTGCACCACCTGTGCTCGGAACAAAAATAGTCGGACAAAGGCCTGGGGTCTACTAAAACCTTTACCCGTTCCAGAAAGACCCTGGAAGATGATTGCGATGGACTTCATCGTGGAACTCCCTCTGGCAGAGGGTTTTTCCACCATTTTTGTCATTGTGGATAGGCTGTCTAAGATGGCTCATTTCTTACCCATGAAAGGTACACCTGTCAGGCTAGAGCATATAACAGGTAACAGTTCAGGTGTTCTGATTATGCAAGGAGTTCAAAGAACAAGAGCACATACCATGAGCAGGTCTGAGCAGAGCAGGTCAGCTGGGACTTGTAGTTCACCGCTGTAGATGTAGGTAGATGTTTGCTGGACCTTGTAGTTCACCGCTGCAGATGAGGATTGATGGTGTCTGGTGTTTGTAGTTCACCGCTGCAGGTGGAGGATAGATGTCTGGTGCTTGTAGTTCACTGCTGCAGATGAAGGTACTAGTGGTATCAGGCAAAAACGTAGTCTAGGCAAGCTGGGTCATACACAGGAAGATCAGAGTCCAAACGGTACCGAATCAGAAGCAAGCAAACAGGGTCAAACGAGCCGGGTCATACACGAAATACACAGAGCAGATATCAACTGGATCAAACACAGGTAAACTCTAACACGAGCAATGATTGAATGCTGATGCATGTTATTTAAAGGTGAGCTGGCCAATCATTGTTGTTTCCCAGGTAAAGGCTGTGTCAGGTGAGTTGTGCTGGGTCCTAAAGGGATCCTAGTACTGACAGTACCCCCCCTTTCTCGAGGGGTTGCTCCTGCACCCCCAGGCTTACTTGGATAACGAAGATGAAACTTCTTCTTAAGTCGGTCAGCATGAAGATCACGAGCTGGGACCCAAGATCGATCCTCTGGGCCGAAACCTTTCCAATGAACGAGATATTGTAAGGAATTGCGCACTCGTCTGGAATCAAGAATAAATGCCACTTCATATTCCTGACTGTCCAACACATCCACAGGTTCTGGCTCATTTACTTGGAGGCTGGAATGAACAGGTTTCAACAATGAAACATGAAAGACATTTGGAATGCGCATGGATGGGGGGAGTTTTAATCTATAGGATACAGGATTAACAATCTCCGAAATTTCATAGGGCCCGATGAATTTTGGGCCAAGTTTTTTAGATGGAACATGCAGGGACAGATTCCTGGATGATAGCCACACTTTGTCACCAACTTTATATCCTGGTGCCTTTGAGCGCCTCTTGTCCGCCATTTTCTTAAAAGCCAGCACAGAGCGAGAAATAGCATGATTAACATCGGACCAGATTTTGGAGAAATTTTCTATTGTGGTGTTGGCATCTGGCACATCAGAGGGTGGAAGATCAAAGGAGCACACACGAGGATGCAACCCGTAAACACAGAAGAAAGGAGAGGTCCCTGTAGATGTGCTGGCACAATTATTAAAGGCAAACTCTGCCCATGGCAGGACGTTGACCCACTCCATCTCATCATTGGCCATCAGACAACGTACCATCTTCTCTAGAGTCTGATTAGTCCTTTCTGTTTGGCCGTTTGTCTCAGGATGATATGCTGAAGAATATGATAACTTAATCCCCAGCTGAGAGCAAAGGGCCTTCCAAAACTGGGCTATAAACTGAGAGCCACGGTCTGAGACAATGTTGATTGGTGCCCCATGGAGCCTGAAAACATGTTTAATGAATAAAGATGCCAGTTCTTTAGCAGATGGAAGTTTCGGAAGCGGAACAAAGTGGGCCATTTTACTGAACCTGTCTACCACCACCCAGATCGTGGAACATCCCTGGGACGGAGGCAAGTCAGTGATAAAGTTCATAGATAAATGGGTCCAGGGACAGGTAGGTATTGGTAGAGGACGTAGGAGACCAGGCGGCTTAGAGGTACTGCTCTTGCTTCTGGCACAAACTTCACAGGCCTGGACGAAGGCTAACACATCCTGCCTAATCGATGGCCACCAGAGGTTGCGAGAGATAATCTCAAAAGTTTGTCTAAACCCCGGATGTGCTGCAGGTTTTGATGCATGTACCTGCTGCAATACCTGCAAACGAAGAGCCAGGGGCACAAAAAGCATACCGGAGGGAGGGGCTTCAGCCTGTGCAGGTAACAAGGCCTCAGAGATGTCAGTCTGGGTGAAAGCCAAAATCCTATCCTCAGAGATAATGGGTTGTGGAGCAAGCGGAGGAGGAGACTCTGAAAGAAAGCTGCGAGACAAGGCGTCAGCCTTAATGTTTCTTGGTCCTGGTAAATATGAAATTGTGAAGTCAAATCTGGAGAAGAACAATGACCACCTGGCTTGACGTGAGTTCAGTCTTTTAGCAGAACGGATGTATTCAAGGTTTTTGTGGTCAGTCAGAACTATGAATGGATAGCGAGCTCCCTCCAGCCAATGTCTCCATTCCTCCAAAGCGAGCTTTATGGCTAGAAGTTCTCTGTTGCCTATATCATAATTGCGCTCTGCTGGGGAATATTTCCGAGACAAGAAGGCACAGGGGTGGATGGCGGCATTTACAGGATCCTTTTGTGACAAAAGTGCCCCTACCCCTACTTCAGATGCATCTACCTCCACAATAAAAGGTAGCTCAGGAACAGGATGGCGTAGGATTGGTGCAGAGGTAAAGGCTTTCTTTAACTGAGTGAAGGCTGCCTGGGCTTCAGTAGTCCATTTAAAGGTAGTCGGAGTCTTCCTGGTGAGAGAGGTGATGGGATGTGCAATGGTGGCAAAGTTCTTAATGAATTTTCGATAGAAATTTGCAAAGCCCAGGAAGCGCTGAACTGCCTTCAGGTCTGAAGGTGGTGCCCAGTCTAAAATGGCTTGAATCTTGGCTGGATCCATGGTGAGGCCTGTGTCAGAAATTAGGTAGCCTAGGAAAGGTACTTGTTTAACATGGAATGAACATTTCTCAGGCTTTACAAAAAGGGAGTGAGTCTTTAATCGGGCCAATACTGAGCAGACATGTTTCTGATGTATTTCAAGATTGGGAGAATATATCAAAATGTCATCTAAATATACAAGCATGAAGCGACCCAACATGTCACGGAAAATGTCATTCATAAAGTTCTGAAAGACAGCTGGTGCATTTCTGAGACCGAAAGGCATGACAAGACATTCATAATGACCATCCTTGGTGTTAAAGGCTGTCTTCCACTCGTCGCCTGCACGTATGCGCACCAGATTATAAGCTCCCCTTAAGTCCAGTTTGGAGAAGATTTTGGCTCCCTGGATTTGAGAGAACAATTCTGTGATGAGAGGAAGAGGATACCGATTGGGAACAGTTACTTTATTTAGACCTCTGTAATCAACACAAAGTCTCAGTCCCCCATCCTTCTTTGGGACAAAGAAGCATCCTGCTCCTGCGGGAGAAGTGGAGGGACGGATGAAACCCTTAGCTAGGTTTTCCTGGATGTATTCTTGCAAGGCAAGATTCTCTGGCTCAGACAGTGGAAAGACTCTCCCTCGTGGAGGTGTAGTGTCAGGCAAGAGGTCAATGGGACAATCATAACTGCGATGAGGTGGTAAAGTGTCAGCAATCCCTTTAGAAAACACATCCCGAAAGTCCTTATAACAAAGTGGAATCTGTTCCATTCCCACTTGACAGGTAGCCAGTCGAACAGGGTGCTGGATGCAGTTCTTTTTACACTGATTGGACCAAGCCAGAATATCTCCTGTTCGCCAGTCAATTACAGGATTGTGCTTCTGAAGCCAAGGGAGGCCTAGGATCAAAGGAGTGGATGGAGAGTCAATAACAAGACATGAAGTCTTCTCCCAATGCAAAGCCCCCAATTGTAACTGGAAAGGCTTCGTGGCTTGGAGCACTAGATCTTGTGAGAGAGGACGATTATCCACGGAAATCAGGCGGACTGGGCAATCTAGAGCATGAGTTTCCAAGGACAAATAGGTAATCAGAGTCTTATCAATAAAATTCTCAGCGGCTCCAGAATCTACCAAGGCCAGCAGTTCATGAGCTCCTGTCCCAAAGTGAACGACAGCGGGTAAAAGAATACGATTGTCCCCCTGGGGAGATGAGAGCAGACCTAAGGTAACCTCCCCGCAATTACTTAGGTCCTGGAGTTTCCCGGACGTGTAGGGCACGAACGGAGCATATGACCCTTGAGGCCACAATACAAGCAGAGACCCATGTTACGCCGGCGCGTGTGTTCCTGGGCAGATAACCGGGTGGAACCTAACTGCATGGGTTCTTCCTCAGATTTGGCACTGGAGGTGGAATAATCAGGCGGCAAGGGAGGTATATAGTTTGCCACAGCTGTAGTTTGTTCTCGTCTCCTCTCTCGCTGGCGGCGGTCAATTCTAATGGCTAGACTCATAGCCTCCTCCAGTGAGGCTGGGTAGGAGAAGTTGACCAGAGCATCCTTAATTGCATCTGAAAGGCCCATTCTAAACTGGCTGCGGAGTGCTGCATCATTCCAGCCAGATTCCGGGGCCCACCTGCGAAACTCTGAGCAATACATTTCAGCTGTGGTAGTTCCTTGCTTTAAGTTACGCAGGGTTGATTCTGCAGTAGCAGCACGATCTGGATCATCATAAAGCAACCCTAGGGCTTCAAAGAAGGCATCTACTGTTAGCAAGGCTGGATGGTTTGGTTCCAGGTTAAAGGCCCAAGCCTGGGGGTCACCCTGTAGTAGAGAGATAATGATTTGAACCCTCTGAGTTTCAGGGCCAGACGAGGATGGCCTTAACTTGAAATATAATTTGCAGCTGTTTTTAAAGTTGCAAAACCCTTTACGGTCACCAGAAAACCGGTCAGGCAAAGGAATTTTTGGTTCAGATGGAGTTTTTGTAGCAGTGCTAATAGAAGGAGATTGCACCTTAGTGAGCTCTGTGGCCATTTCCTGAACTTGATGGGATAAGCGGCAAAGTTCCTGTGCAAACAACTGAGCCTGCTCAGGATCCATGATAGGTTTCCTTTATTATGTATGGCTCGTGTTAATGTCAGGCTAGAGCATATAACAGGTAACAGTTCAGGTGTTCTGATTATGCAAGGAGTTCAAAGAACAAGAGCACATACCATGAGCAGGTCTGAGCAGAGCAGGTCTGCTGGGACTTGTAGTTCACCGCTGTAGATGTAGGTAGATGTTTGCTGGACCTTGTAGTTCACCGCTGCAGATGAGGATTGATGGTGTCTGGTGTTTGTAGTTCACTGCTGCAGGTGGAGGATAGATGTCTGGTGCTTGTAGTTCACTGCTGCAGATGAAGGTACTAGTGGTATCAGGCAAAAACGTAGTCTAGGCAAGCTGGGTCATACACAGGAAGATCAGAGTCCAAACGGTACCGAATCAGAAGCAAGCAAACAGGGTCAAACGAGCCGGGTCATACACGAAATACACAGAGCAGATATCAACTGGATCAAACACAGGTAAACTCTAACACGAGCAATGATTGAATGCTGATGCATGTTATTTAAAGGTGAGCTGGCCAATCATTGTTGTTTCCCAGGTAAAGGCTGTGTCAGGTGAGTTGTGCTGGGTCCTAAAGGGATCCTAGTACTGACAACACCTTCTGCCGTGGAAACTGCGAAAATTTTTGTCAGAGAAATCGTAAGATTACATGGAGTACCAGCAAGTATAGTCTCCGATAGAGGTGTGCAGTTCACTTCCAGGTTCTGGAAGGCTCTCTGTGGGTCACTTGAGATTGAGTTGGCGTTCTCATCCGCCTATCACCCCCAGACAAACGGGCAGACAGAGAGGACTAACCAAACCCTGGAGCAATACCTCCGATGCTTTTCCACCTTCTCACAGAACGATTGGGTCTCTCTTCTGCCTATTGCTGAGTTCGCATACAACAACTCTGTGCACTCAGCTATTAAACAGACACCATTCTTCGCCAATTATGGTTTTCATCCGTCATTTCTGCCTGAATCCTTACCTGAGTGCCCTATTCCTGCGGCTGCTGAAACAATGGATTTCTTCATCACCAATAATAAATTACTACGCGAAACCATGGCTAAAACCCAAGAATATAATAAAAGGATGTTTGATAGGAAGAAGCGTGGAGAACTCATTCTGGAACCTGGCAACCAGGTTTGGCTGTCCACCCTCAACTTAAAGTTGGCCTGTCCCTCGAAGAAGTTGGGTCCCAAATTCATGGGTCCCTTTCCAATCAAAAGGAAAATTAATGACGTGATCTATGAACTGGATCTACCCAATACATTAAGAGTTCATCCGGTCTTCCACGTATCCTTGCTGAAACCTGCTGTCCCTAATTCCTTTTCGGGTCGTAATACCGGCCCACCTGAACCTGTAATTGTGGATAACGAGACAGAATTTGAAGTGGAAGCAATCCTGGACTGCAGGAAGAGACATGATCAAGTCCAATATTTGATCAAATGGAGGGGTTATGGACCAGAAGATAACTCCTGGGAACCAGAAAGCAATCTGCACACTAAGGAACTTTTAAGAGACTTCTGGAGTGCTCACGCTGATAGACTGGCCCAGATGGGCATCCGGAGGCTGCCCTTTAGGAGGGGGCACTGTCAGAGAAGCTCTCCAAGAAGATCGGCTATTGGGCGCTCCGGTGTGCGCCGGTTCGCGCCTGGGCGCGTCAGCATGGGTGCGCGCATGGCACTTGGCGCCAACCACCCTATTTAATGTGCTGGAACCTTCTGCTCGGTGCTGTCCGATCTGCAGCTCCCAGTGCCTGAGTTCCTGTTTCCTGTCCACTTCCTGTTTGCCTGTCTGATCTCCTAGTGGCCCCGGCTTGTCTTGGACTTCTCTTGTTATCTGCCTGCACCTGACCACGGCTTTCCTTGACTACGTCTCTGCCTGCTCCTCTGTACTACGTTGCCCGCCTGCTGCCAAACCTGCCTGTGACCCGGACTTAGAGCCTGCCTGTTTCTATGTACCTTGCTGACCGTCTGCTGCCAACTCTGCCTGAGACCGGACCTGCCATTTCTGCTCCTGCTCTGCACCAGTCGCTTAGTCCCTTACTTCCTAGGACTTCCAGACCATACGCATCAGGATCCTGGGCCTTACCTCCGCAAGTCACCCGCCAGGCTCTCTTACCACTCTGCGCTCCTGTGCCTTCTGTTTACACTACCAGGGGCCGGGAACCAGATACGTACGGGAGGCCTCCCCCTGCTATACCAGGTTCGTCAGTCAGGTACGTGTAAGTCTGACAGTTTCACTTTAAGCATTATAGAAATCACTGTTTCTGAAAAAACGGCCATTTTCTAAAACTTTTTTTGCATTGATACATGTCCCCTGGGACAGGCCCCGGGTCCCCAAACATTTTTTATGGCAATAACTTGCATATAAGCCTTTGAAATTAGCACTTTTGATTTTTCATGTTTGTGTCCCATAGACTTTAACAGTGTTCGCGTGTTTGAACAAACTTTTTGCATGTTCGCATGTTCTGCTGCGAACCGAACCGGGGGGGTGTTAGGCTCATCCCTAGTAATCAGCATGGATTCATGAAGAATTGTTCTTGCCAAACCAATCTATTAACCTTCTATGAGGAGGTGAGTTGCCATCTAGATAAAGGAAGGCCCGTAGACGGGGTGTATCTGGATTTTGCAAAAGCATTTGACACATTTCCCCATAAACGTTTACTGTACAAAATAAGGTCCGTTGGCATGGACCATAGGGTGAGTACATGGATTAAAACCTGGCTACAAGGGCAGGTTCAGAGGGTGGTGATAAATGGGGAATACTCAAAATGGTCAGGGGTGGGTAGTGGGGTCCTACAGTGTTTTGCGCTGG
Organism: Lithobates septentrionalis; assembly: GCA_037952835.1. Lineage (NCBI taxonomy): Eukaryota > Metazoa > Chordata > Amphibia > Anura > Ranidae > Lithobates > Lithobates septentrionalis. Next base: position 429,115 of record JBBDGP010000075.1, read on the forward strand.
AACCAATCCTATTTAATTTGTTCATAGACGACCTGGAGGATGGGGTAAACAGTTCAATCTCTGTATTTGCGGACAATACTAAGCTAAGCAGGGCAATAACTTCTCCGCAGGATGTGGAAACCTTGCAAGAAGATCTGAACAAATGAATGGGGTGGGCAACTACATGGCAAATGAGGTTTAATGTAGAAAAATGTAAAATAATGCATTTGGGTGGCAAAAATATGAAGGCAATCTATACACTAGGGGGAGAATCTCTGGGGGAATCTAGGATGGAAAAGGACCTGGGGGTCCTACTAGATGATAGGTTCAGCAATGGCATGCAATGCCAAGCTGCTGCTAACAAAGAAAACAGAATATTGGTATGCATTAAAAAAGGGATTAACTCCAGGGATAAAGCGATAATTCTCCCACACTACAAGACTCTGGTCCGGCCACACCTAGAGTATGCTGTCCAGTTCTGGGCACCAGTCCTCCTGAAGGATGTACTGGAACTGGAGCGAGTACAAAAAAGGGCAACAAAGCTGGAAGATATTAGTTATGAAGAAAGGTTGCAAGCACTGAACTTATGATTTACAATCAATTTACAAATACTGTATTGGTGATCCCACAATAGGCATAAAACTTTTTAGCGGAAGTGAGTTTAACAAGACACGTGCCAACGCATTAAAATTAGAAGAAAAGAGGTTTAACTTTAAACTACTGAGTAGAATTATAGGGGTCTGATAATCTTGATATACAGTGCCTTGCGAAAGTATTCGGCCCCCTTGAACTTTTCAACCTTTTGCCACATTTCAGGCTTCAAACATAAAGATATAAAATTTTTATTTTTTGTGAAGAATCACCAACAAGTGGGACACAATTGTGAAGTGGAACGAAATCTATTGGATTGTTGAAACTTTTTTAACTAATAAAAGAATGAAAAGTGGGGCGTGCAAAATTATTCGGCCCCCTTGCGTTAATACTTTGCAGAGCCACCTTTTGCTGCGATTACAGCTGCAAGTCGCTTGGGGTATGTCTCTATCAGTTTTGCACATCGAGAGACTGAAATTCTTGCCCATTCTTCCTTGCAAAACAGCTCGAGCTCAGTGAGGTTGGATGGAGAGCTTTTGTGAACAGCAGTTTTCAGCTCTTTCCACAGATTCTCAATTGGATTCAGGTCTGGACTTTGACTTGGCCATTCTAACACCTGGATATGTTTATTTGTGAACCATTCCTTTGTAGATTTTGCTGTATGTTTGGGATCATTGTCTTGTTGGAAGATAAATCTCCGTCCCAGTTTCAGGTCTTTTGCAGACTCCAACAGGTTTTCATCCAGAATGGTCCTGTATTTGGCTGCATCCATCTTCCCCTCAATTTTAACCATCTTCCCTGTCCCTGCTGAAGAAAAGCAGGCCCAAACCATGATGCTGCCACCACCATGTTTGACAGTGGGGATGGTGTGTTGAGGGTGATGAGCTGTGCTGCTTTTACGCCAAACATATCATTTTGCATTGTGGCCAAAAAGTTCGATTTTGGTTTCATCGGACCAGAGCACCTTCTTCCACATGTTTGGTGTGTCTCCCAGGTGGCTTGTGGCAAACTTTAGACGAGACTTTTTATGGATATCTTTGAGAAATGGCTTTCTTCTTGCCACTCTTCCATAAAGGCCAGATTTGTGCAGTGTACGACTGATTGTTGTCCTATGGACAGACTCTCCCACCTCAGCTGTAGTTCTCTGCAGTTCATCCAGAGTGATCATGGGCCTCTTGGCTGCATCTCTGATCAGTCTTCTCCTTGTCTGAGCTGAAAGTTTAGAGGGACATCCAGGTCTTGGTAGATTTGCAGTGGTCTGATACTCCTTCCATTTCAAAATGATCGCTTGCACAGTGCTCCTTGGGATGTTTAAAGATTGGGAAATCTTTTTGTATCCAAATCCGGCTTTAAACTTCTCCACAACAGTATTACGGACCTGCCTGGTGTGTTCCTTGGTCTTCATGATGCTCTCTGCGCTTTCAACAGAACCCTGAGACTATCACAGAGCAGGTGCATTTATACAGAGACTTGATTACACACAGGTGGATTCTATTTATCACCATCAGTCATTTAGGACAACATTGGATCATTCAGAGATCCTCGCTGAACTTCTGGAGTGAGTTTGCTGCACTGAAAGTAAAGGGGCCGAATAATTTTGCACGCACCACTTTTCAGTTTTTTATTTGCTAAAAAAGTTTAAAATATCCAATAGATTTCGTTCCACTTCACAATTGTGTCCCACTTGTTGGTGATTCTTGACAAAAAATTAAAATTTTATATCTTTATGTTTGAAGCCTGAAATGTGGCAAAAGGTTGAAAAGTTCAAGGGGGCCGAATACTTTTGCAAGGCACTGTATATATATATATATTTATATATATAAATATATATATTTGCTCAGATGATGTTGTGAATGACGAAACATGTCAGAGTGGAGCCATAGGACGAGCGTATTGATGTCAGCAAGCATCAGGTAACACGGCTGAAATCCCCACTGAGAGCAGAGGAGACGCCGTATGATCTGTGAGCTAGAAGCTGGCTGTTCATGTGAACACTGTTTTTAACATATGTCATTTTTGTAAGTGCACAACTTAAAGGGGTGGTTGTTTTTTACGGGCATTAAAGTTGTTCAGAACGAGATTACACTATGTCCGATCCTTCTTTCCTTTACCCAATTAACTAAGTGATCAGAGACGCTGGCACAGACTTGAAAAGAGGAAGAAGACTTGTGTGTCTATTTGAGATTGATATGCAAAGTTAAAGCTTATATCTGGTAAGAGGCTTTTCAAGAGGGGGTTTTCTCACCCCTCCCCCCCCTCGTTTGGCTGTGTGCAGGTGTGAAGGTGTTCACTTTCGGTGTCAGCAATCTTCATTTCAAGTGTCTTTAAAGGACTAGCCTTTTCCTTATATCGTTTTTTACAACTTTCACCAGTATTGTGCATGAACTGTTTGAAATGGACATATGATAATTAGGATTACTCAAGATATGTGATATATCTTATATGAGCGCTGCCTCAGCCTATATATAGACTCCTTTGTTTTGTGATATTTTCTGAACCGTTTTTTATATATATAAAAAGAGTGTTATAGGTAGCAGCTGTTACCATTAATTTATGTGGATATGTGACTGATAAGAACCCAGAAAGCTGACTTCCTCATCAAAACCAGTCTGAATCAACCAAATATTGCTGAAATGTCTTTTTTTGAGAGTCACATGATGTAACCACGCATTTAACTGTTCCCTTGCTATTAAGATATGAATGCTGATTGGACTAAACTATACGATCACACCTATAACACGCCTAGTGCTTATGTATATTCATAAAGTATAAATGATATAACCCATAGATGTAAGCTCAGAAACACTTTCACTTTTGCCCGCATATAGTAGCCGAGAACTGTGTTGTATTTCTCCAATGCAGTGAATAAAAAGCACCTTATCTTATCTCAAGATCTGGACTCACTATCTCATCATCTGTCTTGTTTTGAGACCCCTAAATCAGATTTAACACTACATAGAGGGTTATTTACAGTTAGAGTGGCAAGGATGTGGAATTCCCTTCCACAGGCGGTGGTCTCAGCAGGGGGCAGCGATAGTTTCAAAAAACTATTAGATAAGCATCTGAACGACCACAGCATACAGGGATATACAAGGTAATACTGACATATAATCACACACATAGGTTGGACTTGATAGACGTGTGTCTATTTTTAATCTCACCTAGTATGTATGTAACTATGTAACAGATTCTCAATTGGATTTAGGTCTGGACTTTGGGCCAGTCTAACACAAATATGCTTTGATCTAAACCATTTCATTGTAGCTCTGGCTGTATGTTTAGTGTCTTTGTTCTGCTGGAAGGTAAACCTCCGCCCCAGTCTCAAGTTTTTTGCAAACTCTAACAGGTTTTCTTCTAAGATTGCCCTGTCTTTGGCTCCATCCATCTTCCTATCAACTCTGACCAACTTCCCTGTCCCTGCTGAAGTAACGTATCCTCACAACATGATACTGCCAACACCATGTTTCACGGTGGGGATGGTGTGTTCAGGGTGATGTGCAGTGTTAGTTTTCCTCCACACATAGCATTTTGCTTTTAGGCTAAAAAGTTAAATTTTGGTCTCATCTGACCAGAGCACCTTCTTCCACATGTTTGCTGTGTCCCCCACATCGCTTCTCGCAAACTGGACTTCTTATAACTTTCTTTCAACAGTGGCTTTCTTTCAAAGACCAGATTTGTGGAGTGCACGACTAATAGTTGTCCTGTGGACAGATTCTCCCACCTGAGCTGTGGATCTCTGCAGCTCCTCCAGAGTTATCATGGGCCCCTTGGCTGCTTCTCTGATTAATTGCTCTCCTTGCCCGGCCTGTCAGTTTAGGTGGACGGACATGTCTAGGTAGGTGTGCAGTTGTGCCATAACCTTTCCATTTTCAGATGATGGATTGAACAGTGCTCCATGAGATGTTCAAAGTTGGATTTTTTTTATAACCTTACCCTGCTTTAAACTTCTGCACAGCTTTATCCGTGACCTGTCTGGTGTGTTCCTTGACCTTCAGGATGTTGTTTGTTCACTATGGTTCTCTAACAAACCTTTGAGGGCTTCACAGAACAGCTGTATTTATACTGAGAATAAATTACACACAGGTAGACTATTTACTAACTAGGTGACTTCTGAAGGCAATTGGTTCCACTAGATCAGTGGTTCTCAACTAGGGATGAGCCGAACACCCCCCTGTTCAGTTCGCACCAGAACATGCGAACAGGAAAAAAGTTCGTTCGAACAACGCGAACACCGTTAAAGTCTATGGGACACAAACATGAAGCAAACATTAGCAAAAGTGCTAATTTTAAAGGCTTATATGCAAATTATTATCATAAAAAGTGTTTGGGGACCTGGGTCCTGCCCCAGGGGACATGGATCAATGCAAAAAAAAAGTTTTAAAAACGGCTGTTTTTTCAGGAGCAGTGATTTTAATAATGCTTAAAGTCAAACAATAAAAGTGTAATATCCCTTTAAATTTCGTAGCTGGGGGGTGTCTATAGTATGCCTGTAAAGGGGCGCATGTTTCCCGTGTTTAGAACAGTCTGACAGCAAAATGACATTTAGAAGGAAAAAAGCTATTTAAAACTACTCGCGGCTATTGCATTGCCGGTCCGACAATACACATAGAAGTTCATTGATAAAAACGGCATGGGAATTCCCCACAGGGGAACCCCGAACCAAAATTTCAAAAAAAAAAAAATGACGTGGGGGGGTCCCCCTAAATTCCATATCAGGCCCTTCAGGTCTGGTATGGATATTAAGGGGAACCCCTGCCAAAATTAAAAAAAAAAACGGCGTGGGGTCCCCCCAAAAATCCATACCAGACCCTTATCCGAGCACGCAACCTGGAAGGCCGCAGGAAAAGAGGGGGGGACGAGAGAGCGCCCTCCTGAACCGTACCAGGCCACATGCCCTCAACATTGGGAGAGTGCTTTGGGGTAGCCCCCCAAAACACCCTGTCCCCAGGTTGATGAGGACAAGGGCCTCATCCCCACAACCCTGGCCGGTGGTTGTGGGGGTCTGCGGGCGGGGGGCTTATCGGAATCTGGAAGCCCCCTTTAATAAGGGGACCCCCAGATCCCGGCCCCCCCCCTGTGTGAAATGGTAAGGGGTACTTGTACCTCTACCATTTCACTAAAAAACAATCAAAAATAACAAGAAACTGTTTTTGACAATTCCTTTATTTAAATGCTTCTTCTTTCTTCTATTTTCCTTCATCTTCTTCTTCTGGTGCTGGTTCTTCTGGCTCTTCTGGTTCTTCCTCCGGCGTTCTCGTCCAGCATTTCCTCCGGGGCGTCTTCTATCTTCTTCTCCTCGGGCCGCTCCGCACCCATGGCATGGGGGGAGGCTCCCGCTCTTCATCTTCTTCATCTTCTCTTCTTCATTTTCTTCTCCGGGCCGCTCCTCATCCATGCTGGCATGGAGGGAGGCTCCCGCTGTGTGACGGCGTCTCCTCGTCTGACGGTTCTTAAATAACGGGGGGCGGGGCCACCCGGTGACCCCGCCCCCCTCTGATGCACAGGACATGACGGGACTTCCCTGTGGCATTCTCCGTGATGTCACAGGGAAGTCCCGTCAAGTCACCGTGCGTCAGAGGGGGCGGGGTCACCGGGTGGCCCCGCCCCCCGTTATTTAAGAACTGTCAGACGAGGAGACGCCGTCACACAGCGGGAGCCTCCCTCCATGCCAGCATGGATGCGGAGCGGCCCGGAGAAGAAAATGAAGAAGAGAAGAAGATGAAGAGAAGAGCGGGAGCCTCCCCCCATGCCATGGGTGCGGAGCGGCCCGAGGAGAAGAAGATAGAAGGCGCCGCGGAGGAGATGCTGGACGAGAACGCCGGAGGAAGAACCAGAAGAGCCAGAAGAACCAGAAGAAGATGAAGGAAGATAGAAGAAAGAAGAAGCATTTAAATAAAGGAATTGTCAAAAACTGTCTCTTGTCATTTTTAACATTTTTGAGTTTTTTAGTGAAATGGTAGGGGTACAAGTACCCCCTTACCATTTCACACAGGGGGGGCCGGGATCTAGGGGGCCCCTTGTTAAATGGGGCTTCCAGATTCCGATAAGCCCCCCGCCCACAGACCCCCACAACCACCGGCCAGGGTTGTGGGGATGAGGCCCTTGTCCTCATCAACATGGGGACAAGGTTTTTTGGGGGGCTACCCCAAAGCACCCTCCCAATGTTGAGGGCATGTGGCCTGTATGGTTCAGAAAGGGGGGGCGCTCTCGTCCCCCCCTCTTTTCCTGCGGCCTGCCAGGTTGCGTGCTCGGATAAGGGTCTGGTATGGATTTTTGGGGGGACCCTACCCCTTTTTTTTTTTTGGCGTGGGGTTCCCCTGAAAATCCATACCAGACCTGAAGGGTCTGGTATGGAATTTAGGGGGGCCCCCACGTCATTTTTTTTAAAATTTTGGCAGGGGTTCCCCTTAATATCCATACCAGACCTGAAGGGCCTGGTATGGAATTTAGGGGGACCCCCACGTCATTTTTTTTTTAAATTTTGGTTCGGGGTTCCCCTGTGGGGAATTCCCATGCCGTTTTTATCAATGAACTTCTATGTGTATTGTCGGACCGGCAATGCAAAAGCCGTGAGTAGTTTTAAATAGCTTTTTTCCTTCGAAATGTCATTTTGCTGTCAGACTGTTCTAAACACGGGAAACATGCGCCCCTTTACAGGCATACTATAGACACCCCCCAGCTACGAAATTTAAAGGGATATTACACTTTTATTGTTTGACTTTAAGCATTATTAAAATCACTGCTCCTGAAAAAACAGCCGTTTTTAAAACTTTTTTTGCATTGATCCATGTCCCCTGGGGCAGGACCCAGGTCCCCAAACACTTTTTATGACAATAACTTGCATATAAGCCTTTAAAATTAGCACTTTTGATTTCTCTCATAGACTTTTAAAGGGTGTTCCGCGGCATTCGAATTTGCTGCGAACACCCCAAATTGTTCGCTGTTCGGCGAACTTGCGAACAGCCAATGTTCGAGTCGAACATGAGTTCGACTCGAACTCGAAGCTCATCCCTATTCTCAACCATTTAGTGCCGTGACCCCTTGATAAAATTTACCAAGTTGTGGGGACCCGTAACAGTAAAATTATTTTCGTAGCATGGGTTGTCAGCACCCAAGGCAAGACAAGTAATTTGCAACCCTAATCCATGGACATTTAGAGCTCCCCGAGTCCCTTCCACTCGTACAGTATTGAAACCCCTTCTGTTACATTTTAGGATGTACCACTCATTCTCTTTGTTCTCCTTTCTTTCCCTTTTATCTCTCTTTTCTAATTTCTTGTTTTTTTCTCTAGACGTCTTTCTTGTTCTTTCTCTTATTCTTGATCTCCTTTTTTTCCTCCCTTCCATGTATTCTCTATTTTTAATCCTTCTCTTACTCCTTGGTGAGGGGGAGAGGGGAATGGGATGAGTGGCAGTGCTGGTGGGGGGTGGGATCAGTGGCAGTGCTGGGGGGAGTTCTGATCAGCCAAATTCGGTGCTCTTGATCAAGGTCATCTGCTGATCTGAGGACTGTAGTAGGGACTTTTAATCGCAACTATAATTACAGGTAGTGTTACTCACTGTGTCTCCGGCTTCACTGTGTCTTCGACTTTGTAGTGTCTCATAGCAGTGACACCTATGCCAAAATCACGAGATAGGGTCTCTCTCCAGCCCCTCCCACTTCACATTCCTTACGTCAGCTAACCTCTAGTCTCTGCCCCCCACCCATGCCGTGAACTGAATGGGTAGCTGCGAGCTCCATGGACAGCCCTGCTGGGCGGCCGCAAAAAAAGCTGGGAGAGAGGTGCTGGCTTCAGGAAAAGCCCAGGATTCAGTGACCCCTGGCAAATAGTCATTCAACCCCAAGGTTGAGAACCACTGCACTAGATTTTAGTTAGGGGTATCAGAGTAAAAGGGGCTGAATACAAATGCATGCCCCACTTTTCACATATTTGTAAAAAAATGTAAAAACCATTTATCATTTTCCTCACACTTCACAATCATGTGCCACTTTGTGTTGGTCGATCATATAAAATCCCAATAAAATACATTTACGTTTTTATGTGTAACATGACAAAATGTGGAAAATTTCAAGTGATATGAATACTTTTTCAAGGCACTGAATAAGCGGTACTTTTCCCAGGAGGAACAATCCCTTGATTTATGCAAATATGCCTGCTTTGCCATCAATATTTTTCTTTAAGTGTTTGCACTGGGTGCTTGTATTGGTATGGGATATAGGCAGTCACATAGACAGACAGTTGTATTTATGAAAAAAAATATTTTATACAAGTTAATAAAAAAAATACTTTTTTATATGCCCGGTTTAGCGGTGTACTCATTTCCTGCTGTCTGAATTAATTTCTTTTGGAATTTTTATAACTAAGATAGTGGTCATCTTCTCAGAGGGAAGTAGATCAACCACAAAATCTATGGAGTATTAAATCCATTGAACCCCAAGGATACAAGGGGACTGGGAGAAGTTGGAGTAAGCCCAGAGGAGAAGAGTTGGGCGTCATATTACGATCAATTCATACGAATGTTCTTATGATTGGACCACCAAAAATATGAAAGAGTTCTTTTGCTAGCATCAAACCAAGCCAATTCTGGTACTTAAAGGTGATGGAGTTAAGTTCATAAGTGATCATTAAAAGATAAGATTAACATCACCAGGTGGGTAGTTGAGGAGCAGGTCGCAGGTCATCTTTACAGCCATCCTTAAGAAGAGTTAAAACTGCTTTGTTAGTGCTCCCTAGGAAATTCTTTCGAGGCAGTAAGGGTTGCATTCCTGAAGAAGGTCAGAAAGAGCCCTTGATAACGCATCTGCCTATTTCTCAATCCAGACCAGTCATAATGGACTTTGTTTTTCTGCGATTATTGGCTTACAAGTGCCCATTGCCTCTCAACATGAATCTTTCAGAGTTCTGTCAACTCCTTAATCAAGGACACCGTAAATGGATCAATTTAACTGGGGATGGGAGAGCCCGAAAGGCAGTGGGGGTTACCCCCACCAGCAGCATGTAAAAGCAGTTCAGCAGCTATTAAGCCACTAGGATTGCTTTTACATTAAACAGCATCGCCGGCTGAAAAAAAAGATACCAAGATGCTGGCTGTAGCTGCAGGCATCATATGACATCCTGCAGGCGGGAAGTGGTTAACCAATAAATTTTTTGCCAATTAAGCTGGCACACCAGAGTCAGCATGGTATATTGACTAAATATATAGTTGGTATTGCTGTGTTGATTAACAGTTTAGACTTCCTGACATTCCTTTTATTTTCACCTGGTGATCCAGCCAGTAATTCCCAAATTCTCCAAAAAATAAAACTGTACTGCTGGCGTTATCAGTAAAGCTGGCCATAGACGGTTTGAATCTCGGCTGGTTTAGCAGAAACCGGCCGAGATTAGAACCATAAATGGGCAGTCTGATTGTACCCAAGTCGATCCATCGATCGACTTGAGTACAGCCAGCATGTTGGATTTTTAGGAATGCGATTATTGCCAGCTGCTATAGCCACTAGCAATAATCACTGTGTTCTCCTGGCTGGGATGGCTTCCCACGCCCCCTCACCGGAGAATACAATCGCTCTGCAAGAGGGATTCAGGCAGTGTTGATGGGAGAATCAAGCAATGTTCTTTATGGCAACCCGTGGTTGCAGGAAAGAAAATTAAATTATCTTTGACCTGTCTTAAAGGGATGAGACAATCCATTGACTGCTGACAGAAGTGCTTACAATGCTCAGCTTTTTTTTTTTTGTAAAACCTTCATCCCAAAAGGAACAAACAACTGTTTGCTGTAATTGCTTATAAAGTCTTGGATGGAGTTTGGCTCCAAATTGTAAGTGTATCTAAATCTTTTAGTATATCTAACACCCCCCGACTGACAATGCTGCTGTTCAAATGTGCCCTCTGTGCTCCTTCATCCAGTGTGGGGGCACTAATACAGAAGGTGTTACTGGCCAGATAAACAGGTGGGGATGCAACATACAGTATCTCACAAAAGTGAGTACACCCCTCACATTTTTGTAAATATTTTATTATATCTTTTCATGTGACAACACTGAAGAAATTACACTTTGCTACAATGTAAAGTAGTAAGTGTACAGCTTGTATATCAGTGTAAATTTGCTGCCCCCTCAAAATAACTCAACACACAGCCATTGATGTCTAAACCGCTGGCAACAAAAGTGAGTACACCCCTAAGTGAAAATGTCCAAATTGGGCCCAATTAGGCATTTTCCCTCCCTGGTGTCATGTGACTCGTTACAAGGTCTCAGGTGACAATGGGGAGGATCTGAAAAAAATAATTGCTGCTCTATATAAGGATGGCCTAGGCTATAAAAAGATTGCAAAGGCCCTGAAACTGAGCTGCAGCACGTGGCCAAGACCATACAGTGGTTTAACAGGACAGATTCCACTCAGAACAGGCCTTGCCATGGTCAACCAAAGAAGTTGAGTGCACATGCTCAGCGTCATATCCAGAGGTTGTCTTTGGGAAATAGACATATGAGTGCTGCCAGCATTGCTGCAGAGGTTGAAGGGGTGGGGGTGGGGGTAGGGGGGTCAGCCTTTCAGTGCTCAGAGCATACGCCATACACATCAAATTGGTCTGCATGGCTATCATCGCAGAAGTAAGCCTCTTTTAAAGAAGATGCACAAGAAAGCCCGCAAACGGTTTGCTAAAGACAAGCAGACTAAGGGCATGGATTACTGGAACCATGTCCTGTGGTCTGATAAAACCAAGATAAAACTAATTTGGTTCAGATGGTGTTAAGCATGTGTGGCGGCAACCAGGTGAGGAGTACAAAAACAAGTGTGTCCTGCCTACAGTCAAGTATGGTGGTGGGAGTGTCATGGTCTGGGGCTGCATGAGTGCTGCTGGCACTGGGGAGCTACAGTTCATTGAGGGAACCATGAATGCCAACATGTACTGTGACATACTGAAGCAGAGCATGATCCCCTCCCTTCGGAGACTGGGCCGCAGGGCAGTATTCCAACAGGATTATGACCCCAAACACACCTCCAAGACAACCACTGCTTTGCTGAGGGTAAAAGTGATGTACTGGCCAAGCATGTCTCCAAACCTAAAGCCTATTGAGCATCTGTGGGGCATCCTCAAACGGAAGGTGGAAGAGCGCAAGGTCTCCAACATCCACTGTGATGTCGTCATGGAGGAGTGGAAGAGGACTCCAGTGGCAACCTGTAAAGCTCTTGTGAACTCCTGGCCCAAGAGGGTTAAGGCAGTGCTGGAAAATAATGGTGGCCACACAAAATATTGACACTTTGGGCCCAATTTGGACATTTTCACTTAGGCTCGGTTCACACTGGGGCGACTTGGGATCCGACTTGTACGCCCTCAAGTCGCCCCAGAAATAGTTTTGATGGGAGTGAACGCTAGCGTCTTAATAGACACTACTGAAGTCGCTCCGACTTCAGAGCGTACTCCCTGTACTACTTTGATCCGACTTGGTAGGCGACCTGTACCATAGAAATCAATGGAAGTCGCCTCCAAGTCGGATCTCTCTGTAAAGTCAAGCGACTTTGCAGGGAAAACCCCTCCCTCCCCCCCTCCCTCCCAGAGAGCTGATTGCCCCGTGATTGGCCACAGGCGAAGTCGCCTGTCATGGAGGCGACTTCAAGTCGCCTTGTAATTTGCTGAAGTCGCGCTGAAGCCGTGTTGAAGTCGCGGTACAAAGTCGCGCTGAAGTCGTGTTGCCCCAGTGTGAACCGACCCTTAGGGGTGTACTTACCTTTGTTGCAAGCGGTTTAGACATTAATGGCTGTGTGTTGAGTTATTTTGAGGGGACAGCAAATTTACACGGTTATACAAGCTGTACACTTACTACTTTACATTGTAGCAAAGTGTCATTTCTTCAGTGTTGTCACATTAAAAGATATAGTAAAATATTTACAAAAATGTGAGAGGTGTACTCACTTTTGTGAGATACTGTATTTTTGTTTTAGGGTTTGTTACCATTTCAAATTGTATAGCATGCACATTTTGATGAAAGTGCATAAAAAAACACAGCATACGGGACTTTTAAATACTAAAACCTTGCCAGTACACCTTTAGTTAAAAAAAAAAAAGGGGGAAGGAGCACATGGTTATGCAGGTAAAGAAAAAAAGTGCATTTATTAATTTTTTTTACACTGAAGTCTGCAAAGCATTGCACCCGCGATGAGTGGATTTCGAGTTTAATTTCAGGCTCCTGCAAACACTGCTGACAGGATAGGACAAATCTCTGTGAATAAATGACACTAATGTGCATGTGGAGCCCTGCACAACTGCACGGTTTTTAAAATGTGACAGCGGTTGAGGGGAGAAGGACCCCCTCTTGCTGTCACAGGGAAGGGGAGGGTTGAGGAGATGCTGAACATTTAACATGTTCAGTAGGTGAACTTAGCCTTTAACTAAACCTAAGTCTAAAGCAGCAGGCAGTTAATTGGGAATTCAAAAGGTAAGCTTCAGCAGACACAAGGTATCTCTGGACAAACAGAGCAGTAACAAAAGTCTAATGTAATTCACAGGGAGGGAAATTGGATTGTGCTCCAATGGAGAAATTGAATTACGAGAGGAGGTGTGGCATTTTTGGGCTCTAGAATAAGATGGCTGTATTCTGTCAGAGGAAATGTGACATAGATACAGATAATTCTGCTTCAAACAGGCTGCTTTTTGCATAGCTGAAATGGAGTTAGAATTGGATGCCAAGAGTGGTGTTAGGAACTGGTTCTTGCCTGGGTGCAAGCCTGTGGCACAGCATATGGTCGCCTGTGATTCTGTAATGCCTCCCTTTTGCATGTTCTCTACGATAGATACAAGCAAAGGTATTGCCCTGTGGATGATGCAGAACATAGGGTAAGCATTGTCCATAAGGAGTACGCAGTAACCCAGGTGTAGTCCACCTTGTAACAAATCCTCATGGTGAAAGGGTGGAAGGAAGCACCTGTGTACCTTATAACAGATCTATGTGGAAGTGGCATTAAAGTGTGCAGCTAGTGGGGTGTTGCAAAACCTGGTCATTTGCCCGAGACTGAGCTCTGAGTGGCTGAATTTTAGTGCCAAGTTTTAAAAGCTTACACTGCAAGGTGACTTGACTGTAAATAAATTCCAGGATTCACCCATCATGGTGCCCATTCCCCAAAAGGGATCTTCAGGGACTGGGTTCCATAGTAATGGACCACAGCCCTGGACCTATATAACACCCTGCGCTAACTCAACACATTTCACCAAGTGTCAAGGTGAGTGTCCATGCAGGATCCAATGCGCAAAGTAACATTACTATGCGTATATACTACTGTATATAGTTTTTTTAAAGCACCCTTGCCACCTCCAAACATACCCAATATATAAAAAAAGTGTAGGGCCAGCACCAGTGTTAATTTTGGCATCAATTTTCAATTACGTTTTAGTCAGTCTTTTGACTAAAATGCCATTTTAGCTTTGGTCGTATTTAGTAGACTAAAACCTGCAGTACATTTTAGTCAACCAAAATCTAATGGGTTTAGTTAAATTGTAATGTATTAAAGCATTTTTTCTAGAATTTCCAGACTCATATACTTCGGGAGAAAACAAAAAAACAAAAAAACAAAAAAACAAATACGATTTATAGTATTAAGGTTTGACAAACTACACAAACTCTGGATGGTGGTCTGTAATGCACAGTGCTCTGGCCAGTGGTCTGACGCCTATAAATGCTGCACAGTTCTCTAGCCGATCCGAGGAGGCCTGTAATGCACAGTGCTCTGGCTGGTGGTCTGAGGAGGCCTGTAATGCACACAGTGCTCTGGACGTCTGTAAATGCCGCAGTGCTCTGAGGAAGCTAATGCTCACAGTGCTTTGGACGGTTGTCTGAGGGGACCTGTAATGCTGCATAATGCCAAGCGTGCCACACCATTAAGCATGTTACAGTCACTACCTTGCTTGCTGGGAAGTGAAACACTCACAGGCAGAGCTTTGGAGGAAACCAGAAGTTCAAATGGATAAATATCCCTCCTTCACATTTGTTTGTTGACAAAAATGGGAATCGATTTTCATCATGATTTTCGTTAATTGACATGGGGTCATTTTTGTTTAGTTTTCGTCACTGGAAACATACCGCTGCCAAAAATGTTTTAGGCAACAAAACTAACCCTGGCCAGCACGTGTATGTAAACATCAATTGCTTCACACATGAGGTATAGTCACGAATGTTGTGTGAGAGCAATAATTCTATGGTCATAATTCAGTTACCCTCTAAACTTGACAACCTTTAAAGGCTTGTAAGTCATTGCCTATTTGAACCACTTGCCGACCGCCGATATACGTCAGCAGAATGGCACCGGTGCACAAATGGGCGTACCCGTACATCCCTCGCTCCCGCAGGCAGGGGGCACGCGTGGGGCGCCCCCGTGCCTGTGACGGGCGGATTCGTTACAGAACTGATCAGTCCTCAGGTCCAGGCCAATGATTTCTGACCTGGACCTGCTGATCAGTTCTGGCGAATGAAAACGCTTCACACAAGCAGTGGAAGTGATGTCATCTCCCTCTCAGGAATTTTTTTGGTTCCAGAGATAGGACATCTAAATGTGAAGTGCACCACACTTCACTAACAACAGTACACTTGTCACCCCCTGAATCGCCCCCCCTGCTGTTAACCCCCTTCACTCCCTGTCGCCAATTGCAAATGTCATATTTTTCTACGATCACTGCATTGGTGTCATTTGTGACTGTAATAAGTGTTATGCCGCGTACACACGGTCAGACTTTTCGTCTACAAAAGTCAGACGGACGCCGACGGACCAAAGCTGGCTGACAATCCGATCGTGTGTGGGCTTCCCCGGACTTTCAGCGGACTTTTTCAGCCGCAAATCTGACTGACTTTAGATTTGAAACATGCTTCAAATCTTTACGTCGTAACTACGCCGGACCCAGAAATCCGCTCGTCTGTATGCTAGTCCGACGGACAAAAACCCATGCTAGGGCAGCTATTGGCTACTGGCTATCAACTTCCTTATTTTAGTCCGGTGTACGTCATCACGTACGAATCCGTCAGACTTTTGTGTGATCGTATGTAGGCAAGTCTGTTCGTTAGAAAGTCTGCCGCAAGTCCGCCAAAAGTCCGTCGAAAGTCTGTCGGACGGGCTGTTGGACTTTTGTAGCTGAAAAGTCCGACCGTGTGTACGCGGCATTAGGGTAATTAGTAGTAGGCCCAGGTAGGTCTAGGGAACCCCCCTAAGCAAGGTTTAACCCCTTGAGCGCCCCCCAGTTAACCCTTTCACCTCCTGTCACCAGTGTCACTAACAGAACTTTTTTCTGATCATCGTATTAGTGTCACGGGTTAGCCAGTTAGTTGATTAGTTTCACCGTCAGGTTTTTATAGCGTCAGTTACCCCACATACTACCTAATAAAGGTTTTAACCACCCGATTGCCCCTTAGTTAACGCTTTCACCCCGTCACCGTATTGGTGTTATGGGTGACACTGGTTAGTTTTTTATAGCGTCAGGGCACCCGCTGTATATTACCTAATAAAGGTTTAACCCCCTGGATTGCCCGGCGGGTGACATCAGTTAGGTTTTAGCGTCAGTTAGGGTCCGCGTCTCCCCAGGCAGCTTCAGATTAGTGCCAGTAGCGCTAACCCCCACGCACCATACACCTCCCTTAGTAGTATAGTGTCTGAACGGATCAATTTCTTTGATCTGATCAGATCTATAGTAGCAGCCCTAGTAGTTTAGGGTTCCCTAAAATGCAGAGTTAGCGGGATCAGCCCAGATACCTGGTAGCACCTGCGTTTAGCCCTTTCGCCCAACCCAAGTGCAGTATCAATCGATCACTGTCACTTACAAAAACACAACACACATAACTACAGCTTTCGCAGTGTCAGGTCTGATCCCTGCGAACGCTAACAGTTTTTTTGGTAGCGATTGAGGCAGGCTCTGACAGTCAGGTGCTCTTTTTGCCTGTGAGTCTCACTAGTTGTACCAGTAAATTTAGAGGCCACAATGTCCAATCAAAGGATCACTAGTGAAGAGGCCTACACATTTCTGAGCATGACAGATGAGAGTGAAGAGGTCACCCATCTGTCAAATTCAGGATCAGTATTCAAACCCGTAGACAGCAGCGGCACCCTGACAGATAGTTCTGACTACGGAGTAGTGGTCCCTGCTAAGGTCAGGCGTACCTGACCCCGTTCTGCTGTTGTCGAGGTGCAAGAACCGCAGGGCTCTCATATGCAGCAGAGAGCCAGTACTAGTGCCGCTCATCCTTCTGGTGAACTTGCACCAGCAGCCTAGTACACCCTGGTCGTAGTCAAACCAGCACTGCAGTATCAGGTGGTGAGTCCCCCATAAGTGCAGTTCAAAGCTGGTGCAGTGGCTTGCACAAGTAGAGTCCTGCCAAGAAGCCAAAGACAGGCCCGTTGAGCCCATAGTGCCCTTCCTGCTGCATTTGCCAATCCTAACTGGGAGCCCACCACTTCTGCAGCACCCGTACTTCCCCCCCATTCACTGACCAACCCGGAATTCAGGTGGAAACAGTTGATTTCATGTCACTAGATTTTTATTTGCAGTTTTTCACGAAAGATCTCCATAGAACAGAGGTGTCCAAACGTTTTTGAAAGAGGGCCAGATTTGATGAAGTGAACATGTGTGAAGGCCGACCATTTTGCCCGACATTCTTTAAAGCATTAAAATTCAGTGTAAGTGTGTTCGTCCGAGCACTAATACACTGCCCAACAAGAATTCTCTTGCCTTTGTGGCTGTGTGTGGTGAAGAGATGAGCTCCGGCGTGATATTTGGCTATACCGTATTTATCGGCGTAAATAAAGAACTGTGAAGCAAAATAAGGGTCAGTGCCCATCTGCAGCCCCACCGTTGCCATGAATGCAGCCTTACCATTGGCATGCCTTATCATTGCCAGGAATGCAACACCCCCATTGCCAGGAATGCAGACTCACCATTGCCATTACTGCAGCCTGATTGATGCCCATTTGCAACCACGGATGGGACAGGGAGGGGGTGGAACAAGCGCCAACCGATTACATACAGCAAAATCTGTTTTCTCTTTAATAAAAAGTCCCGCCTCCTTGATGGACAGAACAGTCGTCCAATGGCAGCGCAGGAGACGGGAATTCCTATTACAGAGGCCGCCGTGCAAACAGGAAATTCACCTGTATGTATGTCCTGCCCCGTCCAAGGCAGCCAGCATGTATATCTTTTGTGGCCCCCAGCGCTTGGGGATGCGTTGGGGGCCACAAAAGATATACATGTCCAAATCACCAGACGGGCCGTTCAAAACCAAAAAACGCGGGCCGCAATTGGCCCGCGGGCTGAACTTTGGACATGCCTGCTATAGATCTATAGTGGACCAAATGCAATTTGTATGCTGGTCCATTCAATGCCGCTAATCCCCATTTGACCCTTGCCAGAGATTGGAAACCTATTACGATTTCCGAATGCAAGACCTTCCTGGGCCTATCCCTCCTCATGGGCATAACTAAAAAGAGTGAGTTGCGGTCATATTGGTCCACTGACCCAATTCATCATATGCCCCTGTTCTCTGCCTCCATGGCCAGGGCTAGATACGAGCAGATCTTCCGGTTCATGCATTTTAACGACAATGAACTCTGTCGTCCTTGGGGTGATCTTGAATACGATCTGGTCCACAATATTCGGCCCCTCGTAAACCACTTCAACCAACAGTTTGCAGCCTTGTTTACTCCCAATCAAGTTGTCTGCGTTGAAGAGTCCCTGATTAAGTTTTCTGGCCGCTTGTCTATCAAACAGTATTTTCCCAGCAAGCGTGCCAGATATTGGGTCCAGATGTATAAGCTCTGCGACAGGGCAACAGGCTATACATAGTATACATAGTTTTATGGTTTACGAGGGAAAAGATAGTCACGTGGAGCTGGAGAACTGCCCAGTCTACATAGCGAGCGCTGGTAAAAGTGTGTGGGACTTGGTGTCACCCTTATTCGGAAAGGGGTACCACTTGTATGCGGATAATTATTACATGAGCACTTTTGAGGAACTTTTTAGTCAATTGTTTGATCATGGAATTGGCGGACGTGGCACTGTGCGATCCAATCGCTGGGGCTTATCCCAGCGGATTTTAGATTCCTATCTTAGGGTGGGGGAAAGAGCCTGCTTGTGATGTAATCATTTGCTCACGGTGAGGTGGAGGGATAATCAGAACGTTTTATTTCTGTCCTCACTTCATGCAGATACAACGATCCAAATTCAAACGGCGACTGGTGTTGTGGAGAGAAACCTCTCTGTCCACAAATACAACCTTAATATGGGAGGGGTGGACCTCAACGATCAGTTGATGGCGCCGTACTTAATTGCCCGTAAGGCCAGACGCTGGTACAAAAAGTGTCTTTATACTTATTCCAATTGGCTCTGCTGAACCCTTATGTACTATACAACGCTTCAGGACAAAATGGATCCTTCCTTAAATTCCAGGAAGAGATCATCACAGCCCTTCTGTTTCCAGACGGTGCTGTGCCCCACCTTCCCAATGCAAATGCAGTAAGCCGGCTGCATGAGTCATTTTCCGCATGTTCTCCCTGGTACCCCTACCCAACAATCACCCCAAAGAAAACGTTGTGTTTGTAGGAAACACGGATGTAGGCGTGACACCCACTATTAATGTCCCTCCTGTCCTGACCAACCTGGTCTTTGCATCGGTGAATGTTTTGAACGCTACCACACACTAGCGTAGTATTAGCATAGAGTACAGCACTGAACAGACTGGGACACACTTTCACAACATCGCATTTTGAGAGACCCGAACCATTGCAAAAGTGTAAAAAGAAAAAAGCCAAAAATAGGTGTTTTATTGTTCTGCTCTTTTTTACTGTATTCTATGCTTAACCACTTCAGCACCCGGCCATAGACAAATGACGTCCACAGATGGGATCTCCCATCCTGGGTGGACGTCATATGATGGCCTGGGCTTCCCGAATGCCTAGGGGGCGTGCGCGCGGCCGCCGCGTTGCGCGGGACCTGGTGCGTGTGCCCGCCGGGCACCCGCGATTGCCCGTTAACTGGGCCGGACACGTCCTGTCAGTTGAGAGGAGACCTGTGGTCCCAGTACAGCGGAACACCGATCGGTCTCCTCCCCTTGTACGTCCCCGCCCCCTACAGTTAGAAGCACTCCCTTAGGAAACATAATTAACCCCTTGTGTCCCCCCTAGTGGTTAACTCCTTCACTGCCTGTCACATTTATACAGTAATCAATGCAATTTTATAGCATTGATCGCTGTATAAAATGTGAATGGTCCCAAAAATGTGTCAAAAGTGTCCAATGTGTCCGCCATAATGTCGCAGTCACGAAAAAAAAAAATCGCGATCGCTGTTATTACTAGTAAAAAAAAATAAATATATTTTTTTTAAAAATGCCATAAATCTATCCCGTATTTTATATAACTTTTGCGCAAACCAATCAATATACGTTGATTGCGATTTTTTTACCAAAAATATGTAGAAGAATACGTATCAGCCGAAACGGGGGAAAAAAAATTTGTTTTTGTTTTTTTTTTTAAATTGGGATATTTATTATAGCAAATAGTAAAAAATAGTGTTTTTTTTCAAAATTGTCGCTCTTTTGTTTATAGCTCAAAAAATAAAAACCGCAGGTGATCAAATACCACCAAAAGAAAGCTCTATTTGTGGGGAAAAAAGGAAGTCCATTTTGTTTGGGTACAACATCGCACGACCGCGCAATTGACGTTTAAAGTGCGACAGCGCTGAAAACTAAAAATTGGTCTGGGAAGGAAGGGGGTGAAAATGCCCGGTATTGAACCGGTTAAAGAGGAGGTCCACCTTAAAAAAAAAAAAAAATATATATATATATATATATATATATATATATATATATATATATATATATATATATATATATATGTGAAAGCCAGTAAATTAGAATATTTTGAAAAACTTGATTTATTTCAGTAATTGCATTCAAAAGGTGTAACTTGTACATTATATTTATTCATTGCACACAGACTGATGCATTCAAATGTTTATTTCATTTAATTTTGATGATTTGAAGTGGCAACAAATGAAAATCCAAAATTCCGTGTGTCACAAAATTAGAATATTGTGTAAGGGTTAAATTTTGAAGACACCTGGTGCCACAAACTAATCAGCTGATTAACTCAAAACACCTGCAAAGGGCTTTAAATGGTCTCTCAGTCCAGTTCTGAAGCCTACACAAACATGGGGAAGACTTCAGATTTGACAGCTGTCCAAAAGGCGACCATCGACACATTGCACAAGGAGGGAAAGACACAAAAGGTTATTGCTGAAGAGGCTGGCTGTTCTCAGAGCTCTGTGTCCAAACACATTAATAGAGAGGCAAAGGGAAGGAAATACTGTGGTCAGAAAAAGTGTACAAGCGATAGGGATCACCGCGCCCTAGTCAAGATTGTGAAAAAAAACCCCTTCAAAAATGTGGGGGAGATTCACAAGGAGTGGACAGCTGCTGGAGTCAGTGCTTCAAGATCCACCACCAAGAGACGCTTGAAAGACATGGGTTTCAACTGCCGCATACCTCGTGTCAAGCCACTGTTGACCAAGAAACAGCGCAAAAAGCGTCTCACCTGGGCTAAGGAAAAAAAGAGCTGGACTGCTGCTGAGTGGTCCAAAGTCATGTTTTCTGACGAAAGCAAATTTTGCATTTCCTTTGGAAATCGAGGTCCCAGAGTCTGGAGGAAGACAGGAGAGGCACAGGATCCACGTTGCCTGAAGTCTAGTGTAAAGTTTCCACCATCAGTGATGGTTTGGGGTGCCATGTCATCTGCTGGTGTCGGTCCACTCTGTTTCCTGAGATCCAGGGTCAACGCAGCCGTCTACCAGCAAGTTTTAGAGCACTTCATGCTTCCTGCTGCTGACCTGCTCTATGGAGATGGAGATTTCAGGTTCCAACAGGACTTGGCGCCTGCACACAGCGCAAAATCTACCCGTGCCTGGTTTACGGACCATGGTATTTCTGTTCTAAATTGGCCAGCCAACTCCCCTGACCTTAGCCCCATAGAAAATCTGTGGGGTATTGTGAAAAGGAAGATGCAGAATGCCAGACCCAACAACGCAGAAGAGTTGAAGGCCACTATCAGAGCAACCTGGGCTCTCATAACACCTGAGCAGTGCCAGAAACTCATCGACTCCATGCCACGCCGCATTAATGCAGTAATTGAGGCAAAAGGAGCTCCAACCAAGTATTGAGTATTGTACATGCTCATATTTTTCATTTTCATACTTTTCAGTTGGCCAACATTTCTAAAAAATCCCTTTTTTGTATTAGCCTTAAGTAATATTCTAATTTTGTGACACACGGAATTTTGGATTTTCATTTGTTGCCACTTCAAATCATCAAAATTAAATTAAATAAACATTTGAATGCATCAGTCTGTGTGCAATGAATAAATATAATGTACAAGTTACACCTTTTGAATGCAATTACTGAAATAAATCAAGTTTTTCAAAATATTCTAATTTACTGGCTTTTACCTGTATATATATAAAGCTAGCAGCTACAAATACTGCAGCTGCTGACTTTTAATAACACTTACCTGTCCCAGGGTCCAGCGATGTCGGCAGCCGAAGCCGATCAATCGCTCGGCAGCTGCCACCGCCATCCTCAGTGAGGGAATCGGGAAGTAAAGCGCTGCAGCTTCACTTCCCGGTTCCCTACTGCGCATGCGCGAATCACAGGGGTGGGGGGGTAAGGGGCATGACTCCCGCAGGAGTCTATTCCCGAAAGTGGGTGCAAATACCTGTATTATACAGGTATCTGTACCCCCTTCCCCCCTGAAAGGTGCCAAATGTGACACGGGGGGGGGGGGGGGGGGGGGGGTCCGAAAAGCAGAGGTCCCAATTTTTGCGTGAACCTCCGCTTTAACTGCAATGTTTTATCATGTTTGCTTTTCAGGTTAGTAATTCTTCTATACTTTCTTGTTTACTGTGTTTTATGGTTAACCCTTTTTTTGTTTTTAGGTACGCCATTCAGCTGCAGAACCGATTTATTCATCTTGACAATAACAGCGTTTGCTTCCTCGACACGTAAATCAGCGACTCCAGCTGTAGGAGGTGATTTCACCACCACAGTTAACCACTTTAAGACCAGCCTCGTTTTGGATTTTAGGTGTTTACAAGTTTAAAACAGGTTTTTTTGCTAGAAAATTACTTAGAACCCCCAAACATTATATATTGTTTTTTTTTTCTAACACCCTAGAGAATAAAATGGCGGTCATTGCAATACTTTTTTTTGCACCGTATTTGCGCAGCGGTCTTCTAAGCGCACTTTTTTTGGAAAAAATTCACTTTTTTGAAAAAAAAAAATAAGACAACAGTAAAGTTAGCCCAATTTTTTTTATATTGTGAAATATAATGTTACGCCAAGTAAATTGATACCCATCATGTCACGCTTCAAAATTGCGCCCGCTCGTGGAAACTTTTACCCTTAAAAATCTCCATAGGCGACGTTTAAAAAATTCTACAGATTGCATGTTTTGCGTTACAGATGAGGTCTAGGGCTAGAATTATTGCTCTCACTCTACCGGTCGCGGCGATACCTCACATGTGTGGTTTGACCACCGTTTGCATATGCGGGCGCTACTCACGTATGCGTTCGCTTCTGCGCGCGAGCTCGTCAGGACAGGGCGCTTTAAAAATTTTTTTTTTTTTTTTATTATTTATTTTACTTTATTTTATTTATTTTTTCACTGTTTTTAAAAAAAAAAAAAAAATTGAATCACTTTTATTCCTATTACAAGGAATGTAAACATCCCTTGTAATAGAAAAAAGCATGACAGGTCCTCTTAAATATGAGATCTGGGGTCAAAAAGTCCTCAGATCTTATATTTAGACTAAAATGCAAAAAAAAAAAAAAAAAAAAAAAAGTCGTTTAAAAAAATGACACAAAAATATTTGTGCCTTTAAGAGACGTGGGCGGAGCCGTCGTAATGACGTCGCTCCGGCCGTCACATGGTATGGAGACGGGTGGGGGCCATCTTAGCCTCACTCGTCTCCATACTGAGGAAGGGAAAGGCTCCGGCAAGCGGCGGAGGGTGCGGGAGAGCGGCGGGAGGGGGGTGGCACCTCTCCCGCCGCCGATAACGGTGATCTCGCGGCGAACCCGCCGCAGAGACCACCATTATCATGTACGGAACCGCTCACTGAAAAGATGGATACCTCGGTTGTGGCGGCAGCTGCTGCCGTTACGAGATATCCATCTTCAAAAAAATGACGTATATATACAGTGAGCGGTCCGGAAGTGGTAAAAAAAAAAAAAAAAAAAAACTATGCATGTATGCCCATGTTAGAAGTGGGTGGATGCAAAGCAGTATTCTAATGGTGGGCATACCCACCGATCAATCTTTTTTTCCTTCAGCTCACGGGCTGCATGAAGAAAAAAAAAATACATTACAATATTCGCCCAACAAGGACCAGCAACGTACTGGTATGTTGCTGGACTTTGAGTGGTTATACCAGAATGATGCCTGCAGGATTGGGTATCATCTTGGTATTGTTCTTTTCAGCCAGCGCTCGGCTTACAAGTAAAAGCAATCCTAGTGGCTAATTAGCCGCTAGACTGCTTTTACAAGCAGTGGGAAGGAACATCTCCCCCCTCTCTACCCCCTCCCATCAACTTCCTTGGTTTTCAAGTTTCAGGATAATGACAATTTTTATTTTATCCTACAAAGTTGTCACTAAATGATATATTGCTCAAACATGCCATGGACATATGTGAAATTACACCCCAAAATACATTCTGCTGCTTCTGAGTATTGGTATACGACAGGTATAGGACTTTTTGGGAGCTTAGCCGCGTACAGGACCCCGAAAACCAAGCACCACCTTCAGGCTTTCTAATGGCATAAAATGGTGATTTCACTCCTCACTACCTATCACAGTTTTGGAGCCCCTGAAATGTCAAGATAGCACAACCCCCCCCCTCCAAATGACCCCATTTTGGAAAGCAGACACCCCAAGGTATTTGCCAAGAGGCATGGTGAGAATTTTGTAATTTTTCAATCACTCGTGACAAATAAAATATTCAATGTGCTCAACATGCCTCTCAGCAAATTCCTTGAGTCTACTTTCCAAAATGGGGTCATTTGGGGGGTTTTGTACTGCACTGTCATTTTAGCAGCTCAAGAAATGAAATGGGCAGTCAAATGAAATGCTGCGTAAATTCCAGAAAATGTACCCTAGTTTGTAGACCCTATAACTTTTGCGCAAACCAATAAATATACATGTATTGAATTTTATGACTAAAATTGCAATTATTGTATTTTTTTAATAGCAAAAAGTATAAAAAATATATATTTTTTTTCCAAATGTTCGGTCTTTATTTTAAAGTGGGGTTCCACTGAAATTTTTAACTTAATCTTACCCCCTTCAGTTAATTGCATAGATGTTCAAATGTGGCACGAAATTTTTTTTTATCGCTGCAATTACCTTTATATTGTACTTTATTGTGGCACTTCCTGTCTCTCCTCCCATGGGAGTAGGTGTGTTTATTGCCTTTCCCCGGCGCTGCACTGTCTCCTGGGAGCTTCATGTCAGACTTCCCAAGATTCAGTGCGGTATTAATAATCATGCGTGTGAACAAGCTGTGAATGAACAGCATTCACCGCATCCAGGAAATCAATGCTTCACATGCCCACAAGCAAGATGGAAACAGCCAGCATCACATTTTTTAAGTTATTCTTCAGTACGAAAACAGACAGAGGCAGAAATATTACACCCAAACTGTGTATTATTTTGGGGTTAGCAAAGTGTCTCAATGACCAAAAAAAAAAAAAAAAAATTGGTCGCCGGACTCCCGCTTTAAGTTGCCTCTCCTGTCTCCTTCAGTTAGTTCTAAAACTGCCAGTAAAACACTGAGCGCTTTTGAAGAGCTTTTCAGGCGCTTTTGAAGGGCTTTCCATTCATTTCAATGGTCAGGGGAGTTTTTTCACCGCCCTGCCAGCGCACTGCCCCAGTGTGAAAGCATTCATTGATTTTAATTGAAATAGTTTTTCGTGAGCTTTTCAGGCACTTTTTTGCATGAAAGCGCCTGAAAATCGCCTCAGTGTGAAAGGGGTCTTAGTGCCTGCAGAGAAAGACTTCATCCTCCACAGTAGAAAGCCTAAGAAATTCGTAGTCTTTCAGATATATATAGGATGAGCAAATAGATCAGCTTTTCTGAAACTACTAAAAACAAAAAGCTGAGGACCCAACAGTGTGTCGTGTTACATCAACCGAAGTAGCTATTAAATATACAAACATGTTTCTTTTACATATTCAGACAGACACAAACACATTTCAGTTTTTTTTTATTATTTCATGAAAACTTTGGACCAAAATATACAGTAGGGAAAATATCAATGCGGATATATCTTTTCTGCTTGTTCCAGACACTTGTATATATGCAGTATTATAAACCATAGCCACACAAGCCCAGTCTTCACATGCTATAAGCATTAAGGGATTTTGTAATCTATTTAAAATAGACCAAATTTGTTAATTGGACCTTAACCGATTTACCTGTGGCAGTGCATTTTTGAAGGATCCTGGGCCTAAGGACTCATGCACACTGGGTGTTTGTCGAGCTCATGTGAACGCCTTTCTAATGGCAAATGGCAAAAATGGCAAAAAAACGCGCTTAAAGTCATGTTTTTGTAAATGCATTTAGGAGTGTCAAGCAGTTGGGCGTTAATTTAATTTGTCAGAATAATTTATTCTGGCCATTGAAATGCGCTAAATGCACCTATTGTTAATGAGTGTTTAGGCACGTCAAAAATGTTGTTATGTTGGCAGTTTATTCTGCCTCTAAAATGCCTATGTATGTGTGAATGGACACATAGGCCAACATTAAAGGGGTCTTTAGAGGCAGAGAAAAAAAAAAAAAAAAAAAAGTCAAACACTCCTAAAAGTGGCATTTTTAGGGTCAGTTCACACCAGAATGCGGTGCAGGAAACCAGCATTCAAAATGATCTGCAATTGCAATCTGCAGCAGGGGTCAATGTTAACTTGACACCTCAAACGCAGATCAAAAATGCAGTGCGTTTGCACAAGATCAAATGGTACAGTAGTACCATATGATCTGGTTGTTCTGCATTTTGTAAAAGTAGTGCATATACTACTTTTGGTGTGGTCCGACACAATTTCAGCCCCTTCAAAATGAATGGACCGAAATCGCATGATTATGGTGTGGCCACATGCTCTGAACTGGACTCAGAGGGGAATTTATCAAGTCCGGATTTAGCCGGATCATTTGAATTGGATGTGCAGGGCAACCAATTATTTCAATTTTAAAAGCTTAATTAAAAAACAAAATACGACTATAGATGCCAACTGGTTGCCATGTACAGCTCCTCCAGGTTCTGACTGCTCCACATTGTGAATCAGAACCCCCTATGGCCTAGCCAGGATGCCAGATCCTGATCTAACACCTTGGACAATTAGGCTACTTTCAGACTGGAGCAGGCAGGCGTCGGCGGTAAAGTGGAGCTATATTTAGCGCCGCTTTACCGTCGTTTTAGCGGCACTATTTGGACACTAGCGGGGTGGTTTTAACCCCCGCTAATGGCCGAAAAAGGGATAAAACCGCCCGCAAAGCGCCGCTGCTACCATTGTTTTCAATGGGAAGGGGCGCTTTAGGAGCGGTGAATACATCGCTCCTATAGCACTGCAAAGATGCTGCTTGCAGGACTTTTTTGACCATCCTGCAAGCGCAGCGCTCCAGTGTGAAAGCCCTCGGGCTTTCACTGGAGACACAGGAGAGGCGCTTTAGCGCTGTAGTGCCTGTAAAGCGCCTCAGTGTGAAAGTAGCCTTAAGACAAGATCCCTCTAGAACAGGTGATAGCGAACCACAAATGCTAGCTGCAGCCATTCTGGAAAGAACCAAGGATAGATTGCAGAGTGCAGAAGAGGGTAGCTCAGAGAAAGCTGAACACATTAGTGCGATTTAGCTTGGAAACAATTAAACTTGAGGTCGCACAAAGCACAACCAGAATATAGGTCCAGTTGTTGGGGGCTGCCAGTATCAGCATTGGTGATCTTAGATATGGTGTCAAAACATGTTGCCAAAATTAGGGAACAGTCGTAAAAGGATGGACCAAATAGTGATCTTTAGGTCTAGTTCACATAGGCTTCAACTTGTATAAGCGCAGTATGAACAGGTATTTAAAGCACCATTTAGCGCCAGTTTGGACATATTAACCACTTCCCGCCCAAGGTACATCATATGACGTCCTGACTTTGAGCGGGGATATCTGAATGATGCCTGCGGCTGTTCCGCCGCTCGATTGTTCTTGAGGGCAGTGAGGGGACGTTCCGCAACCCTCCGGTGCTTCTACCGACTCGCTTCCGTCGGTGAGTTGGGGAGCGGATCCGCCGCCCCCGCATGTTTACCATAGAGATTTCCGACGGACCGGATGTTGGCCGCAGTCTCTGTGCGATGTTATGACATCGCGCCCGGCTTCTGCATTCAAACAAATGGCGCCGCCTCGGAAGCCAAGATAATTTTTTTTTAATTTCACGCTTCCCAGCCTAGAGGTGAGATGTGGGGTCTTATTAACCCCATATCTCACTGTAAAGAGGACTGAATAAAATAAAAGGAATAAAAGCGATGAAAAATTTTTTTTTTTTTTTTCAAGTGTCAAACTAAGAAAAGTAAAATTAACAAAAAAAAAAAAAAGTAAAGGGCCCCTGTTACCGTGTGCTCGCTCACAGAAGCGAACGCATACGTAAGTCCCGCCCACATATGAAAACGGTGTTCAAACCAAACGTGCGGTATCACTGCAAATGTTAGAGCGAGAGCAATAATTCTTGCCCTAGACCTCCTCTAACTCAAAACATGTAACCAGAAACATTTTTTAAAGCGTCACCTATGGGGATTTTTAAGTACCGAAGTTTGACGTCATTCCAGCGTGTGCAATCTTGAAGCAGGACATGTTAGGTATCTATTAACTCGGTGTAACTTCATCTTTCACATTATGCAAAAAAATTGGGCTAACTTTAATGTTTTTTTTTTTTTTTTCAAAAGAAACTTTTTAAAAAACAAAAAAAAACAAAACACACGTGTTCGAAAAATTGCTGCGCAAATACTGTGCGGGATAAAAAGTTTTAACGACCGTCATTGTATTCTCTAGAGCCTTTGCAAAAAAAAAAAAATCATACACTGTTTGGGGGTTCTATGTAAGTTTCTAGCAAAAAAAATTATGAATTTTACATGTAGGAGAGAAATGTCAGAGTTGGCTTGGATGGGAAGTGGTTAACATCTTAATAGGACCTCTGAGCGTCACTCTAAAACAAGCTGCTAGCGGGCTTCAGTAAGCTCCAGCACAACTTGAAGTTTGTTGAAAGCATGATAAAGTCTACTAGTAACTTTTAAGTGACAGTCAGCACCCCGATTAAGATCAGTGTCTAAGGCGCCATTCACACGGACAGCTGTTCTGCCGCAGTTAATAGCATATAATATGTTGTGTGAAATTCAAGACTCCATGCACTGCGATCAGCTGCATTTGTACAGTGCGATTACCTGCGTTTACGTGGGGTTGCGTTTAGCTGCGGTAGTCATTCCCATATTGTTTTTTGATGTTGTCAAAAGACTGCGGTTATGTGCATATAGCTGCGCTAAATCGCTCCTGGACGTAGTCCATTCTATTTTTTCTATCTCCACCAAACTGCATGCAACTAAAATCGCAGCTAAATGCAGTGTGTGAATGGGGCCATAGGAAAGCATTGTGTGCTTGTAGCTGCAGTAGAAAACTATAAAATCCGCAGCTAAAAGCACAATCCTATCCATCTGTGTGAAAGGGGCCTTACATTCCCAAACTGGAGCTGAAGGGTGTGAAAGCTACTTTCAAAAAAAAAAAAAAAAATACATACCACACCACAGGCATTTAGTAGGTAGTAGGATTGCCCCAACAGCAGCTTAGATGCTTTCTAAAAAGTGATCCACTGATTGACTTTCAGAAAATAAGTATGAATCTAGCCTAAGACATGTACCAGATACAGCCACTAGCGGTGGTGTTCTGGAGTCTGCGGTGTTCTCTGCACGATGGCCATCTGGAGAAATAGTGTGCAGTGTATACAATTTATTTTTTAATTTGGGAAAAAAGCTCCAGCAATTTTGGGTGGAGAAGGTCCCCCCCAGCACAAAGGTGAATATTTTTACAGAGAAAATCTGTTTAAGCCTGGGTTCACACATGTGCAGTGCGAATTGAAGCTCAGGTTTCACTGGGGAGATAAAAATCTCCTGTTCAAAGGCTCATCTGCGTTTTAGCTCTGGATCAGTGAGCAGGGAGAGGGGGAGGGAGAGGGGGAGGTGTAGTGAGGAGAAGGAGAAAATCCATGTTCAGAACGCCATGCATCTGTGAAGCAGATGCGTTCCCATAGAAGATAAGGGGCTCGTAATTCGCACCGCAATGCCCAGAAAACGCACATGTTTTTTGTGCAATGCGCAGTGCGAATGCAATGCACATATGTGAACCAGATGCATTCATATGAATGTATTTTAAAATGTCCTGCGAATTAGATGCGGTGTAAGCCGCATCTAATTCGCATAGGTGTGAACGGGGGCTAAAGCTCAACTGCAGTCACAATGTCCATTTGGGATAGAGGAGTGGTGAAGTCTGACAAATTCTACCAGGATTTTTATTTGTCGGTAATCCCCATTGAACAGAATTATTTCCGCTTTCTGTTCCTGTGGCTGATCAAGCCTAAAATGAGGGGTGAGGTAGACACTGGGACAAGACCGCAAAGACAGAAATACAAACCTTGTCATAAGCTGTAATCCTTCCCCAACCTAATAAAATGTTTTATTGTTTACATCTGTTCGGAAAAAAAAAAAAAAAAACACATTATGGAGTTTTTGCTTTAGACTTGGGCTCGGTTCACACTGGGGCGGCTTCAAAGTCGCCCAACTCTGAAGCCGTCCCGCACAGCGAGACTTCATCGCGGCTTGCAAAAGACTTCTTTAATAGAAGTCAATGCAAGCTGCCCTGAAGTCACCCCCCCCCCCCCCCCCCCCAAGTAGTGCAGGAACCTTTTTTTTAAGTCGGAGCAACTTGAATCGCTCCAATTAGTACGGTTCCATTGCACTAAATAGAGAGCAACTTGTCAGGCGACCAAGTTGCCCCAGTGTAAACCGACACTTAAGAGTTATGCTTTGGGGTTCATTCACATAAGCATATGTGTATTTTTGGTATGGAACACAGATTCCAGGTGGAAGAGCTAGCAGAAAATCCTGCATAAACTACAAGCCTAAAATACTATTGTTTACAGGTGTTTAGATGCATACAATTCTCTGAATGACTTGTACGGCTCCAGACACAGCCGAGTCCTACATTTTTGTCCGACTCACTTTTTGTGCTTGAAAATGCAGCTGTGTGTATGGCGCCATTTATTCCTGTAGTGATGCATACAAAACCACACGCTGTACTCATCTAAACTCAGCACTTTAAATGTGTGTGTGAATAAGCCCTTGGAAGGAATGCAATTAAGATAGATCGGTCTATAGATGAGAAAGTCAGAGGATTTCAGATTATTCCAATCCAGAGCGAAATGTCAGGGAATACATAGCACAATCATGGATTAGAATAATCTGGGTATGAATTATTTTTGCTATTTGAGCATCTAGAATCTGCATAAAATGTAAGGAAATCTGATTAAAAAGATAAATGCACATCAATGCTAGAACAATACTTTGACAAAAATGCAAATAATAAATATGCAATCAAAATGAAAAACAAAATTTGGGGAACGCAATTATTGCTACTTGTATGCACCAAGCTATATACAAATTTAGTATTAAGGAAAAAAGAACAAAAAAAAAAAAAAAAAACCAAACACAAACCCATCTACATTCAAGAGAAAAAAAAAAAGTGAGTGGCAAGTTTAGCTGTAGCTACAACCACCACACACACACACACACACACACACACACACACACACACACACACACACTTGAGTACCAGCCAGGATCTGTGCAAATAAAATAAGCCAGTGCTGAAAGGAGCCATCACTGACTCTAACCACATTTTCACATTTCTTTAGGTTTAGTGCCAGACACTTATGTTAGATGTAATTAAATTGCTGCAAAAAAAACGCTTTGTTTTCTTCTAGCAGGGTGTAAAAAGGGTGGATTTCCATGCTGCCCTTATGTTCATGAAGGGAGGGGTAGCAAAATAGCCTCAGCAGTCAAAGTCAATCATTCATTATTAACAGAGCAGGAGTACATGACCAAAAAAAACCTTGTTGAAACACAAGTTTAAAAAAGGCAGCAGTTGGCACCAATATGAACCTGAAATATGCAGAATCTCTTAAAACCCAGTTAGCCATTTCTTTGGGGAGGAAAAAAAATCCATAGCAACAAAAAAAACACCAGTTCATCACAAGTACTTTTTCTGTTCAGTACAATTTTGTCTAACTTTTTAAAATCAGCAGACTCCCAATTTCAGGATGCCATAATGAGCTCCTTTTGTGCTTTTAAAGGAGGCAACATCAAGGTCACATACTTGGACAACCTGTAACTCACCAGTGACAGTAATGCTTTAGTAAGGCATCTACCGTAGTTTGTTTCTCATGACACCTCTAAGAGATTCACGGTTTTGAATGAATAAAAAAAATTGGTTTCAGCTCGATTCTCGGCCAATAAGCACCGCAGTCCTGTAAACCTGCATTGCCTCTTCTTCTGACACACCCAAGGATAGGCAGCTTTCTGCTACACGTGCCTGATAGCTAGCCATATTCCAAAGTCTGGGTCCATCGTATCCAAAGTCATCCTCTGAATTCAGGTTTAAAAGATCTTCTGCAGAGAGACTAGCTCTCATGGATCGCATTTTTCGTCTTGGACGCTCTCTGTATCTGGTTGGAAAATCCAACAACTCAAATGACTCGGTGGAAAGGATACTCTCTTGGCTGATAGAAGATGGTACTTTCTCATGAGTAAGCATGCATATAGGTAAATTTTCATTTTTTAAAGACCAGTCAGCAGCATCAAAAGACAACTCAGGAGCTGCTCCAGCTGAAGAGAACTTGCCATTTCGCTTGAGAATACCTTTTCTGATGACTGGTTCTTGTGGTTCTTCTGTGCCTGTACCGACTACTGGAGGAATAATTGCCTCAGTGGCAAAAATAGAACAGGATGCATAATTTTCTTCATTCATCACTTCTCCCTCAGTATGCTCTGGAGAAGAATAGTAACCAGATTCACGTTGTGGAGGCTTCTTTAAGATACCTTTCTTGGGAGCTGGTGGAACAGAGGACATTTTGTCCTGGGGAGTCTGTGTCGATATTTGGCTCATATTTTCCCTCTTAGAGCGCTTGAGTGAGCGCTGACGAGTTAGTGCTGTCCCTGGAAGATGCTGGCGTAAGAAAGAGCGCATTTTAGAGCTATTATCCCACAACGGACGAGAAGATCTTCTAAACCATCCACCAACAATAGAAAAGGGTGAATCAGATTCTTTTGTTTGCTCTGGTTCACTTAATGGTTGTTGGTACCCCCAGTTCACCCACCAATGAGAGGCAACATCTGATAGTGTGGCTCTGCGCTCTGGGTTCACCATCAGGAGCCAACGAATCAAGCCACATGCATCTGCAGAGAAAAGAGAACATTTGAAGTCAGCAGTGGTAAATAGAAGACTGACTTAGATATAGATACACATGTCTGCCAGTTTGCTGTAGGAGTGATTCAGTGTTACAAAAATAACCTGACAGTGTGTGTCAGATACTAACAGGTTACTCACCAGATGGGCCGCTTGGCTCCTTGTAAGCTCCACAGGTGATTTGAGCTACCAGTTTCTTGTAATCCTGCCCATCAAAGGGCATACAGCCATGAACCAAAATGTAGAGAAGAACTCCCAACGACCAGCTATCCACCTATGACACAGCATAAAATTACTTTTACACACCTGTACACAATGTAAAATGAATAAATAGAAATAAGCACATATGATTGATTAGTTTTTTTTTATTTTTCCCCACACATTAAAAATCAGGTTTGCATGACTTTAAACATCAAATTATATATGGTGAGAAAGCAAACAGTGTTAATTTAGTCAAAATAGTTAGTCATAATTTTCGTCAGCGGCATTTTTGCAGTGATGAAAACTAACCAAAAAAGTACACCACATTTTCGTCCACCGACGAAAATCAATTCTGTTTTAGTTAACAAACGAAAACAAAAATGTTAGGCAGGGACGTTTACTCTTGGAACTTCTGGTTTCCATAAAGCTCCACCTACTTCCTCTGGATGGAGCCCGGCATTTGTTGATAGGAGGCTGTCCAATCAGATGGTTAGACCATCAATAGCTGTTATCTACAGCCTGAGGCTGGGTTCACACTTAAGCACAGAGCGGCGCAGAGCAGAAGTCCGGTGTGTCCCCATTCACCGTTTCAGGTCTGAGTTCAGTGCAAATTTTTGGCTGGATTCAGACCAGAAGACTAACAGGACTCCTGTGCAATTTGCACTGGAGCCACTCTAGAGATGTGTGAACCAGCTCAATAGAGAGATGGTCGCATTCTCCTGACATGCGAATTGGATGTGGGGGAGAACCGCATCCAATTCGCAATAGTGTGAACCAAACCTAAAGGGGGATGTTCTATTAGGATGGTGGGGGCTGGGCTGTGTAACTACACCTCTCACACTGCCTCTGTAGATACACACTTGCAGGGCTGACTGCATCTCTACTAGACCAGTGAGGTAAGGGCTGTGTCTCCCAGGAGACCGGGTGCTCTGATCACACTGATCCTACAAGGACTGTGGGCTCTCCGCTGTCTGTGGACACTTCATACTGATACATAGAGGCCCCCCTGAAGGAGATCTGCTCCTTGTCAATAGGCTTCGCAGCTTGTCCACTATGGAAGAGCAGCACATTATCTGATCTGTGCAGGATTAACCCTTTTGCTGCCAGAGCTGTTTTTACACCGATACTTAAAAAACTACTTAGGCCTGAAGATTACATAAACACCCCCCCCCCCCCCCCCCAAACATTTTCTGAAAGCAGACAAGTTCATGTAAATGTGCACTGAATGGTGGCATCATCACCCAAGAGTTTTTATTTTAACGTTCCACTTCTGTCAAAAAAGCAATATTCCTGTAACGAAACTTGGTTGACCTTAGAAACGTTATTTAACCACTTAAGCCCTGGAATTAAAAAAATGTCTTCCTCAGTTTAGGCCGATATGTATTCTCCTACATTTTACCCCCCCCCTCCCCCAAAATGCAATTGCAATAAGTGTATATTTATTGGTTTGCGCAAAAGTTATAGCGTCTATAAAATAGGGGTTATATTTATGGCATTTTTATCTTTTTTTTGTAAAAAAACAAAAAAACCAAAACAAACAACAAAAAAAAACCCCGTACCGATTGCTGTATAAATGTGACTGGCAGAAAAGGAGTTAACACTAGGGGACGATCAAGGGGTTAAATGTGTTACCTAGGGAGTGTTTTACTGTCAGGGGATGGGACTGCCTGGGGGAGGAGACTGATAGTTGTTCCTAAGCATTAGGAACAACTGATCAGTCTCCTCACCCGACATAATGGAGATTTGTCTATTTACATTGACAAGCCTTCGTTCCGTCTCTCTCAGGAGCGAACGCAGGTGCCCGGCGACATCTCGACCACCAGGCACTCGCATCGGCTCAGTCGTCGCGCCGCAGGCGCACGCCCCCCCCCCCCCCCTGTGCTCTTAAAGTGGCCGACATACAGCCACGACGGCTCGCCCAAGGGAGCCAACCTGCCACAGTATAACTGCGACGGCTGGTTGAGAACCAATTAATGACTAAATGTGTCTGTAGTGCATGTTCAAACCGTAATACCATAAAATAACATTCGACTTTTCACTCCAGGAGTATATAATGTTTGGAAATTGTAGAGAAATGCTTAAAGCGGAGTTCCACCTATATAAAAGTCAGCAGCTACAAAAAGTGTAGCTGCTGACATTTAATAACTGGACACTTGCCTGTCCCACGGTCCAGCGATGTGTACGAACAAAGCCCTGCTCCTCTCCCCCTCCCTGGCATTGTGCATGCGCAAGCCGTGCAATCTTCTGGGACCTGTGACGTGTCCCAGAAGATTGCATTGAGGGAGGGGGGAGAGGTGAACTTCCGGCTCCACGGAGCTGGATGCCCCTAAAAAGTGGGTACCCCCACCCAAAAAAACCCCCAAAAAAACGACATGCCAAACGGTCACTTTCACTTAAAGCGGAAAATCCATTTTTGGGTGGAACCCAGCTTTAAATAATGCATTACAATTTAACTAAACCCATTCTATTCTAGTTTACTAAAATGTACTGGCA
The DNA here is from genome assembly GCA_037952835.1 of Lithobates septentrionalis. Classification (NCBI taxonomy): domain Eukaryota; kingdom Metazoa; phylum Chordata; class Amphibia; order Anura; family Ranidae; genus Lithobates; species Lithobates septentrionalis. The sequence goes on from JBBDGP010000075.1 coordinate 464,933, forward strand.
GATAGAATAGATATCATGGGATATTTGATTATCTATTCTGTTTATCAAATGCATATTTTTTCAGCGGAGAAAAAAAAATACTTAAATGATGCACACAAACAATATAGTACCCAACTGTTTGGCATCTATCTGGTTCATCCACATCTTTTATATTTTACCAAGCACAATAGTCCTTAAAACCAAGTTTGAATGGGAAATGGCAAAAAACAAAAACACTTTTAAATTATTCATTTAACTTTATTACCACAAGGAGGGTAAAAGGACAATGGATACCATAGTCTCTTTGTTGAGACAACAGGGATCTATTAGACCCATAATGTCTAGTCTGATCTCCACTGCAGCTAATCAAGCACATATTATGCAGCTAGGGAATGACAGCTCTGAACTTTCACGTGATCAAATGATTGCGGCTTTCTTTTTTTTTTTTTTTTTTAGCCGCAGAAGAGACTGGGGAACAATGGTTTCCTGCGCTTCTTCCATTTAGATAATTAATTACAGATGATATGGTGCAGGGCTCCCTGGAGGGACAAGAGAGTCTGAAAAACACCGCAGGCAGCAGTGCACATTCAGGGCGTAATTGTGATAAGGCGGCTCCACAGCCACCTAGATCACTTTTACATGAAAGCCACAATACCAAGCTAGTATGTTTAACCCATGAAATACCAGGATGTTTATAAAACATACAATGGTAGACAAGGGATTAAAGTTGATGGGTCCTCCCTCAAACTTGTTTTATTTTTACCTTATTTCAGTCTTGCAGTTGTACAGCCTTCTCCCCTGAACTGAAATTGCTTCCTCAGATTTCACTGCATACTGAGCTTCTCACAAGGTGCAATATAACCTGAAGCAAGTCAGATGGATAGAGCCCACCTAATTTCGCAGCTGAAGGGTGTCCAGCATTATATAGCTCTTTCCTCCCAAGCCTGACTTTCCCTAGGCCTGCTCCTTTCATGTATTGAGTTTGTTTTTTCAACAATAGAGGTGCAGATGTTACCTAGGGCAGTGTGTTACTCTCGCGCTACCACTGTGTATGTGTGGTGAATTAAGAACCAAAACTGCTGCCTTCACTAAATAGTATATACATACCTACTAATATAATAAATGATTAAAGATAGTGAGGCGCGGTCAATTTAAGTAACATGATTCCTATATATAAAAAAGGTGCAATCCTGTGTTCTTTTTGTGTATATCAGATGTGTTTTTGTGTCTTCACAATCAGTGTAATAGTTGATCAACCTAATTGATCACTACCATTAACTTACATCAAATCATAAACAGTTCATACAATTAAAGTGACTTCCGTATCTAGACCTGACGCACATGAGCTTTGATTGTTTACGCACTGAAGTCACTTTAATTGTATGAACTGTTTATGATCTGATGTAAGTTAATGGTAGTGATCAATTAGGTTGATCAACCATTACACTGATCGTGAAGACACAGGAACACATCTAATATACAAAAAAAGATCACAGGATTGCTCGCTCTCTATCTATCTATAAAAATCACGTTACTTTAACAGTGCCTCACTATCTTTAAATCATGTTACCTAGGGCAGTCTGCCTGCAAATGCAGCCTGCCTAGAAACACACAGTCCTCCTTCCAAGAGCCAGTCAACTGCTTGCATATGGGCTAAGGGCTCTTGAGAAGAGTACTAAGGCAGGGTGCTGTAATGTTTACAATAATTTCTGTACAGCACCCCGCTAGCCCCTTCCACCAGCCATCTCATTGCAGAAACACAGAATGCCAGTGATAAAATCACTGAGTCTAAGGCAAGTTATAACAAACAAAGGCTTTAAAAATATAAGCAAATTAAACTTTAACCGCATTATTGTTGTAAGTGTGCATAAGGTGAAGGCTTTTATGCACAGAACAGCAGGTGTATATATTTCTTTGAACAAAGCTCAAACAATAAAGGCTTCACTCTCACGGGCTTATAGATCCGTACCTCCTTCCAGGGGGTCACGTTTATGCATCTAGGAAGGAACAGTTCCATGCAGCCAGCCTCATCAAAATCAATGACAGCCTTAGGCACAGTTCACACTACTGCGACCTAAAAGTCACATGACTTACAGTGCGACTTTGCTAGCCGACTTCTTGGTGACTTGAGTACTACTTTGATGCGACTGTCTTGTGAAGGTCATGCATCTTCCTGTAATGTCGGATCCAAATCACATCAATATAGATGAGGATCCAACTTGGAGGCAACTTCCATTAAAGTGATTGTATAGTCTTTTTTTTCCCCCCTATAAAAATAACAGACACTTACCTGCTCTGTTGCAGTTTATTTGCATAGAGCAGCCCGGATCCTCCTCTTCTTGGGTCCCTCTTTGCTGCTCCTGCCCCCTCCCTCCTGTTCAGTACCCCCACAGCAAGCAGTTTGCTATGGGGGCATCCAAGCCGAGTCACAGCTCCCTGTGTCCATTCAGACATGGAGCTCAGACCCGGCCCCCTCTTTCTCCTGATTGGCTAGCTGACTTTGATTGACAGCAGTGGCAGCCAATCAGGAGGGAGTGTCTCAGGCTGCTGAGACATTCGTGGATAGAGAGGGACCTCAGGTAACTGTTAGGGGAGGCTGCTGCACACAGAGGCTTTTTATCTTAACCACTTCCCATCCCAGCCATTGTAATATGACGCTATCCTGGGTGGGCGTCATATGACGTCCTTAGCTTCCCGGCATTGTAGGGGGTGCGCGCGCCCACCGCGTCACTCGGGAGCTGATGTCCGCTGGGCACCCGCGATTACTCGTCACAGAGCAGGAACGTGTAAACACACAGATCCACATCCTATCAGGGGAGAGGAGACCAGCCGTGCGTTCCTAGTATATAGGAACACCGATCAGTCTCCTTCCCTAGTCAGTTTTACCCACCCCCCCCAGTTAGAATCACTCCCTAGGTAACACATTTAACCCCTTGATCACCCCCTAGTGTTAACCCCTTCCCTGCCAGTGATATTTACTCAGTAATTAGTGCATATTTATAGCACCGATCGCTGTACAATTGTCAATGGTCCCAAAATAGTGTCAAAAGTGTCCGATGTGTCTGCTGCAATGTCGCGTACTCAGGGAAAAAAAAAAAATAAAAGCCATAAATCAAATAAATCTATTTTGTAGGTGCTATAACTTTTGCGCAATCCAATCAATATATGCTTATTGCGATTTTTTTAATCAAAAATATGTAGAAGAATACATATCGGCCTAAACTGAGGGAAAACTTTTTTTTTTTAATTGGGATATTTATTATAGTAGTGTATATATAGAGTAGCGTAGCATAAAAGCCATTTCATTTTTTTTCTTCCAAACAAAACAAGTATTTGTAAGTAACACATATAGGCGTGGTACATGTCATGCAGTACAAAAGGATACAAATTAAACACAAACATGTGGATTACCCTAGGTGTCTATTGCACATTGTAATGCTGCTTCAAGTCAATGCCCAAAACGCACTTATCAGATTATAATACATCACCCTGTACTGGGGAATCTCGTAAACGTTTATCAGATTGTAGTACATTGTAATGCTTACAGGAGAATTGAAGCATTTCCCGTACAAACCTATGTTGTCCAGGAGTCCAGAACAAGGTATTGCTTACCATATAAAGTACAGTGTAAAAAAAAGTGAACCTGCCCTGGGGGTCTGTTGGTATCGAAATGGTTCCAAATTGAGTTGTTTTGGCTAATAAAATAGAAACGCCACGGAAGCAAAGAGTGTGGGTGGCGTGGTAGGCCCACCCTATCCACGGGCGTTTAAATGCAAGTTGGAGTTGGCCAGTGATGTGCGTCTCCACTAAAACTACTATATCAGCTCTGTAGGATTTGAGACAGCCAAACACTGCTGTACGCTTTAATATCTTTCAGAGGAAGTGGTGGACTGGTCCCCAGAGCATCTCAAGAGCAAAATGTACCATGTATACGTACAGCTTGTACAGAGCAATACATTACAAATAAGTAACCAAAAAGTATAAAAATACCCTTTCCCCCCACCAGCCCACCGCCTCCCAAACTCAGCAGGGGCATAATACCCATAACCTGTGCAGAACTGACTCAGCAAACAAACAAAGAGGGCAGTACAGATCCACAACTTCCATACTAACACCTAGAGGGGTTTCCAGGACATTACGGCTGGTAGTCATTCTAGGGGGGCACACATTTGCTGGAGAAGGACCCAGTGGTAGGACTTGCGTCGTGCTCACAGTTTTCCAAAGTTCGTTGGATAGTTGATAAGGTCTGTATGCTTATTCACGGTAAAAATAGGATTTTTTAAAACAGCTTACCTGTAAAATCCTTTTCTTTCGAAGGACATCACGGGACACAGAGCCACAGTAATTACTGATGGGTTATATAGGTATCACTGGTGATTGGACACTGGCACACCCTATCAGGAAGTTCAACCCCCTATATAATCCCTCCCCCTTGCAGGGATACCTCAGTTTTGTAGCCAAGCAATATAGTGTATTAGAAGAGGGGCGGGACCTCTGTGTCCCGTGATGTCCTTCGAAAGAAAAGGATTTTACAGGTAAGCTGTTTTAAAAAATCCTATTTTCTTTCTCGAACATCAAGGGACACAGAGCCACAGTAATTACTGATGGGATGTCCCAGAGCAATGCTACCTGAGGGGGGGGGGGGGGGGGGACCACGACCAAGTAGGGTGCAATCAGACCTGAGGACCCTGTACCGCTGCCTGCAGCACACTACGCCCAAAGGCGATATCCTCATGCCTTGTCACACCCACCTGATAGAATCTGGTGAATGTATGGACTGAAGACCAGGTTGCGGCCTTGCAGATTTGAGCCATAGAGGCCCGGTGATGCACTGCCCAAGAAGCACCAATAGCCCTTGTGGAATGTGCCCTGATCTGAAACGGAGGAATCTTCTGTTACAAACCGTAAGCTTGAATGATCAACTGTCGAATCCATTTAGAAATGGTAGCTTTTGACGCTGCTTGTCCTCTATTGGGACCCTCTGGCAGCACAAACAAAACATCCGTCTTGCGGATCTGAGCAGTTGCCCCGAGATAGGCCTTAACTGCTCTTACTACATCCAACGAATGTAGAGATCTCTCTTCCGGAGAACAGGGATCTGGAAAAAAAGGAAGGTAGAACAATGTCTTGGTTTAAATGAAAATCAGAAACCACCTTCGGTAAAAAACTAGGATGAGGGCGTAGTACCACTCTATCCTTGTGTATAATCAAATAAGGTTCCTTACAGGAAAGAGCTGCTAATTCTGATACTCTTCTAGCAGAAGAGATGGCCACCAGAAAAATTAACTTCCTTGTCAACAAGACCAAAGGAATCTGACTTATTGGTTCAAAAGGCTGTTTCTGTAACACAGCCAGGACCAAGTTCAAGTCCCAGGGTTTTAGGGGCGCTTTAACCGGAGGATTAAGACACATCACCCCCTGCATAAAATTTCGGACCAAAGAATGCGAAGCAAGTGGCCGCTGAAATAATACCGATAAAGCAGAGACCTGGCCCTTGATGGTACTCAAGGCCAGCTTCATCTCTAATCCTAATTGTAGAAAGTCAAGGATTCTACCCATGACATATTTCCTGGGATGCCAACCTCTGGATTCACACCAGGTTATATAAGCTTTCCAGACTCTATGATAAATCATCCTGGAAGCTGGCTTCCTTGCATTAATCAAGGTAGATATGACAGGACCTGAGAGCCCATGACTCTTCAGAACGTGGGTCTCAATAGCCAAACCGTCAAATTTAGCGTTTGTAAGGCAGGATGGAACACTGGACCTTGAGATAACAGGTCTGGGCGTACTGGTAGGGTCCACGGGGGACCTACCGTCATCCTTACTATTTCTACATACCAAGTCCTTCTGGGCCAAGCGGAGGCAACCAGAAGTACCGACTTCCTTTCCTGCCTGATCCTGCGAAGGAGTCGTAATAGCAGAATAGGCGGGAATGCGTAAATCAGTGAGAACCGATGCCACGGAATCACCAACGCATCCGTCCCGTATGCAAGAGGATCTTTTGTCCTTGCCACAAATCTGTCTTTTTGTTGAATCGGGATGCAAAGAGATCTACATCTGGAACTCCCCATCTTTGGCATATGGCCCAAAAGACGTCGGGATGCAGAGACCATTCCCCTGGAAGTAACTGCTGGCGACTTAGATAGTCCGCCTGCCAATTCTCTATTCCCGGGATGAAAACTGCCGATATGCATGGCACATGCATCTCTGCCCAGACTAAGATCTGGTTCACCTCCTTTTGAGCAGCTCGGCTCCGGGTGCCTCCCTGATGATTGACATAAGCCACTGCTGTGGCATTGTCGGACTGGATCCTGACCGGACAACCCTGTAGCCTGATAGTCCAGGCTTTTAGAGCTAGATGTATCGCCCGGATCTCCAGAATGTTGATGGGTAAGGTCCTCTCTGTCTTGGACCATACCCCTTGGACCGCATCCTGTTCCAGAACTGCTCCCCAACCTGACAGACTGGCATCTGTTACCACCGTCCAGGTAACCGGTAGAAAGGATTTCCCCTTCTGCAGGTTTTCGGGTACTAGCCACCAATTGAGGCTCTGACGCACCACATGCGACAGGTGCATCGGAAAGTCTAATGCCTGAACTTTCTTGTTCCAGGTCGACAGAATACTGTGTTGCAGCATTCTTGAGTGAAACTGAGCATAGAGAACTGCTTCGAATGAAGACACCATCTTCCCTAGTAGCCTCATACAAAGGCGGACTGAGGGACCCTTCTTGGTCCTTACTGCCAGAATCAGCTCTCTTAAAGCAGCGATTTTTGCCTGGGGTAGAAATATTTTCTCCTGGCTTGTATCTATAATCAGACCTAAATACTCCAGTCTTCTTACTGGTTTTAGGAAAGACTTTTCTAAGTTGAGGATCCAACCCAGGTGTTCTAGATACCTGACTGTGGTCCTCAAGTTTTCACTCAAAGAGGCTACCGACCGGTCTATCAAGAGCAGGTCGTCTAGGTATGCTATGACAGCTATACCCTGAGCCCTTAATCTGGCCAGAGGAGGAGCCAAGATCTTTGTGAACACTCGAGGTGCAGTGGCTATCCCGAAAGGCAGAGCCACAAACTGGAAATGGCGCCCTCCTACCTCGAAGCGCAGAAACTTCTGATGAGCAGGAAAAATGGGCACATGCAGATATGCATCTCTGATGTCTATTGATGCCAGAAATTCTCCTCCCTGCAGGGTGGGAACTACTGTTCGAATTGATTCCATGCGGAAGGATTGAATCCTTAGGAATCGGTTCAGATCCCTTAAGTCCAGAATGGGCCTGACATCCCCATTTGGCTTTTGGACCGTAAAAAGGTTGGAATAGAAGCCCAATCCCTGGTCCTTTGCGGGAACTATCATAATGACCTCCTGCGACAAAAGTCGCTCTAACGCTAGAAGGAGCGACTGCTTCTTCTCTGGGTCTCTGGGAACACTTGATCTGAGGAACTGAGGAGAAGGGAATTCCTGAAACTCCAGCTTGTACCCCAAAGTTACCGTGGAGATTACCCATCTGTCCTGGAAGTCCTCCTGCCAGAGCTCTGAGAACTGTCGCAGTCTTCCCCCCACTCGAGTGAGCGGGGGCGCCCCCTCATGCAGAGGTCTTAGTGTTTTGCCTAGTAAGCTTCTTTCCCCAGGACCTCTTGTCTCTGGGGTTGACTCTTGTCTCTGGACCCCGATGGAGGCGGCCGTCGAGACTGCCTGGAGGCTGAAGCCCCCGGCGTTGGGGAAAGAGTCCGTTTGAAAGAGGGACATTTACTCTTCTTCTTGACAGGTAAGAGTGCTTTTCCCACAAGAGATTCTCTTGATATAGTTATCCAAGTCCTCTCCAAACAACCTTGCACCACGAAATGGAAACCCAGCCAGTAGCTTCTTACATGGTGCTTCGGCTGACCAATTTTTCAACCATAGGATTCTACGTATATGCACCAACCCCAGTGAAAGACGGGAGGTTTGCACGATAGAATCTCTAATGGCGTCAACCACAAAGCATAAGGCCGCTGGAAGGTTAGCAAACCCCTGGGCCTGCTGTTCAGGTAATACTTTGATGACCTGCTTAACATGGTCTCTTAAGTATTGACAGACTCCAATCGCTGCTACTGCAGGTTGGGCCACTGATCCTGCTAAGGAGAAAACATCCTTCAATAGGGATTCCATCCTTTTATCTACAGGATCCCTGAGCATCTGAGCGTTGTCTACAGGACAAGTCAGGCTATTATTTACGGAGGAAATGGCGGCATCAATAGCCGGTATTCCCCACATTTTAATAAACTTTTCTTCCATCGGATAAAGTGTTGAAAACTTTCTCGGCGGAGAAAAACATTTGTCTGGGTGATCCCACTCAGAATAAATGAGCTTTTCAAGTAAAATATGAACAGGAAAAGCATGTGCTGCTTGGAAAGGTTTCAGTGACCCCAAAGCAGAAGAGGATTCTTTAGCAGTTTCAGGTATGGGCAACTTAAATGTGGAGCGGACCAATCCAGTAAGGATCTGCACTAAGACTTTCTCCTCTTGGGAAGTCACAGAGAGTCCCTCTCCACCTGATTCCTCCGAAGAGGAATCATCCGTCCCATCCCGATCCTCTGAAAGGGATTCATCTCCTTTATCCCAGAGCTCCTCTGTCTGTCTGAGGGTCTTGGGGAACAGAGGAAAGCCTAGTGCGTTTTCTTCCACTGAGTGAAGACGTAATCACGGCCATTAATCTTTCCTCTAGACCATTAATGGTTGAGGAAAAAACCTCTTGTGTAATATATACAGGGGCTGAAGTGCCAGAAGCAGGTGTAGCCCCTGACCCCGATGGCTCTCCCTGGCTAGCCGTCCCTGGCCCATCAGAACCTGAACGAGATCCCCTAGTGTCTCTGGTTCCTGGGGTGCTTGAACCTCTTCTACCCATAGTGCAAAGCAACAAGGTGTGAGGTATACAAATGAACACTGCCCGCTGAGCGATGTAGTCTGGCAAAAAGCACCTGTACAGAGTGCCTCTAATAGCCTGAAGCTGGCCTGAGTGGGAGTCTAAGCACCTGTGCTGACGTCCCGCCCCCCCCTCTAGTTTTGAAAAAAACGAGCGCTTCCCGTGCTGCCGACTCTCCTGTCATGCTTCTGGAGAAAGGCTGGGGATGGGGGGAGGGGAGGGAGGAAGGCTGGTAACCAGATCTGCCTGAACGGCTATCTTCAGAGATAGTGGCCATTAGGCCGCAGAGCCCGGGTGGTATAACCACTTTCTAGACCCCTGTGGCCCTAGCCTGGGGGGAACATTCAAACATGAGAAATCCCCCTTTCCACCTTACCTGTTTGCAGCCTGCTTGAGATGCTGGGACATAATCAGCAATTAACACCCGAGACAGACATTCAGCATGTGTAGGTTTGTGCTCTTGGCAGCCCCCGGTGGTCACAATAGGCATAGCATGCATTTACCTTAAAGGAGAAAAACCACTAGAACTCCAAAATTCTGTGGAATCTCCTCTTACCTTATCCAGCCGCAGGGTGCTGTTTACACAGACCCAATCTTCACCTCTCACGGTGGGCTCCGTTTGAAAAAAACGTCAGAGACTGGGGCCCCCATCAGTAGGGGGATCCAACAGTTCTGGGACCGTAAAGCACCTCGCCAGAAATTAGGAAGTTTAAAGCCATTTTCTGATCTGCGGGGTCCAGCTCTCTAAAAAGAGAAGCATTACGGGTAAAACCTCGTTTCTTCGGACACGAGGCCCGGGTACCATTCAATTCGGCCATGAAAAGACACTTTGAATGGATCCAGTTCGCCTGGCTTGCCCCAGTATAGGATCTTAGGATATTCCCTTTGGAGCTCAGCACAGGACATCTTTACACGTCCATCACCTAAGACACTGGCGTAAAAACTGAGGTATCCCTGCAAGGGGGAGGGATTATATAGGGGGTTGAACTTCCTGATAGGGTGTGCCAGTGTCCAATCACCAGTGATACCTATATAACCCATCAGTAATTACTGTGGCTCTGTGTCCCGTGATGTTCGAGAAAGAAAAGACAGCGTTATATCACAAGAACAATGGCATGGGGCCAGTGACTCATCCATAGATAAGGGGAGGGAGTGGGCCTCTAGATAGGCGTAGGAAGGGTACACGTTACCAAAATCTGGAGAGACCCGTTCAATAGAAGGATAATGTGCAGGATTTAGACTGCGGGTACATCTCCAAGTCTATGACACTAGGTGGGACAAGTATCTGTGGTGGGACTGGGTGGGAGAAATCTTACCCACACTAGGTATCGGAAGGTGGTCCTCATCAGGCGGGATGATTTCTATCCGCATCTCGCTGATCCAGCCAGGCAGAGGCGAGCTCCGGGTCTTCAAAAGTGGGCTCAGTTGTCCAACCATACAGAGCCAAGCCTGAAACATTGCGTACTTCACATGAGCCCTGAGGCTCCGTTTGACTTCAACGAAGCGGGATCTCTGTTTCTGGACCTTTGCCGAGAAATACTGAGATGTGGCCATTCTGGAAAGGGATGTGGCCCTCGCCTCGGGTCAAGCGAAGAATGGCATCTTGATAATTCAATAGCTTCGCTATAAAAAAGGTACATGGCAATGCTCCCCGGGGGGGGGGGGGGGGGGGGGGGCGACCACAAATTTAGTTGAGAAGGCCTCTTTGCCATATGTGTTGACCAGGAGCTTTTCCAGGAAAGTGGTGGGGTCAGGGCCCTCAGAACCCTCTGGGAGCCCAATGAAGCAGAGATTCGATCTGCAAGCCCGGTTTTCAGATCATCATGTTTTTGGGCTAGTTGTTGTATTTGGCGTTGCATAGCTTCAGAGTGCTGAAGGGGGTAAAGAGTATCCTCCGCTCGGCTGATTCTGGTCTCAGTCTCCTTGACCCGGTCCCTCAATTTAGTCATGTCTTGCCTTATTAGAGATATGTCTACCTTGATCTCTTCAATTTTGGACATCAGGGTGGACTGGCATGTGGAGATGTGCCTCGTGGTCCCGGTCCTGATGCAGATATCCGTCTAGCGATGAGGAGGCTGTAGTGTATGATAGATAGAGTCCAGGAATCACAAGTCTTCAAGAAAATATGTGCGGAAATGTGTATAAACACACACACACACACACACACACACACACACACCTACTAACTATGGCAGCAATGGGCACTCAGGATAGCTGTTACAGGATATACCTAGAGCAGAGCTCAGCTCACGCGCGTCCTACACCATCGCTGTCCAGGTCACAACAATTTCATATTTTATGTCAGTGGTTCTCAGCCTCAGTCCTCAAGTACCCTCAATGGGCCATGTTTTATTATAAAATAAATTAAATAAATAAATGGGAGGGGTTAAGAGGACGAAGATACAATCTCACCTCAGGTCCTATATAAGGTCTGCCATTGACAATTTCAGGAGATGCATAAAGGGGACTACCACAATATGTCTGCAGATATCGATCTGAATGATAGATGTTAGAAAGTCCAAAATCTGCAATCTAAAAAGAAATAGAACATAAAAAGGGGAATAAGTATGGTAGCATAAGACTTAAACAGGTTAACAATATGTTGCTTGAGCTGTATTTAGCATCCTGTAAATAAATGAACCAGAAAAACACCCCTCCCTCCTGTATTTGCACAGATAGATAGTGGAACACTGCCAATCAGACATTTAAACAAGTCTCCTACTGCAGGGTAAAGTTCACCAACGGCAAAAAAAAAACCCAGGGAGATTGTACAGGACAAGGACATTACTGTGAAATAGGCACCTTACAATATGCTTAACAAAGTACAGTACTTTGCTCTATTACTATAACCAAAATCTCTAAACCTTACAGTACTGTATCAATTTGTTGCTACAGTACTGTATATGGCAATTTGTTGGTATTTTTGCATAGTATAAATTCTCTAGGGGCAAAAATACAACCTTGTAAAGTAATTACTTTATTTTTGTGCGTATTATCAGTGTTTTACTAGTTGTCAAGATAAAGTGATCTAGCAATGCTAGCAGGGGAATTCCCAACCTCAGATTAATTCAGTTTTTAAGGCTTTATGGCAGCAATTGCATAGCAGGAAGTTTCTGTAAGAAAATATATGCCTCAATACACTTGAACCTTTACCAAAGACATTACATTTAAAAGTAGATCATTGAGTTCAAGAAATGCATATATATTAATAGAGGTTGCCTGACCAAGTACAATAAAATATGGGATCGTTGGCTACAAGAATCTGCTACCTGTGTCTAACGTAACTAAATGGGTACAGGGTGATATATTGGATGTGAGTTTAGATGTATGGTTGCATGTGTCAAATGTATATACTCTGAATATCCCCCACATGACAAGTATTTTATACCCAGTATCACAAGTACGGAACTTACAACAATAAATGTACTGTTACCATGTTCATGTGTTACCGCAAACATATTATGTATGCACCAGTTGATCAATAAAACCTTGTTTGATTTAAAAATAAGTAGATCATTTAGAAAATACTGAGTAAAGACATGTGCATGAAGAAATTCTACCTATGCAATACCAAAAAAATAAATAATTAAGGTTTGTATTTTTTTTTCCTCCCACATACTAGACCAAGGACATGCCAAGACCATACACATTGATTGTACCTGACTCACACCAATAAACAATGTTTGTTCTTAAAGGAAAACCTGTGTCCCTCCCAAAGCTCTTGCCCATGGGCGTAGCATAAGGGGTTGCAGGGGTCACAATCGCAACCCCGCCCCTAGATCCAGGGGACCCCTGCAGCCTCCCTGTCATATTATTATATCCTCCACAAAGTCCAGCTCCAATCAGCCCTAGGGCCCCACAGCCATGCTCCAGTACTGGGCTTCCACTTTGCCTTCCACAGTCCACATCCCTCTGTTCTCATTGACTGAGGAGAAGCTGTGAGCCATTTCCTGAATGGAGAGGAGCATAGGGTGAGAACAGCCCAGGATAGGGAAGTGTCTGTGCTGTGTACTGGCAACATGGAATGGTAACTGAGCTCAGCGGGTTAAGGGGAGGAGAATGCCTTCCTGTAGCCACAATGGGACTGATATCACTGGTGAGGTAAGACACCGCTCAGTGTCTTCTAGTCACTAACTGAGATTCTCTGTACCCCCCCCCACCCAGGGTTGTCTGCTTACCCCACTTCCCTGACAACTGGGGAAAAGACACGCACATCTGGGAGGTGACCTTCCCCCAACACTGACAGAGAAACCTTCAGAAATTGCTAAAACAAATCCCTTGGGCTGCAGGCTTCCAGATGTCACATGGCTTTGTCCCCCAGATCTAAGCCCCCTGACCACCCCCTCTGTCCTGGATGCTACGCCTGAGGGTGAGCTTCTTTCCCAGTACAGCACTCTATACTGCTCCTCACATTCCTTTACAACACAGCCAGTCAGCCATGATCTGCATAGGGTGTATCTGCTTACTTCAACTACACTGCCGTTCTGACCAGGGGATTTCACAGGTCAGAACTGCAACAGAAAAACCAGATTACACCCTGTGAAGGCTGACAGACTGTGTGTAAAGGAATGCGATTTCAGCCCTGTGTATTGGGGGGGGGGGGGGGGAGCTGTTTACAGTGCTGGAATGGGAAAGGAGCTCTGCCAAATGACCTGCCAGGGGTGATCCCTGTCCTCCGATTCTCCAGGGATGATCCTTATCCTCTGATGTAAGGAGGAACGCTAAACTCCCAAGCCACTTTGAGTATCTTGACGCGCGGTGGGTGTATCTGCACACGGGGGGGGGGGGGGGGCAGGTCAACTTTTACATCGGGGCCCACAAGCTTCAAGCTACACCTCTGCTCTTGCCATAATGTGCACATACATACATTTGTTGGTACCGTTCAACAGAAAAATAACTCATTTTCTCTGAAAAAAAATAACTTTAAGGACAAACGTAATTGACATCCATTGTTTATTCTAGATTTGATCTGACTTTGCTTCTGATTTTTGATTCAAAAGAATACTTCAAAATATTAAAACTAATGAACATGGCATGGATAAAAAAAAAAAAAAAAAAAAAAAAAAGAGAAAAAAAGAAAAAAAAAAACAAAAAAAACAAAACAAAAAACAGGGATACTTGATCTAATGCTTTGTTGCACAACTCTAGAGTCAGTCACTACAAACAAGCAATTTCTGTAGCTCTCATTGAGACTTCTGCACCTGCCAGCAGATGGGTTTGGCCCACTCCTCTTAGGCAAACTGCTCCAGCTGCAAAAGGGCTCGTTTACACATGCAGTGGGGGAGGTGGGTGATTTAAAAAACAGGCGATTTAGCCCAGCATTTACCACCCCTCTACACCCAAATCACCTCCTTGCTGCCAAATTTATCCCTGTAAATACTGCAACCGCGTGCATTACACGTGGCTGAGCACACCCCAACCTCCCCCTTATGCTGTGTACACACTGGACTTTGATGGAGTTCCAACGAAAACGGACTTGCCTACACACGATCATACCAAAGTCCGATTGTTTCGAACGCGATGACGTACGACCGGACTAGAATAAGGAAGTTCATAGCCAGTAGCCAATAGCTGCCCTTGCGTCTTTTTGTCCGTCGGACTAGCATACAGACGAATGGATTTTTCGAGTCCGTCGGAAATATTAGAAACATGTTCTATTACTAAAGTCCGACAGATTTTGAGACCGAAAAAGTCCAATGAAGCCCCCACACGATCGAATTGTCCGATGAATTCGTTCTGTCGAAAAGTCCGGTCGTGTGTACACGGCATAAGGCTCGATTACACCTATGCATGTTACTTTGAATGTTTCTGCAGTGCTTTCCCCGGGTTTTTTTTTTTACTGCGATTTGCATGCTTTTTTTGTGGAAAATTTGTTGGGCTGAAAAAAATAAAAATAAGTCCTGTGTTTCTGCAAAAAGCATAGGGGCGGGGGGAGAAACAACACCACACACACACATTGGTGTGAATAGAGCCTTAAAGTGGATGTAACCCTCTCCTATACCCAGTGAAGCGAACAGCCTCAGATGATACAGAGATTAAACAAATCTCCCTACATATTTTTACATGTATATCTGCGGTCTTCAGCTTGCTATATTGCTTTAGAATTCTTACATCGTATTAGAATTTTTAATTCCTCATTCAGCAGTAAAAAAAGTGGGATTCTTGGCACTGTGCGACAACTGATTGGAGGAAAGGCACCCCCACCTCCACGTGGGCAGAGGAAGGAAGGAAGGAATGTGCAGAGCTGTGCTGTGAGAAGACAAGCTCTCTGCTAATCTATTTATAGCACCCTGTGACAAACGCAGGTGTCAGATCCCTGCCCTCCTCACTAACTCATGACGAAGGGCCAGCCAACCTCAAACCATGCTGTCATTTACGCAACAATGCCACTCTCAGCTGCGCCCAGCACAAAGATTTTCCAGCTTGCAGGACCACAATCTAGGTGCCAGCAGCCCAAGAGCGATTGTCACTGGACTAATTACGCAATTAACCCTTTAACTGCCACCACCCCCGTTTTAGAAGACCGAGCTGAGGGAGACTTGTAATTTTAGCAATACCAATTATGATTTTAGAATAAGCGTCTGCAACACACGCTGCCACCACAGATAGGTCTGCTCCGAGGCCTTACAACAGTAGCACTCTTCAAGAGGCAGGTTCGTGTATAGCTTACAGGGTTAACACTTTTCAACATAAGGGTTTAACCCTTTCATGACTAAGCCTATTTCTGACATTTGGCGTTTTTTTTGCTAGAAAATTACTTAGAACCCCAAACATATATACACACACACACATTATATATATATATATATATATTTAGCAGAGAATCTATAGAATAAAATGGCGATTGTTGCAATATTTTATGTCACACGGTATTTGTGCAGCAGTGTTTTAAATAGGGGTGCAATAGATCGTCGCCGATCCGTGATCCGTACGGATCAACCTCCGCGGATCGGCACACCCGCGATCCGCGGAGCACTCTGCGGCCTCGGCCATAGGAGAGGCCGCGGCTTCGGCCTAGCTTCGGAGCGGCGGCCATCTTGGTACACCCGGAAGCGGCCGCTGTCTCGACAGGAAGTGACGTTTTGTCGCCGCCATCTTGCTACACCCCCCACTCCTGCACAGTACAGTAATGATAGGAGTGAGAAGGGGGCAAGCGGAAATCTTGTTACACCCACTGGAGTTTTAGATTTAAAAGCTTTTTTCAACACAAAACCAAGCTTATATGCATAAATACAGTATTTGTAGATCGGACAGACTGTTTAGATGTTAGATTTTAAAAGCAACAGCAAACCTGCTGACCTTGCATGGTTGCTAATGTGACAGAACACCTCTGATTTTCACATTTAATGTTAAATGTGAAAATCAGAGGTGTTCTGTCACATTAGCAACCATGCAAGGTCAGCAGGTTTGCTGTTGCTTTTAAAATCTAACATCTAAACAGTCTGTCCGATCTACAAATACTGTATTTATGCATATAAGCTCGGTTTTGTGTTGAAAATAGCTTTTAAATCTAAAACTCCGGTGGGTGTAACAAGATTTGTGAGGTTTTTTTTTGTTTTTTTTTTTGCTGATCCAAAAATGATCCGATCCGTTACTCTGATCCGAGGATCGATCCGCTCCGTGAGTTTTTTGATCCGTTGCACCCCTAGTTTTAAATGCAACTTTTTGGGAAAAGGGACACTTTCATGAATTTAAAAAAAAAAAAAAATGAAACAGTATAGCGATCTCAATTTTTTTGTATAATGTGAAAGATGATGTAACGCCGAGTAAATAGATACCAAACATGTCGCGCTTTATAATTGCATGGACTCGTGGAATAGTGACAAACTATGGTACCTAAAAATCTCCATAGGCGACGCTTTAAAAAAAAATTTCTTTCTCGGACATCACGGGACACAGAGCCACAGTAATTACTGATGGTTATATAGGTATCACTAGGTATTGGACACTGGTCACACCTTAATCAGGAAGTTCAACCCCCTATATAATCCCTCCCCTTCCAGGGATACCTCAGTTTTTAACGCCAGTGTCTTAGGTGTTGGACGTGCAAAGATGTCCTGTGCTGAAGCTCCAAACGGAATATCCTGATATCCTATACTGGGGCAAGCCAGGCGAACCGGATCCATTCCAAGTGTCCTTCATGGCCGAATTGGATGGTACCCGGGCCTTGTGTCCGAAGAAACGAGGTTTTACCTGTAACGCTTCTCTTTTTAGAGAGCTGGACCCCGCAGATCAGAAAATGGCTTTAAACTTCCTAATTTCTGGTGAGGTGCTTTACAGGGCCAGAACTGCAGGATCCCCCTATTCATAGAGGGCCCCAGTCTGACGGTTTTTACAAATGGAGCCCACCGTGAGAGGTGAAGATTGAGTCTGTGTATACAGCACCCTGCGGCTGGATAAGGTAAGAGGAGATTCCACAGAATTTTCTAATTCTAGTGGGTTTTCTCCTTTAAGGTAAATGCATGCTATGCCTATTGTGACCACGGGGGGCTGCCAAGAGCACAAACCTTGTCATGCTGGAATGTCTGTCTCAAGTGTCCATGCTGCAAGTTTCACAGCATCTCCGGCCGGCTCACGGTAGGATGGATGGGGGGGATTTCTCATGTCTGAATGTTCCCCCCCCAGGCTAGGGAGGCCACAGAGGTCTAGACAGCGGTTATACCGCTCAGGCACCGCCGCCATTGCTGTTGTTAAGGCAAGCCTTCACTACCAGCCTCTCTCCCTCCTCCCCCTCCCCCAGCCTTCCTCCATAGCAGTTCAGGAGAGTCGGCCAGCACGGGAAGTGCTATTTTTTTTTCAAAATTCGAGGGGGGGGGGGGGCGGGACGTCAGCACAGAGTGCTTAGACTCCCACTCAGGCCAGCTGCAGGCTATTAAAGGCACTCTGTACAGGTGCACACAGCCTTTGGAGAGACACAGAGCTGACAGTCGCATGTAAGGTGGGACACATGCATTCTCCTAGGCAGCATTTACTGAAGTAACACCAGACTGAGCATTGGGTAGCAAGGCTTTTAGCCAGACTACATCGCTCAGCAGGCAGTGTTCATTTGTATACCTCACACCTTGTTGCTTTGCACTATGGGTAGAAGAGGTTCAAGCACCCCAAGAACCAGAGACACTAGGGGATTTCGTTCAGGTTCTGAGGGCCCCCTGTCAGCAGCATCCTCCCCCCCTGATGGGCCAGGGACGGCTAGCCAGGGAGAGCCGCTGGGGTCTGGGGCTACACCTGCTTCTGGCACTTCAGCCCCTGTATATATTACACAAGAGGTTTTTTCCTCAACCATTAATGGTCTAGAGGAAAGATTAATGGCCGTGATTACGTCTTCACTCAGGAGAAGAAAATGCACTAGGCCTTCCCCTGTTCCCCAAGACCCTCAGGAAGAGGAGTTCTGGGATAAAGGAGATGAATCCCTTTCAGAGGATCGGGATGGGACGGATGAATCCTCTTCGGAGGATTCAGGTGGAGAGGGACCCTCTGCGACTTCCCAAGAGGAGAACGTCTTAGTGCAGATCCTTACTGGATTGGTCCGCTCCACATTTAAGTTGCCCGTACCTGAAACTGCTAAAGAATCCTCTTCTGCTTTGGGGTCACTGAAACCTTTCCAAGCAGCACATGCTTTTCCTGTTCATAAATTACTTGAAAAGCTCCTTTATTTTGAGTGTAAGCACCCAGATAAGCGATTTCTTCCGCCGGAAAAGTTTTCAAAACTTTATCCTATGGAAGAAAAATTTATTTAGATGTGGGGAATGCTAGCCATTGATGCGGCCATTTCCTCTGTAAATAGTAGTTTGACTTGTCCTGTAGACAACGCTCAGATGCTCAGGGATCCTGTGGATAAAAAGATGGAATCCTTATTAAAAGATGTTTTTTTCCTTAGCAGGATCAGTGGCCCAACCTGCAGTATGCAGCAATTGGAGTCTGTCAATACTTAAGAGACCATGTTAAGCAGGTCATCAAAGTATTACCTGAACAACAGGCCTGGGGTTTGCCAACCTTCCAGCGGCCTTATGTTAGGTTATTGACGCCATCAGAGATTCTATCAGGCAAACCTCCCTGGGGCTGGTGCATATACGTAGAATCCTATGGTTGAAAAATTGGTCAGCCGAAGCACCATGTAAGAAGTTGCTGGCTGGCTTTCCTTTTCGTGGTAAAAGGTTGTTTGGAGAAGACTCGGATAACTATATCAAGAGAATCTCCTGTGGGAAAAGTACTCTCTTACCTGTTAAGAAGAAGAGTAAACGTCCCTCTTTCAAATGGACTCTCTCCCCAGCGCCAGGGGCTTCAGCCTCCAGGCAGTTACGACGGCTTTCCCCCGTCTGGGGCTACAAACGACAGTCAACCCCAGGGACAAAAGAAGTCCCGGGGGAAGAAGTCTTCTAGACAAGACACTAAGACCTCTTCATGAGGGGGCGCCCCCGCTCGCTCGAGTGAGGGGAAGACTGCTACGGTTCTCAGAGCTGGCAGGAGGACTTCCAGCACAGAGGGGTAAATCTCCACGGTAACCTTAGGGTACAAGCTGGAGTTCCAAGAATTCCCTCTCCTCATTTCCTCAGATCAGGTGTTCCCAGAGACCCAGAGAAGAAGCAGTCGCTCCTTCTAGCGTTAGGGCGACTTTTGTCGCAAGAGGTCATCAGGGTGGTTCCCACAAAGGATCAAGGATTGGGTTTCTATTCCAACCTTTTTTTGATCCAAAAAACCAAGTGGGGATGTCAGACCCATTCTGGATTTAAGACATCTGAATCGATTCTTAAGGGTTCAGTCCTTCCGCAAAGAATCAATTCGGACAATAATCTCCATCCTGCAGGGAGGAGAATTATTGGCATCGATTGATATCAGAGATGCATTTCTACATGTGCCCATTTTTCCTACTCAGAAGTTTCTGCGCTTCGAAGTAGGAGGGCGCCATTTCCAGTTTGTGGCTCTGCCATTCGGGATAGCCACTGCACCTCAAGTGTTCACAAGGAGCGTGGCTCCTCCTCTGGCCACATTAAAGGCTCAGGGTATGACTGTCATAGCATACCTAGACGACCTGCTCTTGATAGACCGGTCGGTAGCTTCCTTGAACGGGAACTTGAGGACCATGGTCAAGTATCTGGAACATCTAGGTTGGATCCTCAACCCAGGAAAATCTTTCCTAAACCCAGTAGGAAGACTGGAGTATTTAGGTCTGATCATAGATACAAGCCAAGGGAAAGTGTTTCTTCCTTAGGCAAAGATATCTGCTTTAAGGGAGCGGATTCTGACAGTCAGGACCAAGAAGGGGCCTTCTGTCCGCCTTTGTACGAGACTGCTAGGAAAGATGGGGTCTACATTCAAAGCAGTTTCCTATGCTCAGTTCCATTCAAGACTACTGCAACACAGTATTCTGTCGGCCTGGAACAGGAAGGTTCAGGCATTAGACTTTCCGATGCACCTGTCGCATGCGGTGCGTCAGAGCCTCATTGGAGGACGAGGGATCCTCTTGCATGTGGGACGGATGCATTGGTGATTCTGTGGCATCGGTTCTCACTGATTCATGGCCCAGAAGGACTTGGCCCAGAAGGACTTGGTATGCAGAAATAGTAAGGATGACGGTGAGTTCCCTGTGGACCCTACCGGTACGCCCAGACCTGTTATCTCAAGGTCCAGTGTTCCATCCTGCCTTACAAATGCTAAATTTGACGGTTTGGCTATTGAGACCCACGTTCTGAAGAATCGTGGACTTTCAGGTCCTGTGGTATCTACCTTAAAAGGAAGGAAGCCAGTTTCCAGGATGATTTATCATAGAGTCTGGAAAGCTTATATATCCTGGTGTCAATCCAGGGGTTGGCATCCCAGAAAATTTGTGATTTTCTACAAATGGGTTTTGAACTGGGTTCTGTCTGTGTTACAGAAACAACCTTTTGAACCAATACGTCAGATTCCTTTGGTCTTGCTGACAAGGAAGTTATTTTTTTGGTAGCCATCTCTTCTGCTAGAGGAGTATCAGAATTGGCAGCTCTTTCCGGTAAAGAGCCTTATTTGATCACAAGGATAGAGTGGTACTGCGCCCTCATCCTAGTTTTTACCGAAGGTGGTTTCAGATTTTCTTCTAAACCAAGACATTGTTCTGCCTTCCTTTTTTCCAGATCCCTGTTCTACGGAAGAAGGGTCACTACATTCTTTGGATATAGTAAGAGCAGTCAAGGCCTATCTAGGAAGCAACTGCTCAGATTCACAAAACGGATGTTTTGTTTGTGCTGCCAGAAGGTCCCAGTACAGGACAAGCAGCATCAAAAGCGACCATTTCTAAATGGACTCGACAATTGATCATTCAAGCTAACGGTTTGAAACGGAAGATTACTCAGTTTCAGATCAGGGCACATTCCACAAGGGCTATTGGTGCTCCTTGGGCAGTGCATCACTGGGCCTCTATGGCTCAAATCTGCAAGACCGCAACCTGGTCTTCAGTTCATACATTCACCAGATTTTATCAGGTGGATATGAGAAGGCATGAGGATATCGCCTTTGGGCGTAGTGTGCTGCAGGCAGCGGTATAGGGTCCTCAGGTCTGATAGCACCCTACTGGGTTGCAATTCCCCCCCCTCAGTTGGCATTGCTTTGGGACATCCCATCAGTAATTACTGTGGCTCTGTGTCCCGTGATGTCCGAGAAAGAAAATAGGATTTTTTTTATAACAGCTTACCTGTAAAATCCTTTTCTTTCGATGGACATCATGGGACACAGAGGTCCCGCCCTCTTCTAATACACTTATATTGCTTTGCTACAAAACTGAGGTATCCCTGGAAGGGGGAGGGATTATATAGGGGGTTGAACTTCCTGATTAGGGTGTGACCAGTGTCCAATACCTAGTGATACCTATATAACCATCAGTAATTACTGTGGCTCTGTGTCCCGTGATGTCCATCAAAAGAAAAGGATTTTACAGGTAAGCGGTTATAAAAAAAATCCTATTTTTACGGTTACCAGGTTAGAGTTAGAGGAGGCCTAATGCTAGAATTATTGCTCTCGCTCCGACATTCGCGGAGATACCTCACATGTGTGTTTGAACACCGTTTACATATGCGGGCGCATTTTTATTATTTCTTTTTATATTATTACATATTTTTTTTTTTATTTGTTTTATTTTTTAAAATTTGATCACTTTTATTGATGTCACAGTAATAGGTGGTAACACGTACTCTTTAAAAGACCTCCAATCCCTCCTTTGCACTTCAAAGTATTCAGATCGCCGAAAACGGCGATTCTGAATACTGTATATTTTTTTAAACTCCGCCGCCCATGGCAGCTGAGTAAACAGGAAGTGATATTGTGACGTTGTGTCCGTGTTTACATTCAGGAGACTGGAACAAAGCCGTTTCTGGCTTCGTGCCAGTCTGTCTCTAGCCGCTGGAAGTGGCGGATCGAGGATTGGGTCTCCCGGTGGGACGGGAGGCCCGGTCAGAGCGGTGGGAGGGGGACATCCCCTCCCGCTCTTCTGGGTTAACAATCGAGTGGCTTTTAGCCACATCAGTTGTTATCCCTGGAAAGCCGATTGCCCGCTCTAGAAAAAACGGTACCGGGATGATGCCTGCAGCTGCGGGCATCATCCCGGTATAACCCCCGAAAGCTGAGGCTGCATATCTGCGTACGCTCGGCGGGAAGGGGCTAATATGAAAAAGGTCAAAGTTGTGCAAATAAAATATTTACAGAATAAAGAGGTTTCAAAAGAAAAAGACAATATACAGCCACCAAGAAATAAGGTAGAATTGGGGAGGAAGAATACTTGCAATTAATGTCCGAGGGTTGATCAGAGTTCAAGCGATGAGCTGGGTAATCTGTTCTCAAACTTGGCAGATGTTCCTGCTTGGATGGTAAAAGGAAAACTGACCATTGTCTTGGCATCTCCTCTTTTCTGTCAGATCAAAGGGGTGTTGACAGCGACCAATCGTCTGGTCATCTCGTTTAGGGGTCGGTTACTGGGAGGTCTCTACATTCATAACCATGTCCCAAATACACTTTGATATATATTCATATCTCTGCATCTATAGTGTTTACAGACTGCAAATATCCATATTATTGTTCAGCGTGAGATTTCCTTTACCTAGGAGGAATAAGGGGTACCGGTGGTTTCCCATATGATCTGACATAGGGGTGTCTGTACTTGAAATGTTACAAATTATCTGAGGAAACTAAATAGGTCCATATTATGGCTGTGCTATTAATTTGGAAGTTATGAAACATGCTGAAATTTCAGAACCATGTCAACTGTTTAAGCTTTATTTGCATTAAGGCATTTATGACCAGTATCTGTTGGTTTGCTGGATTGAGAGGCTGACAGTTTTACGATAGGCCTGGACATCCTGCCAGGCCAACATTAGCTGTTTTTTCAGACCTAGCCTGGTCCTGCTTTCTCTATGTTGAGATAATGGCTCTTTTGAAGTATAAACCTATGAATTTCTGGAAAAAGGGAGGAGAGAGGGGGTTCAGATTTCTACTGCAATGTTTCAACTGTTAGCCAAAGCTGTCATGGCCACTGTAGGGTTTCCCCGACAACATAGCCGCTAGCTACAGCTTTCGCGTGTCCAGTACGTGATATCATTACATAACCACCCCGACACAAAATTTCAGGCTGCTTTTATCTCGGTTGTCGAAAAGCTTGTCAGAAGTTATGCTGATAACAGAGGAACAAAACAGCAGAAACACGCTGAACTTTGGGCTTTGGAGAGAGATAAGTAAAACCTACAGACAGATATGCCTAGGTCAAATTTCATGAAATCTGGTTTACGCCCACTTTAAGCTGCAAAAGGCATTGTGTACTGCAGCTAAAATTCTCTCCCCTTGCCCCATTACGCTCAGTGGGCAGTACCACCCACCAAGCACAACCCATTCTACTAAATATTGTTGCCCCACAACTGCATGGAATGTTTAGTTGTGCGGATTTTTGGGGGTTAAAAACAGGCAGTCAGGGGGACACAATGTCTTTTCACTGCCTGTCACGAGCGCATACCCGCGATAAACTAAGGTATCCAATATCTCTATAGGTGACGCTTTAAAAGCCTTTACAGGTTACCATTTTGAGTTACACAGAATTATTGCTCTCGCTCTGACATTCACAATGATACTTCACATATGTGGTGCAATCACCATTTCTAGATTTGTGCAGGACCTACGTATGCATTGCACATGCGCACGGGGGAGTTTTTTTTTTTTTTTTTAAATCAACATCCCTTGTGATAGCATGGGCAGTGACCAGTACTCTTTACCAAGAGATTTGATGTCCAAGACCCCAGATCTAGTCTCCCCCTTCAAATGCAGCAGATCAAACCAAGATCAGTACGAATGTACCTGCCTCCCCTCCCAGCTGCAGCCATGATCCCAGTACAACCACTTGAGAGCATACAGGTACGTCCTAAGCGCATGAAGTGGTTAAAAAGGACAAGTTCACTTTAAAAACAAAAAACACAATTTTATGCCAAACGTTGCATTATAAACCATAATGCACAAAGAAGAATTACAGGAGAAAAAAAAAAACTGTACTAAACCATGCAATAACTTGCTCACCTTCACATTTTTATTTTCATCCAAAAGTATATTCTCAAGCTTTAGATCCCGGTGCACAATCCCACTCTGTCAAGAAAAAAAAAAAACAAAAAACAAAAACACACTTTTAGATCACGGTACACTGAAATAGTAAAATCGTACAAGCAGTAAAGTTCCCAATTGGAATTCAGCTTGTACTTCAGTAAAAGGTCAGTTACCATGGTTTATTGTACTCTATTAGCTAGTAACCCAAGGGCTGAAAGTACTGAAATACTTTATTTGCCAGCATTAACCTACCGCATGACAATACTGTACAGCAGATACAATCTGTCTAAAGAATCGTCGTGCCTCTTGGTCACTGAGTCTCTGGCGTTCACTGATGTAATCATACAAGTCACCTTGGCTTGCATACTCCATAACGATCACTATCTTGCTGCTGTTCTCAAACACTGTTGTAGAACAAAGAAAGAATTTAGTATGCAAAATATAAAAGCACATTCATAAATTGAGAGCAAAAATGTCCTTAACGTGAAAAGGTTTTGGTACACCTACAGTAGTCAACCATACATTAGAGGATTTCTATCAATACTAGTAGTTAATACTACCTCTGCAGAAAGAAACTTTATACATTTTTGCAAATCTTAATTTAAAGGAAACAAAAATGCAGTACTCTGTTCTCAGGCCGTCTTTCATGTACAGCACATTCATTTATTATTACAATTATGTTGGCAGATGCCAAGTTTAAATAAATGGCAACTGTGCAATAATATTTGCAGAAATTAAATCATTTGATCTATTTGTCTATATAGCATATACAATTTAAGTGCATGCAAGCCCTAAAAAAAAAAAAAAGAAAAAATGTTTCTTTTTCCCTTTAAGCCTACAGGAAGGGACAAGGTCATTGCATTGCCGACAAGATCAAATTGTGTTTTCTGCAGGGAAAAAAAAAAATGCCCAGCGCTCTTAGCAGCCAGCCTGCAAGAAACTGCTTCCCTGTACATTTAAGGGGTGGGCTCCCTCCAAGCATATCTGCCCTTAATCTATTATATACTGTATGTGCTCGAAATTCAGGAGACTCAAAATTATAAAGTTAGGTCTGCAGTACATTTAGGGTGCCAAAACGTGGCTGCTGCAGCCTACACATGTATTTGCAAGAGTGTGCAAACTAAACCCCTTGGTTTTAACGTGAAATGTTAGACGGGGAAATTTGGTTTGCTGCAGGCTGGCAAGTGAGCCGGGAATTTTTATTTATTTGTTGTTTGACATGCGTCGCCCTTCCATGTGCTCTTTGCTGCAAAGGCCAGTGGTTTGGGTAGTTGCCATTTGTTCTGAAAATGTTCTTGGCTTAAAAAGTAAAAACAAATGCCGCCACCACATCCAAGAACCAGTAGGCTGCAATATATTACCTTTGTGTTTTCAAGCTTCTATACATATCTAAATAATTTGCACTGTGGGTGAACATACATGGGCATATGTCATAAGCTTGTACTTTTTGCAAAAACGTATTCACGCGTTCTCCTTCTGCACAATACGTAAATGGACATTTGCGCTCATGAGGTGTAAATTACTGACCAAAAAAGTAGGATTTTGCAGTTTTTTTTTGTTTTTTTTTACACTGAAGAATGCATGGTGCTCGTTTACGCGCATGTGTGCATAGGCACATTACATTACAATTAATGGGCTGTATTTTAGCTTAGAAAAAAAAAAAAAAAAAAAAAAGAGGAATGCTGTACTGAGCTTTTCAAGCTCCAGTGTGCAAAAGGCCTAAAAAAGGATAAAACCATTATTGTAACCAGAAGGCTGCACTAACCACTTCACATTCTTGATTAGAAAGCTTAAAGCTCCCACATTAATCCAGTATGTCTCGATGGACTTCCTCTTCATACAATTCTTCTCAAGGTTTAGCAAGTTTGGTTCAGAGTGTCATGAGCACATAGAAACAAAACTAATGGTGCACAAAGTATTTTATTAAACTATACTCAAATGCTGGGGAATTTTTTTCTACTGAGGCCACAGATTGAATAAATTTCTTTCCCATGCTACACGATCTATGTAGAAAAGGCACAGCAATGGAGTTCACTCAGGCAATTTGAATGTCACCAGTGTATGCCAGGTGGCTGAGCTCTTTTATAATTTTACAGCCCCATGTTATCTTCCTTTATAGATAAGCATGACCCAGGTTTGTTCTTTGTGGTATGTACTTTCGCTCTGAACTTCAGTACCCAACTAGACAGCATAAAATGGCTTTTGCATGTTACACAAGTAAAAAGGAAGAAAAAAAAAAATATTATTATTATAAATTTCAGACAAAGTAAAAAAAGCTCCATTTTAGCTGCTTAATATTTAGACCAAGGGTGCTCAACTTTTTAAAGAGCGAGGGCCACTTAAGTGGTTTGGCAACCGCTCACAGGCCACAATGAACTACTGGGGTTTTACCTTCCCCAAACTGCAAATATAAACAAGCCCTTGCCCCCTTATAAGGCTTCTGCCACACTAAAGCACTGCAATTTACTGGCACCTTCAACCCATTGATAGCAATCTGGGTTTGACCTGCAATTCCAGAGCATGGGCATGTGGTTCCCTGGTTTAAGTTCACTGGCCACAGGTTGGCACCCCTGATCCAGACTATGCAGCATAATAGAACACAGGTGTACAAAAGGAATGTCTAATTAAATGAGAATAACTAGCTTAAACAAAAAGTTTGTTCAAATAAAGGCATTGCTTAACATAAAAAGCATCTCCTTGTATGCAGTACTTGTAAGGCTTCATGTACAGTACACGGGACGTTTTTACAACCTCTCCTGAACGATTTAACTCGACAGCTAGCAACCCACGTTAAAAACGTCCGTTTTGCGGCGTTTAGAAGAGCTTCAAAAAAATAAAAATAAATATTTTTTTTTTTCTTTTAAATGGCCAAAAATGAAAAAAACGCCTATAAACAAAATGCGGCGAAACGTGGGTTACCGCATTTAGCATCTAAACTCATTTTTTTTTGCCTTCAAAAAAAGGCTTATAAAAACGCAACTGCCTAAAAACGACAGTAAATGAACCTGTGTACATGTACACATAAGATAACATTGAATGAGTTCAGGGGCAGTTGAAAAAAAAAAAAAAAAAAAAGTGTCCAACCGCCTCTGAACGTCCATTTAGCAGCAGCAGTGTACATGGGGCAGGCTAATGCACAGGCGATTTTGATCTCCATCTGAGATCCAATTATCTGGTAAGCAGTTTGTACTGTTACGAGCAGACAGGGAGGACAGAGGAGACACAAGAGAGCAGGGCAGCATATTACGGAGGCATGTACGCTGACAGTGGGGTGGGGGGGGGGGGGCTCAGCAGCCCTGATATATCGGAGTAAGCGTACAGGGGGAAGGGTATAGCCAGGTATTTCAGGTGTTACAGGGGGCCAAATTACACAGCACAAACACTGTGCTGTATAACATGCTTTAAGGGAACAAGATCTGTTTTTGTTTGGGTGGGGGGGGGGGGGGGGGGGTGGGGTTAACAAACGCTTTAAAGCTTAAAATGAAGTTAATTATTCAATTAGGTAATTTTGCTCTGTGCTCTATGCCTCAAGGGGGAAGTTGTTGTTTTTTTAAACAAAAAAGCAACCTTTAATAAGCTACAGATCTATTGTTCTAAAACAGGCTGTGTCAGAACAGCAATTTCGAAACATGACTAGTCTCAGTTTTCAGACAGTTCAGGAATTAAACTGGCTTGCTGGAGGAGAACTATACCTGCACAGCCAAGTCCTGTATCCTGCAGCTTAGACCTGTACAAGCATGTCACTCCCTAACATGTGCCGATTTCAAGGGGTGCGGCTTTATTATTAAAAGTGGGAAAAACCTAACTTGCAGCATCACATTACAACAGCGTTGCTACCATGAACTCTAAACTGTATGCAAAGACAATTTTGTTAGTTTTGTTTCAACATGTATAAACACACAAGTGGTCCAAATAGTGACCTTGGTGTAGAGTTTTCAACTTTAAAGTGGTTGTAAAAGGCTAAAAGCACAAGGGTACCTTCATGCATTAAGGTAAAAAACTGTGCAGCAGCCCCCCCCACCTATACTTACCCAAGCCCCCTCTTGATCCAGTGATGTTCACGAGAGCCCTGGCCCTCCGGGGGACGCGCACTCCTGATTGGCTTCAAATCAGGAGGGGGCGGGGCCAGGCTCGTGAGCGCGCCTGCTTGTGTGACCCCACAGCAAGCTGCTAGCTGTGGGGGGCACTCGGCAGGAGCGCCAGCGTGGGACCCGAGAAGAAGAGGATCCGGGCTGTAAGTATAGTGTGAGCATGTAAATATAACATTTTTTTATTTTAGGAAAAAAAAAAAAGGAAGCTTTAGTATTACTTTAAAGGTCATCACAGAGGACTAGGGGGCACTCTTTACCAGGAAGGAAGTGGTTTGAGCAGCACATGTCTATAGATGGACATTGGGATCGAGCCTGCATAAGTGCCCCCATTGCAAATGGTGTTATGAGCTATTGCACTTTTAATCGCTTTTCTCCTGTTTTTTTCCTTACCAGACCGGCATGCCTATTTAGTTTGCAATATTCTACTACAGAAACATGTTCGTATTCTAAAATAGTTACCCTTACCTTCATATATTGATATAATATGAGGATGGCAGAGGGAGGTCATTATCTCAGTCTCTCTCCGGATGTGTAGCATATCCTGCTCATCTTTTATACGATCTTTGCGGATTGACTTAATGGCCACCTAGAAACAAATATATAAAAAATAAATAACTGATGTATTAAAAAAATAAATAAAAATAAAATTGTGGAATCCAGGTTTAAGCATTCATTTTTTTTTATCATACAAATACTGTCTATTACAGAACCACCAAGCATCAAGGGTCAGTTTAGACATTTTACTTTCCTGGGACATGGTGAAAGGGGCATGTCTTTACAAATGTTGATACCTTTATAGTAAAGAGAAACTACTCAGGCTGTATTACTAAAAAACTAAGATGCTGGCAATAACATGTTTTTTTTTTAAATTAACATTTACAGTATATTTTAATAGATTCGCTCAGTCAATAGCAAGATGGACTAAAGTAGAGAAACTGAGCAAGTTTTCCAGTACTACAAGACCGTACTTATGCATCCTGCACCATATGCAATTTTATGTAAAGATAGCAGACTGGATCCAACACCAAAACCAATTAAAAGTAAAGCATGTCTAGGAAATGAGGAGGCTGTCTTTGCTGCCTCCTTCCAAGCCAGTGACCTGGAACACGTATACAAATCAGGAAAGTCAGAGTAAAGTCACAAGTTTATGTACTCATTTGTTTTGGAAGGGTGTGCATGAGCCCTCAGGAGTTCAAAGTACTGAAGCCCTGTAGAGTCAGCATGGCTAGTGTTTGCAGAATGAGAAACCAGCAATGTCAGCCTACATGTTTCTCTCAGGAAAGGTACACCATCAGGACTGTCTTAAAGCCCAACTCCACCTTCTACTTTCAATGTACTTTTCGTGTTCCAAGCATCAGGAGCTGCCACACGGTTTACCAAAAAAAAAAAAAAAAAAAAAAAAAAAAAAAAAAAGCAGCACATGGAAAAGTATAATAAAGTTATCAAAAGCTCACATCACTCATGTGCTTCTTTGGAGTTCTTTACTGAAATTTTCATGAAATGCCTACATTGGAAAGGTGAAATTAAAAAAAGGTGGCATTTTAAGGGTATATTTGGCTAAGTAGTAGGAAAAAAAAAAAAAAAAAAAAAACACACACACACACACACACCTCCTTGTGGTCACATGGTGAAATTAAAGGCATAATAATAATAATAATAAATAATAATAATCTCTAGACGCTAGTGTTTATGGGACAAAATGTATTTGAAATCTGAATACGTTACAGCCCTGCACTTGACAGGCAGACTCCAGGCAAAAAAAAAAAAACACATACGTTTTGCTTTTTTAAAAAGCATTTTTTTTTGGTCCATCCAGTTCCGAGATTAAGTCCAGCCAGACAAAACCAGACAAGTGACCCAACTTTTCTCTGCTTCAGTAATGCAGACTGATGACTCACTCTTCTCCTGTAAGCAGTACTGAATTAACTCCTAGCACTGCCCTTCCTGTGACATGTTTTCTCATGACACTAAAATCAAATTCAGAAACCTTCATTTAAAAAAAACACATGTAATGATTACATAACCGCATTAGCCTTGTGTTTTTTTAAACTGCATTTCAACTTCAGGGGCTGGTTGTAATCTACTGGCTAAATTTGATATATCCATTAAAACTGAAAAAAATAAATAAATAAAATAATATGCAGATCTCTACAATACATAGACTTTCCAAAAATGTTTTTTTTTTTTTTTTTTTTTTAAATCAGAAAAAAAAGTTTTATTGTGCAGAATGTCAAAAAACAAAAACAAAACATTCTAAATACAGGCTCTAGATATAGAAAAACGTACCAAGTAATGGTTTTACTCTCAAAAAAAAAAAAAAAAAAAAAAAAAAAAACACACTGCGTTTCAGACTCTACATTACACCAGTTTATACATGCCACTAGTTTTCCACAGTTCAAATAGAAAAATCCAGATTAAAATCAAAACATAAGAAAACACAAACAACCAACTTATTTGGTATGCACTATCCCCCAATCAGGTACAGTGCATCCAGAAAGTATTCACAGTGTTTTACTTTTTCAACATTTTGTTATGTTACAACCTTATTACAAAATAGATTAAATGCATTTTTCTCAAAATTCTACAAACAATACCCCAGAATGACAAAGTGAAAGAAGATTTTTTTTTAAATCACCACATGAACATAAGTATTCACAGCCTTTGCTCAATACTTTGTGGTATGATGCTACAAGCTTTTCAGGACCTCCCAAGCTCCATCAGGTTGGATGGGTAGAGTTGACGCACAGCCATTTTCAGAACTCTCCAGAGATGTTCAATCAGGTTCAAGTCTAGGCTCTGGCTTGGCCACTCAAGGACATTCACAGAGTTGTCCCATAGCCACTCCTTTGTTATCTTGGCTTTGTATTTAGAGTGGTTGTCCTGTTGGAAGATGAACCTTCGCCCCAGAGCGCTCTTTAGCAGGTTTTTATCAAGGAGGTCTCTGTACATTGCCGCATTTATCTTTCCCTCGATTCAGACTATTCTCCCAGTTCCTATCGCCGAAAAACATCCCCACAGGATGATGCTGCTACCACCATGCTTCACTGTAGGGATGGTATTGGCCAGGTGATGAGCGGTGACTGGTATCCTTCAGGCATGACGCTTGCCATTCAGGCCGAAGAGTTCAATCTGTCATCTGACCAGAGAATTTTGTTTCCCATGGTCAGAGTGCTTCAGGTGCCTATTGGCAAGCTCCAGGTGGGCTGTCATGTGCCTTTTACTAAGGAGTGGCTTCCGTCTGGCCACTCTACCATACTGGCCTGATTGGTGGAGTGCTGCAGAAATGGTTAGCAGAGATGGTTATTCTTCTGGGTGGTTCTCCTCTCTCCAGAGAAATGCTGGAGCTCTGTCAGAGTGAACATCTGGTTCTTGGTCACTTCCCTGACTAAGGTCCTTGGCCCCCGATCGCTCAGTTTGGCCAGACGGCCCGCTCTAGGAAGAGTTCAAGTGGTTCTAAACTTCTTCCATTTACAGAGTAT
The DNA here is from genome assembly GCA_037952835.1 of Lithobates septentrionalis. Classification (NCBI taxonomy): domain Eukaryota; kingdom Metazoa; phylum Chordata; class Amphibia; order Anura; family Ranidae; genus Lithobates; species Lithobates septentrionalis. Next base: position 496,934 of record JBBDGP010000075.1, read on the forward strand.
GGAGGCCACTGTGCTCATTCAATGCTGCAGACATTATTCTGTACCCTTTCCTAAATCTGTGCCTTGTAACAATCCTGTTTCAGAGGTCTACAGACAATTCCCTAGACTTCATGGCTTGGTTTGTGCTCTGACATGCACTGTTAACTGTGGGACCTTATATAGACAGGTGTGTGCCTTTCTAAATCATGACCAATCAACTGAATTTACCATAGGTGAACTCCTGTGGGGATGCACCTGAGCTCAATGTCACGTGCCATGGCAAAGGCTGTGAATACCTATGTAGATGTGATTTTTTTTTGTTATTTATTTTTAATAAATTTGCAAAGATTTCAAACTTCTTTCACGTTGTCATTATGGGGTATTGTTTGTAGAATTGAGGAAAATAATGAAATTAATCAATTTTTGAATAAGGCTGTAAATAGGGTTGTCCAGATACTAGTATCGGTACAGAGCATGTAATTGCGCAACTGCCCCGATGCTTGATCTGGTACTTACGGAGTCAGAGATTATCGGTGCAGTGGTGTGGGGAGTTACAAGCACCAATCCCCCTGTATAGATTTCAATACAGCAGCTGACAGCTGCTTCTCCTCCTCCTCTCTCTGCTATGTTGAAATCTTTACAGGTGGATCGGTGCTTGTGTCTCTCCCCCCACAATCACCCCCGAGTGTCCCTGTATTCTCCTCCAGGCCCCCTCCGGTCACCCCCCCCCCTCCGTGCTCCTCCACCCCCTTTGTCCTGGATCTTTCAGGATGGAGAGTGGAGGAAGGAGCCGTAAATCTGTCATTTACTGGCTCCTTCCTTTTCCGAATGAACAGTCAGTGATCAGTGACTCTGTCCATTCATAACCGAGCATCGTTTACGTTTCAGTTTATGAATGGAGAGGAGCATCTGTCTCCTCTCCATCGCCAGTGCAGCTGAGGCTACAGAGAAAGGGACTGGGGAATCTGTGTCCTCAGTCCCTTTCCCTGTCTCACACAGGGGTCCGTATAGACCTCCGATATCTCACCAAACCCCCCCAAAACCACTCAACGGGGCTGATAGATTAAAAATAAATAAATAAAAACGGTTCTTGTACTCGGTCTTAAAAAAGTGGTATCCGAACAACGCTAGCTGTAACATAACAAAATGTGGAAAAAGTGAAGTGCTGTGAATACTTTCCAGATGCACTGTATATCATACAGTGAAGACTCTTCACAATGTAGCAGCACATGCAAAAACACCACACATCAGGGAATGTATATATTTTGTAGTTGCATGTTTTCTTTGCCAATCTGACCAGATTCAGCAGGTTTTATTGTGCTGCTGTGTGATGACGTCTACAGTGTGTAAATGACTCCATCTCTTCCCCCTTCTTATTATATAAAGGATAAATAGCAAAGAAAACAATCCTAAGAGCAGGAATGCAGAAGTAATTTAGTTTCACAAAAGAGAAAACCTGACAATTACCACTATGTTAAGGAAGAAGTTTGTGAAACCAAACTAAACCATTCAGAGAGCAACTGTTCTCAAAGGTTACATAAGAGGTGTAATGGGCATGACAACAACCAGCACAAAAATGGACTGTTATTTCAGGTGGGTATGATCCAGTGGAAATTCATCACATCAATCATAAGATTCAAAAAAAAAAAAAAAAAAAGGCACACCATTATGTGAACTGGCCTAGTACAGAGTGCTACATCAAATGATTGATCATGCAGCAGCGACATAATCTCTCAAATCCTGTTTCTGACGCTATCAAAAGTTAATGGCAGTCAATAGAAAGGTCTGTGTCACAGTCGCTACAGAAGATTAAAACTCGAAAGTATTCACTTTCAGAAATTTTGTAAGCAGACTACACAAATCCAACAGCTCCTGTTCAACTTAACTGATTAATGTCATAATTCAAAGCATAATAAAAAGGAATAAGTTTACTTTGAGCTTTCCCATTCTACTACATTACATAAGAGCCAAACTAATACGAGATCACTTTACTCAGACTAATGCTGGCCATACACTATACGAAAACTCGGCCGAACCCATTTTCGAAAAACAGACATTCGGCCGTGAGCGCAAAAGATAGTGCCATCATGTAATGACCGATAAATCGTTCAGAGGACATAAATGAATGCATTTTTTGTTTTGTTTTTTTACATATACCTAGTGCAGACAGTTCGGACGGGAAACACATTAACCTTTCAATTTATCATTAGTTCGGCAGAATATTTCCAAACTTGTCCTTCGTTTTTTCGGCTCAAAAACATCCCAACGATTATCGATTTTGTGCCCATTAACTGGCCGAAAAACGAACAAACTGTCTAAATGACCGAATTTTGGCTGATTTTTCGTATAGTGTATGGCCAGCATTAGTCGATTACATTTTGCAGTAAATATAATGAATAGTAACAAAGGGTGAAGTCACTCCCCAGCCGTTGCCTTTTCTCTCCTGCATACAGCATCTGCCACTGGAGACCAGGCTGGATGCAGAACAGGTAAGTATAGCTATTTCTTCTTTACAGGGTTAGATTAGTTTTAGAACATGGCTTCAAGTAGATTTTTTTATTTTTTTTCAAAATCTTTTTATTGGTTTTTAAAAAGAGAAACAAAAACAGATAAAGAGAACAAACAGTTAAACATACATTGGTCTAATATGATGTCTATGTGATCCTTGCAGGAATCACGCTGTCACCTTATTCATGAAGAATATATTATGACATCAGTCATAGCGGTACAGTTTACTGGGTCATGGTGGTGCTATGTGCAGTTGTACATGGTAAAATAGCATATTGTAGATTATTGTGTACACCTGGCACCCGCTTGGGAGCTACTTTGTGATTGGGGTCTACTGAGAGGCCTCTGAAGCGGTGGAGGGATCTGCCAGCCACTTAGACCAGACTTTGCTATATTTGTTGGGGCAGCCTCTGTTGTCATATGTGTCTTTATACAGAGGTAAGCTATTGTTAATTAATTGTTTCCACAGGGAGAGAGGAGGGGGGGTTGGTTTGCGCCAACTAAGGGCTATAACTTTACGGGCATAGAACAGGAGCAATCCCACCAGTGTGCGTCCCGCCACCGTAGGAATTAGTTGTTCTACCAGGCCTAGTATGCAGATTGACATTGATGGTTGTAGTGGCACAGAGGTGATGTGTGTGATAAAGTCCAATATCTCCCTCCAGTATCCGACAATTGCCGGACAGGTCCAGAAGATGTGGGTGAAGTCCCCAGGAGTCCCACCACATCTCCAACACCCGGGAGGGGAGTCGGGGTTCATTTTGTGTAGTCTGTGAGGGGTAAAATATGCCCAATGGACTATCTTGAATTGGATCAGGCGATCTCTCAGAGAGACCAGGGAGCTAAATGGGAAATCCCATATGTCATCCCAGTCATCGTTGTCAAAATTGGGGATGTCATGGGACCATTTAGATCTTAGCTTTTTCATAGTCGGGAGGGAGGTGACAGTCAGGTGTGAATATAATTGAGAAGTGGGTTTTTTCGCACAATCTGATCTAAGAAGGTCCTCCAGTGAAGATTGGACTAGTTGAGGAGGGGAGTTGGAGAATTGGTGACTGAAGGCATGGGAGAGTTGAAGGAATCGGAAAAAATAGGACTGGGGTATATTAAAATCGGAGTTTAGTTTGGAGAGCGGGACTAGGGATTGATTGGAGATAATCCGTGCCACGGTTTTAATGTTAAATTTGGTCCAGGCATGAGGCTCAGGTAGTTTATAGATGTGCTCCAGGGTTGGGTTTATCCAAAAGGGGAGCATTGGGTGAGATTGCCTGTTGAGGGTATTTTTCTAATTTGAGACCTGCCCCCCATGCACGCAGTGTAGTGCGCATGGAGGGTGTCAGTGGATAAGGGGCTCGAGAGCCTCGAAAAAGCAAAAATTTGAGCGCCTCTAGGGATCCCAACACTGCCGTCTCGACCATGGTAGCTGGGTTGGAGGTGTCCGGATTGAGCCACCAAGCAGCTGTTACTAGCTGGGCGGTCAGATAGTACTTGTATAGATCCGGACACGTCAAGCCACCTTGGGAGGTCGGGCGAATCAGTGTTGACCAGCTGTATCTGGGGGATTGGGACCCCCATAGGAAAGAGGCGAGGAGGCGATGTAGTTGTTTGAAAAAGGATTTAGGAATCCACTGTGGAGAGTGGCGAAATAAGTATGTAAATTTGGGGAGTATTTTCATTTTAAACAAATTAATGCGTCCCAACAGTGAAAGAGGCAACGATTCCCACGCCTTCAGCCGTTGCCGAGTCTCCTGAACCACCGGGGACAAGTTGAGGGGTAAGAACTCAGAAGCCTGCCTGGAGACCACCACCCCTAAGTATTTAAAATTCTCGACCCATTGTAGAGGGATGTCCGTGGGAGCTGTGTCACGGGCTGCAGGATCCACGGGGAACAGGAGAGATTTTGTCCAGTTAACCCTGAGGCCCGTGACAGAGGAGAAGGAGTTGAGGACCTGCAGGGCTCCCTCAAGTGATGGACCCGCATCATTAAGGAAGAGTAGGGGGCCATCCGCATACAGGGCGGCTTCAAGTAGATTTAGTGTTAAGATATGAAGCCCTCAAAATTACCACTTGCCTGCTCGCTTTTGGCGAGTGGAAATAAGCTGAGGGTAAGTGCGCCACATCGGAGGGCGGGGGGGGTTTGCTGAACAGGAGCGGAATCTCCTAAGCCCCGGTTCACATAGGGGCGACTTGTCAGGCGACTTAGTCCCGTTCTGTACTACGGAACCGTTCTAATAGGAGTGACGCAAGTCGCTCTGACTAAGAAAAAGGTTCCTGTACTACTTTTGGGGCGACTTCAGGCGACTTGCATTGACTTCTATACAGAAGTCGTTTTGCAAGTCGCCGCTGAATTTGTGTGCAGGTCGCCTCTGTGAGTCGGCCTGCAAGTTGTGTTGCCCCTGTGTGAACCGGCAGTTACGATTAGGCAGGAAACCATGGGGGAGGAAGAGGAGAGCCGGCTGGATCACACAGAGAGGGGAACTCCCTCTGTGACACAGCTTGGATCTGAAATGCCAGCCGCTGTCAAAGTCCCACCTCCTGGACATTGAGTAGTGTGAGGTCTATCACAGGAGGCGGGACTGTTTGACAGCGGCCGGTAGGGGTGCAACGGATCAAAAAACTCACGGTTCGGATCGTTCCTCGGATCAGGAGTCACGGTTCGGATCAAAAAAATAAATCTCCCCCACTGTAATATCCACAATCTCCCTATTGGCAGGGTGTGGCAGAGTATTGGCAGGTCATTGCAGAGTATTGGCACTGCTGCCATCCAATCTCTCCCCTCCACTGTACAGATCAGTACACAGAGGGGAGAGAGGAACCGGCGTCATGACATGACGCCTGTTTGTTCCAAGTGATCCCTCCGTCATTTGACGGAGCGATCACGTGCTAAACGGCCGCCGGGTGTACCAAGACGGCCGCCGCTCCGGAGCCTAGCCAAAGCCGCGGCCTTTCCTATGGCCGAGGCCACAGAGCGCTCCGCGGATCGCAGGTGCCCCGTACGGATCAACCTCCGCGGATCGGATCATGGATCGATGACGATCCGTTGCACCCCTAGCGGCCGGCGTTTAAGATCCAAGCTGCGTCAATCTCCTCTGTGTGATCCGGCTGGCTCTCGTCCTAATTCCTCCCTGCATTGATGGGCACTGATAAAATTGTTGTTAACCACTTAAGGACCGAGCCTCTTTCTGAGATTTGTTATTTACAAGTTAAAAATAGTTTTTTTTGCTAGAAAATTACTTAGAACGCCCAAACATTATACTTTTTTTTTCCCCCTAACACCCTAGAGAATAAAATGGCGGTCGCTGCAATACTTTGTCACACTGCATTTGCGCAGCAGTCTTACAAGCGCACTTTTTTTTGGAAAAAATACACTTTTTTTAATTAAAAAAATAAGACAGCAGTAAAGTTAGCCCAATTTTTTTTTTATATCGTGAAAGATAATGTTACGCTGAGTAAATTCAAAATTGCGCCCGCTCGTGTAATCGCGACAAACTTTTACCCTTAAAAATCTCCATAGGCGACGTTTTAAAAAAAAAAAAAAAAAACAGGTTGCATGTTTTAAGTTACCAAGGAGGTCCAGGGCTAGAATTGTTGCTCTCGCTCTACCGCTCGTATCGATACCTCACATGTGTGGTTTGAACACTGTTTTCATATGCAGGCACTAGTCACGTATGCGTTCGCTTCTGCATGCGAGCTCGGGGCGCGTAAAAAAAAAAAAAAAAATTTTCTCTTATTTTACTTTTTTTTTTTAAACACGGTTTTAATAAAAAAAAAAATAAATAAAATTGTGTCACTTTTATTCCTATTACAAGGGATGTAAACATCCCTTGTAATAGAAAAAAAAATCATGACAGGACTTCTTAAATATGAGATCTGGGGTCAAAGAGACCTCAGATCTCATATTTACACTAAAATGCTATAAAAAAAATAAAAATAAAAAACACAAGTTAGGGCTCTTTCACACGGGGGATCCGTATGTCCGTTTTTCATACTTCCGTTTTCGGATGAAAAACGGACATACACGTATCCCTATGGAGCGTCGGATGTCACCGGTGACATGTCCGATCCGAAAAGTGTAACGGAGAAAAACCCTACTTTTCCATCCGTTTTCGGATCGGGTGACGACGGACACTACGGTCCGTCATCATCCGATCCCCCATAGGGGAGAGCAGCGCTCTGACAGGTCCATCGCTGCACAGTGTGCAGCAACGGACCTGTCATTTTCCTGCTCAGCCGGGATCGGCGGAGCAATCCCCGCTGAGCAAGCGGGTGTTCACGGGGCGGATCATCACTGATCCGCCCCGTGTGAAAGAGCCCCAAGAATTACCGGTAACTTGTTTTCCAGGAGTCTTTCAGGACAACACCTTGAGAGAGTGGCTCCACCCACTTGTCAGGAAACACCCCTCCACCAATCTTTAAAAGGAGGCTCCTTCCCACTTATCAGTAGTAATAGTAGAGAACCTCCGGCCCAAGCTGGAACACAATCAGAATATGGTTAATCACAGCATAATACTTTCAAACAATAAGGGCAGGTTGCTGCTGTCCTGAAAGACTCCTGGAAAACAAGTTACCGGTAAGTCCAACTTGATTTTTCCCTTAATATCTTTCAGGACAGCACCTTGAAAGGATAAAAAGACTTACCCACTAGGGAGGGACCACAGCCTGCAAGACCTTTCTGCCAAAATCCTGCTCACTTGCTGACAGAAGATCCAGTCTGTAATGACGGACAAAATCGTTAGGTAACTTGACCACGTAGCCGCCTTACAAATTTGATCTGGGGTGGCACCAGCTATTTCTGCCCATGTAGTCACCTGAGCTCTGGTAGAATGTGCTTTAATCCCCAGCGGAGGAGATAGCCCCGACTGAGAGTAGGCTGCCAGAATAGCGAATTTAAGCCATCTAGCTATTGAGCCTTTTGATGCTTGGTGGTCCTTTTTTCCAGAAAAAAAAAGTATAAAAACAAAAATCCGAAAACCGAAAATCCTTTGTTACTTCGAGATACTGTAATAAAGTCCTTCTTACATCCAAATTGTGGAATTTGCTTTCTTTCTCCCCTGAAGGGTTTGAGCAAAAGGTTGGTAGGATGATCTCCTGCGACCTGTTGTGGGCTGACGCCACCTTTGGCAAAAACCACGGAACGGTTTTGAGTATAGCCCTATCTGTGTAGATGGATAAAAAGGGTTTTTTAATCGATAGGGCATGCAGCTCACTAATTCTCCTTGCCAATGTTATTGCAACCAAAATTAAAGTCTTAAGAGTAAGATTCTGCAGTGAAATTGCTTGCAGTGGTTCAAAAAGGTTCCTTTGTGAGGGCCTGAAGGACCACTGATAGATCCCAATTGGGAAAGTGCTTAGCTGGAGCTGGTCTGGATCTAGTAAGCACCTTGAAAAATCTTGTAACCAAGGGCTCAGAAGAGATTGGTCTTTCTAGAAAGACTCCAAATGCGGCTACTTGCACTTTAAGCGTGCTAATAGAAAGAGTGCTGCGCAAATAAAAGTCCTTAAATGAACATGAATAAAGATGTATTGGCAGGATAAGAGGACAGCAACCACCAGTGACAATATACAGGCTGAGATAGATATCTGGATGGTGACTAATATCCCTCCACCGGGCTTGGATGGCCCCTCACCTCAGATATTCGACCTGAAACAGGTCACACCGCTTGTATAATTGGATGGATCAATCTGTATAGCTGGTAATAACTCCTTCACCTCCCAGTACTCAGTATATGGCAGATGATGCATATGGAATAAAAAGGCAAAACATAGTGCTCTCCGTAGCTACTTTAATTTTAAATGGTAAAAAGCTAAAAATTGCAAATGTATCACTCACAGAATACCGGCACTCCGATCCGAGTGCCGGCCAGCAGGCTTGTGATCGTGTCTGTCGGATGACCGCGGGTGACGTCATGCGCTCCTAACCCCCGTACGCGTTACGTCCTGTGGGCGGGACTTCATCGGCGTCCGCCCCACGCCGATGAAGTCCCGCCCACAGGACGTAACGCATACGGGGGTTAGGAGCGCATGACGTCACCCGCGGTCATCCGACAGACACGATCACAAGCCTGCTGGCCGGCACTCGGATCGGAGTGCCGGTATTCTGTGAGTGATACATTTGCAATTTTTAGCTTTTTACCATTTAAAATTAAAGTAGCTACGGAGAGCACTATGTTTTGCCTTTTTATTCCATATGCATCATCTGCCATATACTGAGTACTGGGAGGTGAAGGAGGTGAAGGAGTTATTACCAGCTATACAGATTGATCCATCCAATTATACAAGCGGTGTGACCTGTTTCAGGTCGAATATCTGAGGTGAGGGGCCATCCAAGCCCGGTGGAGGGATATTAGTCACCATCCAGATATCTATCTCAGCCTGTATATTGTCACTGGTGGTTGCTGTCCTCTTATCCTGCCAATGCATCTTTATTCATGTTCATTTAAGGACTTTTATTTGCGCAGCACTCTTTCTATTATTATGCTTTTGAGGTATTTTTTGAATTGACCTTAGTGCCTGCATTTACTTTGCTATGTCCATATAATAGTCAGCGCTGAATTTAATTACACTGTTTTTACTTTAAGCGTGCTGACTGCCAAGCCTTTGTCTGCACCATTTTGAAGGAATTCTAAAATGGACACCAAAAATTCTCTACCGCTTTATTTGGCGAACGACACCAGGAGTTGTAAACTTTCCAATATTTAGCATAGATTTTTCTGGTTACTGTTTTTCTACTGGAAAGTAAGGTAGATACCAAAGGTTGTGACTAGGGGTGCAACGGATCGTTGCCGATCCGTGATCCGTACGGATCACCCTCCGCGGATCGGCACACCCGCGATCCGCGGAGCACTTTTCAGCCTCAGCCATAGGAAAGGCCCCGGCTTCGGCCTAGCTCCGGAGCGGCGGCCATCTTGGTACACCCGGAAGTGGCCGCTGTCTCGACAGGAAGTGACGTTTTGTCGCCGCCATCTTGCTACACCCCACACTCCTGCACAGTACAATAATGATAGAGTGAGAAGGGGAAAAGCGGACATCTTGTTACACCCAACGGAGTTTTAAATTTAAAAGCCATTTTCAACACAAAACTGAGCTTATATGCACAAATACTGTATTTATGCATATAAGCTCGGTTTTGTGTTGAAAATAGCTTTTAAATCTAAAACTCCGGTGAGTGTAACAAGATTTGTGTGTTTTGTTTTTTTATGCTGATCCGAGGATCGATCCGATCCGTGACTCTGATCCGAGGATCGATCCGATCCGTGAGATTTTTGATCCGTTGCACCCCTAGTTGTGACAGACCTCTGTTTCTTAACAACTGCTCCTCAGATACCAGGCAGTAAGGCTTAGATTGGCCACTTACGGATGATGTAATCGGACCTTATAGGAGCAAGTCTTGCCGGAGAGGCAGCTGCCAAAATGGTTTGACTGCCATTTGCAGAACGGTAGTAAACCATCTCTTTTTTGGCCCAAATGGAGTAATTAGAATTACTGCCACCTTCTCCCTCTGCAATTTCCTCAATACTAACAGGATAAGTTGAAATGGTGGAAAGGCGTAACCCAGATGAAAGTTCCAAGGCTGTATTAATGCATCTATCGCCTGGGATATGAGCCTTAAGCTGATTCACCCAATACTCCATATTCCTGGAGACGCAAGTAGTTGCCATTGCTGGCTTGAGGTTGCCCATGATGGATTGCCAAGCCCTCGTCAGTTGTTGATCCATCTTTTTATCCATGGGGTCTTTTAAAATCCCCATGTCCCTCAAATGCTAGATCAGTTGATCTTGGCACTTGAGAAAAGGCTGCATCGAGTTTTGGAACCTTATTCCAGAGAGCTGCTGGGTCTTCATCAAAAGGGAACCTTCTCTTATGAGCCCTTGAGAAGAAAGGTTTTCTTTCAGGATCAGTCCATTCTTTCTTGATTGTCTCAGAAATTACTGCGTAGACTTGAAGGGTAGGCGTTTTGGGCTCGCCGAGTCCTGCATACACCCTGTCATGTAAAGACAAATTTTTTACGCTCTTCCTCTAGGCCCAAAGTAGCATAGATTGCCCTTAAGAGGCCATCTACTTGGTCCAAAGACAACTTGTATTTAGAGAGCATATTCTACAGCTCGTCCTCATCTGATTCTTCTTTAGACTGTGGGGGGGGGGGGGGGGGAGCTCTTCCTGGTTCAGAGGACCCACTTCTGCCTCCACTGCCGGGACTAACAGTGAGCCTTGAGAGGATTGTGAGGTAGTAGGCCGACTTAAGGATGGATTTGTAAGTGAGGATCTAAAGTACTGAATAGTAACATCCAGTTCCTTTTTAACAGATGCAATTCAGAACGATGAAGCGGAAGAAAGCTTCTTCCTTCACCAGAGTCAAACGCATGCTTGACAAAGTCTTTTTCCAGCCTTCAGGCAGGGATGGACTGGCCATCGGGACTACCGGGAGATTCCCGGAGGGCTGATGGCCCAGTGTGGGCCAGTTTCACTTTCAGCCACATCTGCAGTGTGTGGCGATCTACCTGTCAACCGCCAACAGCTGTCGCTTGACGGATAGATCGAGATTGCCAGCATGCAGAGTAGCACAGGGAGCTTCTTTAGTAGTAAGTTCTCCAGCTTACCAGCTTGTAAGATCAACTGGTATAGACAAGAAGAGAGGAGGGGCCGCCGGGGAATAGCGTGATGACACGAGAGAGAGAACTTACTACTACAGAAGCTCCCTGCGCTACTCTGCATGCTGGCTAGTAGATCCCATAATGTGCCATGTGCCCTGATGATGTGCCACATAACGTGCCCCGTGCTCTAATGTGCTATGTGCCCCTGCCCTGATGTGCCCCGACGTGCCCCATCATGTGCCCCGTGCCCCATAATGTGCCCTGATGTGCCCCATCATGTGCCCCATGCCCTGATGTGCTATGTGCCCCATGCCCTGATGTGCTATGTGCCCCATAATGTGCCATGTGCCCTGCCATCATGTGCCCCATAATGTGCCCTGATATGCCCCGAGCCCTGATGTGCCATGTGCCCCGTGCCCTAATGTGCCTTGTGCCCTGATGTGCCCCATAATGTGCCATATGCCCCGCCATCATGTGCCATGATCTGCTATTTTTCCCCCCGATGTGCCCCATGCCCCGTGCCCCATAATGTGCCATTCCCCACCCCCCCCCCCCCCCGATGTGCCCTGATGCGCCACGTGCCCCGATGTCCTATGCCCTGATGTGCCCCAATGTGCTTTGCCCTGATGTCCTGTGCCTCAATGTCGTGTGCCCTGATGTGCTATACCCTCACGTGCCCTGATGTGTTGTGCCCTATTAGCTGATGTGCTGGGCTCTGTACCCTGATGTGCTGTGCCCTGATGTACTGTGAACTGTGCCCTATGTTGTGCCCTGTACGCTGATGTACTGGCTCTGTACCCTGATGTGGCCTGGTGTGCTGTACCCTGATGTGCTGCGCACAGCTCGTCCTCACCTGATTGTTCTTTAGACTGTGGGGGGGGCAAGCACTTCCTGGTTCAGAGGACCCACTTCTGCCTCCACTGCCGGGACTAACAGTGAGCCTTGAGAGGATTGTGAGGTAGTAGGCCGACTTAAGGATGGATTTGTAAGTGAGGATCTAAAGGACTGAATGTAATGTCCTTTTTAACAGATGCAATCAGAACGATGGAAGCGGAAGAAGCCTCTTCCTTCACCAGAGACAACGCATGCTTGACAAAGTCTTTTTCCAGCCTTCAGGCAGGGATGGACTGGCCATCGGGACTACCGGGAGATTCCCGGTGGGCCGATGGCTCACTTTCAGCCACATCTGCGGAGTGCGGGGATCTACCTTTCAAGCGGCAACAGCTGGCACCTGATGGGTAGATCGAGATTAGCCAGCATGCAGGAGTAGCGCAGGGAGCTTCTGTAGTAGTAAGTTCTCTATCTCGTGTCATCACGCTGTTCCCCGGCGGCCCCTCCTCTCTTCTCGTCTACACCAATTGGCTTGTAAGATCATCTGGTATAGACAAGGAGAGGAGGGGCCGCCGGGGAACAGCGTGATGACGAGAGAGAGAGAGAGAGAGAGAGAGAGAGAGAGAGAGAGAGAGAGAGAGAGAGAGAGAGAGAGAGAGAGAGAGAGAGAGAGAGAGAGAGAGAGAGAGAGAGAGAGAGAGAGAGAGAGAGAGAGAGGAGAGAGAGAGAGAGAGAGAGAGAGAGAGAGAGAGAGAGGAGAGAGAGAGAGAGAGAGAGAGAGAGAGAGAAGAAAAAAAAAAAAAAAAAAAAAAAATAACTTACTACTACAGAAGCTCCCTGCGCTACTCTGCATGCTGGCTAGTAAGATCCCATAATGTGCCCCGTGCTCTGAGGTGGCCTCATGTAGCCTGAGGTGCCATGTAGCCTGAGGTGCCCAGTGGAGATGGGAGGAACCAGCATTCTGAGGCAAGCAAAACAATAGTGGAGCAAGGAGCCTGGCCTCCCAGGAGAGTACCTTGAGAGCTCCTAACTCCCCCATGTGTTCCTTCCAGAGGAAACACCAAAACTGATAAGTGGGAAGGAGCCTCCTTTAAAGATTGGTGGATTTGTGTTTCTTGACAAGTGGGTGGAGCCACTCTCTGAGGGTGCTGTCCTGAAAGAGGTTAAGGGAAAATGGCCCATTAAGAGCTATGGGCGGAAGTGACGTTTGACGTTGCTTCCGCCTGCAATGATATGGACACGGGTGGGGGCCATCTTCCCCTCACTCATCTCCATGTCAGGCCACAAGAAGGACCTGATCACCTCCGCCGCTGCTGACAGCTCCGGTAAACGGCGGAGGGCACCAGAGCTCGGCCCTCTCCCGTCGCCGATAAAAGTGATCTCACAGCGAATCCGCCGCAGAGACCACTTTTATCGTAAACCGGACCGCTCACTGAAGAAGAGGATACCGGGGAAATGGCAGCTAGCTTCTGCCATAACAATGATATTCCTCTTCAATCAGCTGACATAAACGACAATGGGCATTCCAGAAGTGGTTAAATGTTTTTTTTTTATGCAGAATTATGGTACATAAATAATTAAGTGTCATTTTATGAGATAATTTACAAGAGCGTGTTTAGGGACGGGGCAACTGGTGGCGAGTAACTCCTAAGGCCCTGCTAGTAGCTCAGGACTAGAAATTTTAAACACCGAGATAGAAGTTCAGCCAAAACCTACTTTGAAGCTTTATGTACACTGGAAGCTCCTAAACTTGAGTTTAGGAGCTTTTGGTGTCTTGACAAAAGCAAATCAATAACAGCCAATACATAAGCTTTTAGCAGAGTTAAGGATCTGGCGCATTTAGGCGAGCTTCAGCCTCCCTCTCCTGAATGCAAATCTTCTTTAGGAACATTCTGACCAACGGCCGAGGGAAAACGCAAAAAGTGGCACTATTTTGCTGCGTTTCCCCGCGTCCTCTGTAAATGTAGGCCAGTGTACATGAAGCCTATGGCACCAACATTTTTGTTCCAATATCTGTTAAACTATGGTTTTAAACCAGGAGACTAGAATAGAAAGTCTCCTCACGCACATAAACTCAGCTTTAACTCATCTTTAGGCTCCTTTCACACTTATACGACTTCAAAGTCGCACGATTTTACCGCGATTTCGCGGCCGCCATTTTGCCGCAATTTTACCGCGATTTGGGAGCAGTACTACTTTGCCACGTTTTTGGCATTAACAAATGAAAACATACAGTAGTTGGTATGAATCATAAGGGGGAACTCACGCCAAGTTTTAATAAAAAAAAACTGGCGTGGGTTCCCCCCCAGGGGCATACCAGGCCCTTAGGTCTGGTATGGATTGTAAGGGGAACCCCCTACGCCGAAAAATCGGCGTGGGGGTCCCCCCAAAATCCATACCAGACCCTTATCCGAGCACGCAGCCCGGCCGGTCAGGAATGGGGGTGGGGACGAGCTAGAGCCCCCCCCCCCTCCTGGACCGTACCAGGCCACATACCCTCAACATGGGGGTGGGTGCTTTGGGGCAAGGGGGGGGGCGCCCCTGCGGCCCCCCCACCCCCAAAGCACCTTGTCCCCATGTTGATGAGGACAAGGGCCTCTTCCCGACAACCTGGCCGTTGGTTGTCGGGGTCTGCGGGCGGGGGGCTTATCGGAATCTGGGAGCCCCCTTTAATAAGGGGGCCCCCAGATCCCGGCCCCCCACCCCATGTGAATAAGTATGGGGTACATGGTACCCCTACCCATTCACCTAGGAAAAAAGCGTCAATAAAAAAAACACAGTACACAGGTATTTAAAATAATTTATTAGGCAGCTCCGGATCTTCTTCCGACTTCGGGGGTCCTCTTCCGACTTCGGGGGTCTCTCCAGCGTCTTCTCCCGGTGTCCGCATCTTCTGCCGGCTCCACCGCTATCTTCTGGCGCTCTTTTGCCAGCGGTGGTCTGGACCTCTGGATCGTCTTCTTCCCTCTTCTCTTCCAGAGATGTTGACACGACGCTCTCTCCAGCCAGAATGGTCTCTGTGCGCTCCGCAACGGACTTATATAGGCGGTGACCCCGCCCCCTTATGCCGTCACAGTCCCTGGGCATGCTGGGACTGTGACGTTTTAGGAGGCGTGGTCACCGGGTGATGACCACGCCCCCTTATGATGGCACAGTCCCAGCATGCCCCGGGACAGTGACCTCATAAGGGCGGGTCACTGCCTATACAAGTCCGTTGCGGAGCGTTCAGAGACCATTCCAGCTGAGAGAGCGTCGTGTCAACATCTCTGGAAGAAAAGAAGAAGGCAGAAGACAGAAGTCCAGACCACCGCTAGCAATTGAGCTGCAGAAGAAAGCGGAGGAGCCGGCAGAAGATCAGGACACCGGGAGGAGACGCCGGGGAGACCCCCGAAGTCGGAAGAGGACCCCCGAAGTCGGAAGAAGATCCCGGAGCTGCCTAATAAATTATTTTAAATACCTGTGTACTGTGTTTTTTATTGACGCTTTTTTCCCTAGGTGAATGGGTAGGGGTACCATGTACCCCATACTCATTCACATAGGGTGGGGGGCCGGGATCTGGGGGCTCCCTTATTAAAGGGGGCTCCCGGATTCCGATAAGCCCCCCGCCCGTAGACCCCGACAACCAACGGCCAGGGTTGTCGGGAAGAGGCCCTTGTCCTCATCAACATGGGGACAAGGTGCTTTGGGGTGGGGGGGCCGGCAGGGTGCCCCCCATGCCCTAAAGCACCCACCCCCCCCATGTTGAGGGCATGCGGCCTGGTACGGGCTGCATGCTCGGATAAGGGTCTGGTATGGATTTTGGGGGGGACCCCACGCCGATTTTTCGGTGTAGGGGGTTCCCCTTAGATCCATACCAGACCTAAGGGCCTGGTAAGCCCCTGGGGGGGGAACCCACGCCGTTTTTTTTCATTTAAAACTTGGCGCGGCATTCCCCCTCTGGATTCATACCAGACAGCTGTCAGCACTGCCTGTCGCTCATCGGGAAAGGAAAAAAAAGTTTTCCTTTCCCGATCAGCGAGCCAGGCTTGTGCTTACAAAGTCGTACTGAAGTCGTGTCTATATTATTCAGGCACGACTTGCATGCTACTTCAGGGTTTAACATTGAGGTCTATGGAGTACAACTCGCATAGAAGTTGGACCAAAGTAGTGCAGGGACTACTTTCAAGTCGGCACGACTTAAAGTCGTGCCAATATGAATGGTAGTCATTGAAAATCATGGAGAATGACTTGTCATACGATTTTGCAGTACAAAATCGTGGGACAAGTCGTGTGAAAGGGGCCTTAGTAAGTGTGGTTTTACCCCCGTTTCCCTGGGAATGTACCATTTTGTTGACAGACAACTGTACAGGGGAATTTCAAATGAATGACTATGACACATAAGGGACATGTGACAAAAGAGTTTCTGTAAACAAAGGATTTCCCTATAAAGTCTCCACGTATCCTCATGCACAGTTGCACACATAATTTAAGTCAATGACAAATTCTCCACAGGAAAGTTCAACCCAGTTTATAAAAACAGTTATCACTAAACAATCCAAGCCTTCAATTTGGACCAACACTAGCCATAGCATTTTGTTATTCAGAAGTGATGCCTTCTGGAATGGTTGGGTATGGGTTAAAAGCAGACAGCATGTGACTGTAGGCCAGGATACAGCCTGGAATTTGCTTTATAAAAGGAAGCAGAGCCTTTATTCAGAGATTACTGGCTACTGCAAATGTTTGCAAGCCAATTGTGGGTAACCGTGCAACAGAAGAGAAAATGCTAAAAAGGAATCCCATTCTTGTCATCAGACACTAGGAGAAAATGGAGAAAGTAGACTTACCATCCCTTTACAGTGCGAGTTCAATATTCAGGCTCCATATACAACAGAATGTTAACAAGTATTTTACAATATTTTTAGAACAGTAAAACACAGTTAAAGAAGATTTAAAAAAGGTAACCTCAATTGGTTTTGTACATATTTAAATATGGCAAACAAAAGTCTTTTTTGAATCCTTTCCATAGTAAAATGTAGATTACAGCATATGTTTTTTGTTGTTGTTTAATTATTATGCTCCCCCTTCCTCCTGTATTAAGAAAAAAAAATGCCCTGGTATGCATCACCAAGCAACCCTTATGGTACTCCAGGACTGAGCAGAGCTCACACATCATTGAGCAAAAAAAGGAGGCAACTGTGACATAGGACTGACTGGAATACTACGGGGACACACACACACACACACACACACACACACACACAGGTGAGGTTAAAGAGGAAGTAAACCCTGATGTGTTTTACTTTTTTTTCCCCCTGCATAGTAAAAGCATAATGGGCTAGTATGCATACTAGCCCATTATGTTAGACTTATCTGCAAACGAAGCCTGCAATGTCCCCGCATCCATTTTTCACCCCCCTTCCTTCTGGGGGCCGGAGTCACGGGAGCAGCCAGTCACGGCACAATTGTGCCCTTTCTTCAGTGCGCATGCGCCAATGACAGGTTTAGGAGATATTTCCAATACCTACAGGCAAGCCTCATTATAAGCTTACCTGAAGGTGAAAATGGTGTAACTAGGTTTACAACCAATTTAATGTAAAGGAAAGTGGGCAGCAAATGTGCAGGGTTTTCCCTTATCTAGAATCCCACTTTGGTATTTTGAAATTTTAAGCTAGTGGGTAAAGCTTTTAAGTCGTAGCTATACATCAGCTTGCCTTTTGACCACTAGGGGGCGCTGATGCGCGTGCGCGACCACCGGGCACCCGCGATCGCTCCACAAAGAGACAGAACAGACAGATCTCCTTGCTGTCAGGGGTGAGGAGAGGGATCTGTTCATACCAAGTATGAACAACAATCGGTCTCCTCACCCAGGCAGTCCCATCCCCCCAATTAAAATAATGCCCTAAAAGTCAATTTTGTTTGGGTACAACATCGCAATTGTCAGTTAAAGCGTCGGAGTTCCGTATCACAAAAAAAATGGCCTGTTTATTGAGCAGCCAAATCTTCCGGGGCTAAAGTGGTTAAAAAAATAAACAAACTTTTCTCGTCTCTATCCCTCCCCCCTACACAAATATCCTTTTACTCACTTTTTTTCATTAAATAGGTTTCAGCGTACCCCAATACTCTCTGATCATCTAGGCGAATGAGGTCAGTGCCCTTTGGTGCACCCTGGGATGCGACGTGCATATACCTTAGGGACCAGGATAACTAAAGTAATTCTATTCACCAAAAGGAGGAGGGGGCAGGCCTAGCTGTGCATCATCGAGAGGCTGCACCTGAACCCAGAAGAGCTAGCAGCCTACTGTAGTTGTCACAGGGGAACAGACAAGAGCAGTGGTTGCAGAGAAGAGGATCTCAGCAGCATAATGCTTGAGTCTTGGCCATTGGAGGACAAGCAGGCTGCTTTCCCAGCACAGCCAGAAAACTGACCATGCTGGGTTGGATGTGCTCTCATGCCTAGCGTGGTCAGTTTAAAATAGGAAAGCAAGAGGACCAGCAGGAACGCCAGGTATTTCACACAAAGGATGCAATACAAAGAACAGAATACGTTTTAACACAAGTACATGGTACAACAGGCACATATCAGGATTATGAAATGATGGGGTAACATTCTTTAAAGTAGAACTAAACACAATTTTGTTCCCCCCAGTTTGGATGGAAGGGTTCAGAGGACTGTAACCTGTCATTTTATATATTTTTTGCCATCTGTGTCCCCTTTGGGAGACCTCCTTTCACTTCCCGTCCCATAGCCAAAACAGGAAGTGAGAGGAAATCCCTCTAAAAAATGAGTGGTTGTCACCAAAACTAGTTTCCCCATGGAAGATTTTTCCCTCTTACCGTTCAGGCGACAACCAAATATTTAGGATTTTCTTACTTTCTCTTTTAGTGATAATGGTAAAACGTGACAAAAAGATGGTGCGAGGAATATAATATTTGTACTTTTCACCCCACAGACACAAACCTTTATGCATGTGATGGGGGTAATGCTGCTAAATGAACAAAGCAAGGAGGTTGTGGGACATTAAATGAGGTGCATGATAACATGCATCTCCATCCCTAAATCAGAAATAAGAAAATGGTAATGCTGCATGAACAACCATGCATATGTCTGCACAATGACTTCTTTGAATGGTACAATCATAGCATGCTAAAGAATGCATATCTACCATTTGTTTTATCCACATCTATGTGCATGAAGGGCCTTACAAAAAAAAATAAAAAACACCAAACACAAACCTATTTAATCCATACAAAGATGCTTTTATCATATATTATAGCTAGAACATGGAAACTAACGAAAGATGAGATGTGAATAAATCGTACAGCCAATAACACATTAAACTTTGTTGCCTACTCATGGGTTATGGGCAAGTCAAAATTGAACAAAGAGGGAGTTAAATGACAAACTATATTCAACTAAATTCAAGACCACAACATAAAAAATAAAAAAATTCTACAAGCTAATAAAATATACTAAACAGATGCCCAAGCCTTTTGTTATTTCATTCTGAATAGAATACGCAGGAGTTAAAGACCCCCTGACAGTTTGTTTTTTCTCTGTCTCCCATTGGAAACATTTTACTTGCCCTGGACATACAATCTCTCCAAGGCAAGCAGAATTTCTCTCTCTGCTAACGATCATTGAAACAGGGGGTCCCAACTGGATAACTTCCCTTCACCTCTTGTTCTGGAGAAGAACGACTTCACTGTACCACTTATGCCCCGTACACACGGTCGGACATTGATCGGACATTCCGACAACAAAATCCATGGATTTTTTCCGATGGATGTTGGCTCAAACTTGTCTTGCATACATACGGTCACACAAAGTTGTCGGAAAATCCGATCATTCTGAACGTGGTGACGTAAAACACGTACGTCGGGACTATAAACGGGGCAGTAGCCAATAGCTTTCATCTCTATTTATTCTGAGCATGCGTGGCACTTTGTGCGTCGGATTTGTGTACACGCGATCGGAAATTCCGACAACGGATTTTGTTGTCAGAAAATTTTATAGCCTGCTCTCAAACTTTGTGTGTCGGAAAATCCGATGGAAAATGTGTGATGGAGCCCACACACGGTCGGAATTTCCCACAACAAGGTCCTATCACACATTTTCCGTCGGAAAATCCCACCGTGTGTACGGGGCATAACAGTGGTCCTCAAGACAAATTGAGAGTGTAATCCTCCTAACAGGACACAGACAGCAATTAAAAACTGACACTGTACACATATACATTGTATGCTGCCTTAGAGCAATACTACTGAAAATAATAAGTCCAGTTCATATTTGGTCAAGTAGGCCTTCACTATATGTAGTTGTTAGCTAAAGCTGACCATACATGTTTGGCCTCCTTCCCATGGGACGATTACAGCAATAAGAAATCAGATTTTTGCACCTGGGATCATAAATGTATGAGAATAGCTGCAGCAATGAGCTGTTTCCCTTTGCATGCATCTTCACACCTAGCAGTTACCTGGAGGAAAGATGAGCAACCCTGGATGCCGACAGATGCTCAGATATCCATCCCTAAACAGCGAGCAGCGATGGCTCCTCTTAGTGCCAGTTCACGCTGCATCGCATATTTCCTGGCGGCAGTTCACACTGCGCTATGCGAACTGCTGGGAGTGTCAGGTAAAAGTTAATGACATCCAATTCAGTTTCGTGTGAACACCCATGCGATCCGATTCTGCTGCGGACAAAAAAAAAAAAAAAAAAGGGTCCTGTGCGAGTATGATGCAAATTCAGCCATACGATCTTTATGGCTGAAATCGAATCGCACAGAGATTTCATGTGATTTTCACTGCATTGCCTCCTTCCCTGCAAAGTAAAAAGGCATAAATGTGCTAGTTTGCATCGCATATTAGCACGTATGGAAACCCTATTTTCCATCTGTCAGGCGGACGGATGAAAAACGGACAGGCGGTCCAGTTTTCATCCGATCCCCCCCCATAGAGGAGAGCGGAGATCTGACAGGTCCATTTCTGCACGGTGTGCAGAGACAGACTTGTCATCCGCCGGCTCAGCGGGGATCAACAGAGCGATGTCTGAATACAGATCTGCACATGTGAAAGGGGCCTTATAGTGGATTTTATTATAGAAGAGACCTCGCACATCTCTTCTGCAACAAAAATAAAAAAACTGCCCGTTTGCAGTTTTTTCAGCCTCTAGTGCCACTTTAAATTGGTCTAAAGGCTTAGTGTTTTTTTACCCTAGTGCATTCCGTGCTTATACTATTTCCCTCCCTGCCCCTAAACACTTACCTGAGCCCATCAGGGATCCAGCACTGTGTCCGGCTGCAGTTTTCTCTACGCGCTCCTCTTCTCACAGGGACTGGCCATTGGCTCCTGCTGCTGTCAACCAAATGTTGTGAGAAGGGGCAGGGCAAAGCCATTGCTGTGTGTATTCTAGGGAACATGGCTCCATAGACACACACAGCGTGGGAGCGAGCACACGTGTGCGCCCCCCATAGCAGTCGGCTTACTATGGGGGCACACAGAGAAGAGGAGGAGCCCAGGGGACCCCATAAGTGGAGGTTTAGGTCTGCTCTGTGCAAGGCCATTGCACAGAGCAAGCAAGTATGACACGTTGGTTGTTTGAAGTAAAAAAAAAAAAAATCTAGACTTTACAATCACTTGCCAACCATAGTAAATACAAGTCATTACTTTGACATTAAATACTGGGGTCATGGCAGCAGCTAGCTGGCATAACCCCAGTATCATTTTTTTTTACTATGGGCGATTTGGCATCTGATAAAGTGGTCCGCGGGATCACTTTTAGAGGTAAAAACTCCAGATCTCTCAATAAAGAGGATATGTTATGCTTATTTCTATTATAAGGGATGTTTACATTGCTTGTAATAGAAATAAAAGTGATCAAAAAATAAACAAAACAATAATGGGACAGTGTAAAAATAAAAAATTAAGAAATTTTTATTTATTTATTTATTTTTTTTTAAGCATCCTATCCTTTCGTGGTCACCCGCAGATGCAAACGCATATGTCAGTCAGGTCTGCAATCCTTAGAAAGAGCAATAATTCTAGTGCAAGACCTCCTCTAACGCTAAACAGGTAACCCGTAAAACATTTTTAAAGCGTCACCTATGGGGATTTTTAAGTACTGAACTTTGGAGCCATTCCACAAGTGTGCACAATTTTAAAGCATGACATGTTGGGTATCCATTTGCTCGGCATATCATCTTTCACATTATACAAAAAAAAAATAAAAAAAAATGGGCTAACTTTACCGATTAGTTTTTTTTTTTATGAAAGTGTATTTTTTCCACAAAAAAATTGCGTTGGAAAGACTGCTGCGCAAATACAGCGACATAAAATATTGCAACCACCACCATTTTATTCTCCATTATATTTGGGGGTTCCAAATAAATTTCTAGCAAAAAAAAAAAAAAAAAAAAAAAAAGATTTTAACTTGTAAGCAACAGGTGTCAAAAAAGGTTTCGTCTAAGTGCCAGTTCACACAGGAGCGACCTGTCAGGCGACTTAGCTACCTGACAAGTGGGGTTCCATGCATTGCAATGGAACCGTTCTAATAGGAGCGGCTCGAGTTGCTCCGACTTAGAAAAAGGGTTCCTGTACTGCTTTGGGGGCGACTTCGGAGCGACTTGCATGGACTTCTATACAGAAGTAGTTTTGCAAGCCGTGCTGAAGTCGCACTGTACAGGGTGGCTCCAGAGTTGGACGACTTTGAAGCCACCCCTGTGTGAACCGGCACTCAGTGGTTAAACTGACCTCATTTACAGACGAAAGTCCATTCCATTGATCTAAAAAACTGTGTTACAATGTTTCTCTTTAGCGATGTTGTGAGAAACTTGGCAGGCTGCTTGTTTTTTTTTTTTTGTTTGTTTTTTTGACAGCTGTCGGCTTGAGCAGAGAACTCTGAACTGAATCAAGGAAATGCTTTTTTTAAGATCGGGAGGAGGGGGTAGAATCGCAATCTCGATTCTTTAACGATTAATCATGCAGCTCTAGCTGAGCAGGACGTGGTGAACACTTGTAAACAAAAAGTTCCAGAAAAGGCCTGGTCAGCAAGTGGTTAAGGGCTCATGCACACTATTAGGCTGGATTGACACATATGCAGAGTCCGGTGCAGTTTCTCTTCAGTGGTTCAGGTGCAACTGAGGAGTGAATTTGACACTGAAATCGCACTTAAACCGTAATGAAAAACACACAAAAGACCCTTTATGAATTCACACAGCAACCGGCTTGCATTTATGTGAACCGTCTCCATTGAAAGCTGGTCTAGTTCCCAAGTTCACGTTATGTAATTTGGATGCCGTTCAAAACGCATCCGATTCGCTTATATGTGAACCGCGCATTAGGACCATACAGCGCCCAGATCAGTGTATTTCTACAATGGGTATGGCCAGCTTCAGCCAAGAAGCCTGTACAAACCAATGACAGGCTGAGGCTGTCCATACCCATTTACATGTAATGGAACATGGAGGGGTTACCTACATTTAGAGATGGAGGTGTGCCCTGCTTGCATCCAGGAATGCACATCACATCCCAAGGTAACTGCTCCATGTGCAATTACATGTGAACTACTACAAGCCGTGTCAGCCTGTCATTCTGTACAAGCTTCCTATCTGCAGCTCGCCATACCCACTGCAGAAATACAGCGATCTAGTCAGCCATGCACATGAGCCAAAAAACATTATTATACTTTACCATGCTGCTGATCTTCGCGCTCTTCCAGAGCTTACCTTTCATCCACTCCTGAGCGCTTTGTGGCTCGAAGCTTAAGAGCCCTTTCACACTGAGAAGGTTTTCAGGTGTTTTAGCGCTAGAAATAGCCTAAATAATGTCTGAAAACCACCTCCCATTCATTTCAGTGTCTTCACACTGAGGTGGCGCTCTTGCAGAACATTAGGAAAAGTCCTGCAAGCAGCATCTTTGCGTAGGCTTGGGAGCGCTGCATACAGCGCTCCCAAAAACGCCCTGCCCATTGAAATGAATGGTTAGGGCTTCCAAAGCACCTGCAAAGTTCTTTGGAAGCCCCGCAACACGGGCGCTTTAAACCCCTTCTTTGGGGTTAAAAGCATCCCGCTAGAGGCCGAAAAGCACGGCTTAAACAGCGCTAAGGCGCCGCTAAAATGAGCAGTGCTTTAGCGCTGACGCAGCTGCGGCTCAGTGTGAAAGGGGTCTGAAGCTCCAAAAATGCTCAACAACCAAAACCCCATTCTAATAAATTATGCCCAGTCTCAAAGCCTGAACCTTGGGGGGGGGGGGGGGGGGGGGTGTTACACAAGTCACTTTGGATGCCGACTGAAGATGCAACAGAGCATTTTTCGAGCCTAAACAACAATCTCACTTCCCCGTAACTAACTTTCCAGTTGCTAAAATGCCCAAGCTGAAAACAAAAAAAAAAAAAGAAGTGTAATATGTTCATTCACATCTAAGCACAGTTGTTCCGATGCCCTGCAATGGAAGCGGAAGGTACCACAGGGCTTGGTGGGGGATCCAATAAACCTGGAATTTTGTAGGATGGAGAAGATTCTCCGAGCACCATGGCTCTTGTAGAGATCACAGATCAGAACGTGCAGCAGGTCAGGTAAGCGTATTTTCTGGGGGATTTACTAAGACTGAAGCAGCTGGGCATGGCAACCAATCAGCCTCTAGCTTTTGTTTTGAAAGCTTGACTGAACAAGCTGATGCTAGAAGCCGATTGGTTACACAGCAGCTCCAGACTTACTAATTTCCTAAACTATATATCTCTCAATCCCTCCAAGAGAACAAGGCCACCCACAATAAACAAGCACAGGCTGCCACTAAACACAGCCCAGAGGCTATTCATTACAGCAGGTTTGTCGCTTTTCACCTCTTTCCCTTGCTTGTCCCGAGCTCTCTTCACAGTGCCGTACGTTCCCTTCCCCAACGTCTCCAGGAACTCATAGCGGTGTTTTAAATTATGTTTATGTAGATGTCTCTTCACCGCCTGTCGCCGAAGCCCGGCTTCCCGCAGCTCCATGTGTCCACAGTCCTCCGCCGTCCGCTACGTCCCTGAGAAATAATGCAAGGTAACAAACACTGCGCTACCGCTGTTCACTTCCGCCCCGCCCATGTGGCAGCGATTGGTTCTTTCCGTCACCTATGTGCAGAGCTCCTCCTTCAGGTTTTCAGGCTCCGCTTACGGGAAAGCGCCAGGTGAGGGGAAGAGGGCAGGGCTTCGTTTAGTGCACATTTCCTGCTTTGTGGAGTGAGGAGGGAGGGAGCGGGATGGTGGAGATGTCACACCTCTGAGAGGAGGACAGGTGTGTTGGCAGAGAGGGCGAATTGTGGTCAGGAAGAACGGCGATAATAGCTTTTATCTCGCTTTCCATCACCGCTGCTTAAAGCACAGACATTCGGTTTCAGTAGATAACAATAGCTTGAGGGAGCTTAAAGGAAAATATCTAGGAGAGGTAGCGACCTTCTCCTGTATTTACATACTGGCCAGTCAGGCCCCATTCACACCTGAGTGGTTTGTAGCTCGAAGCTATGGAAGGCTTTGCATTACAAATGTCTTTGTTTTGAAATGGTACCTGTTCTGACATTTGCTCCTCCGGGCTGCAGTCACACTGTAGTGGTTTGTGAATGAGTATATTTATGAAATGTGCAAAAACATGTGTGTCGTGCTTGCAGTGCCGTGCATTGGTAATGGAATCCCCAAACGCGGCAAAACACGCAAAGCTCAAAAAGATGTATGAGCTACATTGTTGTGTGCAAGGCAGCCCATTGAAATGAATGAGGGGTGTTCATAGGAATGTATGGATCACAAAAAAAAGTGTGCTTCAGGGGCTGCCAGTACACTTAGGACAGAGGTGAGCTCAGGTATGATCGGTTGAAAGAACACAAGAAAGGCATGCCAGCTTTGAACTTTACCTAAGATACACTTTATTTCAATATATAAGAACAATGCACTATACCAATGGTCTCAAAACCGCAGCCCGAGGAATGGATGTGGTCCTTCGCTTGCTTTTATTTGCCCACTGTTCGCAACAGTGGGCCATAGTTCATACCACTGTATTCCTCCCATGGACACTAACGATGGGGCACTACCCCTCCCACTGACCCACACACCATTTTTCTTTGCCGGCAATTCCTTTTTTTTTTTTTTTTTTTTTTTTACATTCAGCTGTTAGACCTCATGCATACTGGATGTTTTCACAGCTGCTGTTTTTGGCTTCAGATGTTTTTTTTCTACCGTCCATAAACTCTCTCCATAATGTTATCCTATGTGTCCATAGGCTGTTATCGACTATTTTTGGTTGTAAAAAAAACCCCAAAACTAGTGGGTTCTGAGAGGAGGTTTTCAGCTGTAAAAACGCTCTAACATCAAAAAACTTTAGTGTTTTTAAACCTGTTGATTTAAAAATAAAACCAAAAACGCTGAAATGCTCAAAAACGCTATTGCAAAAACGTTGAAAAACTCACTGCAAAGCAACTGGCATTTTTATAACGTCCAGTATGCATGAGGCCTAATTGGAACCTTGCTGATAACTCGTTGGTTGTTATGGAGAAAAAAAAATGCAACACTTGCATTTTTGGTGCGGTTCCATGGAAGTCTATTACACGCAAAACGCAATCTGCTGAGAGGAAAAAAAAAGTCCCTGAAAAACACATGTGAATGTGTACCATAGCAAACCATGTTGAATTGACTGTAGTGCATTTCTGCAAACTGTAAAACGCACTAAACGCATAGGTGTGAACCCAGCCTGATTGTGACATCCATAAACTGTGATCATTACTAGAAATATAATAGCCCGAATACAGGTCAAAAAATATGTATAGACCTTCTTTTGTGTTTACCCATTGAGAGAACGATCCTAAGGCCTCATACACATGGATGTTATAAAAAATGGGCTGTAAGGCTAGTAAACAACGCCAGGAAAAAAGCAGCGTTAAAAACGCGATTTAATTAGCATCAATGTGCGTTTAACGTCGTTTGTAAGCGTTAACGTGCGCTTTTTTTTTTTTTTTTCAAAAAAACATCCCTCTGCTATTTTCCACTCCCAAATTACCCACAATGCCAAGGAAAACGAATAAACAATGTGCGATGTCATTTGACAGGGCCATTTTGGTTGGAGAGAGAGTCTGTGTGAGCTTAAGTATTTGTGGAGTTTTTGCGTGCGTTTTTCTTGGATTTTAGCATTATGGATCCTGCTGTGCAAAAGATTGATGAAGCAATCCTGCTTATCATCTTGCAGAGGATTCGTAGAAGGAGACAGTTGGAGGATGATAGAAGCAGTAGACAATGTCGCTTCTGAACCTATCCACTGATATCCCAGCGGCTGTCAGTGGGATACTGCGCATACACCCGGAAAAGTTTCACAACTTTACTAGGATGTCCGTGACGCTGTTTGATGAGCTCTTGGAGAGACTCCAGCCACGATTGACCAGGATGGACACTGTCATGCGTCGCTCTGTGTCACCGGAGGAACGGCTCTTAGTGACACTGAGGTAAGTGAAATAAGTACTCATATGGGATAGGGTTAGGGGGTAAGGGTTATGTTTTGGAGAATCCGAATAGTGGTAGGGTTTATGGGTTATGAGGTAGGGTTTAGGGAATAGTGAGTTGGGTTTAGGGGTAGGGTTTAGGCCAGTGTCTCAACTCCAGTCCTCAAGGCGCCCCAACAGGTCATGTTTTCAGGATTTCCCTTAGATGAAATGGCTGTGGTAATTACTAAGGCAGTGAAACTGCTCAACTCACCTGTGCAAAATAATGGAAAGCCTGAAAACATGACCTGTTGGGGCGCCTTGAGGACTGGAGTTGAGAAACACTGGTTTAGGCAATAGAAGTTTGGGGAATAGTGGGTTGGGATTGGGGGTAGTACTTTTTATTTGTATGCTGCTTTCATTAATTTTAAAATTTTTATGTTAGGTTCCTTGCCACTGGACAATGTTTTGTGTCCCTTCACCATTATTTCCTCCTTGGTGTCGCAACTGTCTCTGCAGTAACAAGGTCAACGTGTTGCAATTTGGGAGGAGCTACACGACTCAGTCATGCCTGAGCCGACCGAAGAAATCTGGGAGTCTGTTGTGAATGGATTTTGGGAAAAAACACAATTTCCTAATTGCATCGGTGCCCTGGATGGTAAACACATCAGGGTGAAGAAGCCTCCCCACTCCGGATCATCTTATTTTAATTATAAGAAATATTTTTCCGTGGTACTCCTGGCATTGACTGATGCCCATCTAAAATTCCTTGCCGTGGATGTGGGAGCTTATGGCAGCCAAGGTGACTCCCGCATATTCAGAGAGTCTTCATTCGGACGTCGTCTGCATGAGGGACGCCTCAACATACCAGCCAGTAGGCCTCTACCCTGCACTGATGAACCAAGTTTGCCGTTGGTGATGGTTGCTAATGAGGCTTTTGGATTGGCCCAAAAACCTTATGAGGCCATATAGTGGATATGGACTCAGCCATGAACAAAGAATTTTCAATTATAGGCTCAGCCGTGCACGCCGTGTGGTTGAGTGCGCATTTGGTGTCTTGACTGCCAAATGGAGGCTTTTGCTGTCCTCCATGCAACTGTATGTGGAGAATGCAATCAAGGTGGTCCTGGCATGCTGCGTGCTACATAATCTTCAGAGGAACAATGATAGGAGCAATGTGGAACTGGAGCCCAGAAACCCAACACATCGTGTTCAATTTATGGACTTGCGGTCAACGGCACGGGTCATGACGATCCGCAACCAATTTGCCCAATATTTTGTATCTCCTGATGGAGAGGTGTCATGGCAAGGTGATCATATTTAAAAAACAATGTTGACATTGAATAAATCAGAATGGATTCTGTTCTTTTTAATAAAACGCGTCATATTCATGTTACAGCTCTTTGTGTCCATGTTTCTTCTTTTGTTCCTCGAGTCCATTACATTCTGCGTGAGGTAAACGCATGCTAGGCCTATTAGGGCTCAGCATGCGTTTGTCTCAAGTAGAGTGCAATGTGCTCTTTTCAATCTGCTTGGGACAAATGCATGCTAGGCTCAGCATGCGTTTGTCTCAAGCAGAGTGCAAATGCCTGCTGTTGTGCATCCTATAATAAATTAAAACAGACATAATTTGTCAAGCAAAAAAGTTTTATTGACCAGGACAATAATTACAACTGGTGATAGGTTTGCTGGGATGCCTGTTCACCTTGGGGAATGGGGATGGTGCCTATGCATGAGATGGCGGTGTAAATTCTTCGTAGGAGGGTGGGGGGTACAATGGGTTCTGGGGCATGGCGGCTGGCGGAGAGGAGGGGGCTGATACAGAGAGGGGTGTGCTTGCACTGCTGAGGTCCCGGGGGCCATTGGGGGATCCTGAGATACAGTGTATGGATCGACGGAAGGTGGACGTGGCACACCACTGTATTTTAACTGTCTGTATTGAACACAGGTGGTGTTCAATCGATCCATGCACTGTATCTCAAGGTCTCCACCCATGTCCTCCCATTAAGTTGTACATGTGCCGGCAGAAGCAGGCGCGCTTGTTGCTTGGGTCAAGGAAGGCATCAAAGCTGCGCCTCTCCTGCCGCACTTCCTGCAGCAGTGCAAGCACCCTGGTCTCAGTCTCAGAAACAAACTCGCCCACCCTCTGCCGCTGGTTACGCCCAGGGCCATGGACACCTCCATGACCATGCACCTCCCCGTGTTGGCTGACGCTGGATTCCTGCAAAAGAAAAAAATATATAAATTGGCAGGCATGTAGGTAGATAGACAGACATAGACAGGCTGACATAATGGATGGACAGTTACCTCATGTGTTGTCTCCTCAGCGAGGCTTTCAACTCTGCTGTCACGGGGAGATGTGTGGGCTTAGCTGTCCGTGGCACTGGTGGTGGGTCTGTCCACTGCCCGAACATCCCCTGCCTCCTCTTCTCTCGCCAATATTGGATATTGTCCTACAAAGAATAGAATTAAATAGTTGACATTATACAAAGAAAATGCATATTGCCTGCAAAGAAATGCACAGGGTTAATTATATAAAAAACACAATAACTTATTCTCTGGTGCTGCTGATCATGGCTTGCCTTACAAAGGCCAGGTTTTGGTGGTAGACATGCGGCTTCCTTTTGGGAGCTGGGACTCTGGATCTGGCTGATTTTCCCTCTTCAGTGAGGTCCCTCACACGATCCCTGAGTGATTTCCACTGCCGCTGAAGGACGTTGCCTAAGAATAGTGGACAAGAATAGAAAAGTGGAAAGGAAGAATTAATTATGCATTATACATTTATTACATTACAGAACATGCATTCCATGAACATAGACTTGCTTGTTTGTTTTTGGGTACCATGTGACATATCTTTCCACCCTGGGGTGAGAGATGCGCTTATCTCAATCCACAATTGATTTTTTAAAATGTGGTCTCCATGCTGTGGGTGAGCAAGGTCCCACAGCTCGGGATGGGCCTCCACAGCTGTGGTGAGAGCTGGTTGTGACACAGAGCTGGCCATGCCTGTTCCTTCTCTTTCTATTTCCCACAATCCCCCAGGTGTGCAAGGGAATTTTGGGTAATTACAGACAGGAATTTTTCTGTTTTTCCTTACATACAGTGACCAATCACATAATAAATTTTTTTACAGCTTAAGAACGCTGACGCTAAAAAATGTTGGTATAGCTTTTTGCAGCTTCAGCGTCAAACAGCTCTAGCGCTGGAGCCTCTGAAGGTGCTGGTCCTTGGTTTTTTTTGGAGCCTAAAAATGACCATGCCTGTTACAGCTCAAAAACGCCATGGTGCGTATGAGTCCATTGAAAAACATGGAGTGGCGTTCTTAAGCAGCAAAAAAATCCGCTGTTAAAACGTCCGTTTGTATGAGGCCTTATCCAAAACTCTGGTATTGATAGACCTTTTGTTACGGAAGGGAGAAGATAAATTGTATCAAAGGTCCAAATACTTTCACTACTGTTTCTGATTTCTTCTCAAATGCCATATGTATGTCCAGCATAAAGTTTAAGAGCCCATGCATTTAGCCAAATGAGATGCTGAGATAAACATTCTTTGAAGAAACGACCACTGTGTTTAACCACATGTAACCACTACCTATGTGTTTTGTCCTCTGATGAAATGTGTAAGGCATGGCTACACAATACAGTTCTTCAAAAACATTTCAGGCTACATTCACACAGACAATTTGGCCAGTGCAAACTGCAGCATCGGGAATCTTCAGTCGAGGACTGTATTGTCATACAGGAATTGAGTCTGCTAAAGCACTGGGACAAAGGAGTGGAAAAGAACAGTCTGTGGCAGGTATGGGTTACCATTTTCAACAGAACTCAGAGGCAACTATTTTTCTCCAAGCGTCTTCCAGGACAGCGCATGAGACCTTGAGCTCCTCCTACCAGGACAGGAAACACGTCACCCCCACCAGATAAAAGGGCGGTCCTCCAGGCCCATGTCAGTTATTTGTGTTTCCTCCGGGCGGGGGGTAACATGTTCATGGAACCTGCTCCCATAGGCCTTAGAAGCAGGGGCTTTGTATGGCTTTTTTCTGGGGCATATCACTTACCTCTTCCTCTGCCAGAAGCAGCACACCGCTGGGGAGGTTGGCTGTGTTGCTGTTCTCTGTCCTCAGTGCCTGGAGAGGGCCAGGACCGGTGTGAGGTCGTGCCCCTAGCGCAGTGCATTGCACTCTAGCTCAGCTGAGCTTCGGTTGTCCTTCCCTGCCGACAGCCTGGCTGATCTGAGCAAGGAATGGAGGAAGCCGCAGCGTTCGAGGGGGCGGAGCTATTGCGCTCCAAGCTGGCCCACAGGAAGTGCCTGGAGAGGGTTACTTCCGGGGCATATGACATCATCATCGGGCGCCGGAGACGAGGTTCCAGTCTTCATAAACGGCGCGAACAGAGAACGCTGGCTGCTGGTGTTTCTTGGTGTTAAGCAGCCAGGCTGTGGATGACCAAGAGGGGCAGAATGGATCCTCCTGCAGTACCTGCACAGGCAGCGGATGCAGTTCCCAACACCAGCACCTCACAGGTAAGCCTGGGGTGTTCTGTCACCACCTTGCTATCCCTGTGAGTGTTCCCTCCCCCTCCCCCCTCTGTAGTAGTGGGTGTAAGGGGAAACCTTTCCTCCCTCCTGCACGTGGTGTTACGGAGTGATTGTGTGGCTTTAATTACATTGTGGGTCATTTATTTTGTCTTGCAGACCAAGACTCAGGACAAGGCCCAAGCGCAGCCACTTAAAAGGAAATGTGTGGTTTGCGCAAACAAATTGAGCTCCTCATGGAGCAAAGCAGTTTGTCGCACCTGTATAGAAGGCCTAGTAAAGGATGACCCGGTTGCCTCTTGCCAGAAGATGCTTACTTCTGTTAGGGATGAGCTTGCGTCCACCTTCAGTTCCTTCAGAACGCTTATTGACAAGCTCCAGACTCCAGCAGAGAGTCCGTCTTCACTGAAGGCGTCAGTAAGCACTCAGAGAGAATCAGGGTCAGATACAGAGCCCAGAGATAGAGAATCCACTCGAGGCTCAAGATTTAAGTTATCTGTTGAGGATGTAGATGACTTATTAAAGGCTATCTATACTACCCTTGAATTAAAAGAGGAAGAGGTTCAGTTATCCAAACATGATCTTATGTATAAAGGATTACATAAGACAAAATCAAGAGTGTTTCCAGTTCATAGTTCTTTGGTTGATACTATTAAACTGGAATGGGATAATCCTGAGAGAAAACCATTCTTCTCTAGTAACCTAAAAAGAAGGTTTCCTTTTGATGAGGACACTGCGCAGCCATGGAATAAGAATCCAAAAGTTAGACGCACCTCTTTCAAAAGTTTCAAAAAACTCGGACCTGGCGTTTGATGATATGGGTACGCTTAAGGATCCGATGGACAAGAGGGGGGATATCCTTCTCCACAGAGCCTGGGACTCAGCAGTTGGAAACATGAAACCAGCTTTGGCTTCCACTTGTGTGGCCAGAAATCTGGAGGTTTGGTTGACTCAGATTCAGTCAGCAGGTACCTCCCAGAGAGCAAATTTTAAAGTCTTTTCCTCTCCTATTTCAGGCAGTGGGTTTTTTGGCAGATTCTTCCGCTGAGTCGGTAAGAATGTCAGCCAGGACTTCGGCTCTAGTGAACTCGGCCAGGAGAAGCCTTTGGTTAAGACCTGGTCAGGGGACTCGGCCTCCAAGTTGCGCCTTTGTGGCCTTCCTTTAACTGGCGATCATTTATTTGGCCCAGGTCTACAAGAGGCACTGGAACACACGGCTGATAAGAAAAAGGCGTTTCCAGAGAAAAAGAGAGTTCAGACAGCCAGAAAAATTTTTCGTGGCCAAAACAGGCAACAGAGTCCTAGAGAAAAGGACAGCAGGCCGAAAAAGCATTGGACTGGGCACAAAGGCAGAGGCAAAGGGGGAGTGCTATTTAACCCTCCTCAACAGCCCGCCAAGCCGCAGTGACTTGTGTTCCCCGGTGGGAGGGAGATTGAGGGCCTTCATCCCACAGTGGGCAGCAGTCACTCTGAGCCCCTTCGTCCTGGACCTAGTGACCAACGGCTACAGGCTGGAGTTTGTTCACCAACCACCAGAACGTTTGTTGGTCACATTTCCTCCACAAGATCGGGAGAAAGCGAGGGCTCGGTCTCCAGATCGGAGACTTATTAGATCAAAAAGTCCTGATTCCTGTTCCTCGATCGGAGCGGGGCAAGGCATTCTATTCCCATGTATTTGTGGTCAGAAAGCTGGCAGGAAAGTTTGGACTTATCCTGAATCTCCGGACCTTAAACAAGTCCATCAGATACAAGCATTTCCGTATGGAGACGGTTTTTACAATCAAAAACCTACTATACCCAAACTGCTTTATGGCCACGTTGGACTTAAGGGATGCTTATCTTCACATCCCTATCCATCCAGCCTTCCAAAAGTTTTTGAGATTGGCAGTGAAGACGGGTATGGGGACCCGACATTTTCAATTTCAGGCCCTCCCCTTCGGTCTTTCCTCAGCCCCACGCATCTTTACGAAGGTGTTGGGGGAAGTGCTGGCTCCTCTAAGATTAAAGGCAATAACGGTTATCCCTTACTTAGACAACCTCCTGATAGTGGCAAAATCATACCAAAGGCTGTTGGAAGATCTCCAGGCTGTACAGGACTTCTTACAGTCCCTAGGCTGGCTAATAAACAAAGAAAAATTGTCCTGGATTCCGGCCCAGAAAGTAACTTATCTGGGTTACGATTTTTGCTCCGTGAACCAAAGAGTTTTTCTTCCTCAGGAGAAGATTACCAAAGTGTTCCAGACTATGTCAACATTGCAGACCAACCAGTCGGTCTCTCTGAGACAGGTGTCGAGGGCAGTGGGTCTTATGACCTCATGTTTTCCCGCAGTACCATGGGCGAGACTCCGTCAGCGTCCGTTACAAAGGTTTCTTTTAAGAAACTGGGACGGGGACGTAAGGTCCCTGGAGTCAAGGATCTGGCTTCCCGACAGGATAAAAAGAAGCCTGTGGTGGTGGAGAGCTGGTCAGCACTTAGCAGGAGGTCTCCCATGGTCCTTTCCCATTTCCCGAAGGATTACCACGGATGCGAGTTCCTGGGGATGGGGGGGCCCACCTCCGCAATGCAGTAGCACAAGGAGAGTGGTCCCCAGAGGAGGCAAGGGCCTCATCCAATCAAAGAGAGCTGCTTGCAGTCCAGAGAGCCCTCCAGTCTTTTTAGATGGAGATCAGGGGTCACAACCTCCAAATCCTGTCAGACAATATAGCGACAGTCGCGTATATCAACAAGCAGGGAGGCACGAGAAGCCGGAGGCTTCAGTCCATTGCCCAGGAGATCCTTTCATGGGCAGAGGGGAATCTAGCCTCCATTTCTGCTGTACACCTGAAGGGGAAAAACAATTGCCTGGCAGATTATCTCAGCCGTCACAGGATAGACCGAGACAACTGGTCCCTTCATCCCGAAGTCTTTGCAGACCTCACCAAGAGATGGGGTTATCCGGTAGCGGATTTGTTCGCAAACCAAAACAACCGCAAGACGG
Source organism: Lithobates septentrionalis (assembly GCA_037952835.1). Classification (NCBI taxonomy): domain Eukaryota; kingdom Metazoa; phylum Chordata; class Amphibia; order Anura; family Ranidae; genus Lithobates; species Lithobates septentrionalis. The sequence goes on from JBBDGP010000075.1 coordinate 531,765, forward strand.
AGATATTCTTTTCCGTGAACCCGGCAGACCAAGCCTTGGGGATCGATGCTCTGGCGAACCCGTGGCCCCCAGGCCTATGTTATGCCTTTCCGCCAATCAGGCTGATTCCAGAAGTCCTCCGGAAGTTTCGGCTGGAAGAGACAGATCTGATTCTAATTGCCCCGTTTTGGCCCAAGAGGCCATGGTTTTCCCTGCTACAGTCTCTGGTTTCAGAGCCTCCGTGGAGTCTTCCGAAAAGGGAAGACCTATTATTGCAGGGTCCAGTATCACACCCTCAGGTGGTTTCCTTAAACTTGACGGCCTGGTATCTGAAGAAAAGATACTGAGCGCCCAAGGGTTCTCTGACAAGGTAGTCAGGACTCTCGTTAATTGCAGGTAGCCAGTTACTAGAGCCATATATTCCAAAGTTTGGAAAAGGTTTAACTCATGGTTATCTGAAAATGATAGATTAACTCATGATATTCCGTCTATTTTGGAATTTTTCCAAGAGGGTGTCGACAAAGGTCTTTCTGTTAGTACCTTAAAGGTACAGGCGGCAGCTATTAGTGTGTTCCTCCAGTTTTCTCTCCTGGAAAATCCCACTATAGCCAGATTTTTCAAATCTATCTCTAGGGCCAGACCAGTAGTAGTGAGAAGTTGTCCAACGTGGGATCTGTCCCTAGTGCTTCAAACTCTGGTAGAATTTCCGTTTGAACCTCTGGAAAGTATGTCAGTTAAGTTACTTACATTAAAAACTGTGTTCCTTATAGCTGTTACCTCAGCTCGTAGGGTAAGTGAGTTGCAGGCCCTATCAGTTAGGGAGCCCTTCCTCACGATTTTTGAGGATCGAGTTGTGTTACGAACCGATCCAGGTTTTTTGCCCAAGGTGGCAAGTACATTCCACCGATCTCAGAACATTGTATTGCCAACCTTTTGTAGTTCGCCACAGGGCGACTTAGAAAGAAAATTTAGTTTTCTAGATGTAAGAAGGATTCTCTTGGTCTATCTTGAGGTCACGAAGACCTTTAGGAAAACTGATGCCTTGTTTGTCCTCTTTTCTGGAGTTCACAAGGGGAATAGTGCATCTAAAGCCACATTGGCTAGATGGATAAAGCAAGCCATCTTGGAAGCTTACAAAATTAGGGAGGTCCCTACACCTTTTGTTACTGCGCACTCAACTAGAGCCTTGTCTACGTCTTGGGCTGAGAGGGCTGGTGCCTCACCGGAACAAATTTGCAGGGCTGCCACTTGGTCCAGTTACTCGACCTTCATTAAACATTATCGCCTGGATCTCATCTTCACGGTCAAGAATCTATTGACAAGGGAATGCTTTATGGCATCAATAGACCTTCGAGATGCCTATCTGCATATCCCTATAGCCCCGCAGTCCCAAAAATTCCTAAGATTGGCGATAAATTTGGGAAAAGAGGTTCTGCACTTGCAATTCAGGGCCCTCCCCTTTGGCCTGTCTTCTGCCCCACGAATTTTCACAAAAATAATGGCAGAAGCGCTTGCTCCTCTTCGCATGCAGGGGATTGCGGTAATTCCGTACTTGGACGACCTACTCCTTTTTGCCCCCTCCAGGGAAAGACTGCTAGACAACCTCGGAAGGACCCGAGGTCATCTAGAAACCCTGGGTTGGATCATAAATCTGCAGAAGTCAAATTTCGTTCCAGCCCAGAAAATACTATTCCTGGGGTATCAGATCTGTTCAAGGGAACAAAAGATTTTTCTCCCAGAAGAGAAGGGGAAAGTCCTGAAGGTGGTAGCGTCCTTGCAGGCAAGCCAGCAATTATCAGTCCGACAAGTGATGTCATCCCTAGGAACCCTAACCGCAACCATACCAGCCATTCAATGGGCAAGGTTACATTTCAGGCCTCTCCAGAGCTTTCTCCTGAGAATATGGAATCACAGGTCAGAATCTCTAGAAGCAAAGGTAAAGATACCCACCAAAGTCAAGAGATCACTTTGGTGGTGGAGAAGACAGGAGAATCTGCCAGAAGGCCTGCTCTGGTCATTTCCAATAGAAAAAGTGGTAACGACAGATGCCAGTGTATGGGGTTGGGGAGCTCACTTAGACCAAGACTTCGCGCAAGGAATGTGGTCTCGGACAGAGGCAAGGAGGTCCTCAAATTGGAGGGAACTAAAGGCAGTCGCCTTCGCTTTAGATGCCTTCTCTCCCATCCTTCAAGGTTCTCATTTCCGGGTCCTCTCAGACAACGCCACTACCATAGCCTACCTAAACAAACAGGGGGGTACAAGAAGCAAAACACTTCAGTTGCTAGCTTCAAAGATCCTGGTTTGGGCAGAAAAGCATGTTCGGTCCTTATCAGCAGTCCACCTCAAAGGCACCTTAAATGTAGTGGCAGATTATCTAAGCAGAAGGCGGATTCAGGAATCAGAATGGAGCCTGAATCCGGAAATCTTTGCAATGATTACCAGGGCCTGGGGTCAACCGCAAATAGACCTATTTGCATCACAGGAAAATACACAACTCCCAGTATTTTTCTCTATTCACAGAAACGACAAGGCCCAGGGGACAGATGCGTTAATCCAGCCCTGGAACTTCCATCTGGGTTACGCATTTCCTCCTTTCCAACTTATCCCGTTGGTGTTAAGGAAGATACAGAGGGAGAAGGTGGAAGTAATCCTAATTACTCCATTTTGGCCAAAAAGGGCATGGTTTTCCACCATTCTACAGATGGCAGTCAAACCATTTTGGCGGCTGCCTCTCCGGCAGGACCTGCTCCTACAGGGTCCAATACAGCATCCGGGAGTGGCCAGTCTAAGCCTCACGGCCTGGTTTCTGAGGAGCAGTTGTTAAGAAACAAAGGTCTGTCACAACCCTTGGTAACTACCTTACTTTCCAGTAGGAAAATAGTGACCAGAAAAATCTATGCTAAATATTGGAAGGTCTTCAACTCTTTTTGTCATTTGACTAAGAGAAAAGTTAAAAATTTAGTGTCAATTTTGGAATTTCTTCAAGAAGGGGCAGACAAGGGATTGTCAGTCAGCACCCTTAAAGTTCAAGTAGCTGCTTTGGGAGTATTTCTAGAAAGACCAATCTCTTCTGAGCCCTTGGTTATAAGATTTTTCAAGGCACTTACCAGATCTAGACCAGCTCCGGCTAAGCACTTTCCCAATTGGGATCTATCAGTGGTCCTGCAAGCCCTTACAAAGGAACCTTTTGAACCACTACAAGGAATCTCTCTAAGGAATCTTACTCTTAAGACCTTGTTCTTAGTTGCAATAACGTCAGCAAGGAGAATTGGTGAGCTGCACGCCCTATCTGTTAAGAGACCCTTTTTAACCATCTACACAGATAGGATTATACTTAAAACCGATCCAGGTTTTTTGCCAAAGGTAGCGTCAGCACACAATAGGTCGCAGGAAATCATCCTGCCAACCTTTTGCTCTAACCCTTCGGGGGAAAAAGAAGGCAAATTCCACAATTTGGATGTAAGAAGGACTTTATTACAGTATCTGGAGGTAACAAGTAACTTTAGATCCTCGGATTCTCTATTTATACTTTTTTCAGGTAAAAAGAAGGGCCAACAAGCTTCTAAGGGGTCTATAGCTAGATGGCTTAAATCAGCTATTCTAGCAGCCTACTCTCAGTCGGTGCTATCTCCCCCGCTGGGAATTAAAGCGCATTCTACCAGGGCTCAGGCCTCTACATGGGCAGAAATGGCTGGTGCCACCCCAGATCAGATTTGTAGGGCGGCTACGTGGTCAAGTTACCTTACGTTTGTCCGTCATTACAGACTGGATCTTCTGTCAGCCAGTGAACAGGCTTTTGGCAGAAAGGTCCTGCAGGCTGTGGTCCCTCCCTAAGTGGGTAAGTCTCTGTTATCCTCTCAAGGTGCTGTCCTGAAAGACGATAAGGGAAAAATCAAGTTAGACTTACCGGTAACTTGTTTTCCATGAGTCTTTCAGGACAGCAGCAACCCGCCCTTATTGTATTAAATTACTATGCTGTGACTAACCATATTCTGATTATGTGTTCCAGCTTGGGCCGGAGGTTCTCTACTACTACTGATGATAAGTGGGAAGGAGCCTCCTTTTAAAGTTTGGTGGAGGTGTGTTTCCTGTCAAGTGGGTGGAGCCACGCTCTCAAGGTGCTGTCCTGAAAGACTCATGGAAAACAAGTTACCGGTAAGTCTAACTTGATTTTTCATGTCTTAGGACAAAATAGAACAAAAAAAAAAAAAAAAACAAAGAACCCCACACTCACTCCTCTCACCCAATCTGTTGACTAGAAAAAAAAATTTAGTCTTTCTTACTATCCAAGTAAGTTCCCTACTATGGGGGGTTTTGAGTCTAGTGACCAAGGGTCGCCTCTCGACCGTTGGACTCCTACCGCGTTTTGTCATTTCTTTATTCTTACTCCAGTTTCTTCTCTAATTCCTTTGACTCTCTTCTCCCTTCCTACCCTCTCTTTTCTTGGGGAGGGGTATAGAGGGAGGGGGGCGGGTTACTATAGTGTTCCCCAAGAATCTATATTTTTAACCTTATAAGCTTCTTTCTCCCTCCTTCCCCTCCTCTCCCCATCCGAGAGAGGGCATATAAATATAATTTTTAACATAATTGTGGGAGAAGAGAGGGAGAAGGAAGAGAAAAGAAAAAAAACAAAAAAAAAAACATAAAAATTATTATCTATTTGTGTATACCTTTACATTTCTCTTAGTATAAACAACACCCAACAACGGAGAAAAAAAAAAAAAAAAGATATTCTGCATCTAGAGCTACTTGTAAAGTAAATACCCTTCCAGTGCTATTATGTTTACTGTGTATCTATTGAGTGTATAGTTTCATTTCATCTCATTTATCTAAACTTATAAAAATTATTATCTATTTTTGTGTATATTACGTATCTTATGGTACAAACATCTTTAAATATCTTAGTGCAAACAACATGTATAAAACCTTTCCGTTATTGCAAAAGCAAAAAAAAAAAAAAAAAAAAAAAAAAATTATTTCTGTATCCATATACATTACCATTTCATGTGACTTAGTTAATACTTATAAAAACTTTTATCTATCTGTGAATATATTTACGTTTCTCTTGGTGCAGTCAATACCCAGAAAAAGAGAGAAAAAAAAAAAAAAAATTGTTTCTGTATCCATATACATTACCATTTCATGTGACTTAGTTAACACTTATAAAAACTTTTATCTATCTGTGAATATATTTACGTTTCTCTTAGTGCAATCAATACCCAAAAAAAAAAAAAAAAAATTATTTAAAAATTATTATCTATTTGTGCATACCTTTTACATTTCTCTTAGTTCAAACAACATCCAAAAAAAAAAACATTTTTAACTCGAGATTATAGTTGGTTTTCCTATCTTATCATCTACTCCCCCCTCCCTTTTCCCCCTCACAGGCCCCCTTATATTTTCCTATATGTTTGCATATATTCTATGGGCCAGTCCGGCAATGCAAGTTCTGTAATTCCTATAGTCGCTAAAACTTCCGATAAGTCCTCCATATCTCTGAATGAGGTAGTCTGTCCTTCTTTTTGGATTTGCAACTGAAATGGAAATTTCCATCTATATTGAATTTTCTTTTTTATTAGTTGCTCTACCAGGGGCTTCAGCGCTCTTCTGCGATCCAGTGTATATTTTGATATATCTTGAAAAAGCAGGAGAGGCTCTCCTTCAAATTGAATATTTTTGTTTTGGCGAGCTGCAAGCATGACTTTATCCTTAATATGAGCATAATGCATTTTGCAAATAATGTCCCGAGGTTTATTAATATCTGGTTTCCTTATTCCTGCTATCCGGTGTGCTCTTTCAATAATTAGATCTTTTATATCAATATCTTGGGTAATTTCCTGAAATATTTTTTGTAGTGTTGTTATAAGTTCTTTTGGGCCCACTGATTCTTTTAATCCTCTTATTCTTATGTTGGATCTTCTGCTTCTGTTCTCTTGTTCATCTAGGTTGTTTATTATTTGTTTTAATTGAGTTTCCTGTTTCTGTGTTTTTTCCTTCATCTTTAGCAGTTCCTGTTTTGTTTTTAACATTCTCTTATCAATATTGTCTGTCTTTTCTTGCATATTTTTTGTAGATATTTTAAGTTCTTGGATCTCTTCTTTATATGATTTTTCTAATCTATGTACGTATTGGTCCATGTCTGCCCTGGTGGGCAGCGAGCGAATATAAGCTCTTATATCCCATTTTTCTTTATCTTCCTCTTTGTGTTCACTTGAGGACCCTGTTGTATCCATTAATGAGCTATTTCTGGGGTGATTTAATTGCTCTTCCCCTGATGATCTGGATGTTTCTATTGGTTCCGCTATATTTGACAGATCATGCGATGATTGTAGCATCTTTGTTACCTGAGGAGAGTGTATCTGCAACTGTAATTGTTGAAAAAATTCTTTAATATCAGTTGTTTGTGTAGGTTGTGCCCCTGTAGTGTTTTTATTCGTGCCTTCTGCTTTGTCTTTTTTTTACTTTTTTGGGATTGCGGGGTTTTATTGCTCTTCTTAGGGGCCATGCTTCTTTCCTTTCCCCTTTTTTTTCCTCCTCTTAACCCCTTTATCTTCACCCTCTCCGTATCCCCCCCTTTTTTTTTCTTATTTTCCCTTTATTTTATCTCTTAGTCCATGGGGCAGGGAAGCAGAGGGGTATTATATGCTTAAATTTTTTTTTTTAAGAGCTATATCTCTATGTTCTTTATATTCTAGTATGTTACATGGATTTCCAGAAACTCAAAACATTTCAGGGAATGACATAGGAAACACTGGGAACAGGGCCCCTATGTCATGCCTGCAGCTCCAATCTTCACTCCCTCAAAGTTCAGCAATGTTTCAGCAATGTTCGATGAATTAATATCTTAATAGTAGTTTTAGTTTCAAAATAGGCGGCTAACCTTTATGGTTTGGAGATCCTGGGATCCCGGGTTTGACTTCTCTCTGCCGTTCCGTGTTTGCTGTTACCGCCGGGGAGGACGCTCACAAGCGAGGACCACTGCCGTCCGCTCTCGCAGACTCACAGGAGCTCCCGCCTTCCCGCGTCCGCTGTCTCCCGGCTCACGGTTCTCCACGGGCTTATCTCCCGTTCCATCTCCCGCAGGTCTCCGCTCCTATGGATCACAGGTATGCCTCTTCGGTCTACGTCGCTCTCGCTGCCGCCTCAGCACTGCATTGCCATTATGTTGTGCTAATCGGAAGGGTATGTGAGGGGAGATATACTCAGCGTAAAGCCGATAGCATATCGAAAGCTTATCCCAGCTGGATGTACGTCAGACGCTCTGTCTTAGCAGCATGTCAGTCCACGGTCTGCCTAAGCGGCCATCTTGGTCAGCAACTCCTCCCCCCTCCTTCCAAGGCCCTCACAATAAACTTCTTTTGACAAGGAAAAAAAAGGACATAAATTTGTTTGTGTACAACGTCACCGCGCAATTGTCAGTTAAAGGGGCACAGTGCCGTATCGCAAAAAATGGTCTAGTCATTAAGGGGGTAAATCCTTCTGGGGCTGAAGTGGTTAAGGTGGAACTTCATCCAAAAAGTAAAGTTGAGCTCTTCCTCCTCCCTTTTTTTTTTTTTTTTTTTTGGGGGGGGGGGGGGGGGGGGTGCCTAGTTTTGACAGTTACCTGCTGCCACATCCACTCGGATTGCCTAGGCTGTACGAGCAGAAGTTTGCCTCTCCCTGCAGAAGGCTGCGGGACCATTCCCAAAATGCACGCGCAGTGGGAAGCCGGCTGCAAAGCTGCAAAACGTTATCCCAGCTGGCACTGGGGATCCCCGAAGAACTGGCCCGGGTGAGGATGGCGCTAGATCCTTGGACAGGTGAGTCTGTTTATTAAAAGTAAGCAGCTACAGTTTCTACATGCTTGGTGAACTTGTTAATCGCGAGTGTTTGCTTTAAACCAGGGGTGTCCAACCTGCGGCCCAAGACCGCTATGAATGTAACCCAACACAAAATCTTTAAGTTTACGATTTTGTGTTTGTTTTTTGTAAAAATGCATTTACACTTAGTGAACACATGCAGCCAAAGAAAAATTTGACAGTGTCTCTTTTCTGGTATTTTATAAGTTTTATCATCTCAAGGAAAAATCGCCCACTCCTTCACATTTGCGCCTTATTCATTTTATCAGTTTTCGGCAGCACCTATATTTGTGAGCAACTATTTTCAAGGATGAAGCAAAGGAAGGTCAAAATTAGAACTAAAATATCTGACGCGCACCTTGAGAATTCATTGAGAATTGCTACTACATCCATTGAACCAGATATTGATGCATTCATTTATCAAAAACAGTGTCAAATAATACACTAGCTTTATGTTGGCCTCTCCTACTTTTATAATAAAAAAAAATACAAAAACAGGTTTTATTACGCAGATACGTACATTATCTATATCTGTGATAATTAAATTGTGATCTGCCTGACCTTTGTCCACTCATCAGCGATCTCTCGCTGATCACCGCCATTACTAGTAAAAAAAATGTTGTAGACACTAACTTTTGCGCAAACCAATCAATATATGCCTATTGCAATTTTTTATATATTTATTTATTTTTACCAAAAATGTGTAGAATACATGTTTGCCTAAACTGATGAAGAATTTTTTTATTTTTTTGGGGATATTTATTATAGGCAAAAGTAAAAAATATTGTCTTTTTTTTGTTTTATAGCACAAAAAAGAAAAACCGCAGACGTTATCAAATGCCACCAAAAGAAAGCTCTATTTGTGGGGAAAAAAAGGACATCAATTTTATTTGTGTACAGTGTCGCACGACCACGCAATTATCAGTTAAAGTAATGCAGTACCGTATCGTAAAAAATGGCCTTGTCATGAAGGAGGTAAACCTTCCAGAGCTAAAGCGGTTAAAGCCAAGTAAATAAAATGACATGATTAATATAGTGCTGTGTAAGGTCATGTTATACTGGACAAACAACATACTACAGTAGCATGCAATGCTGTTGCACTGCAGCACATCTGTTGTCCTTGGGCTGCATTAAAAAAAGTTCACCTTTTTGTATTTTTTCTAAATTACAGCTTTCCCATGTCCCAATTTACCATTGTATTTCTGTTGCAGAAAAGAAAAATTGACAGTTACTTACCGGTAACTGCTTTTCTGGGATATCTTCCAGAACGGCACATCAGAGATGACTGGTCCACCTGAAAGGAAAGACCATCAACACATGAGGTTAAAAGGCCCCTCCCTTCCCCCTGCACCTCAGTTCTACCAAAGTAATAGGTTATCTGGGTGCCAGAGAGAAACTATTCCCGTAGTACTTACATCAAACCAGGGGTGAAAAATAGGCCTGCCGTCCTCAAAGATATCCCAGAAAAGCAGTTACCGGTAACTGTCAAATTTCTCTAGTCATCTTACAGGATGGCACACCTGTGAGGATGGACAGGAAGTTCAAGACCTACCTTAGGGTGGGACCACCACTTGTAAAACCTTCCTTCCAAATGTCAGATCCTGAGGCGATAGCAGGTCCATTCTTTAGTGCTTCAAGAAGGTGTCCTACTTCGCCAATGTGGCTGTTCAACAGATCTGTTCTATTGAGGCCCCAGCTCTTTCTGCCCAAGAGGCTGCCAAAGATCTCGTTGAATGGGCTTTAAGGTTAACTGGTACTGGGGAACCTGTCTGCTCATAAGCCATTCCCATGGTTTGTCTGATCCTCCAATACCCCATAAAGTGATTGGCATAACTTGGGACGAACCTGGCCCCCATGGCTGTACCCTTGGTTTGTCTGTAATACAATTACTTTGTGTTTCAGGATGTGTATGTGAAGGTGTATTCGATGGAACGCATGATGAAGGAAGCTTGCCTGAGATGTAAATGATTTTCACGAGCTAAAAATATTGTACAGCCTGCAGTCCAAATTGGTGCTGTATAGGCATGTGCAAGGAGGCCACGTCCAGTGACAGCCAACGATAACCTGTTTGCCAAGGATAGTGGACCAAAATATCCAACATATACCCTGAATCGCGAACATATGAAGAAAACTGGACCACCAAATCTTGGAGAAAATTATCAATATAGCTTCCCTTAGGGCTAGTGAGGCTGGCTATGCCCGAAATGATGGGCCGAACAGGGGGGTTGGTATTGTCCTTATGGATTTGCGGGATGTGATACAGAAATGATGTACATGGGTATGGACGAAATAAGAAATGCCATTCAGAATTTGAAATGACCCCATCATTGTATGCTTCATCCACTAATAATTTCAGAGCTACGAGTTAGCGTTAGCTGTACCCCGTGTTCTGTGCATGTCAATGCACTGTGTTTATGGCCTTTTGTCAGTTGCATTTTGTGAGTACCCACTTTTATACAAAAATTTCTTTATTAAATTATCACTGGTAATGCACTAGGTGTGCGTGCCTTCCATTTCTGTTTTTCTTGTAGTTTCTTTCGGATTATCCCATCTGAGGAAGGCAGCATCCACCTAGTTTTGGGATACCATATATACCTTTCACACCACCATTTTATCTGACGTGTTACACCACACCTTGGAAGACCTATTAGCGCTGGAAGTGACTATGTTTTTTTTGTATCTCTACTGTTTGGGGACATCTAGCAGCTCAAGGTTTCCTGGTCTGGTAAACAGTCCTAGTGTGCATTTCTTGAACTATCAATTGTAATTGTGATCGCATTTTCGAACTGCAACCAATTTATCTATTTGTTCGTAATGGTTATATCTGTGGAAGAAAGATTCATCAGCTCGCCGACTCGCTGGCCAAAGGTTGCAGCTATTGTGTAGATTCAGTTGAAAATCCTAATACCTTAGTGACCATTTCAATGGAGAACAATGAGTCTGGCCCCCTGCTAGAGACAAGCAACTTGAAGAAAGCATGATTTCTAAATTCTATGCATTGAAGCATTTGCTTGAAAATGAAATGTCACAGTGGTGGGATATTGGGGGTTATTTAGGAAAGGCAAATCCACTTTGCACTGAAAGTGCACTTGGAAGTGCAGTCGCTCTAAATCTAAGGGGTAGATCTGAAATGAGTGGAATCTCTGCTGATTTTATCATCCAATCATGTGCAAGCTAAAATGCTGTTTTTTATTTTCCTTGCATGCCCCCCTCGGATCTACAGCGACTTTACTTCCAAGTGCACTTTCAGTGCAAAGTGTATTTTCCTTTAGTAAATAACCCCCATTGTGTCTTTACGCAAATACTTGGATGTTAAAAGAGCACCCAGAGGTCTTAGATTGACCAAAAGGTGCAGTTTTTTGGATGATGACCTTAGGGGTCAGTGGTACGAGCACTCCAGGGAATGCAGTAGAAAATGGATGAGCTTTATCATTTCCCAACGTGAGAGGAACGTTGCCCACATTCGCTCTGAGATTGAGGCTGCCAAATAAGAGCTCAATCCCTTTACCTATTTGGCTGCATTTTCTTTATGGTATGACCAAATCATCGAATTTGAGGCCGGCCTCATTAGTAAGAAGTCATGCAAATTTGAAAGGGATAGGAAGGATTTTTTGCAGGGTCGTGGAATACAACTAGACAACCAGGGGCCCCGGATGGGCCATCATGTCACGATAGGCCACCACGCCTTAATAATGGTCCAGGTTTTGCCTCCCCAGGAGCAATATAGAGGCATCAACCATTCACAATCTAGGAACAGACCTCCACCAAATAGTTCCCAATATCCTCCTGCTCACTCATCTACCCGTGGTCCTGGACCGGCATCCACCAGTGGTTCTAGTGGGTCACAGTGGCCTAGAGGCAAACATTTTAAGAATAGTAAGTACAATAGTAAGTTTAAAACCTCAGCATCTGATTGGAGCGATGCATCCAGCGGCTGACAGAAAAATGGGGGGACTCAGAAGAAAGGCAGTGAGCTAGGTCCATCTAACATAACGCCAACAACAGTGCCTTATGATTTTTTCAGTCCATCAGTCTCCCAATGGTGTCACCTTTGCTGAGGCAGAAGAAACTTCCCCATTTGAGAGCTCCAGCATTGTAGGGGGTAGTACAGAAATGGTATCGTCCGCTAATCACCCTAAATGTACACCTCCCAGTGGCCCGGTGCCCATCCATCCATCTGATCTACCCATTTCTGCCAACTCCTCTTTACCATTACCCCTTTCCCCAACTTTTTTTATTGACGGGTACACCCACATGGGGGTCAATCGGAGAAAAACTAAACGAGGCAAGCGTGGAGAAAAGAAAAACCAAAAAGGGAAGAAATAAGATCCAACTATGATACCATAAAAATCTTTAATTTGTCCTCAGTAACTTTTAGTGAATCAGAACTTTGGTTACTACGTAAAAGCCTGAACTTTGCTCCGCCCAATACCCAGGACCTGTTTGAGTTATTTATAGATTTACACGCAACCTTACCCTCAAACGTTTTTTTTCTATCAAAAAAAATAAGGAGCCTGGGAATACCACTTATCCCTCTGTCACCCCCGAGCATATCTGCATTGACCATGACTGAGGCATTGCAAATGCTAGAGTTGTGGTCTGAAGGAGCTCAGTGTACTGACTTGTCAGCAGCTGAAATTCCATCCAGTTATACCAGTTTGGCTCCCATGGCTCATACTCATTTCAGGCCAACATCTGTTTCTATCCCCACTGGGCCAAAGCCAAGTGCATTCCTACCTTTTTATGACATCTGAATTGGTACAACTTTGTCATGGGGCCTTGTCATTGTCTGATAAGAGTTTTGGACTCTTTAAAGAACAATGATGAAGTGATAATTAGACAGGCAGATAAGGGGGTAGTCTTGTCATACCAGTTAGACTTGACTACTTAGCTGAAGCAACCAGATTCCTTGGGGACACCAGTTCCTACGAGAAGTTGGATGGTGATCTGGTTGGTCCATATAAAGAAGCTCTGAAATTATTAGTGGATGAAGCATACAATAATGGGGTCAATTCAAAGTCTGAATGGTATTTCTTCCATACCCACTTACACCATTTCTGTATCACATCCTGAAAATCTATAAGGACAATATCAACCTCCCTGGTCGGCCCATCATTTTGGGCATAGACAGCCTCACTAGCCCTATGGGAAGCTATAGTGATCATTTTCTCCAAGCTTTGGTGGTCCAGCTTCCATCGTATGTTCATGTTTCGGGCTATATCTTTGATATTTTGTCCCACTATCCTTGGCAAACAGTTATCGTTGGCTGTCACTGGACGTGGCCTCCTTGTACACGTCCATACAGCACCAAGTTGGAGAGGCTGTACAATTATTTTCTGGCTCGTGAACATCATTTACATCCCAGGCAAGCTTCCTTCATCGTGCGTTCCATCAAATACACCCTCACACACAATTACTTTGTGTTTCAGGATGTGTATTACAGACTAACTAAGGGCACAGCCATGGGGGCCAGGTTCGCCCCAAGTTAGGCCAATCTCTTTATGGGGTATTGGGAGCAGTTTCACATCTGGTCCAATAATTCCTTTGGTGAACCTGGTCCTTTTTTATGCTCACTATATTGATGATATCCTGATCATCTGGGATGGTGATGATGGCCAGTTGGAAGCATTTTTGGCCCATTGTCAGAATAATCCCTTTGGGATTGAATTCACCCATGTGCTGAATAGCCAGAAGTTGGTATTTTTAGACCTTGAACTGATGGATGATGAATCGTGTATTTTTTTCTTATACCCATTTCAAACCATCAGCAGGTAATTCATACCTCCCGTGCCTGCAGCAATCACCCCCCCCCCCCCCGATGGAACAATAAGGTACCTCTTGGTCAGTTTTGCCGCCTCCAAAGGACCTGCTCTCATCTAAAAGATTATGATGAACAGAGCAGTGTACTGAGTAAAAATTTTTTGGAAAAGGGCTATGATCCGGCCACCGTTGAAGATGCACACACCAAATATAGGCTAAAATACCCTGAGTTTGATGGGAAGGTGAATTCCTAGCATGAAGGGGGAATATGATGGGAATGGCTCAGTCAAGGAAAATACTGGTACTTGCAGCCATTCTGATGTGACTTAACACTCTGTACACAAACAAGGCCTTCCCTATTAACCGGATCATAGAAAAATATTGGGGTATTCTCCACCGAGATCCTTGTTTGACCAATGTTATTCCAGAATGCCCAAATGTAATTTTCCGTATACCCAAGAACTTAAGGGGACATATTGCTCCAAGCAGAGTCTGTAAACCCAAAACTGTGGCCAACCAATGTTGGAGCAGTTTATTTAACCAAAAGGGTAGCTTTAAGTGTGTTGTCCCCAACTTTGGAGCATGCCAATACATGTGGCATAGGAAGAAGCAGGTTACTGGTAGTTATGGCCAAACCCATGCCATTCGGCAGTTCATCAATTGTAGTTCACAATTTGTAGTATATTGTCTGATATGCCCCTGTGGCTTTCTTTACATGGGCCACACCATCCGGGCTTCACACACACAGTTTGGGCAGCATAAAAGGAATATACTCAAGTGTCGACTACCATTAAATTTTTTTGCATCAACATGATCATAATCCATCTGGTCTTAGGCTATTTGGCTTAGAAGTAGGGATGAGCTTTATGTTCAGGTCGAACATTGGCTGTTCGAGCGTTTGTCGAAATATGAACATTATGGGGTGTTCGTGCCAAATTCGAGCAGCACGTCACGGCCAAGCATGCACTATGACCTGCATGCTTTGGCCAATCACAGCACCGTCAGCAAAGAGCCATAATTAGCCAAAGGCAGGGTGCCTTTGGCCAATTATTGCTCAGGGGGTAAAGTTCACGCCCCACACTATATAAGGCCGCCTGCACGTCAGCCCTGTGTGGTGTGTTGCTGGCGTTGACCGAGAGAGAGTGTCATTTCATTTAGATTGAGCAGGCAGGCGATTCAGTTAGCTGCAGTGTATTTAATAAAAAAATATATATATATAATGTGTGTGTGTGTGTGTGTGTGTGTGTGTGTGTGTGTGTGTGTGTGTGTGTGTGTATGTATGTGTATATGTATATATATATATATATATATATATAAATATAGTCAGTCTCGTGTGTGTGTGTGTATAATCGCCACTGTATCCAGTTTAGCTATATCTGACTGCAGTCCGTTCCTGGTGTACTGTTTCTAATATGCTTCAGGCAGGCAGGTGATTCAGATAGCTGCAGTGCAATTAAAAAAAAGTGTATATACATACATCCACTGTATCCAGTGTTGCTAGATCTGACTGCAGGCTGTTCCTGGTGTACTTTTTCTAATATACTGTCAGGCAGGCAGGTGATTCAGTGATCTGCAGTGCATAAAATATATATACAGTCTCCTACATCTATATCCACTGCATTCTAGTCTAGCCAAGCCTATATCTGACTGCAGGCCATTCCTGATGTATTTTTTCTAGTAAACTTTAGGCGGTGTTTTGCTAATAAAATTTTACAGCATATCTGGAAGGCCACCAAGGAGAGGCAGATGCTCACAGGCCACTAAAAGAGGGCAAGCAGGCTCTGTGTGTACAGCCAACAGTGCTGGTCGTGGACACGGTGCAATCCTCAGCACGTGGCCCAGGGGCACGCTTGTCCTTTTTTTCGGCAGCTGGTCGTGTTGATCCACAACATGCAGAAGAGTTGGTAGAGTGGATAACTAAGCCATCCTCATACTCTGTCACCCAGGCTCAGAGTAGTTTGCTAATACAGCTGCCAAAGCGGCCTATTCCATTGGCTCAATATCATCAGTCACTCCTTCCCTAGCCCCACCATCATGCACGGAGGAGTCCCCCGAACTGTTCAACCACAGTGTTGGGTACATGCTGCAGGAGGATGCACAGCGTTTTGAAGGCTCAGATGATGGTACCCAGGTTGAGGAAGGCAGTAACGTGAGCCCAGAGAGAGGGGGTGCTCAAGAAGGACAAGAAAATGGCAGTCATGTTCCCCCAGCTGCAGCATACTGCCAGGTTTGCTCCAGTGACGAGGGAGGGGATGATGAGGTCACTGACTCTCTACGTGGGTGCCTGATAGAAGGGAGGAGGAAGCACATCTCCAATGAGGCAGGATGCCCTCCAGGGGCCAGCTTAAGGGCAGCCACCCGACTGCATCACACCGCAGAGCTCTGCATGTGCAGGGCGCTGCTGACTCCCTGCGTATTTTGAAAAGTTCTTTGGTGTGGGCCTTTTTTAAAACGTGTGCAGCAGATTGCACCGTTGCTGTTTGCAACATATGTCTGAAGCGTATCAAGCGTGGCCAAAACAGCAGCCGCTTGGGCACCACATGCATGATCAGACATATGTTGACCCCCCCATGCAGTCCGTTGGCAACAGTACTTAAAAGACCCACACCAAAGAACAAGGCGGACCTCTCCTTGCTCCTCATCAGCTAGGATCTCCAACCCCACTATACCTTCAGTCCTCTCATAAACCTGAACTGAGAGGAATGAAGGTGTAGAATTGGATTTTTTTCGCCACACCAGTGGCTACTGATCAAGGATGCATACACTGTCCTGTCACCATTTGAGAAGGCCACGAGGATGGTGAGCAGTGACAGTGCATGCATCAGTGATACTGTCCTCCTTGTCTTCCTGTTGGAGCACAGGAATACGTGGAATAATGGACAGGGCACTTGAGGCAGAACAGAGGCAGGAAGAGGAGGACTTCCTTACCTCTCAAGGCCCCCTTTATCCAGACAGTATTCCTGCAGGCCCGCCGATCACGGAGGAGGAGGATTGTGTCAGCATGGAGGTGGAGCCTAGCACTCAGCAGCAGTCTTCAAGGGATCGTTTTCAGTCCCCAGAAACCCATGGACTTGTACGTGGCTGAGAGGAGGTGGCTGTGGATCATGTCATTCTTGGGGACTCCGGATCAAATGCCTCAGCAAACCTTCACTGCATGGCCTCCCTGATCCTGCAAAGCCTGTGAAAGGACCCTTGGATTTGTGGTATCAAGGAGAGGGATCATTACTGGCTGGCAGCCCTTCTTGATCCATGTTACAGGGGGAAGGTTGCAGGAACTTATCCAGCCTTCGCAGAGGGAGCAGAGGATGAAACCTCTTCGGGAGGCCTTGCAGAAAAGTTTGTGCAATGCGTTTCCAGAGCCTGGGAGGTTACAATTTCCTGGTCCTCCTGGACAACGTGTTGCTGAGGCTTCGGTCAGTCACAGAAAGAGTGGTGGAGAAGATGGCCGTCTGACCGATGCGTTCAGACAATTCTTTAGTCAGCAGCCCCAAGGTCTGATCGGTTCCAGCAACCATCCCCAGCGTCTGATTTACATGGTACAGGAATACCTAGGGGCAAGATCAGACTTGGAGACCTTTCCAACCGAAAATCCACTGGGTTACTGGGTCTTGAGGATGGCGTTCTTTCTAAATGCACATTCAGTGCTGCTGGAGGCTTTGTAACCAATCACAGAGTGCGCCTGCCCACAGAATCAGTTGATCGGCTCTCCTTCATAAAAATGAATCAGTCTTGGATCACCAGCTACCAAGCACCTGATGTAACCGATTTAATTTTTCTATTAATGTAAGATCCCTTGAAAACTGTCTATGCAGAGTGACTATCCTGTTATACTGAGTGACTATCCTATTCCTCCTCAATGTTCATTTTGATAGCTTCCAAGAACATTTTTGTTTCAGGACACCACCACCAGTGCCTAAGGCCCAATTTTTCTGCCCCTGTTTAACAGGGGCGAATAATTATTATTTTTGCTGTAATATATTGCAGCAGGGCTCGTTTTTGTGCTCAACTATAGTATCTGTGAAGGGTTACAGTTTTGTGGCACCACCACTGCCTAAGGCCCAATTTTTCTGCCCCTGTTCAACAGTGGCATGTAATTACAATTATTGATATAATATTTCACAGCAGGGCCCATTCCAGCGCCCACCAAGAGTAACTGTGAGGGCTTACAGTGTTCTGGTACCAGCAACACCTAAGGCCCAATTTTCTGCAGAGTATATAGGGCAGGCTGTATAGTATATGCAGGCGGTCCCCTACTTTCAAATCCGACTTACAAACGACTCCTACTTACAAACGGAGGGAGACAACAGGAAGTGAGAGGAAATCTACCCCTAGGAAGGGAAATTCTCTCCTGTAAGAGTTAATATGGGAAAAAGGTGTTTCCACTGATGCTTTATCACCAATCCTTGTTTCCCTAATAACCCCAAATTATCAAAATCCAATTGTCATTGGGACAGAAAGTGAGGTGAAATCTTCTGAACAGGGGCGCAGACAGCAAAACAAATGTTACAGGGGTGATAACCCTTCCCTATGTTATCCAAAAAGCTTACAAATTGATTTTTTTTGGCTGGAGCCACACTTACAAAATGTACCTGTTCCAAATTACAAACAGATTCAACTTAAGAACAAACCTACAGTTCCTGTCCTGTCTTATTTGGACCGCCTGTATACTGCTGTTAAGAGTATATAGGGCCTGGGGGCCCCACGCCTTTTCTTTTTTTAATTTGGGTGCGGGGTTCCCCTTAATAACCATACAAAACCCAAAGGGCCTGGTAATGGGGGGGGGGGGGGTACCCATGCCATTTTTCTCAATAATTTTAATCCATATTGCTGGGACCAGACATTACATTACAGCCGCAAGCAGTTTTAAATGACTTTTATTCCTTAAGAAATGTCATTTTGTGCAGGGACTGTTCTAAACACAGGAAACACGCGCCACTTTACAGGCATACTATAGTCACCCCTCAGGTACGATATTTAAAGAAATATTTCACTTTTATTTTTTCACTTTAGGCATTATTAAAATCACTGCTCTAGAAAAAAACTGCCCTTTTTAAAACTTTTGTTTGCAATGATACATGTCCCCTGGGGCAGGACCCAGGTCCCCAAACACTTTTTAGGACAATAACTTGCATATTAGCCTTTAAAATTCGCACTTTTGGTTTTTCATGTTCGGGTCTCATAGACTTTAAGGGTGTTCGAATGTTCGCGCAAACTTTCAGTCCGTTCGCATGTTCTGCTGTGAACCAAACCGGGGGGTGTCCGGCTCATCCCTACTTAGCAGTTATGGGTGAGGATGCCGATACTGGCAGGCGCTTTCGGAGACTTTGTAGAAGAGAAACCTTTTGGATACATCGCTTAGGAGCCTAAATGTGGGGTTGGATTTTCAGACTCTTATGTGACCCCCCGGTCTTCTTCCCCTTTCGGTTTTTATTTTGCTTTTTCCTTCATGTGGGTGTCCTTCTAGGAGCTCATTATACCAACATGTCCTGTTTCTTATTTCTTTTTTTCCATCTAAGTATTTGTACGTTTTTATCTTTCTTTTAATTTTTCATTATTATTAGATTGGAAGGAGAGGAGGACACAGCGGTGGCTACAACCCAGGAGGAGACCACGGGTGGTGAGTCCTCCTCTGTCTGGCAGGTGGTGGGTTAAGAGGGGGTCTTACCCACACCCCTTGGGGGGGGGGCAGGAGAGAGTACAGACTGTTAAAGTATGGGTGCTGTCTTGTCTTTTGTCTCCTTCAGAACTTATTATTACAATTTTTATTTGAATCTACCATTGTTCTTAACAACTAGCTGCTATTGATTACCAATTACTATAGCAACAAGCTTTTATAGATTTTTTTTTTTTTTTTTTTTGTAGGGTTGGCTTTCATGTATTTCAGGGCGCAGCGCTTTTCATTAATTGTTACCCATTGGGGAATCATTTTATTATCGTTGTGCAAAATTCATCGCAATAACTTTTTTTTATTATTTATTTATTTTATTAATTTTTTTTTAAATTAATTTACTATGTTCTAGTGGTCCAGTTTTGTCAAAGAATTTTTTTTTTAATTTTTGAAAAAAAAAATTTTTTAATTTTTTTTTTTTTTCTTTTCTTTTATCTATCTTTGCCCTTTCATGTCCATTCGGACACCGATGTACTGCTCCCGCCCCAGAGGTGATGTCACTTGTCATCAGGCATCTTCCTGAGTTTCCAGGAAGTGAATTCCCCCTGGCACTGAGCTGGCTCCTTGGGGTCTGGTAAGATGCCTGTGTGACATCAGGTGTTCACTGATCGGCGTACTACAGCAGGGATGATCCCGCTGCCGTCTGTTGGGGTTTTTCCCCCATTCCTGGCAATTCTGAAGCTTCCGGTCGGGTGATCCTAGTGTGCGGTTTTTGGACACCTCTGAGTGCCCCAACCCCCCCTTCACCCCGCAGCTACTTCAGGCATGTAGAGGTGAGACATGGATTGACCCATTTATCAATCCTGCATCCCTTAACGCTTATGTGTGACTACACCTGTATTCATCTGACTAAATATAAATGAATGTGCAATATATCATGGATTTGAATGAATTAAGATTATTTTGTGTATTTATAAAAATATAAGTGAAAATACTGCACCTACTTTGAAAAGAAAGCAGCCAACATAACAAATAGACAAAATGTTAAGTGATATATAGAAAAAATGTGGCGCTGAATGGTGTCTGTTACTGTGCAAACCTAACCAGAATATGGATCTAGAGGTACACTGCACTGTAAAAATTTAATGGAACACTCAGAAAGACAAGTGTAGAAAGATATATGTAAACAATAAAAATACATATGTATGTGCACATGTGGGACATAGGTCAGTAAGTTAATTATAGATACACACCGTATAAATAAACAAGTAAATAAGTGTATTCAACAAGTGTATGCTAGATGTCAATATACGGTAGATAAATAGCCTCCTGGCAGTCACCAGACAAAATAAAAATAAATTACCCTACCTGGAGTATAGTTTTATACACATTACCCTACCTGGAGTATAGTTTTATACACAGCTGTATACACCAATTATATCATAAGTGTGTCTTATAAAGACCGTGTATAGTAACTCACACAAAATAAAACTGATACAATCAAAAAAATATGTACAAAAAAATGATGAAAGTAGTGTGACATATAAAGTAAATGTTATCTCAAACTAGGTGCCAACATGTTCTGTGCACAACGTGAATGGAGAAGGCTAAAACTAGAAAAAATCCACGGGTGGCACCCTCAGTAATAGAAAATAAAATTCACATGGACGTGTAGAAAACGCTAATGTGAACAGCTTCAGTGTCCTCTATATACGTGTAAGGTGAATCCCGATCAGTGTGCACGAAGCTGGAGTAGGCACTAGGACAATATTGATCAAAAATTTCAAGATGGTAATAGGGAAGCTGGAATACCCTTACCAGCAGGGCTGGACTGGGACAAAAATTTGGCCCTGTACTTCCTCATGACTGACCCACTTTAATTTTGAGTGTCCCCAACAGCGCCCCCCTTACATCAGAGTGTCCCCAACAGCGCCCCCCTTACATCAGAGTGTCCCCAACAGCGCCCCCCTTACATCAGAGTGTCCCCAACAGCGCCCCCCTTACATCAGTGTCCCCAACAGCGTCCCCCTTACATCAGAGTGTCCCCAACAGTGTCCCCCTTACATCAGTGTCCCCAACAGCGCCCCCCTTACATCAGAGTGTCCTTAACAGCGCCCCCCTTACATCAGAGTGTCCTTAACAGCGCCCCCCTTACATCAGAGTGTCCTTAACAGCGCCCCCCTTACATCAGAGTGTCCTTAACAGCGCCCCCCTTACATCAGAGTGTCCTTAACAGCGCCCCCCTTACATCAGAGTGTCCTTAACAGCGCCCCCCTTACATCAGAGTGTCCTTAACAGCGCCCCCCTTACATCAGAGTGTCCCCAACAGCACCCTCCTTACATCAGAGTGTCCCCAACAGCACCCTCCTTACATCAGAGTGTCCCCAACAGCACCCTCCTTACATCAGAGTGTCCCCAACAGCACCCTCCTTACATCAGAGTGTCCCCAACAGCACCCTCCTTACATCAGAGTGTCCCCAACAGCGTCCCCCTTACATCAGAGTGTCCCCAACAGCGTCCCCCTTACATCAGAGTGTCCCCAACAGCGCCCCCCTTACATCAGAGTGTCCTTAACAGCGCCCCCCTTACATCAGAGTGTCCTTAACAGCGCCCCCCTTACATCAGAGTGTCCTTAACAGCGCCCCCCTTACATCAGAGTGTCCTTAACAGCGCCCCCCTTACATCAGAGTGTCCTTAACAGCGCCCCCCTTACATCAGAGTGTCCTTAACAGCGCCCCCCTTACATCAGAGTGTCCTTAACAGCGCCCCCCTTACATCAGAGTGTCCTTAACAGCGCCCCCCTTACATCAGAGTGTCCTTAACAGCGCCCCCCTTACATCAGAGTGTCCTTAACAGCGCCCCCCTTACATCAGAGTGTCCTTAACAGCGCCCCCCTTACATCAGAGTGTCCTTAACAGCGCCCCCCTTACATCAGAGTGTCCTTAACAGCGCCCCCCTTACATCAGAGTGTCCTTAACAGCGCCCCCCTTACATCAGAGTGTCCCCAACAGCACCCTCCTTACATCAGAGTGTCCCCAACAGCACCCTCCTTACATCAGAGTGTCCCCAACAGCACCCTCCTTACATCAGAGTGTCCCCAACAGCACCCTCCTTACATCAGTGTCCCCAACAGCGTCCCCCTTACATCAGAGTGTCCCCAACAGCGTCCCCCTTACATCAGAGTGTCCCCAACAGCGTCCCCCTTACATCAGAGTGTCCCCAACAGCGTCCCCCTTACATCAGAGTGTCCCCAACAGCGTCCCCCTTACATCAGAGTGTCCCCAACAGCGTCCCCCTTACATCAGAGTGTCCCCAACAGCGTCCCCCTTACATCAGAGTGTCCCCAACAGCGTCCCCCTTACATCAGAGTGTCCCCAACAGCGTCCCCCTTACATCAGAGTGTCCCCAACAGCGTCCCCCTTACATCAGAGTGTCCCCAACAGCGTCCCCCTTACATCAGAGTGTCCCCAACAGCGTCCCCCTTACATCAGAGTGTCCCCAACAGCGTCCCCCTTACATCAGAGTGTCCCCAACAGCGTCCCCCTTACATCAGAGTGTCCCCAACAGCGTCCCCCTTACATCAGAGTGTCCCCAACAGCGTCCCCCTTACATCAGAGTGTCCCCAACAGCGTCCCCCTTACATCAGAGTGTCCCCAACAGCGTCCCCCTTACATCAGAGTGTCCCCAACAGCGTCCCCCTTACATCAGAGTGTCCCCAACAGCGTCCCCCTTACATCAGAGTGTCCCCAACAGCGTCCCCCTTACATCAGAGTGTCCCCAACAGCGTCCCCCTTACATCAGAGTGTCCCCAACAGCGTCCCCCTTACATCAGAGTGTCCCCAACAGCGTCCCCCTTACATCAGAGTGTCCCCAACAGCGTCCCCCTTACATCAGAGTGTCCCCAACAGCGTCCCCCTTACATCAGAGTGTCCCCAACAGCGCCCCCCTTACATCAGAGTGTCCCCAACAGCGCCCCCCTTACATCAGAGTGTCCCCAACAGCGCCCCCCTTACATCAGAGTGTCCCCAACAGCGTCCCCCTTACATCAGAGTGTCCCCAACAGCGTCCCCCTTACATCAGAGTGTCCCCAACAGCGTCCCCCTTACATCAGAGTGTCCCCAACAGCGTCCCCCTTACATCAGAGTGTCCCAATCAGCAGCTCCCTTCACATCAGAGTCCCCACCAGCAGCCCACTTCACATAGTAGTCCCCACCAGCAGCCCACTTCACATAGTAGTCCCCACCAGCAGCTCACTTTACATCAGAGTCCCCACCAGCAGCCCACTTTACATCAGAGTCCCCACCAGCAGCCCACTTTACATCAGAGTCCCCACCAGCAGCCCACTTTACATCAGAGTCCCCACCAGCAGCCCACTTTACATCAGAGTCCCCACCAGCAGCCCACTTTACATCAGAGTCCCCACCAGCAGCCCACTTTACATCAGAGTCCCCACCAGCAGCCCACTTTACATCAGAGTCCCCACCAGCAGCCCACTTTACATCAGAGTCCCCACCAGCAGCCCACTTTACATCAGAGTCCCCACCAGCAGCCCACTTTACATCAGAGTCCCCACCAGCAGCCCACTTTACATCAGAGTCCCCACCAGCAGCCCACTTTACATCAGAGTCCCCACCAGCAGCCCACTTTACATCAGAGTCCCCACCAGCAGCCCACTTTACATCAGAGTCCCCACCAGCAGCCCACTTTACATCAGAGTCCCCACCAGCAGCCCACTTTACATCAGAGTCCCCACCAGCAGCCCACTTTACATCAGAGTCCCCACCAGCAGCCCACTTTACATCAGAGTCCCCACCAGCAGCCCACTTTACATCAGAGTCCCCACCAGCAGCCCACTTTACATCAGAGTCCCCACCAGCAGCCCACTTTACATCAGAGTCCCCACCAGCAGCCCACTTTACATCAGAGTCCCCACCAGCAGCCCACTTTACATCAGAGTCCCCACCAGCAGCCCACTTTACATCAGAGTCCCCACCAGCAGCCCACTTTACATCAGAGTCCCCACCAGCAGCCCACTTTACATCAGAGTCCCCACCAGCAGCCCACTTTACATCAGAGTCCCCACCAGCAGCCCACTTTACATCAGAGTCCCCACCAGCAGCCCACTTTACATCAGAGTCCCCACCAGCAGCCCACTTTACATCAGAGTCCCCACCAGCAGCCCACTTTACATCAGAGTCCCCACCAGCAGCCCACTTTACATCAGAGTCCCCACCAGCAGCCCACTTTACATCAGAGTCCCCACCAGCAGCCCACTTTACATCAGAGTCCCCACCAGCAGCCCACTTTACATCAGAGTCCCCACCAGCAGCCCACTTTACATCAGAGTCCCCACCAGCAGCCCACTTTACATCAGAGTCCCCACCAGCAGCCCACTTTACATCAGAGTCCCCACCAGCAGCCCACTTCACATCACAGTCCCCATCAGAGAGCCCCCATCAGCAGCCCTTCACATCAGTGTTCTCCCTCTCCTCCCCCTCCCACATGTACTCACCGTTTTGAAGGCAGCTTCTCGTTCCTCTCTCCAGTCATGTGATAACAAGTGATAGGGGAGAGAGGAAGGAAAGTCAGGAGTGAAATTGCGATCACTCACTGTCAGAGAGGAGCGGCTCCAGGACTGCACCTGACTGGCCCACTGAGACATCAGCCCACCGGGAATCTCCCAGTAGTCCCTATGGCCAGTACAGGCCTGCTTACCAGAACACGAGCTTGTACCGAGATTCAGTAGAGGTAGTTAGCCCAGATGGAATGGGTGTAGAGCTGTATCCAGAAAGAGGTACATGGGAGTTCTTGGCAATTACTCACCAACCTTCAGAAATAGATGTTCACACACTAGAAATGAAATTAGTTTACCCAAGCAAACCCCTCCCTCCCAGAGAGCTGATTATTCTGTGATTGGCCACAGCCAAAGTCGCCTGTCCTGGAGGCGACTTGAAGTCGCGTTGTAAGTTGCTTAACCACTTCAATACCAGGCACTTAGACACCTTCCCGCCCAGGCCAATTTTCAGCTTTCAGCGCTGTCGCAATTTGAATGACAATTGCGCGGTCTTTTGGTGGTATTTGATCACCTCTGCGGTTTTTATTTTTTGCTCAACAAATAAAAAAAGACCGAAAATTTTGAAAAAAAAAAATTTTTTTTTCTTTGTTTCTGTTAAAATTTTTGTAAATAAGTACGTTTTTTTTCTTCAATGACGGGCATTGATATGGCTGCACTGACTGGCACTGATACGGCGGCACTGATGGGCACCGATGAGGTGGCACTGATGAGGTGGCACTGATGGGCACTGATAGGTGGCACTGATGGGCACTGGCATGCTGCACTGATCGGCACTCATAGGTGGCACTGATGGGCATTCGTAGGTGGCATTAATGGGTACTTATGGGTGGCACTGATGGGTACTTATGAGTGGCACTGATAGGTGGCACGGATGGGCACTGATAGGTGGGCACTGGGCATGGATGAGCACTGACAGGTGGCACCGATGGACACTGATGGATGGCACTGATGCCCCTAAGAGTGGCATTGCCGGGCATCACTGCCATATAATGGTGCCAATCAGTGCCCATTTGTGGGCACTGATTGGCACAGATTGGGCACTGACTAGGCATATGTGGATGGCCATGGGGTACATACCTGGCCATCCGCATGTTGCCCCCTTCCCTGGTGGTCCTAGTGGCGATCCCTGGTGGTCCAGTGGGGTGATCTGAGGGGGGGCTGCGCTGATAAACAATCAGCGGAGACCCCCCTGTCAGGAGAGCCGCCGATCGGCTCTCCTCTACTCGCGTCTGTCAGACGCGAGTGAGGAAAAGCCAATCAACGGCTCTTCCTATTGACATCGTGATCAGCTGTGATTGGACACGGCTGATCACGTGGTAAAGAGCCTCCGCTGGAGGCTCTTTACCAAGATCAGTGTAGCGGTGTGTCAGACTGACATGCGCCCCGTGGCATGTTATCCTGCTGGACGTCATATGAAGCCCAGTCAGGATAACTGAACCACCGCCCGGCCGTCATCTGCTATGGGCCGGGCGGGAAGTGGTTAAAGTCGCGTTGAGGTCGTGTTGCCCCTGTGTGAATCAGCACTAAGAAAGTACTTCAGCAGGTGACCTCATTAAAACACACCCTGCACCTGCCACAACCCCCCCCCCCCCCTTTTCCTTCAAGATTTCTCCCACCTGCCTCTGTCGTTTTATATGCTTTTCCAATGCAGACATTGTCAGTGAGCACCATTCTCACTGAATACATAGCCAGTGTCTTTCTTCGCTTATCTATCGTCTGATGTCTTACTTTCTTATTTACAGATCATTAATTTAGTGTGCAGGGGCTGACCGATCACATAGCAGCCTATGTGGAGCAGAGCTGTTGTATTGAAAACGGCAGAAGTGAATTCCTATAAGTCTATAAATCTCACTTTATATTATACAATCTGATTGTACAATCTCCTTTAGCTCTACCATCAATTATGTAGTGCAATGGCCTGCCTGATTGGATACAGAGTGATTAGATAGATAGATGTTTCCTCCGGCTATCTATACACCTAAAATGAACTGGTCGCGTTTTTGGTGCCATTAATTTTTAATGGCACCTCAATTGTGGAAGCAGACCTGCATTTGACCGTGTCCAAAAACGTGCAACAAAAAAATACACCAAAATGCCCCATGAGCTACTTTGCCACATTTGTGACACATAAGGAAGCCTATGCATGTCACGAGAAAAGCGCACCAAAAAACTTTAACTTACACTATGCTAGATTTTATTTATAAACAATCTCCCTCAAGAAATCTATGAAGATAAATTAATTCCACTTTATCAGACTGCTGGAACATTGTATGAGTTTTGTCTTATGATAACTTTTCTAGTGGACAGATTACATAAGTGAAAGCCAAACACCTGAAAGACAGCCTGATTTACTATAGCGCGAATATGCGATCGTGTGAATAAATACTCTCAAAATAGCGAAATCAAGCTAATTCGCGTCCAAATGGCATTCACTATAGCGCTGGGAAAAAAATACTTCCAAAATCAAATTTACTATAGCGCCCAGACAACAGATACCTCCCAAACCCTGGAAATGTTTAGAGCTTGATATGATCGCCTAAATGGTACTTAAATATGAGGTATATTGTTTAAAGGTGATCTTCTTTTAAATTGCTTTAAAAAGTGATATACACCCTGAAATATCTTTAACCACTTAAGGACCAGGCCTATTTTTCAGACTCGGGGTTTACAAGTTAAACTCCTTTTTTTTTTTTTTTTTTTTTGTGCTAGAAAATTACTGGAACCCCAAATAAATTATTTATATATATATATATATATATATATATATATATATATATATATATATATATATATATATATATATATATATATATATATATATATATATATATTATAAAAATTTAACACCCTAGAGAATAGAATGGCGGTTGTTGCAATACGATATGTCGCACCATATTTGCGCAGCGGTCTTACAAGCGCACTTTTTTTTGGAAAAAATACACTTTTTTTAAATTTCATAAGACAACAGTAAAGTTGGCCCATTTTTTTTTATATTTTGAAAGATAATGTTTTGCCAAGTAAATTGATACCCAACATGTCACGCTTCACAATTACGCACGCTGGTTGAATGGCGACAAACTTTTACCCATAAAAATCTCCATAGGCGACGTTTAAAAATGTCTACAGGTTACATGTTTTGAGTTAGAGAGGAGGTCTAGGGCTAGAATTATTGCTGTCGATCCCTCACCTGTGTGGTTTGAACACCGTTCTAATGTGCGGGCGCTATTCACGTATGCGTTTGCTTCTCCGTGCAAACTAGGCGAGACAGCGCACTTTAATTTTTTTTTTCTTATTTATTTAATTTTTTATTTTGGCACTGTCTTTTTAAAAAAAATGTTTTGGGTCACTTGTTATTCCTATTACAAGGAATGTAAACATCCCTTGCAATAGAAAAAAAGCATGCCAGGACCTCTTAAATGAGATCTGGGGTCAAAAAGACCTCAGTGGTTAAAAGTCTGGGATGAGATAAATTCCCCCTCTCTTTACAAGTATGTGCCAGCACAGCTTAGCATGCTCAGACATGTAAACTACTTTCAATTTAACTCCCATGCCTTTTTTCACAGGGCGCTATAGTAAATACCAAAATTAGCGCTCGGCTAAAAAGCGTTTTTGAGAGTGAAAATTAGTTATGTAGCCCAATGCACGTTTCAGCCATTGATTATAATGGTACAATTGTAACTTCCCCAAACAAATTCTTTTAATGTTGAGATGCTAAATGTTGAAATGCTAGAATGTTTTGGTAAAATATATTTTTCTCAATCTCGGAGCTCTACACTTTTCTACTAGCCCCTGATACCATAAAGCCCCCAGTTTACGTTAGCAGATGCGAAAGAGATCTAAACCTCACACTTCACCATGCAGATTGATCCTCTATCTGGTAGGCGACTAAATCTTCCTCCCCCAACATAGCCGCCTTGGAAACTAACTATAAGGTGCTTACCAGGTGGTACTTGGTCCCTTCCAGGATACACAAATTCCTCCCTCAAAATCCACCACACTGCTTCCGCGGATGAAGTGTAGATGGAACACACCTTCACATATGATGGGATTGTCCTATCACACAAACCTGGTCAGAGATTTTCTCCATCCTATCAAAACTGTTTACTACATGCCTATCGCCTGATCCCACTGTAGCCCTCCTGAACTACAGGCCCAAGACCTTGACCCATCGTCAATTTAAGCTTCTGCTATACATCACAACAGCTGCCAAACAGACCATAGCAAAAGCCTGGAAATTTCCTTCCCTCTGTGTACTTGCAACCAAGCATAGAATCACCCAAGCGTCGATCCATGCTAAAATTTGGATAAAATGCCAAAATTCGAGAAGCTCTGGAGCCCTTGGGGTGACCCATTTCTTGCCCACAGGTTTCGACAAAACCTTATTACGCCCATAGCCCTGATGCAATACTGTCCTCGCCTAACCCTTAGAGTCTGCCAACACACTCCCTCCTTCCACTTCCCTTACCCCATTACCCACCCCCCTCAAGTCTTATTCTCTGTCCCTCCCATTTTTTTTATCACCTCTCTCCCGCAGCCTCCTCACCCCTGCTCGGCATCTGCACTAAACAATCCCCACGCATGCACACATGTTCTATCTTAGACTACAGTCTGCCAAATATCTTGAGTTCGTTACTACTCTCCTTAACCAGGGAGCCCCATTGCCACCCTCAATTCAATTACTGATTGGGCACACCATGGAGGGTATAGGCTGAGCCCCTCCCCAAAATTCCCCACCCTTACAGTTAATGTGTTCTACGCCCGTATCATAGTCTCTCTCCTTGTAGTAATTTGAAATTGACCATTCCTCCTTGCTTTCCCTTTTTTGACCACTGGCCTTCTATGATAGTCTTTGAATGTTAATTAATGACACATTTCACCTGCTTTATTCCAAAGACTATGTCAATGCTGCTCCCCTCCAATGTTGAAATCTATTGTTCCTTTCCTATTAGTTGTTCACATAAATACTAATTTATAGAAGTATTGCCTTCCCCCCATGGCGTAGTCTGCTCCCAATACTCCACACTTTACACTCTGCCTCTGGAAAGGCTTATAATATCCACTGTCGCTGGTTTTCTACAGAATTGTCACTTATACCTTTCCATGCCTCACTTATTATGGGCTTTAACCGATTGTATATTCTGCCTATTCTTTCTGTACACCTTGTAAAACTTCAATAAAATGTTAAACAAGAAATTATATTAAAAAAAATTATATATATATTTTCTCTGTCTCTCTCACTTGTTGCTGTCCATCTCACAAAAATCTTTACCCAAACTCACACAGGTGTCTAAACCACAAACCATACCATTGCTGATGCAAATGAGTATAAAAATGAGTTACATATTTGTGTGTTTAGTATTTCAAAATGATCATAATTTGAGCCCAAAAAAATGTGATATGTGTACCAACATCAGAAATAAAAATGTCATTCCCAAAATTCAGAGGGTAACATCACTATTCTACACTCGCACACCAAAAACCACCAAATATCACAGAAGAAATCAAGAAGAATAATTCCTGACTAATGTACCGTATTTATCAGCATATAACACGCACCCCAAGTTTAGGAGGGAAGTTTAAGGAAAAAAACCTTACATTTTAAATGCCCATCAATGCAGCCTTGCACAGCGACCATCTGCAGCCTTGCAGTGTCCATCTGCAGCCTTGCACAGCGACCACCTGCAGCCTTGTCCAGTGTCCACCTGCAGCCTTGCACAGCGACCATCTGCAGCCTTGTCCAGTGTCCACCTGCAGCCTTGCAGCATGTTTGGTTTTTAAATTTGCCGCCACTGCTGCCGCCGAGATATTCGGCTCCTTTCGCCGCCGACACAGAGCGAGCCGAGCCGAGTGTACGTGTACTCGGCTACTCGGCTCCACTCGCAGTCAGGCCCCCGTCCCGCCCCCGTCCCGCCCCTTGGCCCGGCTCCTATGATGGACACAACACCGGTCCAATAGCGGGACGTAGGAGGTGGGACTGGGCGCCACTGTGAGCGGAGCCAAGTACACAGTACACTCGGCTCGTTCAATGTCGGCGGCGCTCCTCTTGCCCACAAACAGTGGGGGATCGGCATATAACACGTACCCACGATTTTCCCACGATTTTAAGGGAAAAAAGTGCGTGTTATACCCAGATAAATACGGTAATTCCACCACCTACAGTATCTCACAAAAGTGAGTACACCCCTCACCTTTTTTGTAAATATTTTATTATATCTTTTCATGTGACAACACTGAAGAAATTACACTTTGCTACAATGTAAAGTAGTGAGTGTAAAGCTTGTACAACAGTGTAAATTTGCTGTCCCCTCAAAATAACGCAACAAACAGCCATTAATGTCTAAACCGCTAGCAACAAGAGTGAGTACACCCCTAAGGGAAAATGTCCAAATTGGGCCCAATTAGCCATTTTCCCTCACCGGTGTCATGTGACACGTTAGTGTTACAAGGTCTCAGGTGTGAATGGGGAGCAGGTGTGTTTAATTTTGGTGTAATCACTCACTCTCTCATACTGGTCACTGAGGCTATGTTTCCACTATTGCGTCCCCAAAGTCGCGCGATTTACACTGCGATTGTGCGTTGCGATTTGTGTTGCGTTTTGTTGCGACTTTAATTACGACTTTGTGCGACTTGGATGTTCTGCGATTTAGTCCTAGTGATGTAATTCCTTATCCTGCTTATTTATTGCCCCTTCCTGTTTGGTTGTCTCGTGTTGTATGTTTGTTAGCAAACATGTTGGCTATGCAGTATGTTGGGTCAGCAGTCATTTTGGCTTCTGTAGCAGCATTTATAGATCAAGAAGAGGAGGATAACCGGAGGAGGAGAAGGCATCGCTTTTGGATACATCCCATCATTGCCCAAAGGGAAGTGAGAGGCCAGTTTGGGGTCCTTTACAATGACCTCCGTGCTCATGATGAAAAATTTTTCAACTATACAAGGATGTCAATTAGAAGGTGAGAACATTTTTTGATGTCAACTTGCAAATGCTGCCAGATATATTTCTCAAAATGTGTATATGCCTGGTCATTATTACTCTTTTTAGTATTTTTAGATTTGAATAGCTCGAAGTGTTAACTAGAACCTGATCAAATTGTTTGAAAAATGTAACTCCATTTGTAAATGTTTGATTTTTACATGGTCAGTGTAGATACTAGCCCTATTTTTTCTCTTTACAGTTTTGATGAATTGTTGGCTTTGCTCTCTAGTCATCTAGAGCGCCAAAACACCAGTTTCAGAAGGAGTATTCCATCTGCTGAAAGACTCATAATAACATTGAGGTAAATGTTCATACCTACTGTTTCTTCTTCTTAACTTCTATGTGGCTTTTGGAGATCCACATCATTCTTTCATCATCTTTACATGAAGTCCAAAAATAACTACTAGCATGTAATTGTGCGTAAGCTTGGTTTTAAAATCTTAACTCTGCCTCTACATCACCTGTGTCTTTCTCCTGCTCCTCTTCTTCCTTCTTCACTTCCTCAGGCACCTCCTTCCTAGCTCTGTTTTTTGGGTTTATTGATGTAGCTTAGTGTCAATATGTATCATTATCCTAAAATGTATGTACTTTTCCATTTTAGGTACCTGGCAACTGGACATTCCTTTTCCAGTTTGCATTTTGAATTTTTGGTTGGCAAAACTACAGTCAGCACTATTGTCCACGAGACCTGCCGAGACATAGTGATTTGTTTCTGAAGAAGCCCACTTCCGACGATTGGTGCAAGAAAGCGGAACTTTTCTGGGATCGTTGCAATTTCCCAAATTGTCTAGGGGCAATTGACGGCAAACATATGAGGGTAGTGATGCCCATTGGCAGTGGAACAAAATACTATAATTATAAAAAATATTTTTCTTTTGTCTTACTTGCAGTGGCTGATGCCAATTATTGTTTTAGCTATATAGACATTGGATCATATGGCAGCAGCTCAGACTCAAGTATTTTCCAAAGATCTTCCTTTGGAAGAATGTTGCGGGAAAATGCTCTGGACCTGCCACAGGACTGTCCGTTGCCAGGAACAAATGGGCCGCCAATGCCATTTGTGTTTGTTGGGGATGAGGCCTTTGCTCTCAGTGAGCATCTATTAAGGCCTTATTCAAATCGGGGTTTGAGTGAAGAGAAGCGAATCTTCAATTACCGCTTAACGAGGGCAAGACGAGTGGTAGAATGTTCTTTTGGCATTTTAGCCAACAAGTGGCGTTTGCTCCATACCCCCATTAATTTAAAGATGGAGAATGCAATATCTGCAGTAAAAGCAGCATGTGTTCTTCACAATTTTGTGAGAATTCGTGATGGCTATCTTTTTGAAGATTCCCTCATGCACGATCTGGAAGGTGCACAATGGAGTGCCAGTAGGGGCACCACCAATGGTGCCAGTGTGCGTGAGGGATTCTCATCTTATTTTCTGTCTGCTGCTGGTTCTGTCCCCTGGCAGCAGGATGCCATAGCATAATGTATGTCATGCATTTTCTGTGAATATTATTTTGATGTATGTTATGTTTCAGTGCATCCAAAAGCATAATAACAGGTAGTTTCCTCAAATTAGAAAAAAGGATAAGCCGAAAATGCACAATGTAAACAAAATTATTTTTATTTTTTTTTTTTTTGTGCAGGGAAGCACACAAAATTTTTTGGTTATGTGTTTGGGTGAACTACACCATTTTGTTTATTTTTTATCAAGCACAACAAATAGTGAAATAATAAACTATTTCTCTCAGAAAAACACGTAAATAAAATTATTTCAAAAATATAAAAAAATATCTGAATCTTTTTTACAAGACAACTCTTTTTGCAATAAGGCAAAAATAAAGAACTACGTTCCATGAACTTAAAATTACAACAGTTGTTGTTTTGGCCTCCTCAACCAAACAAAAAATAGAGAACAAGTCTTAAACACACCTCAATAATAATTGTAAATTACAATTGCTCGTATGTTTTGTTTTCAGTGGTCCCGGAAACTGAACTATTGGTTGGTCCAGGGAAATCCACTGATGGACCAGGGTAATATTTCCTTTCCAGAAAAGGCGGAACATGACTGGGTGTAGGCTGCCTAAGTTGGTGAGTGGTTGGGGGGCCAAGGGTAGAGGTAGTGGGGTCAGGAATTGGATGCAACATGCGTGGCCTTGAGGGATTCAGTATATTACCATACTGGTCACAGTATGGACGGTTTATTGGTGGAGCATACTGTGTACTTGGAAAGTGAGTGTATTGTTGATAAGGGGGATATTGGGGAAGGGGGGGTTGCATATATGCTGAGGATGTTGTTGGCCCCTCACCCACAAATGATTGAGCAGTTGACATTAAAGCCATCCTGAGTGCATATTTTTTCTCAGGGGGTACCTGTTTACATATGCCTAAAATTACAGTGAGAAATGCTGTGTCTTCACACTGGTTTTCAGCCATTTTAGTGGACATCTGATTGACTACCTCTAAAATTTTATCCATGGGTTTACCAGGCCGGGCACTGACCCTTGAAGACCTTCGCAAAGGCCTAGAGACATTGCTAGGTCCTGGTTCTGCATCCTCCTCATTCATTGAGTTTGATGTTGACCTTGCTTCATCTACGAACAGTTCCTTGTCAACATTGTCTTGGAATTGTTCTTGCTCCTCCTCCTCCGCAGCTTCCTCTGCCTCATCTTCTGCTGCCAAACCCTGTGTGCTGTCTTCCCAGCTTGCTTGGGTTCTGAAATACAAATCACATATTTTTTAAGTAAGCATTACTATTTGATATGTAGAATTCGTAACATATGCCTGCTGATAACTTACTCTCGCATTTCCAACACTGGTTTCAAAAATTCAAGATCCCCGGCATGGGCATATGGGGCTAATCTTTTAGAGCCGGAACCACTCCTTCCCTCTTTTAATTTGCGTAAGTACCGGTTGTAGCAGTCTTTGAGACTTCTCCATCGAGTTTGTAACGAGTGCACTACAAAATATAAAGCAAAGTATACATTTTTTAAAACAAATTTAGTCACTGCCTATAGGTCATTCATTTGCTAGGCTGCATAATTGATATGGATGGTGTTAAAACAACCGCTACATATATTACCCATGACACCTACATAATTTGACATGTGCTGGAGGATGTTGACAGGGCCATCTTTAATATTATTTTATATTATTAGGACCGTGGACAAAAATTATTTGCGGGCCCACACACACAGATTTACTTTCCAGCAGCCACAGGTTACAGGAAAGTAACTATATAAATGACACCATCAACACAGATAGTGTTGACATGGGATTACCTCCTGCCAAACCATTGTGATCTCCTGCCAGGAGAAGCGGTCCCCACCAAGAAAAAACAGTGCACACAACCATTGGTTACAGAAAGTGTTAAGCAGCATATATCAACCACTTACTTTTTGTAGAACGTTCTGTGGCTGAGAAAGAGTCCCATGTCTCATAATATATGCGAGCCACCTCCAACCATGCTCTCTCCTTCTTTGCATGATCTTTGTAACCTGGATCTCTGAGGTCATATATTGCCGGACGTTGTCTGACAAGCCGAATAATTTCCTCATTGTCATGCACTTGTCGCTTATTTTTTTTTGCCCTAGGCATGCTTCCTGCTGTCTTCCACACTCACATACATCGATATAGGAAGTGATGTATTTGGGAGGAGCAGAGATCATGTGCTTCCGTAGACTTCCGTGGAAGTCGCAACAAAGTCGCGGTGTCAGACATGTACATACGACTTCATTGCGACTTAATACCTTTCTATGGAGAACAAGTCGCACCGAAGACGGAACAAAGTAGTGCAAGAACCTTTTTTCGAGTCGCTGCGACTTGAGTCGCACCAATGAGAACGGGGACCATTGAAATACATGGGTTTTGACTTGTCATGCGACTTGACATGTGTCAAGTCGCAAAATAAGTCGCACTAGTGGAAACAGAGCCTGAAAGTTCAAATTGACACCTCTTGGCAAAGAACTCTCTGAGGATCTAAAAGAAAAGTAATGTTGCTCTACATAAAGATGGCCTAGGCTATAAGAAGATTGCCAAGACCCTGAAACTGAGCTGCAGCACAGTGGCGAAGACCATACAGTGGTTTAACGGGACAGGTTCCACTCAGAACAGGCCTTGTCATGGTCAACCAAAGAAGTTCAGTGCATGTGCTCAGCGTCATATCCAGAGGTTGTCTTTGGGAAATAGACATATGAGTGCTGGGGTGAAGTGAAGGGGTGGGTGGTCAGCCTGTAGGTGTTCAGACCATATGCCGCATACTGCATCAAATTGGTCTGCATGGCTGTCCTCCCAGAAGGAAGCCTCTTCTAAGGATGATGCACAAGTAAGCCCGCAAACAGTTTGCTGAAGACAAGCAGACTAAGGACATGGATTACTGGAACCATGTCCCGTGGTCTAATCAGACCAAGATAAACTTATTTGGTTCAGATGATGGTGTCCAAGCATGTGTGGCGGAAACCAGGTGAGGAGTACACAGACAAGTGTGTCTTGCTTACAGTCAAGCATGGTGGTGTGAGTATCATGTTCTGGGGCTGCATGAGCGCTGCCAGGACTAGGGAGCAACAGGTCATTGAGGGATCCATGAATGCCAACATGTACTGTGACATACTAAAGCAGACCATGATTCCCTCCCTTCGGATACTGGGCCGCAGGGCAGTATTCCAACATAACGACCCCAAACACACCTCCAAGACAACCACTGCCTTGCTAAAGAAGCTGAGCAGTGGCGGCTGGTGAAGTTTTTGGATTGGGGGGTGCCAGACCCTGCCCATCATTTTTGACCCCTCCCACTTCTCATAAACCATACCCCTTATATAATCCACCCACTCCACCCCCTGTATTCTACTTGCTTCCACCCATAGTGTCAGGAGTATACAGCTCAGATCGCAGGACAGATTATTTATCTAGATAAAATACAAAAACAAAAAACACTTTACTTAATGAATTTATATATTTTAGCATAAATCAATTGACATCTCCAGTAGGCATAATAATTCTACCAGGGGCACTGCCAACTTGTGTCGTCTTATCTGCCCATAGACAACACATTCACAGTGTTTAATGATCTATAAACCATTTTTTTATTTACCGGGGATATCCATATCACCGGTCTTTAGCAAGATCTGAAATCTCAACTACAATCCATCTGTCACCAGCCCAGCTAAATAATAATGGGCATCAGGATGGCAATAGCCAGAGCAGACAATGCCATGGAATAGGTGACACCTGCCCAGTCCAGGGCCCGGTCCTCCCGACCCCTATACGTCTTTACATATTGCCTGCTTAAATCCACAACCTGATTTGATATTTCACTAATCGTTGCATAATATATATATGTATATATATCTAGTGTACTATAAAAATAGATGTACTAAACAATTAAAATGTACTGTAAAAGAGACCGGGAATAGTGAGATATATATCTATCTACAGTATGTACTATAGAGTAGTAATTGTTCCTAATTAATGTACACACAGCACCCCATATTGACAGAAAAACACTGAATTGTTGACATTTTTGCAGATTTATTAAAAAAGAAAAACTGAAATATCACATGGTCCTGAGTATTCAGACCCTTTGTTGTGACACTCATATATTTAACTCAGGTGCTGTCCATTTCTTCTGATCATCCTTGAGATGGCTCTACACCTTCATTTAACTCCAGCTGTGTTTGATTATACTGATTGGACTTGATTAGGAAAGCCACACACCTGTCTATACAAGACCTTACAGCTCACAGTGCATGTCAGAGCAAATGAGAATCATGAGGTCAAAGGAACTGCCCGAAGAGCTCAGAGACAGAATTGTGGCAAGGCACAGATCTGGCCAAGGTTACAAAAAAATTTCTACTGCACTTAAGGTTCCTAAGGGCACAGTGGCCTCCATAATCCTTTAATAGAAGACGTTTGGGATGACCACAACCCTTCCTAGAGCAGGCGTCCGGCCAAACTGAGCTATCGAGGGAGAAGAGCCTTGGTGAGGGAGGTAAAGAAGAACCCAAAGATCACTGTGGCTGAGCTCCAGAGATGCAGTCAGGAGATGGGAGAAAGTTGTAGAAAGTCAACCATCACTGCAGCCCTCCACCAGTCGGGGCTTTATGGCAGAGTGGCCCGACGGAAGCCTCTCCTCAGTGCAAGACACATGAAAGCCCACATGGAGTTTGCTAAAAAACACCTGAAGGACTCCAAGATGGTGAGAAATAAGATTCTTTGGTCTGATGAGACCAAGATAGAACTTTTGGCCTTAATTCTAAGCGGTATGTGTGGAGAAAACCAGACACTGCTCATCACCTGTCAAATACAGTCCCAACAGTAAAGCATGGTGGTAGCAGCATCATCCTGTGGGGGTGTTTTTCAGCTGCAGGGACAGGACGACTGGTTGCAATCGAGGGAAAGATGAATGCAGCCAAGTACAGGGATATCCTGGACGAAAACCTTCTCCAGAGTGCTCAGGACCTTAGACTGAAGAAAAAAAAGCTTGTTGGGAAGCAGCCGTGTGATAGGCTCATTGGTAATAGTAAAAGTACTACTCACCAGGGTAGATAAAAATCACGCTTAATAGTCAAATGATGGTAGCAGTCTCCAGACCTATGGACAAGGCATGCAGACCGCTGCTGGCTGACGCGTTTCGAAGGTAGCACCTTCTTCTTCAGAGCCTACTAGAAGGTGCTACCTTCGAAACGCGTCAACCAGCAGCGGTCTGCACGTCTTGTCCATAGGTCTGGAGACTGCTACCATCATTTGACTATTAAGCGTGATTTTTATCTACCCTTGTGAGTAGTACTTTTACGTTTTCTGTTTTAATAAACCTTTTTAAAGATAATGCACAAGGCCAGTGCACCCTCTCTTTTCTGTTTTTTGTCTGTGAATATATAGTTGTTAGCTGGCAAGCTGGTGACTGGGACGACACGGGACCAACTTCCCGTGAGTTGGTTCTGTCCTACTCCTTCACGGAGTGACAATAGGTGCCATTGGAGACGCCCTTTGTGGAGCTGTCCTGACGTTTGGGGGACCCCTGCCAGCTCTGGGGACAGTATCCACCCAGCGGTACCTGTCCCCACTGCTTCTTTTCTCTTCAGGTTCCTCCGTGTCCCTGTTCCTTTTCTTGTCCCAGCTACCTGCCTTTGTCCCTCTTCTGGTCTCTCTGGGTCTGCAGCTGACTGATCCCCCTTGGATGCCTTGGATGTTTCTATTAGCACACACAATATAAACTATTGTCGTGACCAAAACTTATTACCCCTGATGAAGAGGTTGATCCCTTTATTACCTCGAAACGTCGGGTTTTTTCTATCTGTTATTATACAATAGAATTGGTCAATGTTATTTCTTCTGATCTCCATGTATATGCATCCACTTTAATGCTCATTATGTTATGTCATAGTTACTATGTTTTTATTTTTATTTTATTTTTATAATAAATATCTTCTTTTTAAATTTATACTTCTTTACTCAATATATTAATATTTACCTACCTGTCATTGACCCAAATCAAAGTCCCACTATAGGATATACACTCATGTTTGAGTAATTTTTTTCTTCATTGTATTAGGGATGTGGGTTCACTGACACTACAGCTCTCCTCAGAGGTGACACTATCTCCCCATAGGACCTCAGACTGGGCTGAAGGTTTACCTTCCAACAAGACAATGACCCTAACAGGGCCGGACTGGCCTACTGGGATACCAGGAAATCTCCCGGTGGGCCTGCTGTCTGGCTGCCCCTGGGGCCGCTGTGAGGGCAGCAGCGCCTGAAAGAAATAGGGCTGCGGGGCCGGGCTGACATGCAACTGCGCAGGCACCAGCGCTGTTCCGAAGCTAGCTGTGCTCGGGAAAGCTCGTACACGCTCGGCAATTTTCGGAAATGCGGGCGCATGCGCAGTGACACGATGGCGCCGAGCGGCGCCATTTTTAACCTCCCTGGCGGTATGATTCTTTCTGATTTTAGGTGCTGAAAGCGGTACAATTATTTTGCATGGAAATTTGGCGTTTTATATTGTAGGTCTGTAATTCTTAACAATAACACACTTAAATCTGTCCAAACAAGAGTCTAGTAGATATCCCGGGTATGATAAAGTTTGAAACACAAAAACATAAATTATAATATAATTAAAAAAAAATAATAATTAAAAAAAATAAAAATAAATAGTAATAAAATAAATTTCCACACGATTCACTATCGCTCAATTCTGCAAGTGTTCTAATTTACTATCGCTGTTTTCTAGCTGATCTAAAGCCATTTTTGACATAAAGGGACACTTTTTGGTTGCTATGGACAATCTCCAGTTTCCAGGCAGAAAGAACAGTATATGCAATATAAAACTGCATGCAGGGCATGGGCCAGAGCACTGGGGACAAATGGGATGTGAAATGATTTCATACAGTACTGTAATCTGTAAGATTACAGTACTGTATGTGTTATGCTTTTTACATTTTTTTGAATTTGCCGCCAGGCTCCGCCCCCGTGCGCGCGGCGCTCGCAGGGAACAGAGCCTGGCACAGAGAGGCTTCGGAACAGGACACAGCCCGCGGACACTGCGGGGGACATCGCAGGATCCCGGGGACAAGGTAAGTAAGGAGGCACCAGGATCCTGCGATGCAATCCCGAGTGTGGCTCGGGGTTACCGCTAATGGTCCTGATTTTTAACCCCGAGCCACACTCGGGAAAACTGCCAGGGAGGCTACAGTAAAGCAGTTACAGCGCTCGCCGCTCAGTGAGGACTCGTCTGGTGGCATGTGCCTCTCCCTATGTCCCCCCCCCTGCAGCCTCTGACCTCCTGCCCCCCCTGCAGCTTCTGATCTCCTGTCATCCCCTCTGCAGCCTCTGACCTCCTGTCCCCCCCTGCAGCCTCTGACCTCCTGTCCGCCCCCCCCTGCAGCCTCTTACCTGCTGCCATCCCCTCCGCAGCCTCTGACCTCTCCTGTCATCCCCTCCGCAGCCTCTGACCTCTCCTGTCATCCCCTCCGCAGCCTCTGACCTCCTGTCATCCTCTCCGCAGCCTCTGACCTCTCCTGTCATCCCCTCCGCAGCCTCTGACCTCCTGTCATCCCCTCCGCAGCCTCTGGCCTCTCCTGTCGTCCCCTCCGCAGTCTCTGACCTCTTCTGTCCCCCCCTGCAGCCTCTGACCTCCTGTCATTCTCTCCGCAGCCTCTGACATCCTGTCATCCCCTCCACAGCCTCTGACCTCCTGTCATCCCCTCCGCAGCCTCTGACCTCCTGTCATCCCGTCTGCAGCTTCTGACCTCCTGTCATCCCCTCCGCAGCCTCTGACCTCTCCTGTCGTCCCCCCCGCAGCCTCTGACCTCTCCTGTTGTCCCCTCCGCAGCCTCTGACCTCCTGTCGTCCCCTCCGCAGCCTCTGACCTCTCCTGTTATCCCCTCCGCAGCCTCTGACCTCTCCTGTTGTCCTCTTTGCAGCCTCTGACCTCTCCTGTCGTCCCCTCCGCAGCCTCTGACCTCCCCTGCCGTCCCCTCCGCAGCCTCTGACCTCCCCTGATGTCCCCTCCACAGCCTCTGACCTCCCCTGTCGTCACCCCTCCGCAGCCTCTGACCTCTCCTGTACCATCCGCAGCCTCTGACCTCCCCTGTACCATCCGCAGCCTCTGACCTCCCCTGTACCATCCGCAGCCTCTGACCTCCCCTGTACCATCCGCAGCCTCTGACCTCCCCTGTACCATCCGCAGCCTCTGACCTCCCCTGTACCATCCGCAGCCTCTGACCTCCCCTGTACCATCCGCAGCCTCTGACCTCCCCTGTACCATCCGCAGCCTCTGACCTCCCCTGTACCATCCGCAGCCTCTGACCTCCCCTGTACCATCCGCAGCCTCTGACCTCCCCTGTACCATCCGCAGCCTCTGACTTCTCCTGTACCATCCGCAGCCTCTGACCATCTCTTGTCTTATATCACGTCTGCAGACTGGAGAGGAGTCAAGAGTGGGAGTGCCGCAGGGATGGGGGTCATGTCCTGTCATCCCCTCTGCAGCCTCTGGCCTCTCCTGTCGTCCCCTCCGCAGCCTCTGACCTCTCCTGTCCCCCCCCCACAGCCTCTGACCTCTCCTGTCCCCCCCCACAGCCTCTGACCTCCTGTCATCCCCTCCGCAGCCTCTGACCTCCTGTCATCCCCTCCGCAGCCTCTGACCTCCTGTCATCCCCTCTGCAGCCTCTGACCTCCTGTCATCCCCTCCGCAGCCTCTGACCTCTCCTGTCATCCCCTCCGCAGCCTCTGACCTCTTCTGTCGTCCCTCCCGCAGCCTCTGACCTCTCCTCTCGTCCCCCCCTGCACCCTGTAACCTCTCCTGTCATCCCCTCCGCAGCCTC
Source organism: Lithobates septentrionalis (assembly GCA_037952835.1). NCBI lineage: Eukaryota > Metazoa > Chordata > Amphibia > Anura > Ranidae > Lithobates > Lithobates septentrionalis. Next base: position 573,796 of record JBBDGP010000075.1, read on the forward strand.
TGACCTCCTGTCATCCCCTCTGCAGCCTCTGACCTCTCCTGTCATCCCCCTGCAGCCTCTGACCTCTCCTGTCATCCCCTCCGCAGCCTCTGACCTCCTGTCATCCCCTCCTCAGCCTCTGACCTCTCCTGCCGTCCCCTCTGCAGCCTCTGACCTCCCCTGTCATCCCCTCCGCAGCCTCTGACCTCCCCTGCCGTCCCCTCCGCAGCCTCTGACCTCCTCTGTCGTCTCCCCTCCGCAGCCTCTGACCTTCCCTGTACTATCCGCAGCCTCTGACCTCCCCTGTACCATCCGCAGCCTCTGACCTCCCCTGTACCATCCGCAGCCTCTGACCTCCCCTGTACCATCTGGAGCTTCTGACCTCCCCTGTACCATCCACAGCCTCTGACCTTCCCTGTACCATCCGCAGCCTCTGACCTCCCCTGTACCATCCGCAGCCTCTGACCTCCCCTGTACCATCTGCAGCCTCTGACCTCCCCTGTACCATCCGCAGCCTCTGACCTCCCCTGTACCATCCGCAGCCTCTGACCTCCCCTGTACCATCCGCAGCCTCTGACCTCCTCTGTACCATCCGCAGCCTCTGACCATCTCTTGTCTTATATCACGTCTGCAGTCTGGAGAGGAGTCAAGAGTGGGAGTGCCGCAGGGATGGGGGTCATGGGAGCAGTCAGACATGTATGGACTGCGGAGAGGAAACTATGGGATAAAACCAGAGCCACCAAGCTGGAGCCGACTGACTGAGCCCTGCAAGGTGCACCTTAGAGGAGGTCAGTAAAAGCACCGCCAGGCCAGCCTGAGAGGGGGGGGGGGTCAATACAATATTGTAAGGAGGCACTGATATAAAGGTTTACCCCTTATATCAGTAAACCCCCTTACCTTAGTTTCTTCGGAAGATGGTCCCTGGTCACCAGAGTCCTCCCCACATTCTCAGAGTTCGCCTTTACATCATAGTCTGCAGGATTCCACTTTACAGTGCAAGGGGGAACTCTGATGTAAAGGGGAATGCAGTGGACTCTGATATAAGCGGGGTCTCTGGTCACCAGTGCCCCCCTTTTATATCAGAGTTCCCGCTTAGATCATAATCTGCAATGTTCCCCTTTATGCCAGAGTTCCCTTGCACTGTAAAGGGGAATCCTCCTGATATATGAGGGAACTCTGTGTTGGGTTATAATAACCACTTCAATACCAGGCACTTAGACACCTTCCCGCCCAGGCCAATTTTCAGCTTTTAGCGCTGTCGCAATTTGAATGACAATTGCGCGGCCATGTAACACTGTACCAAAACAAATTTTTTATCATTTTGTTCCCACAAATAGAGCTTTCTTTTGGTGGTAATTGATCACCTCTGCAGTTTTCATTTTTTGCGCAAAAAATAAAAAAAGACCGAAAATTTTGAAAAAGAACAAGTCTTTCTTTGTTTCTGTTAAAATTTTTTGTAAATAAGTAAGTTTTCTTCTTCAATGACGGGCACTGATATGGCTGCACTGACGGGCACTGATACGGTGGCACTGATGGGCACCGATGAGGTGGCACCAATGAGGTGGCACTGACGGGCACTGATAGGCGGCACTGATGGGCACTGATAGGTGGCACTGGTATGCGGCACTGATGGGCACTCATAGGTGGCACCAGTGGGCACTCATAGGCAGCACTGATGGGCACTCGTAGGTGGCATTGATGGGTAGTCATGAGTGGCACTGATAGTTGGCACGGATGGGCACTGATAGGTGGGCACAGATGGGCACTGACAGGTGGCACCGATGGACACTGATGGGTGGCACTGATGACACTGATTGTTTGCAGTGATGCCCCTAAGGGTGGCATTGCTGGGCATCACTGCAACATAACGGTGCCAATCAGTGCCCATTTGTGGGCACTGATTGGCACAGATTGGGCACTCACTGGGCACATGTGGATGGCCATGGGGTACATACCTGGCCATCCACATGTTTCCCCTCTCCCTGGTGGTCCTAGTGGCGATCCCTGGTTGTCCAGTGTGGTGATCTGAGGGGGGCTGCACTGATAAACAATGAGCGCAGACCCCCCCTGCCAGGAGAGCCGCCAATCGGCTCTCCTCTACTCGCGTCTGACAGACGCGAGTGAGGAAGAGCCGATAAACGGCTCTTCCTATTGACATCGTGATCAGCCGTGATTGGACACGGCTGATCATGTGGTAAAGAGCCTCCGCCGGAGGCTCTTTACCAAGATCAGTGTAGCGGTGTGTCAGACTGACACACCGATCGCCGCGATGCTCGCCCCTATGGGTGCGCGGCGGCATGTTATCCTGCTGGACGTCATATGACGCCCAGTCAGGATAACTGAACCACCGCCCGACCGTCATCTGCTATGGGCCAAGCGGGAAGTGGTTAATCTGACTTTCATGTAAAGGGAAAAATATGTTTTTTGACTTTTGTTTAACTTAACACATTGCTAATAGCAGTTTATAGCTTAAATATTGATATTTGCACTGAAAACATTTACGGCGCCTTTTTTTTGCAGTGTCAGTAAAAAATGTGCCAGTAAATGGCATGATTTTTTCCAGTAAAAAATTGCTGCTGTTTGTAAATTCCATGTCTCTCTTATCTATATATATAATACACTCTACAAATGTGCTTTAAAATGCATGGTTTTCCCTTTTGTGAACAAGAAAATAACAACGTTATGCGGTTGGGCTGGTATAAAAATGCTATGGGGCTGGTATGAAATTATTTCCAGGGCTGTTTTTTTTTCCCAGTCCGACCCTGGACCCTAAGCACACAGCTAAAATAACGAAGGAGTGGCTTCACAACAACTCCGTGACTGTTCTTGAATGGCCCAGCCAGAGCCCTGACTTAAACCCAATTGAGCATCTCTGGAGAGACCTAAAAATGGCTGTCCACCAACGTTTACCATCCAACCTGACAGAACTGGAGAGGATCTGCAAGGAGGAATGGCAGAGGATCCCCAAATCCAGGTGTGAAAAACTTGTTGCATCTTTCCCAAAAAGACTCATGGCTGTATTAGATCAAAAGGGTGCTTCTACCAAATACTGAGCAAAGGGTCTGAATACTTAGGACCATGTGATATTTTAGTTTTTCTTTTTTAATAAATCTGCAAAAATGTCAACAATTCTGTGTTTTTCTGTCAATATGGGGTGCTGTGTGTACATTAATGAGGAAAAAAAAGGAACTTAAATGATTTTAGCAAATGGCTGCAATATTATTATTATTATACAGGATTTATATAGCGCCAACAGATTGCGCAGCGCTTTACAACATGAGGGCAGAAAGTACACTTACAAAACAAATCAATACAGGAGGGATCAGAGGGCCCTGCTCGTTAGAGCTTACAATCTAGAAGGGAGGGTCAAGTGGAAACAAAAGGTAATAACTGTGGGGGATGAGCTGATGGAAAAAATGAAAACACAGTTGTTCATTGTGGGTAGGGTAGGCTTCTCTGAAGATAACAAGATAACAAAGAGTGAAAAGGGGTTTGAATACTTTTCGTCCCCACTATATATATATATATATATATATATATATATATATATATATATATATATAAAAACTATACATAGATAAATATCAGTATAGTACTTTAAATATATATATATCTCCAGCAACTGTTCAGAAATAAATTAGGGCAGTGAAAGCCAATGGCTGCCTGGAATGCTCTTTGGGTGCTCTATGGGTGGATGCTCTATGAGTGGGTGGGTGTTCGGGTGGAGGAAACCATATTTAATACACATTTTAGTATATATTATAATTGTATGTGAATGTGATTCTTTGTCCCATACAGCGCTTGCACTGTTACATAGAGATCACTTAGGAGGTATTCTACCATTCTAATCTTTTATAATCGGGCGATGTCATTGATGGTTTCTAAAGGCACAAAGGGAGGATGTACTAGTGAGCCTTTATGAAGTTGAACCCTCATCATGCTGCGTGGCGCGCTCTCTTACCTTCCTTCCTGTAGCTCAGCTTGGGCCGAAGAACGGAGCTGCCGAAGAACAGAGCTGTCTGGATGCTTCCAAGCCTCCCATTTTCTTGCTCATAGCAGGTGGCCATCCCTATACGAGCTCATGAACCCGGAAGGATCGTTCCGACTGGACCACTGGAGGGCACTCCAAATTAACCATTTTTTTAAGTCTCCATCTCCCCCAGACGATTTTTGCCAAACTCTCACCACCCTCGAGACTTATTATGTAGAGGAGAGTGCCATGCCCCATACCCTATTGTCCGCCTACCAATTGTTGATTACGCCACCCGAGGGCTACCAACCGAAATGCCTCAATATGTGGGAGAAGGACATCAAGAGCGCACTGTCCCCACAACAAAGGCAAAACACTCTTCACTTCACTTATAAATCCTCCATATGCACAAAGATACAGGAGACCAATTTCAAAATTGTCACCCGATGGTATAATACCCCCCGCAAAACTACAAAAATGTTTCCCCTCGTCTTCGGATTGCTGCTGGAGGTGCCAAGAGGACCAGGGTACAATTCTCCACATCTTCTGGTTCTGTCCTAAGCTGAATCATTTCTGGAAGACGATCCGGCACACTGCCCAAAAGTTTACAGAACACCCCATACCAGAAGATCCAGCCTTCTTTGTGCTCCATGCCTCTGACATTCCACGAAAAATTTATAAAAAATCAATACTTCGCCACTTCCTCAACGCAGCTAAGGCGTGCATCCCTTTATGCTGGAAGTCCACACAACCGCCATCCATAGGATTGTGGCTCAAAAAGGTGGAGGAAATTAACAAAATGGAGGATCTTCTCACATCCCGTCACCAACAGGAACGCTACACTAAAACGTGGACACTCTGGAACATATTTGCCTTCTCTTTTGGAAGTGACATGATGGACTAGTCCATCCCTAAAACAACTAGGATAGCAGACAGCAGCCTCCTGACACTATCCACCGATCCTTCCTGTTTGTACTACAGCCTGGGAGATGCGCATTCATCACCCCCCCTTCCGGGCCCCGTTTCCCCCCCTGCCAGCCCCCCCAACTGCTCGCTCTTCTCTCTTCCCTCCTCTCTCTACCCTCTCCCCCCTGTGGCTCTCTTGTCTTCTTTATAGCTTATTTTCTTCCCTTTCTTATATCTCTAATCTTCTGGAAGGTTTCTACAGAAATGGATTCTAGCACGGTTTTATAATATTTGAAAGGGTTGAGCTGGAGTCCACGAGATCACTCACTGCTGCACATTAAAAGGCAATGAGATAGACATTTGGTGATTTAGCAATAGAGGTTTACAACCTTGCCCTTTTAGAAACGGTGGTTCTTACATGATAAGAGTGAAGGGTATGCTTGTCATATTTTGCATGTCTGTACTATGACCATGACTATGTCCATGACATGAAATGTTTCACCTCATCTGATGCCATTATGCCAATTTCATGTAACTGAAGATGTGTTTCGTGCTCTCATGTTTCTTTGGATAAAACATTTGAATAAAAAAAAAAACAATTACCTGTGGTGTCTTACAGGAACACAGTCAGTGGGACCTGTAGATGGGTCAGTACTGGTGCTAGGCAAAGACGTGGTCAGCAACCGCCAATGGAATCTTCCAGGCAGCAGGCAGGAACATGGTCTATAAACAGTCTAGGGTCAGTACAGGCAACAGGCTGACATCCGGTCAGCAGGTAGGAACATTGGCCATAAACCATCCAGGTGTCAGGACCTTGTTCATCTGCTAGTGGCGCTGTGGTTCTCAGGGCTGATTGCTGAAGTTCCAGTGTCCACCAGCAGGTGTCTCCCAGAAGCCAGCAGGCTTTAGTTATCAGCTCCACCTGGTTTCAGCTGCTAGGTGAATTTATAAGGCTGCTCCCACTAGCACACGGCGCATTAGTGTTTTGGCTGTTCTTGCCTTGTACCCTGTTTGCAATGCTGCTGTTGCCATTAAATATTGATCGTGCTACTGCCTTGTACCCAGTACTCTGCTGTCTTGTTCCCTGTTTCTTTCCCATCTGCTCCACAGTTTTCCCCTGCCTTGCATGTGGCACATCTGTATATTTAGTTAGTTGTTTAGGTTGCTGCATTTTGTCAGTTTTCAGTTGTATGCTTTCTCATGTTTATTGCTTGCTGGTGTGGTAGTTATCTTTCATTCACTGTAAATAAATATCACTTTAAAGATGTATACATATGGTCTGGTCCCAGTTTCTTGGTATAGCTACATATATCTGGTCATCCCAGCTGCTGACTCCTGACACCAGGGTCAGTACAGGCAGCAGGCACCACACCCTTCTTTTCACCGCAGTGCGCCATATTTTTCCACCCCCTGCTACACCACGCCTGCAAATGGATGTTCCGCCCCCTAATTATAATAAGATTCCACCTACAGACAAAAGTGGCAGACAAATTGAGGAAAGCTGGAAGCCGCACACCGGTATAATGATGAATGCTTTATTTAAAAAGCTGAATCATGAAGAAACACGAAACATAACAGCAGAAGCGTACAAAAGCAGCTGACGCGTTTCACACTACGATGAGTGCTATGAATAAGCACTCATCGTAGTGTAAAATGCGTCAGCTGCTTTTGTACGCTTCTGCTGTTATGTTTCGTGTTTTTTCATGATTCAGCTTTTTAAATAAAGCATTCATCATTATACCGGTGTGCGGTTTCCAGCTTTCCTCAATTTGTCTGCCTCATCTTGCATCAGCCAGCACCTGGGACTCTTCCCTCTTGAAGGACAATACTATACTGGCTTTCATCTCCCCTGGTCTGCGCCTACCTGAGCGGTGGGACCCCTCTCTGCTTAGCCTACAGACAAAAGTGTCCATATGTGCCAGTGGGAGGAATAGTGCCTCACTGTTGGTGCCAGTGGTAGGAATGGTACCCCATCGATGATGTCAGCTGGAGGAAAAGTGTCCCAAGGGCCAGAGAAAGGCAAGCAAAGGGCCACATCTATGCCTGGGCATGACAGAGAGTGATGCAGACTTTTTTTCTTTAGGCTACGTTTCCACTAGTGCAACTTGTCATGCAACTTGGGACTGCAAAGGCGCATGACAAGTCGTACTCCATGATTTCCAATGAGTACCGTTCATATCTGTGCGACTTTAAGTTGCAGCGACTTCAAAATAGTCCCTGCACTACTTTGGTCCCACTTTGATGCAATTTGAGGTCCATAGACCTCAAGAATACACAGGCATTGCTTCATTTCGCATTAAAATTGCACGACTTTCAGGACGCAATAGTGGAAACCTAGGCTAAAAGGTCAAAATTGCTGCAGCGGATGCTGTAACACATCATTTACCTTGTTTCAGTTAAAGCACATGGTGGTGTCTACTGTCTCCGTGTGTATGTAAAGGGCTAACTACTCAGTTAATGTAGAACTATAGGCAAAACACTAAAAACTGACAAGCGTTCTAATACTGTACCTCTCCACTCTATCCTATACTTTAACTTGCCCTAGTGAAGATCACTCTCAGTCTGCTGGTGCTTGTTGATTTAGCAGTGACTGGTTTTTATTATAGAAAACATATACAGATGCACAGATCTGGGAGAAATGCACAAAGCACACCAAGATTCAAGTAAGATCACGCATAACAATTACATTTACATGTAGCACCCTAATGTTTAGGCAGGATTGCTTCTAAATTTACCTGCCAGGTGTAGTTACCTTGGCTCATTGTTCAGGATCAATTGAGTTCACCCTAAGTCTGGAATTGCTGCACTTCTCTCTTCTGCCACTAGGTGGCCGGGTACCTGGTGACATTAGATAAGGCAAAGCAAGGACAGATTAGGCGTATATGGGGTATCTCCGCCAATGTGCACCGGTTTTCTTAAATCCCTTGGCCTACTGAGAGAACCTATATATTTTGGTGGAGTCAGGTGATCACTGTTCTGTGCCACCTGGACGGCTGTCTGGGTGGACGTGTGTTGTATTGCCCAGGCTGCTAGGCTGGAGTTTTGGCCTATCCTGGGCACATCTGGCTGCTAGGTAGTCCGAGGGCCTATCCAGAAGCAAGTGAGCAGTGTAGGGTTGGGACTGCGGCTTGCAGTCCAAGCAGAAGTGACGGTTCTGTCGGCCAGAGAACCTGTAGTGGTCGGAGGTAGAGGGGAAGCTGTCACCCCTAAGGGACTGACCACCTTATTACCAGGGACCACAGTGAGTAGCTGAAGCAAGTACCGGAGCAGTATTCTCACCAAACGGGTACAGTGAAGAATTGGGAAACTTCAGCAGGTGTCAAGCCAGGGACCCAGCCAGCGGAGGTGATGCTTGCAGAGCAGCCTTGTGTGTCAAGAAGCTTGAGAAGTATCTGGAGTGCCAAGCTAGGGACCCAGCAGAGAAACGGGGGTGCCGCTTGAGGAAGGTACTTAAGTGAAAATTGGAAGACCTCAAGGGATTCAGTGGCAGTGATTCAGCAAGTCTAGTGAGAGAGACTGGGAGCTCAGTGGGTTGAGAACCTACAAGAAGTGACTGTAGAGAAAGTAAAGGAATTTGTTACAACTTGTGTTAGGAACTGTTCTAAAACTATGAAAAAAGGAAGACACATATAAAGAGAGACAAGAAAGGCTGCACACCCCGAAATTGGATTAAAGAAAAATTATTTTCCCCATGGGGCTTTAAAACAGCAATGCACATAATGAAAGGAAGTTCTTAATGGATGTATAAAAAGTTTTATCCAATATCATGGTTTGAAGTACAGTATAGAGAATCATCTGGTACAGTAACACACATCTTATTCCCCAGTGCAGTAACAAACACATATTAATACACATAGTTAGGTTACATAATGTTACATAAATAGCAAGCCCCGACACGTTTCGACCTGTATATGGTCTCTTCAGGGGGACAGTTGGATCTAAAAAAGAATTACATAAATTAAATTCAAATAGATAAATATATATATTGTTGTGCATCACTTGGATTGAACCAAGATAATGAGTCTTTACCGCTAAGTGGTGGAATGGGTGTTCTCTAGTCCAGGATATGTGCTGAGGGCCAATGGAAACACCGGAGGGCTCAGGGGGCCACCCTCACTCTCCCAGGAGAGCCAGCCTCAGGGGGCTTACAAGGAGCCACACTTAGCGCGCCCCCCGGGAGGGGGGGGGGAGGGGAGATGAGGGGGAGGAGCCCACACCTGCAACAGAAACCCAAGAATAACCATGCATTAGTTAGAGGAAGTTTAATAATTAACTTGGTAATGTACTGAGTGTTTCCAATTTGTCTATGTGGAGACTGGCGTTGGATAGGATATTTACTATGTAAATATATTGAGATGTTAATTCCATCCCATAAATGTAATCGACAAAATTTAATGATCGTGTGATCCAACAATGCAGTGGTATAGTAGGTCTATTATAATGGATAGGTAAAGAAGAAGGATGAAATGGGTGAAAAAGAGGGGGAAAGGTGTGTGTGTGAAAAAGAAAAAAAAAAGAAAAAACAACAACGATGGCCTAAATGGAGAGGAGTGCATTATGTGGTGGAGGATAGTGTGAATGAGGTGGTGCATGATGTGGTAACATGACATGGTGCTTGCTTGGTGCCTGCTGTGTGAAAACAAAAATGAAAAGTAAACTAAAAAGTAAAAAAAGTCTAAAATTAGGTGAAAAGCCAATCAAAATGTGAAAATGTGTATGTAGGGTGGTGGAAAGTGCTGTGTGGAATAAAGGTGAAATAACAAGAAGTTTACCTTATCAGTTGTAAAAATCGTGTAGGCTGGAGGTAATGCTGGACTTGTTGAAAAGTTCCAATGTGATAAGCTTGGTGGCGATCATGCAAAAATAGGGGCTCTAGTGTAGAAAGAACCTGGCAGCAGTAGCATTCATCCTGGCCTGCAGGAGATCATGATCTGATTGTCAGGCCTCCAGTCTCCCTTTATATCCAAATTCAGGCAAATGGGATAATCATGTGCAGGTGCAAACCCCCCACCCACACCGCCCACAAGAAAAAAAAAAAAAAAAAAAAACCCGGAAGGATTGGCGCTGGAACCGCTGATGGAGCGGCCCCTGTGTGGCTCCCTCGGCATCCCGGAAGGCCAACAGGCCCCGACCACTGTCGTCATCTCCGCCGCAATGCGCGTGACGTCATGACGTTGTGCGCAAGCCGGGCCCTTACAGGCATGCGCACTCCGCCAAACGTCCGGAGATGAACACGGGACGCCGCCGGCAGGATAGAGCTCACCTTAACTGCAGCGATGAGCAAAAAAGGGGGCACGCAAAGGAATTCGCATGCCCCCCCCCCTTTTTCCTGCCGGGAAGCCGCGAGGGGTCAGACTCATCCCAAGAAGGGAGAGGGCGCACCACCAACACCCGCCAGTCCAAAAAACGTCCCTCAAAGCAAAAACAAAATACTAGGGATGGTGTCAGTAGGACATGAATGATTGACTTTATGGGATCACCAACATAGCACACAGCAAATGTTGATGGTCTGGTATGTTTTTTGTTTGTTTTTACATTTTTTACATTTTTTATTTTTTACATGGGCTGTGTGTTGGTTCCAGGTCCCCACGTTCCTGCATCGAATGTCAGTATGAGATAGGTAGAATATAAATAGAGTTTGTCAGCAATTGCCATATAAGGCAATTGAATATCATGCAGTGTGGGGGTCTAAGTTAGATTCCCCCTCATGCATGGGGTTGTTAAAAATTGACCGAGTGGGAACAATTGATTAACAATGTGCAGGATACGTGAAGAGAAGGAAACACACAGCCCATGTCTTATCTCTAATGTGTCAAGGTGGGGAGGGGTGTTTAACCACCCAAAATTGAAATATGAAAAAAGGAAGACACATATAAAGAGAGACAAGAAAGGCTGCACACCCCGAAATTGGATTAAAGAAAAATTATTTTCCCCATGGGGCTTTAAAACAGCAATGCACATAATGAAAGGAAGTTCTTAATGGATGTTACATAGTTACATAGTTACATAGTAGGTGAGGTTGAAAAAAGACACAAGTCCATCAAGTCCAACCTATGTGTGTGATTATGTGTCAGTATTACATTACATATCCCTGTATATTGCGGTCATTCAGGTGATTATCTAATAGTTTCTTGAAGCTATCAATGCTCCCCGCTGAGACCACCGCCTGTGGAAGGGAATTCCACATCCTTGCCGCTCTTACAGTAAAGAACCCTCTACGTAGTTTAAGGTTAAACCTCTTTTCTTCTAATTGTAATGAGTGGCCACGAGTCTTATTAAACTCTCTTCTGCGAAAAAGTTTTATCCCTATTGTGGGGTCACCAGTACAGTATTTGTAAATTGAAATCATATCCCCTCTCAAGCGTCTCTTCTCCAGAGAGAATAAGTTCAGTGCTCGCAACCTTTCCTCATAACTAAGATCCTCCAGACCCTTTATTAGCTTTGTTGCCCTTCTTTGTACTCGCTCCATTTCCAGTACGTCCCTCCTGAGGACTGGTGCCCAGAACTGGACAGCATACTCCAGGTGCGGGCGGACCAGAGTCTTGTAGAGCGGGAGAATTATCGTTTTATCTCTGCAGTTGATCCCCCTTTTAATGCATGCCAATATTCTGTTTGCTTTATTAGCAGCAGCTAGGCATTGCATGCCGTTGCTGAGCCTATCATCCACTAGGACCCCCAAGTCCTTTTCCATCCTAGATTCCCCCAGAGGTTCTCCCCCCGGTGTATAGATTGCATTGATATTTTTGACACCCAAATGCATTATTTTACATTTTTCTACATTGAACCTCATTTGCCATGTAGACGCCCACCCCATTAATTTGTTCAGGTCTTTTTGCAAGATTTCCACATCCTGCGGAGAAGTTATTGCCCTGCTTAGCTTAGTATCGTCTGCAAATACAGAGATGGAACTGTTTATCCCATCCTCCAGGTCGTTTATGAACAAATTAAATAGGATTGGTCCCAGCACAGAACCCTGGGGGACCCCACTACCCACCCCTGACCATTCTGAGTACTCCCCATTTATCACCACCCTCTGAACATGCCCTTGTAGCCAGTTTTCAATCCATGTACTCACCCTATGGTCCATGCCAACGCACCTTATTTTGTACAGTAAACGTTTATGGGGAACTGTGTCAAATGCTTTTGCAAAATCCAGATACACCACGTCTACGGGCCTTCCTTTATCTAGATGGCAACTCACCTCCTCATAGAAGGTTAATAGATTGGTTTGGCAAGAACGATTCTTCATGAATCCATGCTGATTACTGCTAATGATATCATTCTTATTACTAAAATCTTGTATACAGTCCCTTATCATCCCCTCCAAGAGTTTACATACTATTGATGTTAGGCTAACTGGTCTGTAATTCCCAGGGATGTTTTTTGGGCCCTTTTTAAATATTGGTGCTACATTGGCTTTTCTCCAATCAGCTGGTACCATTCCAGTCAATAGACTGTCTGTAAAAATTAGGAACAACGGTCTGGCAATCACCTGACTGAGTTCCCTAAGTACCCTCGGATGCAAGCCATCTGGTCCCGGTGATTTATTAATGTTAAGTTTCTCAAGTCTAATTTTAATTCCGTCCTCTGTTAACCATGTAGGTGCTTCCTGTGTTGTGTCATGAGGATAAACACTGCAGTTTTGGTTACTGAAGCCCCCCGATTCACTCGTGAAGACTGAGGAGAAGAATAAATTCAATACCTCTGCCATCTCCCCATCCTTTGTAACCAGATGTCCTTCCTCATTCTTTATGGGGCCAATATGGTCTGTCCTCCCTTTTTTACTGTTTACTTACTTAAAGAATTTCTTGGGATTTTTTTTGCTCTCCTCCGCTATGTGTCTTTCATGTTCTATCTTAGCCATCCTAATTGCACCCTTACATTTCTTATTGCATTCTTTATAAATTCTGAATGCTGTGGATGATCCCTCAACCTTGTATTTTTTGAAGGCCTTCTCCTTTGCTTTTATATGCATTTTTACATTGGAGTTAAGCCATCCAGGATGTTTGTTCGCTCTTTTAAATTTATTACCCAATGGGATACATTGGCTAATGCCCTTATTTAATATGCTCTTAAAGCAAACCCATCTCTCCTCTGTATTCTTTGTTCCTAATATTTTATCCCAATTTATGCCTTTTAGCAAGGTTTGTAGTTTAGGGAAGTTGGCTCTTTTCAAATTCAGTGTCTTTTGTTCCCTTCATGTCTCCTATTTGTGTGATTTATACTGAAACTAATTGACCTGTGATCGCTGTTACCTAAATTGCCCCGTATTTCCACATCTGTTATCAGGTCTGTATTGTTGGTAATCAGTAGATCTAGTAATGTTTTATTTCTAGTTGGTGCGTCTACCATCTGACCCATAAAATTGTCCTGCAAGACATTAAGGAACTGGCGAGCCTTAAATGAATGCGCGGTTCCCTCCGCCCAGTCTATGTCTGGATAATTAAAATCCCCCATTATGATAACACTTCCCATCCTTGCTGCTAATCCAATTTGTGATAGGAGATCCGTCTCCACTTCCTCCCTCAGGTTAGGGGGCCTATAGCATACTCCCAGTATTATTTTCCCCTTAGCTTCATCCCTTTGGAGCTCTACCCATAAAGATTCCACCTCCTCCCTAGCCCCCTCAGTGATGTCATCTCTCACATTCACTTGTACATTATTCTTGATATATAGGCATACCCCTCCCCCTTTTTTACCCTCTCTATCCTTGCGGTATAGGGTATACCCTTGAATGTTTGCCAGCCAATCATGAGAGCTGTTGTACCAGGTCTCTGAAATTCCCACAAAATCCAAATCCTCCTTGTACAACAGTATCTCTAGTTCACCCATCTTGTCCGCCAGGCTCCTGGCATTGGTGAACATGCCACATAGTTTAGACCGGTCGCATATTGTCCTCGTATTGGGTGTTTCAAGATTGCAACTTGGACTTGCTACTATACTCACCTTGTGTTTTTGTGCTTTGGTTAACCTACCACTAATGCCCCCAATACTACCCTCTGGAATATCTTCCGCACTGGCTATCACTGTCTCTGGACCCTCCCCCCCATCGCCTAGTTTAAAAACCCCTCTAACTTTTTGGCCATCTTCATTCCCAGCAGATCTGCACCCTCCTCATTTAGGTGCAGTCTGTCCCTTCTATAGTACCGGTTACCGACTGAGAAGTCGGCCCAGTCCTCCAGGAACCCAAACCCCTCCTTACTACACCAGCTCTTCAGCCACTTGTTTACTTCCCTAATCTCCCTCTGCCTCTCTGGTGTGGCTCGATGTACCGGTAGTATTCCTGAGAACACTACCTTGGAGGTCCTTTTCCTCAATTTAGCTCCTAAGTCCCTAAAATCGTTCTTTAGTTTTATCCAAAAAAACTTTTATCCAATATCATGGTTTGAAGTACAGTATAGAGAATCATCTGGTACAGTAACACACATCTTATTCCCCAGTGCAGTAACAAACACATATTAATACACATAGTTAGGTTACATAATGTTACATAAATAGCAAGCCCCGATGCGTTTCGACCTGTATATGGTCTCTTCAGGGGGACAGTTGGATCTAAAAAAGAATTACATAAATTAAATTCAAATAGATAAATATATATATTGTTGTGCATCACTTGGATTGAACCAAGATAATGAGTCTTTACCGCTAAGTGGTGGAATGGGTGTTCTCTAGTCCAGGATATGTGCTGAGGGCCAATGGAAACACCGGAGGGCTCAGGGGGCCACCCTCACTCTCCCAGGAGAGCCAGCCTCAGGGGGTTACAAGGAGCCACACTTAGCGCGCCCCCCGGGAGGGGGGGGGAGGGGAGATGGGGGGAGGAGCCCACACCTGCAACAGAAAACCAAAAATAGCCATGTATTAATTAGAGGAAGTTTAATAATTAACTTGGTAATGTACTGAGTGTTTCCAATTTGTCTATGTGGAGACTGGCGTTGGATAGGATATTTACTATGTAAATATATTGAGATGTTAATTCCATCCCATAAATGTAATCGACAAAATTTAATGATCGTGTGATCCAACAATGCAGTGGTATAGTAGGTCTATTATAATGGATAGGTAAAGAAGAAGGATGAAATGGGAGAAAAAGAGGGGGAAAGGTGTGTGTGTGAAAAAAAAAAAAAAAAAAGAAAAAACAACAACAACGATGGCCTAAATGGAGAGGAGTGCATTATGTGGTGGAGGATAGTGTGAATGAGGTGGTGCATGATGTGGTAACATGACATGGTGCTTGCTTGGTGCCTGCTGTGTGAAAACAAAAATGAAAAGTAAACTAAAAAGTAAAAAAAGTCTAAAATTAGGTGAAAAGCCAATCAAAATGTGAAAATGTGTATGTAGGGTGGTGGAAAGTGCTGTGTGGAATAAAGGTGAAATAACAAGAAGTTTACCTTATCAGTTGTAAAAATCGTGTAGGCTGGAGGTAATGCTGGACTTGTTGAAAAGTTCAATGTGATAAGCTTGGTGGCGATCATGCAAAAATAGGGGCTCTAGTGTAGAAAGAACCTGGCAGCAGTAGCATTCATCCTGGCCTGCAGGAGATCATGATCTGATTGTCAGGCCTCCAGTCTCCCTTTATATCCAAATTCAGGCAAATGGGATAATCATGTGCAGGTGCAAACCCCCCACCCACACCGCCCACAAGAAAAAAACAAACAAAAAAAAAACCCAAACCCGGAAGGATTGGCGCTGGAACCGCTGATGGAGCGGCCCCTGTGTGGCTCCCTCGGCGTCCCGGAAGGCCAACAGGCCCCGACCACTGTCGTCATCTCCGCCGCAATGCGCGTGACGTCATGACGTTGTGCGCAAGCCGGGCCCTTACAGGCATGCGCACTCCGCCAAACGTCCGGAGACGAACACGGGACGCCGCCGGCAGGATAGAGCTCACCTTAACTGCAGCGATGAGCAAAAAAGGGGGCACGCAAAAGAATTCGCATGCCCCCCCCTTTTCCTGCCGGGAAGCCGCGAGGGGTCAGACTCATCCCAAGAAGGGAGAGGGGGCACCACCAACACCCGCCAGTCCAAAAAACGGCCCTCAAAGCAAAAACAAAATACTAGGGATGGTGTCAGTAGGACATGAATGATTGACTTTATGGGATCACCAACATAGCACACAGCAAATGTTGATGGTCTGGTATGTTTTTTGTTTGTTTTTACATTTTTTACATTTTTTATTTTTTACATGGGCTGTGTGTTGGTTCCAGGTCCCCACGTTCCTGCATCGAATGTCAGTATGAGATAGGTAGAATATAAATAGAGTTTGTCAGCAATTGCCATATAAGGCAATTGAATATCATGCAGTGTGGGGGTCTAAGTTAGATTCCCCCTCATGCATGGGGTTGTTAAAAATTGACCGAGTGGGAACAATTGATTAACAATGTGCAGGATACGTGAAGAGAAGGAAACACACAGCCCATGTCTTATCTCTAATGTGTCAAGGTGGGGAGGGGTGTTTAACCACCCAAAATTGAAATATGAAAAAAGGAAGACACATATAAAGAGAGACAAGAAAGGCTGCACACCCCGAAATTGGATTAAAGAAAAATTATTTTCCCCATGGGGCTTTAAAACAGCAATGCACATAATGAAAGGAAGTTCTTAATGGATGTATAAAAAGTTTTATCCAATATCATGGTTTGAAGTACAGTATAGAGAATCATCTGGTACAGTAACACACATCTTAGGAAGGTTTCTACAGAAATGGATTCTAGCACGGTTTTATAATATTTGAAAAGGTTGAGCCGGAGTCCACGAGATCACTCACTGCTGCACATTAAAAGGCAATGAGATAGACATTTGGTGATTTAGCAATAGAGGTTTACAACCTTGCCCTTTTAGAAACGGTGGTTCTTACATGATAAGAGTGAAGGGTATGCTTGTCATATTTTGCATGTCTGTACTATGACCATGACTATGTCCATGACATGAAATGTTTCACCTCATCTGATGCCATTATGCCAATTTCATGTAAATGAAGATGTGTTTCGTGCTCTCATGTTTCTTTAAATAAAACATTTGAATAAAAAAAAAAACAATTACCTGTGGTGTCTTACAGGAACACAGTCAGTGGGACCTGTAGATGGGTCAGTACTGGTGCTAGGCAAAGACGTGGTCAGCAACCGCCAATGGAATCTTCCAGGCAGCAGGCAGGAACATGGTCTATAAACAGTCTAGGGTCAGTACAGGCAACAGGCTGACATCCGGGCAGCAGGTAGGAACATTGGCCATAAACCATCCAGGTGTCAGGACCTTGTTCATCTGCTAGTGGCGCTGTGGTTCTCAGGGCTGATTGCTGAAGTTCCAGTGTCCACCAGCAGGTGTCTCCCAGAAGCCAGCAGGCTTTAGTTATCAGCTCCACCTGGTTTCAGCTGCTAGGTGAATTTATAAGGCTGCTCCCACTAGCACACGGCGCATTCGTGTTTTGGCTGTTCTTGCCTTGTACCCTGTTTGCAATGCTGCTGTTGCCATTAAATATTGATCGTGCTACTGCCTTGTACCCAGTACTCTGCTGTCTTGTTCCCTGTTTCTTTCCCATCTGCTCCACAGTTTTCCCCTGCCTTGCATGTGGCACATCTGTATATTTAGTTAGTTGTTTAGGTTGCTGCATTTTGTCAGTTTTCAGTTGTATGCTTTCTCATGTTTATTGCTTGCTGGTGTGGTAGTTATCTTTCATTCACTGTAAATAAATATCACTTTAAAGATGTATACATATGGTCTGGTCCCAGTTTCTTGGTATAGCTACATATATCTGGTCATCCCAGCTGCTGACTCCTGACACCAGGGTCAGTACAGGCAGCAGGCACCACACCCTTCTTTTCACCGCAGTGCGCCATATTTTTCCACCCCCTGCTACACCACGCCTGCAAATGGATGTTCCGCCCCCTAATTATAATAAGATTCCACCTACAGACAAAAGTGGCAGACAAATCGAGGAAAGCTGGAAGCCGCACACCGGTATAATGATGAATGCTTTATTTAAAAAGCTGAATCATGAAGAAACACGAAACATAACAGCAGAAGCGTACAAAAGCAGCTGACGCGTTTCACACTATGATGAGTGCTATGAATAAGCACTCATCGTAGTGTAAAACGCGTCAGCTGCTTTTGTACGCTTCTGCTGTTATGTTTCGTGTTTCTTCATGATTCAGCTTTTTAAATAAAGCATTCATCATTATACCGGTGTGCGGCTTCCAGCTTTCCTCAATTTGTCTGCCTCATCTTGCATCAGCCAGCACCTGGGACTCTTCCCTCTTGAAGGACAATACTATACTGGCTTTCATCTCCCCTGGTCTGCGCCTACCTGAGCGGTGGGACCCCTCTCTGCTTAGCCTACAGACAAAAGTGTCCATATGTGCCAGTGGGAGGAATAGTGCCTCACTGTTGGTGCCAGTGGTAGGAATGGTGCCCCATCGATGATGTTAGCTGGAGGAAAAGTGTCCCAAGGGCCAGAGAAAGGCAAGCAAAGGGCCACATCTATGCCTGGGCATGACAGAGAGTGATGCAGACTTTTTTTCTTTAGGCTACGTTTCCACTAGTGCAACTTGTCATGCAACTTGGGACTGCAAAGGCGCATGACAAGTCGTACTCCATGATTTCCAATGATTACCGTTCATATCTGTGCGACTTTAAGTTGCAGCGACTTCAAAATAGTCCCTGCACTACTTTGGTCCCACTTTGATGCAATTTGAGGTCCATAGACCTCAAGAATACACAGGCATTGCTTCAAGTCGCATTAAAATTGCACGACTTTCAGGACGCAATAGTGGAAACCTAGGCTAAAAGGTCAAAATTGCTGCAGCGGATGCTGTAACACATCATTTACCTTGTTTCAGTTAAAGCACATGGTGGTGTCTACTGTCTCCGTGTGTATGTAAAGGGCTAACTACTCAGTTAATGTAGAACTATAGGCAAAACACTAAAAACTGACAAGCGTTCTAATACTGTACCTCTCCACTCTATCCTATACTTTAACTTGCCCTAGTGAAGATCACTCTCAGTCTGCTGGTGCTTGTTGATTTAGCAGTGACTGGTTTTTATTATAGAAAACATATACAGATGCACAGATCTGGAAGAAATGCACAAAGCACACCAAGATTCAAGTAAGATCACGCATAACAATTACATTTACATGTAGCACCCTAATGTTTAGGCAGGATTGCTTCTAAATTTACCTGCCAGGTGTAGTTACCTTGGCTCATTGTTCAGGATCAATTGAGTTCACCCTAAGTCTGGAATTGCTGCACTTCTCTCTTCTGCCACTAGGTGGCCGGGTACCTGGTGACATTAGATAAGACAAAGGCAAAGCAAGGACAGATTAGGCGTATATGGGGTATCTCCGCCAATGTGCACCGGTTTTCTTAAATCCCTTGGCCTACTGAGAGAACCTATATATTTTGGTGGAGTCAGGTGATCACTGTTCTGTGCCACCTGGACGGCTGTCTGGGTGGACGTGTGTTGTATTGCCCAGGCTGCTAGGCTGGAGTTTTGGCCTATCCTGGGCACATCTGGCTGCTAGGTAGTCCGAGGGCCTATCCAGAAGCAAGTGAGCAGTGTAGGGTTGGGACTGCGGCTTGCAGTCCAAGCAGAAGTGACAGTTCTGTCGGCCAGAGAACCTGTAGTGGTCGGAGGTAGAGGGGAAGCTGTCACCCCTAAGGGACTGACCACCTTATTACCAGGGACCACAGTGAGTAGCTGAAGCAAGTACCGGAGCAGTATTCTCACCAAACGGGTACAGTAAAGAATTGGGAAACTTCAGCAGGTGTCAAGCCAGGGACCCAGCCAGCGGAGGTGATGCTTGCAGAGCAGCCTTGTGTGTCAAGAAGCTTGAGAAGTATCTGGAGTGCCAAGCTAGGGACCCAGCAGAGAAACGGGGGTGCCGCTTGAGGA
The DNA here is from genome assembly GCA_037952835.1 of Lithobates septentrionalis. Lineage (NCBI taxonomy): Eukaryota > Metazoa > Chordata > Amphibia > Anura > Ranidae > Lithobates > Lithobates septentrionalis. The sequence continues at coordinate 593,534 of JBBDGP010000075.1, forward strand.
AGGTACTTAAGTGAAAATTGGAAGACCTCAAGGGATTCAGTGGCAGTGATTCAGCAAGTCTAGTGAGAGAGACTGGGAGCTCAGTGGGTTGAGAACCTACAAGAAGTGACTGTAGAGAAAGTAAAGGAATTTGTTACAACTTGTGTTAGGAACTGTTCTAAGACTGTTGCCTTAGGAGACCGCATTCCTACGCATGCAGATGTGGTGTCTTGCTGGATGTCTTTCCCTACATGGCTGTAGAAGTGTCGGAGTCTGCTAAATAACATTGCAGCTGCCTAAGGGTGTCCTGGCCCTAACCCCCTCTCTGAAAGTTCTGTTCAAGAGAAATAAAATCTCTTTGCATTCAAGAAGTGTCTGGCACCCATGAATCTATTTTGCATTGCACCCACTATGCCTTACAACCCACTCTATACGGAAGGATGTCATCAGCTCTTGGCTCTGGAGGTTCTCATTAGACTAAAGAAGGTCTGGGATCTTGTTACATACACAATATCAGCTATTACAAAGTTAATCTTTAACTGCTTCAGATCCGGGCCATTGCCAAATGACGGCAACAGCGCGGATCTCAATTGCCGGGACTACGTCCATTGACGTCGTCCCGTGCACGAGCGGCCTGCGCGCCCCCTGCAGGGCGCGCGCGGCGCGCTCGGTGATCAGCGAGTCTATGAGACTCGCCTGATCACAGATCAGAGTAAGGGGTTGGTCCCAACCCCTTACCACATGATCAGCTGTCAGCCAATGACAGCTGATCATGTGATGTAAACAGAGCCGGTAATCGGCTATTTTTCCTCCTCGCGCTGACAGCGTGAGGAGGAAAAAAAAACCCGATCACCGGCGGCCGTGATCGGGACATCAGTCCCGATCACGGCGATCTTATAATAAAAAGCAATAGGCAGCAGTGCTGCCTACCAGTGCCCACCATATTAACCCATCAGTGCCCACAGTGCCATCAATCAGCGCCACCCATCAGTGCCCACAGTGCCACCCATCAGTGCCCACAGTGCCACCCATCAGCACCCACATCAGTGCCACCCATCAGCACCCACATTAGTGCCACCCATCAGCACCCACATCAGTGCAACCTATCAGTGCCCATCAGTGTCACCTACCAGTGCCCATAAGTGCCCATCAGTGCCACCCATCACTGCCCATCAGTGCCACCCATCAGTGCCCCCCCATCAGTGCCACCTATCTGTGCCACCTATCTGTGCCACCTATCTGTGCCAACTATCTGTGCCACCTATCCGTGCCGCCCATCTGTGGCCATCAGTGCCGCCTTATCTGTGCCCATCAGTACCGCCTTAACTGTCCCCATCAGTGCCGCCTTAACTGTGCCTATCAGTGCCGCCTTAACTGTGCCTATCAGTGCCGCCTTAACTGTGCCTATCAGTGCCGCCTTATCTGTGCCTATCCGTGCCCATCAGTGCAGCCTATCAGTGCCCACCAGTGCCGCCTCATCAGTGCATATCAATGAAGGAGAAAAATTACCTGTTTGCAAAATTTTATAACAAACTATTAAACATGATTTTTTTTTTTTTCAAAATTTTCCATCTTTTTTTGTTTGTTTAGCAAAAAATAAAAACCCCAGCTGTGATTAAATACCACCAAAAGAAAGCTCTATTTGTGGGAAAAAAATGATAAAAATTTCATTTGGGTACAGTGTTGTATGACCGCGCAATTGTCATTCAAAGTGCGACAGCGCTGGAAGCTCAAAATTGGTCTGGGCAGGAGGGGGGTTTAAGTGCCCAGTAAGCAAGTGGTTAAACATTCTGGAAATCCTAATATGGATAAAATATTTTAGTAATCGACTAGATGGTCTTGTAGACTCTAAATGAAAAAAAGACTCCTCAATGTTATATAATCAATGTCATTATTTGTCAGTAAACAGCCATAATATATAATACAAGGAGAAATCTGTGAAGCTGACTATGTACACTAGCATTTTTTAAAAATGTAACTCTTGAATGCTAAATGTGGAAAATGTTAAACTGGTGCATGTTATCTTCTGTTAATAAAATAGAATGCTCCACTTCACTAAAATTCTTGCGGATACAAAGGATTGATCAGCTATTCACATTCTTAAAAGCAGTGACCCATAACACCATTCTGAATTCCTTAGCAATCCAGGACTGAGGTGTCTTGAATTAACTCACAGCAGGGGGGCTGTGAATTCTGATCATTCTATAAAGATACATGTGACTAGGACCAGAAAGAACCTTTATTCTAAACCTTGCCCTTTAGGACTGAGACAGCAGCTTGATGAAATGTAAAAGTAATTAATTTGTTTTCAGAGATTTAAAAATGTATTTTAAAAAAACGTGAGCCTTGCCCACTACACAACCTCAACCCATCTAAGGGTGGCAAATATTGACATATTGTGCCAAATTCTATAAAATGACAAACATAAGTTTGAGTAAGTTTTAAGTGTTGTTATATATTTTATTGTTTTTTCTATACTGTAAGATGCTAACAATGTCCTTTTTGAGTGGTACTGCCAAAAACAGAAAAGCCAAATATTATGCTTCATCTAGTTAAAATGAAAACTAAATTTTTATTTTAGTAAGCCTATTCAATTGTATGAGTGAGAAGTATCAAGTTAAATTAAAGCGGTGTTCCGTCCAAAAAAAATGTAAAAGCCAGCAGCTACACATACTGCAGCTGCTGGCTTTTAACAATAGGACACTTACCTGTCCTGGAGTCCAGCGATGTCAGCACCGCAGCTGATGTTTCCATCAGCTGTCGGGTGCTGCCGCCGCCATTGCGGGTAAGGGTACCTGGCTGTGTAGCCTTACGGCTTCACGCTGGGAACCCTACTGCGCATGTGCGATGCGCCGCTCCTCTCTCCTACTGGCCCAGCAACAGGGAGAAGAGGAGGGAGCCCTGCGGTGATGTCACGGGTCGCAGACCGGTCCCCCCTCCCCCCTGAAAGGTGCCAATTGTGGCACCGGAGGGGAGAGGAGACAAATGAGTGGAAGTTCTACTTTTGGGTGGAACTCCGCTTTAAGTAAAGTACTGTAAAATAAGCTGTGTAAAAGGGAAAATTTCAAAGAATAAAAGTCCCACAAAACTCCCACAGGTCCACTTCTGCTTGTGGTCACTCTGTGACTGTGTGGTCACTCTGCATGTTTTATATTGCTGCTGCGATTTGAAACACCAGAGGGGATAATATACACTATAGGTCAAGCTGTGTAACAAAAGTGTAGCAAGCCTGACTTACTGCCCTTATTTAACAGGGCTTTGCAGTTCAGTAAAGTTGATATATTTCTCCCATGTGTAGTGTTAGGCCCCTCACTACAAGTGACTGAGGTGTATTTGGGCACACTGTTAACTCCTCTCATACCAATGCATTCCAGTAGGCGCAGAATCCTTTTGAACTTTTATTGATACAAGATAGAGTAAGACTGTAACAGATACAGACAAAATGCAATTAATAAAGATCATACAATTAGTGTCTCCCTATCTATCTATCTATCTATCTAGCTAAAGACACAATTAACAAACATACCAAAGATGAATCCGGATGGCTAGCGTAGAGCATGGCAGCAGATGTACTTGGTTCCATAGGAAGGGAAGAGGAAAAGACTGCAGGAAGCTGATGCAAGGCCTGATGGGATTGAAAGTACGGAGGCTTGCATGTACCAAACCTAACCAGCTATTCTAAATGACTACTTTGAAATAGATATAGCACAGTTATACAAAATGGCCACTAGATGGCAGCATAGAGCAATCTAATTAAATCAAAGAATCAATAGGAAAAATACAAGCCTTATTAAAGAAGGCATGACACTCCCCGCTTGGTTTCCCACGGATACCACATATCACGGCACTCCGGAGGAGAGTAATAAAATAAGTTCAGAAACAGGTCTGAGGAAAAGTTTAGGCTGGCCTTGCCTAATGACTTTGAGCTCAACTTTCCTGACGTTTCCATCTTCACTGGGAAACACTTGGGTTATCAGACCCAAAGGCCACTCCTTTCTCTTGGATTGAGAGTCTTTCATGAGAACGATGGCACCAGGTTCTAAGTTGGGTTTGCTGTCTTGCCACTTGTTCCTGGTCTGTAGATTAGACAAGTATTGTTTCTTCCACTTGTTCCAAAAGGTGTCAGCTAACACTTGTACTCTTTTCCATTGACATCTGTATAAGTCCTTTGTGTCTAGATTGACTGGAGGAGCTGTGATCACCTCAACTTTCTGAGTGAGCAAAGTGGAAGTTGTAAGCAAGAAAGGATCTTCAGGATCATTAGGTATAGATGTCAAGGGTGTGGCATTCATTACAGCTGATACTTCAGCCATGAAGGTTGACAGAGTCTCATGTGTGAGTTTTGAAGTTCCCAAATGTAGAAACATTGAATCTAGGATTCTTTGAGCAATACCAATCATACGCTCCCAGGCACCTCCCATGTGAGAAGAGTGTGGGGTGTTAAATGTCCATGTACAACCCTGTTCTGAAAGGTATCTCTCTACACGTTCTGTGTCAAGGTTTGAAGTGATATTCAATTCTTTGCAAGCTCCAACAAAGTTGGTTCCTCTATCAGAGCGTATGTGCTTGACAGGGCCTCTAATAGAGATGAAACGTCTCAGGGCATTGATAAAGCTGGATGTGTCTAAGGACTCAGTTACTTCTATGTGTACAGCTCTGATGCACATACAAGTAAACATGACAGTCCAACGTTTGCTGTTGGCACTGCCTCCTCTGGTTTGTCGTGTGATGACAGCCCAAGGCCCAAACACATCTAGGCCGACGTTTGTGAAAGGGGGTTCTGTACTTAGTCGGTCTGCAGGAAGGTTGGACATTTTTTGGGTTTGAAACATACCACAAAGCTTACGACAGGTGATACATTTGAAAATGGTTTTACTCACAAGTCTCTTGGCTCCCACTATCCAGAGTCCAGCTGCACGCAAGGCTCCTTCGGTGAACAAACGTCCTTGGTGTTTTATCTGTGTGTGGTAGAATTCCACAAGTAAAGACGCAACATGGTTATTTGGTATTATGATAGGATTACTTTCACCACTATCAAGTCCTGCATTTGAAATACGTCCTCCAACTCTTAACAGTCCTTCATTGTCTATAAAGGGGTTGAGTTTCCTTAGAGGACAGTTCTTTGGAATGTTCTTGCGATTTTGAAGACATTCTAGTGTTACTGCATAAGTCTCTTGTTGGACACAGCGGATGATTACATTTTTTGCTTCTGTGAGTTCATCTACTGTATATGGTTTGTGGCAGGAATGCCAACCTTTGCAACAACTTGGTCTTGTAGGGGTACCTTTAAAGGATCTGGCTGCGTAAACCAAGCAAGCAGTAGCTCTTTGTAAGGACTTCCAAGTGGAGAATTTGTGGAAGCGCTTGGATCCCAACAGTTGGTTAGAAATGGTTGTATGTAGTGTGGAAACCTGAGGACTGATATCTGAGTCAGATTCAGGTTCTAGCAATACATATGTCTCCCTTACTGGAGTGGTAGGCACTGACTTGTACAGGAAGGGTGGTCCTGTGAGCCATGTAGTATCTTTGAGACGGGATGCTGGTACAGACCTTGTAGCATGATCTGCTGGGTTATGGTCAGTTGAGACATAATGCCACTGGGTGGGCTGTGTCGACTTCCTGATTCTTAGGACTCTGTTGTGTACATAGACATAGAATCTCCTACTTTCGTTGTAAATGTAGCCCAACACTACCTTGCTGTCTGTGTAAAACTCTGTGTCCTCGAGTTCTAGATCCATCTCAGATGTAATAAGTTCTGCTAGTTCTACTGCTAGTACAGCAGCACACAGTTCCAATCTTGGAATGGTGGTTTCAGGACATGGTGCTAGCTTGGCTTTGCCCATAACAAATCCAATATGAACTTGGCCCTCGATGTCTACTGACTTGAGGTAGGTTACTGCTCCTATTGCTTTCACTGAAGCATTGCAGAATACACATAACTTTTTAGACTAAACCCTTGTGGGAGGAAAGTGGATGTATGGTCTATGTACGTGTAGGTTGGATAAAGTCTTTAAAGAGTCTCTCCATGTTACCCATAATGTCTCTTTCTCAGGAGGTAGTGGAGAATCCCAATCACATGTGTATGCAGTAAGCTCTCTAAGCAGAATCTTACCTTGGATGGTAACTGGTGCTGCAAACCCGAGTGGATCATACAGGCTGTTGATGGTGGATAAGACACCTCGCCGTGTGAAGGGCTTTGGCTCTTGGTCAACCTGAAAGGTAAGGGTGTCAGACTTGAGGTCCCAGTTGAGTCCTAGGCTGCGTTGCATAGGAATGGAGTCTGTAGCTAAGTCCAGATCTTTGAAGTCACTGGCATAATCTTGGGAAGGGAAGGCCTCCATGACGACCTTGCTGTTTGATGCTATCTTATGCAGTCTGAGATTTGAAGAGGCAAGTGTGCTTTGAGTCCTCTTGAGTAGACTTATGGCAGCTTCGGGTGAAGAAAGTGATTTCAGACCATCATCTACATAAAAGTCTCTTTCAATAAA